>JAYDZK010000271.1:11469315-11518727 GCA_034509185.1 Euphonia xanthogaster | reverse complement strand
AGAAACTCTCATGTATATCTACACACAGCCTCCAGATTTAAAAAAAAAAACAAACCAAAACAAAAAAAAAAAAAACAACACTCACAGAGCAGCCACGCTCAATGACCAAAGTGTTATCTAAGTAATTATGGCTTTGAACTGCTAAGCAACATGTTATGAAAAAGAAGTCTGCCCTGAGCTAGGATCACACATCTTCCCTGGGCTTGGATCCATTTGTCTTCTGAGAGTCTCTGAGTTTATAATAATACCAGTAAGAAGCTGTCTTACAAAAGATGAAGGTGTTAAATGCTCACTTTTTATCCATGGAGGTTTTAGGCAAAAAAATACTCCCGTAAGATTGAAATTGTGTAGACACTCTTGACACTCTTGCAGGCTTAGGTCTTCAGAGCAACAATGTGTTCTTAATTTCCTTTGCACTCCCAGGCCACAGAGTTAGCTTTACATTGCAGAGAACATAACAATCAGATTTCCAACATCCTACCAACAAAACCATCACCAAGTATAACTTGTACAAGCCAAATGCCAGTGATGCAGGAAACTCCACGATCATCCTATGGTTCTCTTTTCCAACATTTCCCCACTGTCACAGCTATCAAACTTTCCTTAAGTTCCAAACTAAATCTGCAAAGTTGCAAATTATATGGATTTTATCATTTCTCCATGAATGACCCATGAGTACCATTGCACTCCCCTACTGGAACAGTGCCATGTCTGCCCTCCCTACACCACAGGGTGTGACATTTTAGTGTAAAATCCTGCTTCTTTGAAAAAGCCTTGTGATATAAATATAGACAACACCTAAGTCAGACCTCCATTTCCAATTAATTTCCTCCATTCATTCTTCAAAGAGAGAAACTTGAGAGAGCAGCATGTCTTACTCTCCTACAAAGTGCTGTCTTAAAAATGTGCCAGTGGTACAGATTTTTGCCTAGACTGAAATCAGATTTCTGCCAATTAACTAGAAACTGAAGAAGGAAACACTAATGGCCAAATGTTTTAAAAAAACATCAGTACATTCCACCTAACCCTTAAAAAAGAAGGATCTGATTCCTGAAATCAGTACTCTCATCTAAGAGATGACAAGACTTTAAACCATACAAGAATTTGCTTATGAAAAAGTGAGGACTTAGCTATTTAATGATCAAACTCTTAAGCCTGCTATGTTCAGTATAAACACATTAATTAAAAGTGACAGATATTTACTTAAATGCCTATCTAGCAACATTTTCATACAAACAAAGTCAGTAAATACCACAGCACGTACAAAGTTTTGCTATTTCAGATTACCAACTTCTTTGTGGAACAATAAAATTATACAAACTTGAACTTCAGTGATTCCTTAGCATGGCATGCAACTGGCTGCAGCTGGAAAGCAGCTTTGCAGAAAATGACCTGAGTCGAGAAGTTCACTCTAAGCCACCCATGGGCTCTTGCAGCAAAGAAGGTCAGCAGCATTTTCCAGGCTGCTTTAGGAAATGTGCCTCCAGCATGAAGACACAGGGGAGTGAGACCAGTGAAAGGCACAAAGATGCTAAAGAACTGGAGCCCCGTCATATGAGGAGGGCTGAGAGACTCATTTCTCTGACAAAGGCTTAAATAATCTTACCCACACCTATAAATACCCGAAGGAGCCTCTTTGAGGTATTAAGAAAAGAGAGCCAAACTCTACTCAGTGGCAGTTACTGGGATCTTTTAGGAGGCCAAACACTTCAGAAAAGTAATCCCATTGGAATTTATATCATCAAGGTTGTGCATCACAATTACAAAGAATTTCTGTAGAACACCAAGGAATGAAAACAATACCCAAAATTTTCCCCAGAGCTTGATTTGTCAATTATTATGAAAGAACTCTATTTTTGTTTGCCGTTTTATCATTCACAGTGTTGCTCATTTAATTCATTTGCACTAATTCATTTTCATTATTTAGCAAACACAAACTACTGGCATTGATCAACAGAAACTTCATTACAGTGGTTTGTCTAGAGAACTCAGATTATTTCCATATTGCCTAACCTGAGATTCTGTACCACTAGCAAAAATCAGTGTAATCCAATGTTATTTCATTAACGTGACAAACACATACAGAGGAATTTCCTTTATTCTTTATTATAATCTCCTAAATAGATTGGAGGAGTTGTTCAGGTAGTGTTATACAAATTTTATCTGCATATAATTTGCCAAACTCAAGCTCTCTGAACATGTCAGAGAATGAATGCAAACACTGAGCTAAGAGACTGATAGTACATAAATCATGCATCTAATTTTTCAGTATGCCTCACTACATCCAGATTTTTTTAATAATTCAAGACAACACACAATTGGTGGTTAAGGGACAATGTCTAACAAAACTAGGAGACACATAATCATACCTAATCCCTTTGTCCTGGAGAGGCAAGTGCATAGTAACACATGGACAATCATTACCAGGTGGTTTTTTCCCCTCCACTGTGGCCTGTTTCTTTTGGTTTTTGCCTTATAACAATCATATCATTGCTGTTGCTGGATTTGACTCATAATTAACACCATCTGTGCCTAACAAAGACCTTCAATCATCCTGGTATTCAGCTGCCTGCAGAGGCCAAGCATTGAGCTGCACACCCACCTGGCTCCAACTGCAGCATGCTAATGAAAGCAATGAATCTTAGCTATGGACACTTTCCCAGGAAAATCTGCAGAGCAGTGAAGAAAATTAAAGTTCATTGTCACACATTAGGCTTTCTTCTAGAAATCACTTTTCAATTAAAGCACTAATGATTTACACTCAGCACCCACTACAAGCACAGTAAAAATAAAATTAAAATACTTATGACCAAAAATCTTATTTAAATGATGTATCAGTTTAAAGGGTATTGACTGAGGCTTTTTGAACCACAGACTTTGTGATTTGATGAGAATCAGCAGTAGGAACAACTGAAGTTACAATTCTGTTATAATACTAAAAACCAAGCTGCTTCAAAATAAATACTCACAAGAAATTCACTTATATATTTAAGCTAAATTTTCTTTGAATCAGAAAATTACACCTATCACTCCATTTGACAAGTGAGAAGTTAATAAAACTAAGGGGAGTTAAAAGTTTCTTTTTCCCTTTTTATGTAAAAAAGAGGTGAAGAGAACACATAACTGGATTTCCATCAGCATTGAACAAAATTTATCAGCCCAAAGAAATGGCCAGAAACTGATGCAGTGTTAACAAAATTAAAATTAGCAAAATATTCAAGTTTTATAGCTGCAAGGAGCTTGGGAGACTTCCCTCCCAAGAATGCAGGGAACAGTAGTGTTTTAATCTACTTGCCAAGACACGGACCATTGTAATTTTAGTAATTTCAGCAATGGTAAACATAATCTAACAGCACTTCCTTGAACCAGATCCCAAGATTTTGTCATCTTCTACATCTCTTAGTCATGCATCACAAAAAACTATACATATATCTATTAACTCTACTGGATATTATTATGAAGGAATGCTCCTGTAGCCACTTAATGTGGTTAATGAGTGTACCAAGACAAACTTTATAAACATAATTAAAATACTTTTGCATGAGTAGATTTCACTCTAAGCAGGAAGGCTTGAAACAAAGTTTAGCACCATTTAAGTCCTACTTACTTAACTCCTCAAATACGAAGATTGAAAGGCTATGCAAAATCTGTGCACACCCAAACTGCTGGTAAATACAGAGTATAGAACCATGAACTGCACAGGATATCCTCAGCAAAATGAAACAGCATAGCCCTAAAACTGGTAACTTGAGGAAAAAAAAATAAAAATCAATCTTTTATTTTACTGTGTCTTGCAAATTGAAAAGAAATAATAGATTCAAAAAAACAAACTGTAACCTGAAAACTATAATAAAATAAAGCTCAAACTGAACTTTTTCTGTGAACTGATTTCTGATCCTATTAGACTTGTCTTCAATTTTTATACATCAGACCAATGAGATCCACTTAAAATTCAGATGTAGCATTGCTGGTTTACAAATTAAATTAAAATTGCTGTTTCCTTGAAGGGCCATGAAACTGAGAAGGAATCAACAGAAATGTTCTGCAGATTATTCCAGCTAATATGGAAAAGCTTAATGACTTGTAATGAAAATGAGATTGGTATCTAAAACCACTTGAGTGTTTATGTCTGCACAGACTTACTGAACTATTCAGATAAACTTCATATTTCATACATGTCTGTAAAAGGGGTAACCCAGACTACACAAATGAAAAAGATGTGAATTCTCCTGGGCAGTAACACTGTATTTGTAATAAATTCAAATAAATCATCCTCACCAGGCTTGCAGTATTTTTGTCGAACATTTTGCTGAGCAAAATCCAATGTCTCTCAAAAGACAAAACACAGAAGCAGTAGCAAACAAGCAGGAAAGCCAAACACAGTGCACTACCACAACTTAGACTCAAATGTTCCCACAACACAAGAGAAATTCATAAGGACTTGAAACAAAGTGCTGCTTGCAGGGGAAAAAAAAATTCTAGTAAGACTTTCCAAGAGAATCTGCTAATGACACTTTTCTCCTTGTGCTGTCACACAGGAAAATTCTCAAACAAAATATATAGATTTCCAATGCATCCTTCCTTCCTAATTTACTCCCATGCAATGGCAAGAAACCAGCATGAATCCTACAAAATCAAGAAACCAGACTTTTCATGTTGCACTGTTTTGTTAAGCAAGTTTAGTACAGTACCTCTGACATGTTTCCAGCTAAATTGCTACTAAGCAAGTAGACAAAATCACCTAGGTTGGAACCATACAGTCTAACTGTTAGCATAGGTGAGACAGACTTGCTTCACCCTAAATAATAAAGACAACACCCAAAAAATGAACTCAGAGGCATCACAGGAGACAGAAGAAGCACAAGAAAACTGTTTTCCTTGACGGAATCACAGTCCTTACAAAAAGTCATCCGCATACAGAATAAAACACAAAAATACAATTAAGTCCTGCATGGCCAATATCAAACACAAAAATGCAATTAATATCTGTCTAAGAGTGAACTTTTATGCAGTCAGATATATAGGGGGATACTTTATATATATAGTAGAAGTTGGACCAAGGGAAGAACAATGATGCAGTAGTCAGAAAGTCAGCAATGAAGTTGCAACCATGACAAGGTGGCTTAACACTTAAAGATGTTTCCATCTTTCTTATAAAATTATCTGATTAATAGTTTGAGGTGGCTAAAAGTGTCTTTTTGTGCTCTCTCTCCTGTCATAGCACTGATGAAATGGGTATGGAGATGTGGAGGGTATGTAGGATATTTTCTGGTAGCTTTAGAAACATATAAAGCTTTAAGGAAAGCCCATTTTTGTGATGAAGTATGGTGCAGAATCCAAAGTTTGTACCAGAAACAGAATCAGTACAGAAATATTTTATAGCAACACAAAGCTAATTAATTGGCTCTGCTGAGATGTAGGACTAACTGGCATGAGGGATATTGAAGCTGCACCATCCTCTGAGCTCAGATCTCTCCAAAGAGCTTTGCACTGGATGTGCCATTTCATCTGGTACTACTCTGGCAGAGGGTCTGTCAGAGTGATGAACTGGGTAACATGAAAATGCTCTTTGTTTACCCTCCTCTCACAGCTGTGACAGCCTTCATACTTCAATTCAGCCTTCATACCACAATTAACCATGACACGTGCTTGCTTGGAAAAACTCTATGGCCTTCTTGCTCTTCCCTTCAGTATCTAATGGAACAGTGCTGCTCTTCCCATCTTTCTTGATGCCCCTTTGGTATGAAGTCATCAGGACTGCTTTGTGGACATACCATCACTGCATCCATAAATCTATAGGCAGGTTAAGGGTCTTGGATGAACTGCCCAGATCTAATAGACAGCTGCTCACACTGGCACTCTTCAGCTTTGGATTGAGACACAATTCTTCTAACTCTCCATGTTAGAGGCAATAACAGGTGAGAGTCCATGGCCCAGGCAGAACACCCCAGCCCTGGAATGCATTGTCAAGGGAAAGCACACCCTGGTGCACACCACCATCTCCCTGGTGGGAGCACTAGAGCCTGCTGGTCCCCACTGAGGCTGGGCAAGCTGTAGTCTCTGTTGTTCCAGCTGCTTTCTTGAGGATACCACGAGCATTCCTCTCACCCTACCTTCATTATTTCCTGTTTGACCAAATCCTCAAAGGCATGAGGCTTTTTTACAAGCATGCACTTGCAGATCTTAAATACACTGATATAACACTCTATTTGATTCTGCATTGCTGAAATGGGTGTCAGGTCAGCAGAATAGAATTAAGCAGACCTTTTCCCTTTGGGTATATATCTGGAGTGTTTCTAACATGAATTAATCCACTAAGCATTTACAAAAAAACCCAAAAACAAAAACAAACCCACAGAAAAGACCAAGGGAGAACTGTGTGTGGAGAACTAAAGAAGGGTAAGAGGGGAGAAAGGAGAAGAAACTAAAGAAAGTGTGCAAGTACAGTATGCTAACATCAGGTTCCTGAATTCAAACTGCAGCACAGTTAAACATTGACTGAAAACCAAGAGAAATGCCCAGTTAAAACACTTGTTGATCAAGAAATCAATAAGCTGGTACTAGTACATGGATTGGGTGGCCCAAAGAAAGCTCAAATGTCCCAGAGACTCTCCCATGCTGTCAGCTTTGCTCTCCTTGAGGAAAACAAAGATTCAAAAATGCAGTGCCTAAAATTCATCATATATTCCATTAGTTGCACAAAAAACAATTACCCTGACTCACAGATGTAGCTGATCTGAAACTGAAACATAAGTAAAAACAGGTTTTAATCTATTCCACACTTTTGACCTGGAAGTATCAGCTATCCAGAAGCTCTGTCACTTTGCTTTAAAAAGTTTTACAAAGGTCTTCAGAAAGGGACCACTTTACCTACTTCAGAGGTGACATATAAAAGAATAATTGCTAAAATTAACAGAAACATTCATTGCAAAGTTAAGAAGGAAAATCAACTGTGCTCACTTCAAGAGAACTCAAGACAGAACTTGAGTTTCCCCACAAAGAAAACCTCTGCTTTAGTTATTTGCATTATACTTGACACATCTATGGCTTCAAACTCGCACAGTACAGAGCTGGCAGCCACATATCCAAGAATGCCTGGTGCCACCACCTTCCTAAATATCAGGCTGTACAGATGTCAACAGTGGAAAGGCTGATTTTCTGAGTCACAGACTGACTGGTTTAGAGCATGACTACCACCACTGCAGACAGTAGGCAGGCTCACATGGACTGACTCTGGCATACCATCTTAACAGTTGCAGCAATGGAAAGCTTGAAACTAGCTCAGAGAAACACAGTAAGCATGCCATCATAGAACTTTAAATTGCTATTGATTCTTCAGAATATCACTCTCCCAAAAGAACAGCATTCAAGGAAGAATATTTTTTAAGTCCCTTTTGATCAATTTCTTCTGTGTTTGGCTACCCATGTGCCTGTTACAGCACTGACAGTGCCCAGCTCCATGTGAACACAAGGGTGGAGTATGAACAGTATCAGAATATGGTCTGAGTTATCTCATTTGTACCAAACCACCACACAGCCTGATGAAACTTCCTACTGCCTGGCCAAAACCACAACACTGTATGATAACATCAGAGTAAACCTGAAAAACACTGAGATGCTTTGCAGACCATTAGCAGTTCACCTTATCGTGGTAGAAACCTATCACACTCAGAAGGTAGAAATACAGAGATGCAAGATGCAATGCTCACACTGTCTAATTCGTGCAGAGGTTTTCAGAAGTGTTCTTGTCAGTCTCCCCAGATGCTTTTTTCCCTCCTCCAAACTGCAATTTTCTGACAAATATTTTTAGCCTGTATTTCTTATCCTAGTCTTGATTTTGAAAGATTCTACACACGTGTAATGAATATAAAAACTGTAATTTTGCAATAGTATGTATATTCTCAATACACAAAAGTAGTTTTCCTCTGCATTCTACAGATCCAATGTGACTGTGTTCAATTTAGTTTATGTAATATTTTTTTTCCCATTCTTGAATTATTTTTGTAGAACCTTTGCTATTATAAAGTTCTTTGCACTCAGGTGATGAGACCAAGAACTGATTTGAAGTAGATGAATGGAGAAATTCAGAGATGTATAATTGCTGCAGGAAAGGAGAGAAAGGAAAATGTACTCAAATACTCACTTTGATGAATCTATGAAGTATATTACAAGAGCACCAATACTAAGAGCGAAGACTAAGACAACCTACAAAAGAAAAGAAAAGAGTAATTATTTAACAACATTAACCATTTATTCTTTTAGATACAAAAAAAAAAAAGACAACAAAAATAAATAATGAACTTGTTTAATTTCAGCTCTGATTTTCTTTAGAAAATTAGTCCTACTTGAGCTTCAAACATTATATATTACCATAGAATGCTTTCTTGCATTAAAAAGAGATAAAGAATCTGGCTTTACCAGACCTATCCTTCAGGACTGCTCATTAGTGCATAAACCAAGAGTGACCAAACTTCCATTTATACACACGGCTGTGAAACCCACAGGAAAACTGCAAGAATGCATTCATGTCCATAGAGACTACAGTGAACTTGCAAACAGTTTAAAGCAATGCTTGATGCAGCACATCATGACAGTTATTGCTTCTGTTGACAGTGCAGTGCAGGAGGGTGCTGGAATCAAAACACGTTGATTCAATACAGGCTTCAGACTTCTTGCTGAAGCTGCTGCATTATAAACAAGCCTGACTGAGGACCACAGTGCAAGGAGGGGACACACAAGGCTTTCATTCTAGACAGACTTTCTGAAACAGTGTAGACATTCCTCTGCTCCCAGCTATCACTCAAGGCAGCATCTGAAGCAAGGTATAATAACTGATACATAACCAAACTCTGAACTTCTGCTTGGCCAATATCAAACATGTACATGTACCGTCCAATAAAATAGTCATTAATGTATGAATATTACATAATTACTACCAACTGTTAAAACAACTATTCAACTGAAAGCTTAAATGATTTTCCCTTACTTTTAAATCCTGCTGACCATACTATGTTTTATGTTGTGAATGTTTGAAAAAGGGTATTTTGCCTGTGTACAAGTATCTGTTGTCTTGTCTGATGCATTATCACCCAAACCTGTGAGATCTGCCCAGCAAATCCAAGAACTGAAGCATGAAATTCATTGAAATAACACTTTTACTACCTAAGACTAATATATTGTTAAGATCTAGAGTTTAAACCTTCTTTCATTGTGTACAGGTGAGGTGAAATAAGCAATTAAATTCATATCAATTGGTAGGAGTCTCACAATCACAAGAAATTATAGTGGTGAATAGAACTTGTGGATTGTTATCTGACAATATACCCCGAATTATGATTAGCAGTGATCCCAAGGCCCATTTTTCTCTGAATTAAGATAGTGGGAATCACATTATTATGCACACTCTGCCCTACCTGTTGGAATATTCCAAGCTACATACAATCACAGTTTCAACCTGAATCAAATCTGCTCCATTATTTATTATCAATCAATTTCAAGGAAAGTCTACATTTGTAAAAAAAAACAAAATTTTAAAGAGTGCTGAGTGTTCTGAGAACACATAGCTTACAATTGTGGCAAAACTTGTGCTTTTTCCCAAACCAGTTTTAAACATAGCTATTCACTTTCAAATATATTAAGGTCAAGTATTAGTGGCAATGTTTTACCCTGTATTCTGTGGAATCATTTCTATAGTAACAGCATCCTCAAAGCCACTATTAAATATAAGTTTCTCTTTAAAAAAAGAAAGAAAGAAAGCAGCAAAAAAAAAAAAAAAAAAAGAAAAGCAAACAATCTATAAATAACAGAAGAAAAGAAGAAAAAAACAACCCCAGAAAAGCCACAGGACAAAAGAGATTTACCCTGTGGCAGGAGTTTTGGGTTGCAGAATGCTGAGATGGCCACTTAATGCTGGAAACGAAATTTTAAAAACTAAAATTGTAATCCATTTGGGACTCTATAAATACTCTTCTTATTCATTCAAGTTCCACAAAGCACACAAGGGCTTTGTAAAACTTTTCCTTTTCACATAGCAAGTCTTGAGTTACGACTTTCAGTCATTGCCTGCTACCCAAAGGAGTCCAGTAGAGCAAACCCAGCAAAACATTTCAGTTTTAGCCAATCCTCTGATAATCATCACTGTGCTGCCTAAATGTTACAGAGATTCTGGGTGAGACCTTCCAAAACACTTAAGGCTTTCAGGTGTTCTGTGACAGTTCATGTAACTGGCACTAAAATGCAAATATCTGTATTTTGCAAGCAGCTCCAGATTTCCATGCTATGCCAAACAGTGAGATATGTATGCAAGACTACAACATTACCCTACTGTTATTTATATATATCTCTCTCTCTCTTTATATATATATATATACATATACACACACTTGATTTTAAATCAAGGCTTATTTTCTCTTCTATTGCCTTGCAACACATACCTAACATGATACATAATGTCTCAAAGAACCACAGAAAGGGTATCAGAAGAGAATGGAACACTAAACTTCATTTCTTTTTCCTGCTAGCAGAGAAACACATTTTTCCTTTTGCTAAGTGACAGAGGAGTTGAGCTGAAATTGAAACCATCAAGTGTGTGGGAAAAGCAGATCCTGAACCAATCAGGTTAAAGTTATAATAAATTAAAAAAACAAAGAAATTTTAACAAACCCCAAACTCTTGCATGCTACATGATGATGTCTCAGGTGCAAGTTTTTTGTATTCCCATTTAAAGAACATGGAGTGTATCCTGGTTATTCAGACCCAGGATGACAATTACTGAGCTTGCTCTAGTGCTCCCTAGATTGCCAGGGGAGATAATATCTGTTTTAGAGACTTCACTAGGCTGGAGGGGTGTCACAGACATAGACCCATACCCCAAATTCACAGCAACTAAAATCTGAGGGAGGAAAAAGCACATATGTATGTGAATAACTGCCTTTCTTCTTAACTAGGCCATGGCAAGAAGTTTGCTTCCTTTGTTTATTATTTCAAAATATTTGCCAAAACATTGCAATTGATAAACATCTATGATGACCCTTCTGTACAGAAGGAAAGAATAATTAATTTATAATGGCTTGCTGTTTGTATAAGATTGAGAAATGTGAACTCATATGCTAACAGCTATACTGACTAAGCACTTACTAACAAATTAAAAAAACCACCAATCTGATTAAAGAAAAGAGGGGGAAATACATGGTTGCTGCATATCTCTAAATCTTTCAGAAAGAAAGGAACAGAAAAAATCCAGCCCCAGATTTAAACAAAAGTGTAAAATGCCTTTTCGAGGCAAGAGTCAGAGAAACTGCAGATAAAATCCATCTAAGGAAAACTAAAAATGTTTTGACTGATTCCAAGATGCTCTAGAAGAGCTTTGACTGCAGTCAAAATGTAGGCATCCATAATAAATACAAAAAGAAAAAAGAGAAAGAGAAAAAGGGGAATTTTGACAAGGGTGTACCAGCATAATGATACTGCAGGCAACCCTGAGAAACACTGTCCCCAGTAAGCTCACCTTCCAGGCCCCAGCCTATGAGAAAAAGGGATAATCCAAGGGGTGGCACTGTTCCCCCTACAGCTCCAAAACTGCATTATTGAAGAAAAAAAGGGAAAGCAAAAAGGCTGGTCCATTAGACAGGAAGGCTACAGTTAATAGTGAAGGGACTCTAGAGCAGGAACCTCAGTCTCTCATACCCTGTAACACTTGGACATTCTGGGAAAGCTGAAACAAAACTCTTTGAAGTCTCAAAGGCAAATTCTTGCTTATACAAGATTAAATTATCCAAACATAATGAATACAAAATAGAAGAGAACTCAAGAGGCAAAGCAGAAAATCAAAAAGGAATAATCAACTCTTTTTAATACTTAATTTTAGAGGAAAATAAAATAGGCAGTATGCAGTGAAAAAAAAAAAATCAGAAATCTGTAACCCCTAACACCTCAGGGCATCAGAGAGTTCTTATTTTTTCTGACAACACTCTGTTCTGTACTGTTCTTCAAAGATATTTCTTTCAAACTCTTATTCTATGGTTAAATTATTCGACCCAAAGGCTAATGTAATCCTTAGAATACACTAGGTCCTTAGTTACCAAGATTATTTGAAATTCACATAGTTTTCATTTCTACATTCACACAGTAAATTCTGTTAATAAGATACTCAGTTTTATCAACTGTGATTATAAAATAAAATTCCATTCGTTTTTATATTTATAATTAGTTATGGAGAACACTAATTAGTTCTTGTATACATAAAGCTAAAACCTCAGTGATCCATTAAATTTTTGTTACCCAAACATCTGTGCTACTGAAATGTGAATAGCCTGATGTTCTGATCTAACCTGGATGAAAACTCTCATACCTTAAATATAGACCCCAAATGTCCTTTAACCATCAAATAAGAAATCAATTGTAGTTCTTTTATAGACAGACAGAATTTGCTTGTCCAGATTTGTTAGGAATGAAAACTCTAAAAATCCAAGGACACACCTGCTTCAAGTTACAGTTCAGAAGTTAGCAACTGCTTCTAGCTTGGCAAACCCAGCAGTACTTTGCAGACTCCAGGAGATCTACCCACATCTCTGCAATTATTGCAATTTAACAAAAGTAAAACCTTCTTGACCATAGAAGATCCAGAATATCTTACCTAAAATTGCCAACTCTTAGTTACTTAGTTAATTGCTAACTCTTAGTTATGAACTCTTAGTTTTGAGCTTGAAGCCATTAAAACACTAAATCCAAACTTTGCAGTTTTTATAACTACATTAAAAACTTTTCAGAAACCCCAACTTGAAAATCTTTTACAAGATTTTACAAGCAAATCATTTCCTTTCAATTACATTTTATGATTTGTTTTTTGTTTACTGCTATTAAACAAAAAGGAATTAACTAAAAACTTAACCAGCTATTAAATTTTACAGTAACTAATTTAGTCACCAGCACACAATAAAAACAGTACTGTCAATTTGGCAGCTTTACAAGATTTTTTGCTGTATAAATTTTCCCCTTCAGCAAAGCTCATATGGACTTACATTTTCCAAGACATGTCTGAGTTTATCTAAAAGAGGAGGTGAAGGGGAGTGAGAAATGAATACCTGATAAACCAGTGGGCAGTAAATTCTCAGAACTTCTGTCAGAAAATTCATAGCAAGGATTTAATTTTAAATCCAAAAGGCATCAAAGTAGTCCAACATGAGCTCTGACCGATGACCAGGAGCAATCAGAAGACTTGGTTATTGTCCTACCACTCAGTGATGTGTGACTTAAGCATATTACTTGCCCTCTCCAGGCTCTCAATTCTCCCTCTTGCTTTCATTTGGCAGGAATACTCCATGTCAACTCATTAGGGCAGCCACTCCCTCCACTACAGGTGCTTGCAGTGGATCTTGCACAGCTGAGAGCTCTCCCACAGTAACACCAAGACCCCAAACAGGACACGGCAGCAGTGGCAGCAGCGCTGCCCATGACAGCAAAGGGGCTTTGTGCATTAAAGGGTTTCATTTTAGTAGAATGGTGTCAATAACTCTGTGATGAACTTTTTGGCAATTTTTCTGGAACTCTATTTTTGGTACCATTAAGTTACTACCCAGTAAAATAAAGTTTTAATTTATTACTAAAACTAAAATTCTGTACTTACAGTAAACATATCTTTAAAAATACAGTTGATATGTAATGCATCTCTTTTTATAGACTTGAATAATATTGATAAGAAATAGAGAAACAACTGGGACAGAAAACAGATAAGAGCAAACCGAGAAGAGTAACAAAATAAAAAAAAAATTGGCACTTATTTAGTTCCCAAATATTGAATTTATGCATCAGAGCAGTAATTTGGGAATTTCTGAAAGGTACAACTAAAAGCCATGGTAAAGGCCTGAATCATGACTGTAGTAAGTAACTGATGTAATAGGTCACTGGGAATAGAACATGAAACATCTCTGAATGAAACCACACTAAGGAGAATTAGCAAATTCAGTCTCCCTGCCACAAGCTCTGTTTTCTTCTCTCTCCAACAAAAGATTCAGCTTTCTTGCATAGACTTGAACAGACTACATCAAATTTGAGCTGTAAAATCAAAATTAAGGAATTATGAGAGTAGAATCAGACATGGAAATCCAAAAAATCAAACCAGAAATTAAAGGAAGGCTGTAAAATCAAAATTAAGGAATTATGAGAGTAGAATCAGACATGGAAATCCAAAAAATCAAACCAGAAATTAAACAAACAAAAAGTACCCTTATGTACTTTTCCACACACAGTTCCAATCTGATTTGAGGAAAGATTTTTAAAAAGTAAGTATTTTTGCTGTGATCTGTTCTGTACATGCTTCAATATATGTTAATATTTCAGCTTCATTTTGCTTTCTTGATACAAATTGAGGGTTTTTTTCTCAACTTTCTACTGACATATTGACAATAAAATGAAAATCTCTGTTAAATTCATAAATGTGAAAAGACTGAGATTTTCTAATTAGTGAGAAAATGCAAGACAAAAAATCCCATCTGTTAATGGTGCTCTGTAGCTTGAAGTTAATTAGATTTGCTGGGAGAGTGCCTGGCAATATGACCAATTAAAATACATGCAACTTCTCCAATTCAGTATCATCAGTCAAAAAAATAGCAGTACCTTCTATCAAAATGTCCCACTTTCTATAGCTAAGTGGATGGCATTATATGTCTGAAAATATCTGCACATCTGAGGGGCTTTTCTGCTCCCCAACCTAAAAGGTTCTTCCTCCTGATTACCTAGCAGCCACCCAAATTAAGGTGAAATTCACTCTTTGTACACTGGTAGAAGAAGAGCTCTCACAGATTTCCAGTGGGTGCGTGACTGGCTCTACAAGCACGCTGAGCAAAGGCATTTTTTGTTGGTGACCATCACCCACCAACTACTGGGGATGTCAGTGCCCTCCTTTCCAAGCTGCTCACTGTCCCACTGCAGATAAGGGCTGCCAACACACCTACTGCCACGCTGTTTTAGAGAAACCAGTGATGAACTGTCAACCAGGTCCTGCAAAAATGAAACCCAACCAGCTCAACTGCGGAACTGCACAACGGCCCAAGAACCCAGGGAAGGGTCCCCTGGGACACTCAGCACTGCACCAGAGCAGCACTCGTACTGGAGGCTGATCATTGCCAGCCCCGTGCCCACTGCTCAGCACAAGAAAGCCTCTGGGTTTTGGGTCAGACCTTGAAATGCAGCATGTGGCCATGGATTTTTTTTCTCTGTTTCTACGTTACCATGCTTCAGTTGTGACAAAAGGAGGTTTATCTCCACATGCAGGATTGGAACCAGATAACGTCAGCTGGAGCACTTTGTTCTAACAACACTTTGGCCTACCTCTGGCTAAACAAAGTGATCAAGGGGCGATGAAGAAGCAAGCTGCACTTTTTGCTATAGTGCCTACACAAAGAGAAACTCCACCTGAGCACTGAACATCTTGGAAAACACAAAAGTGCACTAATACCTGGACAGAATAAAATAAAAGATATTACCCCAAAATCACAATCAAATTCTTTATTATTAATTTATAAACTAATCTATGATGGTGCAACATCTGGGAAATTAATCACCTTGAATCAAATAAATATATTAATCAGGAAAATGTAATGTAGTCATTTGCCAACCCACCCCTGAATCTGGAATACTGCAATACAGAAGTGAAAAATTAATAAACTATTAAAAAAAAAAAAAGAAAAATACTGGAAAACGTGGTCTTCCTGAATTAAGCTATTATCTCTTTCTTAATTAGCATTTGTTTAAAAAATAAAAAAATAATAATAACAAATAAACACAAAACCAAACAAAACCACAAAAACTAATTTCACAGTTCTTGTCCTTACTTCAATATACCATACTCCTCATCAGTTATCATTCATAGTTTTGTAATAGACAACAAAATAGGAGAACATCCAAGAAACTGTCAAAGAAAATACAAGACAGAAAACAAAGAATAGTGGTAAAAATTCCAGAAAAGAATAATACAGTAAACAAAATGCTGTGTCTTTAAAATGCTAAAATCAGAAAGATGTCTCTGAAACAAAGGGCTTGAGGTAAGGAAACCACTCAAACGAGTTCTCAAGGAAAAATGCAGTCCAAAATGTGGATCTTGTGGGAATTTAGGCCTCTTCCTCCAATTCACAGTGCATATGTACAATATTACACATATTGACACTACTGTTAAAGGGAGCCCAAGCTTTACTGCCACGTCATAAGAAATTGCTGAAAGGAAGTACATTTCTTTGTGAATGAATCACTTTAAGGATGACATTTAATGAAATTATTTACCTTATACATTCAAAATTAATACTAGATTGTATGGCAGACAAAAGGAATCCTCACATTCCTCAGTTATTTTGACATTAGTCTGACATGCAACCCACACAACAGACAGTCATGCCAATAAATGTTCAAAGAAGAATTAGAGAAAGAGGTTATTCCTCCTAGCTAAGGTTTTATAATGGAATAAATCGGTGAATTTTCAGATTTCATGTTACTCAGATTTCCTGCTACTATTGCTAAATTTTCAAATAGCAGAACTCCACAAACACAGAAACAAGTAACCTCCCATTTGAACTGTTTAGGTTTGTAGTCACAAAAACTCACACATACAGCAAAGGTAGATACAGCTGTGGACATATTTGAAAAACTGGAAGCTCTTGGCTTCAGTAAAGCCTAGTAAATTTTCATTCAAGAAAAAGACTGAATCAAGAATGCTGAAATCATTCAGCACACGACAGAGCATTTGAATGCTTGTCAAAGAATGTACTTTAAAATGTTATGAAAACAAGACACAGAAGGGAAGAGACTCGCTGCTAAATGCATCTGACAGGCTGCAAAAGGAGGTTGCTGCTGCAGTACTAACACCACAGCTCTCATTGTACCATTACCTAACGTGGGTTTTCTCTTAAACCTTTTGTAATATAATAAATGTAATTTAGCACTTCTATTTCCAGACCAAACACAGGGTACAACAATTTCTGATACTTGCAAATACATTGGTCAACCTCTACTGTAAGTTTAGGAAAATCCCTAACTGTTTCATACATTTCTAACGAGGGGTAGCCATCAACACAACATTTTTAATAGGGATCATTAAACCTTTGGCCATTCACACGAGGATTTTCAGGAGCTCACTGCTCCTTAAGTCATGTTCTCTGCTCAGCAATTTGGCATAGCTTAATGGCAGCTATATCAGAAGCTTTCTGTGACAATTAGCAAGGATATCAAACACAGGACCATCAAGGAGGAAAATGAACAAAAGGAAACTACGTTACGTAGGAAGGGGGGAAACTTGGTGATAAAGCTAAAGAGCACAGTATTTTTGAAAGTCACCTTTTTAAGCATCTTTTTCCTCCTTTTTCTCTGCCACTGTTTGTCCTTCAGTCATTTTACCACATTTGATAGCTTGGACTGATAGCTACAGGAAAATCTCTCTCATACCAATCTGCTTTGAAGATGAAAAAATTGACTATTTTAACACTAGGAATAAATCTAAGCCTACTTAATCATCCAGCTATATATGAGAATTCGTGAATACAAAAAGCTGCCTTTAACTAGGGTACAAAAGGAAACTATAGAGAGCAAGTCTAAGCATTGTAAATTGTAGCCCTCACTAAATTTTAGTCATTTTAGTAATTTAGTCTTAAGAGGTCTGATAGTTCTAAACAAAGGCATAAACCTCAACAGTCACAAAGGCTATATCAAAACATAATTCTTACCAGACCTCTCAATTTCCAACAGCAACCGAAAAAGAGACAATGTAAACTCTTCTGGCTTTCAGACTAATTTGAACTGCAAAGCCTGCCAATTAATTATTTGATGCAGTCATTGATCATGAGATGTGAGTTCTCCACATAATTAGAATATAAAATTTCACAATTTTAAGGGAGCAGCTAAACCTAAAATAGACTGTTAAGGGTTGTGGTGATCTTGGTTTATGGGTAAGCATTCACTCACAGCAAGAAAGCCATTTTCAGTGGGCTTTGGAATAACATGGAACAAAGGTTCATACAGTTGTTTCTGCAACTTGAAAAACCATAAATACATATTTTCCTTTATCTTAGGTAAAATCTGCATAAGCATAATTATATGCTACTATAGGTCAAATCTTGATCCACAAGACTGCACTGATATGCAGACCTTGGTATTTCAGAGAAAGACAAGGAGGTCTTTGATTCCATCAATTACAGGCACTGGTGATTTCCATACTGTAATTGTCAAGGTGATGTCATGTTGTGAATATTGTTAATCTGGAATTATGATTCAGCATTATCCACCAAACTACAGGAAATTCACATGAGGTATGAAATTAAATCAGTGATTTGCAACTATCACTAAAGACCAACACAGAAAGCAAATGATGCAGCAAGCAAATGTAAAAGCTATTTTACACAACAAACCTTTTCTTGCAGTGAATGTTTTTTCTCAGTGGTAGGATGGACAGACCAGTTTCTCTGTTAGGATGCAAAGACTGATGTATTCAGCCAACCTGCTCCCTGAAGAAGAGCTTTTCTGTTTTGCTATGTAGTTATAATTTAAAAACTGAAAGCTTTATTGTGAGCCTTTTTCTATGTGGTTTGAAGATGGCCCAAGGATTGCAGAATCAACTTCAAATGTAACTCTCTAACAGCCTTGTACAGTACCCTTACTTTTGAAAAAATACAGCAGTGACCACTAAATAAGGCCTTGAAACCAACTGGTACCTCAGCAGACTTCTTCTATTGCTAGGACAGTATCGTCAGGCCCTTTCAGTTTCACCCTCTGGTGTCATGGCTTTTGTTATTCTTTTTAAATAACAGGAAGAGTTTAATTAAAAAAAAAAAAATCTCTCAAAGTCCTCCTTTCCTCTGAGTCCACAGTCTTTGCATCTTTATCTGGCTTTGCTAGCCTATAGTATTTCTTATCAGCATCTTGAGGGTAGAGACCTAGGAAATTGCCTGCCTTCCCACCTGATCTATAGGGTCCTTTATAAAGGCCTAAGAAGGAAAAGGCCACCAAGTTGCATTATGGTGTGGTCTTACTCACAGACATAAAAGAGGGTAGAGAACGAGGAACATCCAACATCAGCTTATGTTCTGTCTCATAAATGTCAGCAGGTACATAATTTTTCCCTTTTCTGCATGCTTGCTTTAGCCTAGCTATAGTCTCTTTCCAAGGCACTTCTGACAGCCACCAAAAAAACAGAATTGGAAAAACTACCAGGCAATCACACACCTGTCATGGCAAAAGAGATTTAGAAGAGATATTCTTACGACTCCGTGTCCTTATGGTAATGTGCAGTCTTAGTTGACATATTAACAACATTACAGAATAGGCAGAAGTTGAAAGTACATAATGGATTTGAAGGTTTAAGTATTGCAAAAAAATTCTATTTTTCATGAACTATAAAAAACATCCAGGAGCAAACCTCATGAAAGACAAAGTGGTTTTCTCTGAATAAGTACAGCAGAACTTGGCTGAGATTCCTGTAAGGTAAATTATGCCACTGAAGTGTAAACCCTTTTCTTTTTTCTTTTAATGTGCTTTCCTTCCCTGCCTCCTGAAACTCTACTTACTGTTGAGCTCCTACAGAGATGCAGTCCGATGTTGCTTTATTCAAAAACCATTTTATTTTAAAATAGGTCACCTTTCTAGAATCTATTCTTAAACAGAAAGTTTGAAAAGCAGGTGTCAATGAAATTACCTTTTTAACACATCTTTATCTGTAACAAGAGTTTAAGTCTTTAGCCTGGGACGAGAAGTTTCTCTCTCCCAGCTGTAGGCCCAGCTGCTTTCCTCCACTGTGCTACATCCACATCTCTGATGCTCAACTTCCCCTAAAGACACTGTTCTTGTCTAGTAAAGGAAAAGCTGGCAGGTAATAGAGAAAGACCCTCAGAGTGAGTGAATGGTCTGTTTTGGTTTTCTATCAAACCAAAATCTCATCAACCCCTGGGTTTTGTCAATGACCTCCTCCCTCCTCTGAAGTTCACTGCAGTTCACAGCACTTGCAGCCCCACACACAGGACCAAAAAGCAAGAAAAAAACAAGAAAATTATTAAAAGTAGCGCAGTGACACTTAAAAAATGGCAATAACACCTGAAAACACTTGTTTATACCAAGTCTGCAAATGAGAAATATTTACACTGCAGTGATGGCACTCTACAAGAATGAAGTCTATCAAGTCCTAATACTAACAAATAATTTGTTTTCTCAACAGCTTGGCTGACATGCTTCCTTCGACTCTCAGGCTGAGCTGGAAGACAGAGCTTTCAGCATTCACAATTTCAAACACTAAGTTAAAATTCCATTTGCTGATTGCCTAAAACCCCAGAATGCCTCTCTGATCAATCTTATGACAAGGACCCATGTAAAAGTGTGCCAAGGCAGAGTGCTGACTCTGAAAGGAAGCCCATGGACTGATTCATTAACGCCACTGCCAGCAGCACTGACATGTTCCTTGGAAATATCTTGCTGAAGCAGTTTCTCAAGCCATAGTTTAGTTTCTTATCATGGTTACAGGTATATCAGACACCAGGAAGACCAAGCACACATTCATATGTGCTTACAGGACTGAAATTAAAGCCACAGCTCTCTCTCAACTACGAGAACTGGAGTAGGATGTCACTAGTGACAAGAGCATGCTGCAGGGCTACCCCACAACATAAAACACGGGCATGAGGGAAGGCTGCTGTGGATGAGCAGAGGCTTTGTTAGAACGGGTGACACAGAGCTAGCACAGACACGCTGCCACAGACAGTATAAGGTATAAGCTGCACAGTAACCAAACAAACTGTCTTATTTTTGTACCAGCTCTTGAGTGAATTGGAAGCAAATGACCACTGTCATTTGCTTCTAATAAATACAGCACCTGTTTGTTGTGGTTCATGTTTATTTCATGTTTATTGTTAAATGGTTCATTGTATTATCCCCCACATGCTTTCACTTTCTAAAAATGGAGCAAGATTTTAATATCAATCATCTTCCACTTCAATCATCTTGACACTAAAAAATGTTTGGTGAAGTTATTACCTCACCACTTTTTTAAATCAAGTATTTAACAGCAATGAGTCAGTTATTTAATAGTTCTCATTTTGTCCAGAAGCTTTTAAACTCTGTGGCCAGATCGATGTTCAAGTATTTGATGTTCACTCTCAAGTCTCCTGGTGTATACACAAATGAAAATGAAAAATGTACATTACCCAAGTGCACTGCTATTCCTTTTTCACAAAAAAAAAAGAGAAACTGTTATTAGTCTGATCTCAAAGTGTTCTCAGTACATAAACAGCATTTGCTCATGTTGACACAGACTGAAAGTATGAGGATTTTACCATCTTAGTTTCATTTATTCTGTATTTGTTCGCATGCACAATATAGTGTCTCCAGCAGACTGATGAAAAGCCCATACTTTCATCTTTCTTACAATAGGAAACATTTTAGTGGACACAAGTTCCTGCCTTCAATTCAAGCTCCTGAAGCTTCTTCACTGTGATGCAGAACTCAAAGGAGACTCTGAAATATTACTTTCAAGAACACTCTGATATAGTAGTGGAAACCACAAGAATGAATGGGGTTTTGCATATTTTAAGCTCAGACTGTCCATGGGAGTTTAGGATCTCAATTGCTATAAAACTCCCCAGGGTTTGCGTGACCTGGTTGTGGCAGTAGGGCAGGGGGGTGCAGGGGTGATTCTCAGAAGCTGATGGAAGTTTCCCTAAGCTCAGCACTGCTCTTACTAAGGCAGAGCCCATCACTGATGCTGGGGGCTCTGTGGAGGCTGTGTCAGGGAAAGGGCAGGAAGCAAAGCACAGACAGACCTAAACAGCAAGGAAAATATATACACAGCACATACATTAACTTCTGTTTAACTCTAAAATCCCACATATTAAATTCACCTGTTTATAGCATGCACACTTTCTTCACACTATTTCTTCCACACCATGTGGACAGACATAGCTGAAGAGTAGGCCATGCAAGCTTTGCATGAACAGTGTACTTCAAAAATTGCCCTGGCAAGTTGTTTAAAGAGACAGGTTTTTCTCTGCTAGTCCTTGTGCAGGAAGATGTGATTTGAATCTGAGACCTATATGTTTGAATTTCTTATTGGAAGACCACAATTAAGCTTGATTGTGTGAAAATTGAACCTGTTCTGAAAACATACAAACATTTTTAAAAAATACTAGCTTCATACTTATTCTGAATTCTTCTGCTCCTTGTACGTGTGACTAAAATTCACTTCAAGTCTTACTTTGAGTCATGAACTTAAGAGAGCCTGGACTGTCTTTTTTCCTGCACCAAATCAAACTCAATTTGAACCAACAACTGACACTCAGCCATCTTTATTATCTTATTTTTCACTGTGATGACGAATTCAAGCTCTTTAATGATCTATCACAGCTAATATGCATTAGTCAGCTTTTAACGTCACTGCAATAAAGTTGCCTAAGCCATGAACTTAAGAGCTCCTTTAGCTGCAATTTCATGGACTGCAGTTTATAATACATCCACATGTCTGAGGTTTTTTCACCATATGGAAGCAACTTGCCATTTAAAACCAATCAGTCAAAACAAATACTTCTTCATCAAATTTCTTCTTTATTTCACCTAAATTGTATTGCATGTTTTCATTGATTATTGTATGGGTTTCTTGAGTTTTATATGATTTCTTGAATTTCTAATTTGGTGAAGCTTCTAGAGCTGAATAATATGACAATATTAAATATCAAAATGATACAGGCAATGTTTTAAATATGAATGCCAAATATGATGGAAATCAGTGTCAAAATAAGACACTTGCTCAGATATCTTAACAGACTAAGTTCTGGTACACTAGGCCTAACTGGTATACACAGAGAGCAAAATATTACATTTAAAAACACTTGCAACACTTGAAAAATGAATGAAAAGTATTTCTATTTGTATGCTATTTTTTTCCATTTAGGAATAAAGACAACTTATTGGCATCAGTCAGTTCTGAAAGCTTACTTAAACCTCAGTTAAAGGTAAATTTTACAGCAGGAAAGTATTGTCCCTTTGCAATCATCAATCTGATAAACTGTTCCATCCAGTAAGTTTTTCTTTTAAAACCTACTTTTGGCACAACCAAAGTTACATAATCTGTATGAAATTTTCTGTATTATTTGGAACAAAAGAAGAACATCAATGTGTTATTTCAACCATTTCAAAAGTACATTTGAAAATTTCTTTTATTTCAGAATTTTTTGTATTCTAATGGATAAACGTTACTTGATGAGTAAGAGAATTATTTACTACTTTGTGCAAAATAAAATAGTATCAAACACAACTTGAATTGTACCAGCTTGTCAGACATCACAAAAATAACCTGCCTGACATCTATTTCGACCAGTCTCATTATTCTTTTACTGTTTCTACTTCATTTCCAAGTGAAACAGATTATTACTGCTAAAGTATTACCCATCAGGAAATACATCATCTTCACAAGGGCCTTGCTGATTTACTAACTATCAACAACTAATTTCCTTGGTGAGTTTCCACTTTGCAAAGGCAGTCATTAAAATTCACTGTGTGAATTTATGCGTTTAGTTTGTTCTCCTAACACTGGTAAGTGCTGTTGGGGGAAGAAAAACAAATAAACCTTCCAAAGTATCTTATGAATAAGCAGCAAAACAGAAAGTACATTATCATGTTTGACTCACTGATTTTAGCTCCAATATGATGTCACAGCATATCAAGGTAATTAATGTATAATTACTAGCATCAGTAACAAAAGGATCACTTTGCATTAAGTGAACAAAACAGTATCTCTTGTGCCTCAGTGTAGGCCTTTTATCTACTCTGCATAGCTGCTACAGGGGCAAAGAGAAACTCAGTTTGTTTGACTTGGTGATTTTTGGAGTGACATTGAAGTTAAAAGTCCTCTGATAGATCCAACTTGAATTTATACTCAACAGCCCACAGTATCTTTATTCTAATCTAATGTCACTGTCAAGCAGTATCTAACTTCAGTATATACTCTAAAATATCTTCCAAACCTTTATTAAACTTTTAAAAGCAAGACATGTACAGAAATTTACCTCATAGCAACATTATTAACTTTTAGCAAGCTTTTTTTTTTCTGTTAAATTACATGCCACAAACTAAAGAGAAGGGGCAGCCATTCTCTTTTGTCTCCGCTGTTTGTACATTTCCTATCAGCTCCTGTTCTCCTTTCTTTCATTGCCTTACATTCACCAGCATTTTCCACACACATTTTCTCCTTCCTGAAAGATGTTCTTTAGATTTTTAGGTAACAAGATTTTGTGCTCCAGGCATATAGATCACTCCAAACAGGTTTGCCTTGGGCTTGACTCTGCAGCGTGGAGATTGTCAGCTGGCTGCCCCTGCCTCCCCAGGCTGTTAACTGGCCAGGGCTGCTCCTTGGCAAACCTGCTTGTCCTGCCTTTAATCTCCGTGCAGGGCTGGCTGAACACTCAGCACATGTATTGGTAATACCTGGCATTACACAATTGTTCAAAATAGTGGAGGATAAGGATAATTTCATTGAACATACAATAAAAAGCAAACTTTAAGTGAAAAAAAGGAGAGTATGTTTCCATTAACTAAAAAAGGTAAAACAGGTTGTGGGCTTTGACAGATACTTGTTTTGCAAGGCATTAAAGTCCAGACTAGTTTGAGACTTGGAAGACAAAACTGTATTTTGATTTTTAACTGATCTGATAACCATGTTCTCTACTGCTTCTAAGATGGATATATGCATTCATACAAGCTCTCAGTTCTCACAAAACCCTGGGGGAAGATTACCACTAATAAAGCTTGGCACTTGGTATGTGCTAATATTCAGCTGCACCCAGTAGAATAGCTCTGAAAAAAAGATTTCCCTCAAAATAATTTTATTCCTAGAAAATATTTAGTTTCTTAAAATAACTTCAGCTAGGTATCAACCACACTTTTCCCTCCAGTTTCAGGAAGCATCCTGCTCTGGAAGATTTTGATCTCTACTGTCTCTACACCAACATCAAAGTGTGACTTGAATTTTTGAATATGCCACTGGCATATAAACCCGGTGATAGATACAGAATCCAGTCTTGTACAAATAACTAAGGAGGAGACATCATTTTCAGGATATGTCAATAAACCAGACCATATCCAAGGCTACAGCCAAGCCAACTTCATATAGTGAAGCTATATGAAGATCAGCAGCTCCATGGCAACATCATACACAACACACAAACTTTCCAAGAAACCAGATAAACAGCCAGACATGAAATGTATAGTAAGCTCCATCTGCCCTTTCTTTACTGCCAGAAGTACCTCATTTGGTTTTCATACAACTAGGTTTGACACCTCAGTACTACCAATTATACTTTAAAGAACAAAGCTGATTCATTCTGCCTTGAAAATAACATCTGTGCTGTGTTAATGAACATGTATCAGAGATGTACAAGTAGCACTCTCCTGGTGTTTTCCAAACTGAGTAATGGCAATGTGGGAGTTCACTGGGTAAACTAAAGGCAACAAGCATTACTCAGCTGCTGAGGTCTGCCACCCTTCTTATGAAATACTACTTTTACATATAAAATTTCTCATTGAAACAGAACTATTTGGAAGATCGTGTATGAAGTCTGCATGGGGATAGGTGTGCATGTTGCTTTTTTCAATGCAAACGTGCACAAAGTTCACACCAAACTCTACTCAGCCAATGTGAATATCCTACATGGATGTTCACTGCAAAGTTGTACAGTTTTGGCACCCAAAACATATTAAGCCAAGGAATAATTAAGCCAAGGAATAATTCTCAGTTGTGATACTGAGAAATAGTTCTTTTAAAAAAATTAAGATGCTACAGTATTTAAGATTAGCATGCCCTGACAGATACCCACACTTCTAAGCACTATATCATCTATATGTGTCCCAGATCCCAGTTCTAGTCACACACTTGTCTTTAGCATTTCTCTGTATGGAAGGGCTTTTTCAATCCATGAATGCAAACTCAAACTTTTTTGCAGGGCTCCTTGATTGACATTACTTTGACTATAATTTAAATCTGGTTTGGTAATTGATTTAACTGCTTTTACAAGGAGGTGTGGACATTCTGGTTCCATGAGATACAATGACTTCCAGAGCAGCAAGAGAACAATTTTCATTCTAGAAATGATAATACATTTGGTGGCATTTAGTTTGTATGAGTCACACCTTCCCTTATTATTCACCCATTTTTAATTTCACCTGTTTAAAATAATTTTCTGTTATTTACAATATTCATATCAATGGCATGCCATGAACATTTATTATTTGATATTTATATTGAGTTTAAGATACTTCAAAAAAAACCCCAATTTTTATATCTTAAAAATATCTCATATTTTCATATAGAACAAAGAAGGACATACTCAGAATCAGACCTAATTGTGATTAGCTAAGAAATTATCTAGCTAATGAGATTAACAAAGGGATTTACAGGCTTTCACTTACACGACAAAGACTGACAGTACACAAAGTTACAGGACATTACTTGTTCAACACAATATTTTAACACGTTCTTCATCTTCTCTGCTGACACCAGAAATACTACTTTTTCCTTTGCTAA
This sequence comes from Euphonia xanthogaster, assembly GCA_034509185.1. Classification (NCBI taxonomy): domain Eukaryota; kingdom Metazoa; phylum Chordata; class Aves; order Passeriformes; family Fringillidae; genus Euphonia; species Euphonia xanthogaster. The sequence continues at coordinate 11,492,191 of JAYDZK010000271.1, read as the reverse complement.
AACTTTTGAGAAGGTAAATATGAGGACAAGGATTGTCTCTTTTGAGAAGCCTTTCTCTCATATATCTAGAGAAGTGCACAATCACATAGCTTAAGTTCGGCTGCTACGTTTCAGGGTGCTTCAACTAATTTCAATTTTTGGGCCACAGAAGAACAAGCAAGAAAACAATATTCCAATATACTAAAAATACTACACACTTCAAATATATTCTAAAAAATAGTAAAATTTATTTGTACCTACATTTCAAGAAAAGAATGAATTCTTGCAGGACATTACAGAATGGAGAAACCAATTTGAATTTCTAAGCCTTTGTTCTTCCCCACTATTGCTTTATTTTTTATTGAGGTTCAGCTAATTAAAAACTTGTTTACTTTAAATGAGGTGAAGCTTGTGTTTTTATTCCTTTTTTAGAGGACTGGTAGAATCCTTCTAGAAGCTTTAAAAGCTTGCCCCTGTGGACAATATGATGTTAATTCTGTGTTCACTTTAATTGGCATCTCTTTCCTCCTTTGTTCATTCTACAAAATCTCCTGTGTTTTTTTCCACTCACCCTGCTATGTTTTTGAGCAATTTTTTTTGCTCTGCTTCCAACCCACACTCTATCTCCTGCCAAGGGAATTTTAAGTCATTAATCGCTGTCAGATTTCCATACTCACAACATTTAACCAAATTCAACAACTCATTCATCCATATTACAAAAAAATAAACAAAGGCAAAAAATAGAACTACTTGAGAATAATGGAGAGTGCTAGCTTTCTAGAGTTTGATAATTTTGCTTAGTACATAAATATACTGAAGGGATAAACATGCATTAATCAGGATTGAAATTACCATCTAATCACAATTTGGTTTTTTCTGCTGTAGCTCTTTAGACATTTGCATTAATAGAATCAGAATGCATACAAGAAGAATGACCCAGTAGTGATCAAGCACTTAATGCATTGTGCTTCCTTTTCAAACACTACAATAACCGTTTGAAATGCAGAATTTCACCAAAGAACTGAATATCATCCTAACATGTCCATTGCCACTCATTAGGAAAAAGGCTTCCATAAGAGGCCAGCACAACATTGGAACAGCTCTCGTGGAGACATTATGAAATCCCTGTCCTTGAAGGCTTCCAAGACTCAGTCAAAACCAGAGCCAATCTCATCTCTTTGGTAGTTTACCCCTGCAAGGATTCATTCTGCAGAAGTTTTAGAAATTCTCGCAGCTCTATGTTAAAATAATCAGTTGTGGAGTCCCTAAATGGAGGGGAATGAGCAGCCCACAATCACAAAATCATAGAATACACTGAGTTGGAAGGGAGCCATCAGGATCACCAAGTCCAACTCCTGGCCCGGCACAGGACACCCCAATAATCACACCATGTGCCCGAGAGCATTATCCAAGTTAACCTGACGAGTAAATAAAGTTTATCAGCACTACAACATTGCTGAATTTTACAAAATTCTCAAATAAAAAGACATAATAAACCAAAGACAAATTGCATAGTCAGGTGACTGCAGAATACTCTTAAATATGTTTATGAGAAAAAAAAGTTAAAAAACAAAAAAATAAAGTAACTACTTTGAAAAAATAAACCAAGCATATATTTAACATAAATTTGAAATTCAAGACCAAGAAAATGATCAGTAGGATGAAGCAGAAACTGAGGTGACCAGAAAGCAAAAAAAAAAACCAACAAGTTCAGATAAACTATGAAATGAAACAAGGATATAATAGCTGAAAATTACAATTTCGGAAGTTGTTCTCAAGTATTTTATAATATCCCTTTCAAGGTCATGACAGTAATGTGGGCAGTTTGCTATGAGCAAAGTGCCTGATGTGGCTTCTCATAGAAATGGTCCCTTAAAATCAATGGTTTTGGTAGTTAAAAATGATCACGAACATAAGTCCATTTTAATTTTAAACACCCTCTTCAGCTGGAGGCTGTAAGGTCGTGGTTAAATTTCTTATAAACAGACCTGGACCAAAATAAACTGAGATGAAGCAGGATCTTAAAGAGTTACAGTCAAAGCATTACCTGCAGAGGATTACAGTAGACAAGCAGCCACATTTCATGCCAAACTATGTATGACCTTTGTCTTACACAAATGTCACACTTATTTAGGAAAGGTGTCTGTACAAGGAGAATGGAACCTCTCAACCAGTTTTTTTCTAAAGCACATGGATTGGCACGTTTGATTTCCTTCAGTAAGACCCACATGCAGTAGGGACCTATATTGGGAAACTGCAATGCTCTGTTCCACTGAATGGAAAGCCAGACTAACACTCAGGACTGCACTTTCCCTTTAATGCATATGCAACTTCTGACATTACTAATGGAGCCTAATTACACTCATTAGTCCTATTCAACACCTCCTTTTCAAATTATTAATTGCAATAGGCCTCATGCTTTAGTGCAGCATGAAATGAAGCCTACACCAAAGACAACAATCACCTTCTCTCCACACCATTAGATTTTTTGTTCATCTTCTAGCTTTGCTTTTTATTAAGAGCTTGGAGGATGGGATCTAAAGAAATCATAAAACAGATTTAAATATAATAATGTTTATCTAAATTTAATAGTTTTGCCATCTCTGTGTTGCCTATTGTAACCTGGTAAATGGAGTTGGGTAAAAAAGACAATTTGCCATGGATTAACAGCATGAATTTAGAGCATCAGTCTTCTGCTGGAAACAGACACAGAAGAGAAGCTGCATAATCACCTTGTTTCTAAACAAGTTAATTTAGGTGCAGAAAAATAGGCGCAGAAAAATAAACCCTTTGATGGCTAGGAAGTTAAATAGGGCACAGGGATAAATAAATTATAATGCTAAGTACTGGGAGGACATGGAAGAAGAGACAGAAATTATGTGAAATTACCAGACTTCAGCCAGGCTACAGATCCCTGACTGTATTACAGAAAGAAAAGCTACTATCACTCTGAAGTCACTTGGAAATTTATTTTTTTTTTTGTTAATAAGGCTGTTGAGACTTTGTAAATTTAAATAGAGACTAAAACATTTTTTTCCTTTGTAGGCTCTTCTGCTTTATATTAATAAGGCCATAGCACTGAAAATACTTGCAAATACATCAACCACAACTAGGGCCTGAGCATTCTATGGTTTTCCAGCACCATCCTTTTTTTTTTTGAACAAGGAACCAAAATCTGAACTTTGATTTGTTTAACTATCACTGCTTTTACTCTGGAAAGATGAATTAGTACAGCATCATCAGCCTTACAACATGAAAGAACAGCTTAAATACATACAAGCTGTCAGAACTATCTTGGAGCTTCTAAATACTTTTATTCCATAAAGATAGGATTCTGTATGTGGGGGGGTTTAAAATGAGAAGTCAGTAATGCATATTATCCTGAAGCCAAGTTCACCAACATTTTCTTTGCTGTTTCTTCTCTCTGTTTCATCCTACTCAAACTTGGCAATAATTATACACTAGTTCATACTTCTGGTATTAGTCCTTACAGGTGAGCAGGAGGTTATCAAGGAGACAAATCAAAAGAGGAGCTGAAAGAATCATCTATCTAAAATAATAAATTTATGTATTTATGAAATGTTGTGGTCACTCAAGCACAAAGACAAAAGGTGGATTAACAGAACTTCTTCTAGGTTCTAAGTGGAGACCAAGAATACCAGTGCCAGAACTGAGGAATAGCAGAATGATGAGCAGAGCTTAGAGTCAGTGAAAGTCTAGTTTGAAACTATTTTCCTGTATGCATTTCTATTAAACTTATTACACACACTATGGAGGACACTATATCACAGCAAAATAAGCTGAAATAAATAGAAACATTAGGGGTCACGGAGCAAATTCAGCTTGTACAAATTCAGAGTTGCTATTTGTACATTATAGCATCATAGAACATATTTGGCATGTCAACAACTTCATACAGCTAAAAAGGAAAACAACAATTTAACAGCCCTTTCCCAACTTGAGTTCTGTCCATCTGCAAACACCTTTATAGGAAACACTTGACAGGCTTGTTACAGCTTGCACTGCAATGCCATGGTCATGGTGAATCAGCCAAATAATGGGTGTCCATATGCAAAACCCAAAGCTGGCAGAAGCAGAAGCATTTTCACTAACACCAGTTCTACCGTGCCTACTTCCAGTGCAGTCCTTGGGGCTTGAGAGCCCAAAGCTTTAGGAACCTTGTACAATTAAGTGCTCTAACAAGATTTTGCTAAGTTACCAGCATATTCTGCCATTAAACAGCAAGCAGTGTTTCGAGTACCCATTTATCTTCTTGCAGCTCCAGGGACACCACAGTAAATGTGTTCTAAGCAAGACTGCACTCTATATATTACACATCTGCACCAACACCAACGGCACAAGTTAGCCTATGAGTTTATTACATGATCACATAACAGGGACAGCTTTAAAAAAGGTATTAATTTTACAAATATACTGTATGGCAGACAAAAATGAGTATTTTCAGGTTACCCTTCCCAAATGTACAAGGCTTACAAGTCAGGCATCAATTATTAAAAAACTTTGTTTTAGACCCAAATTCAGTGTTCTTTTTAGTCATCTTCTGGTGTGAATTAGCTAGAGACCATGCTTTTAAGCTTGGCCCTGAGGTTCTTTAATATATCTTTAAGTTTTAAGAAGAAAAAACAAGCCAATACTCTTATACATACAATAAAACTGTCATATTTGTAACACATTTGTGGGTGACCTTTTCCACAAATATGTAATTAATCTTCTTTCATGAAGCATTCTGTGATGAAAACAATCTATCATTCATATATCCTAAAAGATCAGGTTTGAAAGGCAAATACAGTTATTTACATTGATGAAAAATAATTTAAGTTGACATGGAAAGCTCTAAAATATATGGAGATTATAAAAGGCCAATTTGAATTTTGGGGGGCAACAGAAGAGATGGAAACAACACAGCTATTGTAATACTGATTAATAACAAAAATGAATAGTCCTTAATTTTCTTATGAATAGTCAGCATAACCCTTAAGACAACATTTTTCTAATTTTTCCACAGTAGACCATTTAAAAAATGTGGTATATCCTTCATTTTTAAAGGGTACATATTATAACCTTGTTTTATTTCAAGACAAAACTTACAAATTCATTAGACCAGCTTAATTTTAATAAGCCTTTTTTTTTTCACTAAATCTATTCATAGAAAGATGGAGGTCAAGGACATGGTTTACAAAATAAAATATATTTTTTTAAAAAACGCAACCAGTTAGCCCAAGTGTCATGCTTCCAACATTACAAATCACGAGATAATAAAAAATATTTCAACACAAACATTGTGAACAGATAATTCATTTTGATATAGAAAAACAAATGGAGTGTGGACAAAATCAATTTTTTTTTCTAGTATACCATTCTAAGTACTTGAAAGCTGTGCAGTTATTTCACAAGTATCCAAAGGACTTCTAAAAATTTCCAAATCTAGGCTGAAAAAATGGATTCATTCATCTAATCTGTTCTGACAGCTGCAATCAGAGATCATAAGCTCTGCAGATAAAGGACCAATTTCTTATGGTATGTTTACACATTGTCATTTGCCTAAGTGCAAAGTCTAAAGTACTACTGTGTTTTACATAATAAAAACCAATGACAGTCAGAGACTTCACAGGGATGTGAGCACATTTACCCTGTAACTCCCCAGCCCCAAATGGTGTTTGGGATTCTGGCAAAAAAAAATCTTCCACTGCACAGCATACTTGTGATGAAATCCTACTTATTTTTTCCTATTGCTAACGCTTCCTTCCCCCCAGTGAATCTCATCTCATGAAAATCCATTCAGCACTTCTGCTATAACATTTATAAGGTGATTTGTCAACACAGCGACATGTCTACATAAAAAAACAGATGCAAGGTCCCTGGCACCAACCTGATTAATGAGCACAAAGTGTAATGAGAATTTCTAATGGCTAATGTCACAGCAAGAAAGAACAGAAAACACTGAAGACACTTCTGGTAGAGACTACACCCTATTAGAACTACGTGAAATATGATACTATTGGTCTAAATCTGTGAACTAGTAACAGAAAAATAGCTCTAAACCATGCCAGACTTTAGCAAAATCAAAACAAAGCAAGCAAGCATATACTTCTAACTGGGCTACAGGAGTGCCAAACATTTTTAACTGTCCAACCAGAATTTACACAGATGCTCGGGGGGTTTTATTGGCAAAAATTGGGTTTTCCCTCTCAGTAGAAAGAAGCTCAGATTAAAAAATAAATAAATAAATAAATAAATCAAGAAGCAGTGGACACAGCTGAATGAGGAAAGCTAACTGGACATTTTCTACTGTAAGCAAATGTAGGATACAAGAGGGAATGAAGCATGCTCAAACGTTGCCATGAAATAAGACACTCAGAAGCAAAAACAAATTCACTGCTTCTGTCTTAGGTTATTTCCCCTTCTGTCAGATTACCAGCCATTACCTTGCATATCACAGTAGTAAAACGAGACTATTCCTGACCTACAATCTTACATCTACTGGAGTTAACTAAACTCTGGAAACCAGCTAACTATTTTTGGAAATTTGCACTCTGCATACGTAGTCACAGAATTATGCAGGAGTAAAGGAAAAATTAGACTAAAACAGCAAGTCATTCAACAGTTTCTGCTCCTTCTGAAAAGGCTATAATTTTCCTGAAAAGTGTAGCATCTGGCTCACTCACTACTTTGATGAAAAGAGGTAATGAGCTGTAACATGCACTAATTTTACTCAAGTATTTCTTTTCTTTTATCACCTAACTTACTGGCTAAAATCAATGTTCAAGTTACTGGCCCAGTTCAATGCTCTGAACTGAGGGGTAAACAACAACCAAAAAAAAGCATTACAAAATCATATACAGACCTAAGATAAACATTTCTATCTTTTGCTAAGATGGAATATCCCCACTGATTGTGGCCAAAAGGTGTTTGATCCTGTTCTCACTTTTAACTAAAATAATCAAAACTTGGACTTTAGGAATCTCATTTGTTAAAACTAATAATATATTTGTTTTAAAAAACTCATTTCTTTAAGGCTTATACTCTTAAGATGTCTCAGATGACAAATCAGAACATGTAAATCAGGCTCTTGCTTTTAAATGGCCACTGAAGTGAGCTAGTGACTATTGCTTGATTCCTGTTTTTCTCATCCTCTCCCCAGTGTCATGGTATTACAAAGAGCAGTTTACCTGCCCAGCAAATGTTTCTCTTAGAATAAGAGGTGTTGCATTACCTCTTTCCTTTGAAAGTGTTGTCCAAGGACACGACACATCCATTAGAATGACAGATGTGTACACACACACACCATGTTGTGAGCCATCTCCACTCTGAAAAGCTGAGAATTCTGTCACACACTGAGGTCTCACAGCTGCTGCTCAATTAGATGGATGAATGGAGTTAAGAGTCCTTTCTAAAGAAAAGTTAGTGCTAATGACTACATTTCCCAAGAGAGAACCTAAGAAGAGGAAAACCTAACTTTCCACAAACTGGAAGTATAGAGATATATATCAATGTTATTTCAGACCACTTCTCCTTAAAGATGGACAGCAAACAAAAATTAGATGCAGTCATCATGCCAGTGGCCAAAAAACAAATGGCTGATCCCGAGTGGCACTAGTAACCTGGAAATCATGCCTGAGCTTTTAAACTGTGATGGAAATCTCCATAATGACTGTGCCATCAATCAGCTGGTTTTTTTTTTTTTAGCTTTATTATTATTGAATAACACAGATGTGGACTTTTTAGCTTGACATCTTACTTAAAAAATAAATTTAGATAGCTGCAGAAATCTGTCTTGATACTGCACCTACCATCACATCTCAATGAGATTTCTCAAGGCAAATGAGAACAGGTTGCCTACTATGACTCAGCCATCTTTTGAATCATACCTGCTATTATAAATTGGCTTGGAAAGCATTGTCATGTTATTTTTTGTGCTTCAAAAGCCATTGCTGCTTTCAAACTACAACCCTCTATTGCAAAAAAAAAAAAAAAAAAAACCCAAATACTTTTAAAAGTTACACAGTTCCATACCTATGAAGAAATACAAATACATGGATATATTTTCTTATTTGAGAAAAACCAATGGAAGAAAAATTTTAGGAGAGCAAAATGTTACAAAGAAGGTTTAAAGAGTTCCCTCAGAAGGTAATTCTTATAAATTAAATGGCAGGAGAAAATTCAAATAACCTATTTATTGCAGTAAACTGAACATCCTTCACATGGAAGCTCCAGCAAACAGGTGCATGTGCCTGGATTTATTAAAAATGCAACACTGTTGGGTCACAGTTACTTCAGTCATACACCTGTTCCCCATTATAGAGTAACTTTGCATATACACTGACAATATAGAACCATATAGAACTAAGAGTACAGTCATCAACCAAAACATATTTTAAAACAGGTCCCTTAATGATAAGCATACTATTTTAACACACCATTTTAAATACATTGCTTGAAGTATTTTTCCTTAGTGGTCTAGAAGCAATTATCATTCCTTTTTACAACCAACCCCTATACACATCTAGTCATCTTCAAAAGGGAAGAGCAAGGTAAAATCCCTCATCACATACAATCCTTCTCTGCCCACATTTATTCCCACTAGTGAAAGTGATGTGGTGGCCAGAATCATACTTTCCTTTTTTTATGGTTTTGATCTGTCTTACCATGTTTTCCAAAGCAATCTTAGTTCCATGAAATTCTTACTTGCACTAAAAATTCTTTCACTGATGCAGTCTGTGTACCACCTTCTTTTTATCTTCCTGATCTGCCTTGGAAGTTCTGAGGCACAGTCAGGAAATGTGTTCAAAACACAGCAAAAAAATTTTAAAAGCCTTAAAACACAGCATAAAGTACCCTTCCCATAAGGTTTTCCTTGCATCCTGCAACACCTGAACTGGCTAGCTTTACATGTTTACATTCAAGATTTCAAGATCTGAATTAAGAGTCTAATGAGCTCAACAGAAATCTTTCTACTGATGTCATTTGCTTTGGATCAGGTCCTAAATCGACCGAGATCATTTAATTGTTCTTTTGCTCCTTGCTTTTTCTCTGTCAGTCACTTCAATTTCACTATGATGTCATTCAAGGATTCATGGAAAATGGACTGACTTTTTATATAGTCACATTAACAAGACCCAACAGCCAACAACAATATTCAAGAGTATAGAAATTCACTTTTCAGGACATTCCAGTTAGTGCCACATCTTTGTTCAGTCAGCCAGCACCAATGAGATAATTTTTGGCTCCTTATTTGCAACTTAGTGTTTGGAAATTAACAGTTTTGAACTCCATTAAGAATTTCAAATATAGAACAAGTCTGTTGGAAACATCCCTTACCCATTTCAAATCTCTCTTAAATCTTGGTTTAAAACTGTCAAATTTGATAATGCACAGTTATATTCATATGAAAATTATGGCATAGAAAAGAGTGCATTTTATTGAATTTTATTTACTTTCCTGTAAAGGATTTCCTTCTTTTATGCTTTATGTTCTTATCTTTATGTTTTCTTTTTGCCTATCACACCCCATTTATCTAGGTGCTCAAGAACAAAGCAACAGCAACAAAGTACTTCAGAAAATTTGGGAACACTGAATGCAAACTGCACTTTCACTGACCCTCAGGGAAAAAGGTACCTTTAAAACATGCTTTATCTGGCAACAGGAATTACATAATGCCTTTAAATGACAGCAATGATAACATCTAAAAAGTTTCTAAAATCTATTCCACAAAAAAGTAACTTGGTGATCCTGGAAGTTTGAATAAATCACAAGCAATTAAAACAGCGTGTGAGACAGACTATGGATCTGCCTCCATTTCAAACCCTGTAAGCTCAGCATTGTGCCTTTCCAGGCTCTTCACATGATCCAGAAATAAATCCTGCTATATAGGTTAGAGTGAAACATGAGAGTGCACAGACAGAGAAACACTGCTTTGTGGGAAAGCAATGCACAGAACAGCTTCAGGCTTTTAAAAACTAACAAATCTGGCCTCCTGCAGATGCTACTCAACTAACTTACCATTTCTGCCCTCAGTGCATCTGTCTGGTTCACTGTATGCCATGAAATGAGTTAGGAAGTTCATTATATCCACTATCTAAGCTAGTGCTGAGTGGCAAATATTACCAGCTAAAAAAAGAGTAAGGGGGTGGGGCTCCCTGATTCTTTTGAAAATATCCTATAATACTGGGTGGTTTGGATTTTGTTTCTATTTCCCTGAGGGGTGACAAGCAGTGAAGACAGTCACTGCTTATTACAATACTTCCAGCATTTCATAGAATTAAGTATGTGACTCAACACAAGAGCAGTTCGTGATTTCTCCATGAAGTAGAGACAGCAAAAATCTGTTGTATACTTATTTTGATTATGGGAACTACACTGGGCATTCAATATGCTAATGAAGTAGGGAAGCTACTTTAAATAATAAAAAAAAAATATTTAAATTTTTAAGGAATACTTGTGGAGCATCACTGCAAAGTAAATCAGTCAGCAAACAATTTAGTCATAAAACAAGGAAGAGATTACCCCATGTGCCTGCACATATGACACTGGCCTGAGGCTTATCTTGTAAGCACAGTAATAATGAGTTTTATTTTTGGGAAGCTATTATACTAAAGCATGTGCATCTTTAGAAAGCACATCTATAGTTACTAAGAATTCTAATCACAGACTAGTGGCCTCTCTAAACTAAGCAAACAAATAATTTTGGCTAGATTCCCTTTTATATTTAGCACTAGCAAGTTCCAACTTAATTTTGTCTTTCAGACTCCATGGAGTGGGACAATGCTGCTATAGTGATCAAGGCAGGAAAACCACTGGAAAATTACATATCAAACCTTTCCATTACTAATCACTACACTGAATGTGCAGTTAGTAAATTCAGCCCAAGTAATTAAAAAAAAAAAGAATCCAATGCTAGCCTTCTCACTCCAACAAGTTGGCAGTAGTTCCTACTTAAACCCCTCCTCTACCCAGTAATGAAAAGGTGATAGCTTGAATGATACATGCTCTATCTTCCTCAGTGCTAGGGGTGTTCCACTCAACAGGTTAGGTTAACAATTCGTGGGTTTAGTACTAAAAATTATCTCCACTGCTCTCCTGAAGCATCTGATTTGAATGATAACACGATGAGGTGAGGTGGGAGCACACTGGCAAGACAGAATACTTCAGACCCTTACTTCCTGGTTTTACATCATTTTAGAGAGAAAAATTGATTCCAAAAGAAATAGTCATTTTCTGAACCATAACAGCAAACTCCCTGCATGAAAATCAGGGTGTGTTTTAAAATGAAACTTTTTTTAAGGCTGTCCTAATTTTAAGGCTATATAAAGGATTGCAGCATTCCTTCATTTCAAGACGAGCAGATAATGCATGGATTTATAAAACCATAAAGGGTAGAAATTATAAAGTTTAACTGTAATCTGATATTCAAAAATTTATACACAAAAAAAGCATATAAACATACCTATGTATATATGAAATTTGACTTCAGTAGAAAAAGGACTTGGACTTCAGTAGAAAAATACTTTTTCACAAGCATGTAACAACTGTTAGAGACACTTGTAAAAATAAACAAAAAAGGTTTTCATCTACTAGCTCATAAACAATTTTTGCCACCAATAAATTTTTAAATATTTAAAGATAATCTATTTTCCCCAAATAGATGTGCCAAAAATTGCATAGAAGTTTGTTATTCTGTGTGCTGATGGGCTTTTTCAAAGGCCGAGGAAAATTACTTTTATAATTATATTGTTCCTGCCATATTCTGTGCATCACAGAAAAATTTCATAGGAAAAACAAGGAACATGACTGACTTCCAGAGAAGTTCTACAGAAAGTGCTCACTGAAGTGATCTCTTCATGAAGACTGCATTAGCAGAATCCAAAGACAAACTGAGTTAGAGCTGCAAATGCTAACCACATACATACTTGGGTAAGAAACAATTTCAGTATCTAAACAAGTTAAGTTTGAAACAGAAACAACTGAAGTTTAGAAGCAATGGCACCCTAATGAGTATTTTCATGTTTAAAGAATTGAAAGTTTTCTTTGTTCTTCTAATATTTATGAGGCTCATCTCGCCAAGACTGGAAACACCACTGTTGTCAGCTCAAGGATTTTTAAAGCTCAGGGCAAGCTAAAATCTGCCTGTCTAGCACAGCCTAAAAATCATTCACACAATAAAATGTCCAGTAAACACTTCATTGCCTCTAGCAACCACTTGCTCTACTCAAATGTGGTAACTAAAAATTTAGCATAAGCCCTACCTTCTTCCCTAATCATTATTCATAGATGAAAGCAATCTTTGATTTTTAAAATCACATGGTCAGTGTATGGAGAAAGTGAATCAAGCATCAAGGGGAATTTACTTTATGGTGCTTGCTCAATCATCTCGTGATTCTATGCATCACAAACTATAACACGCAAATAATGGCTTAGTGGGGGCTTTAAGAGCTATGCATGTCTAATTCTAATCACTTGCATTAAGAGGATGTCCAGCCCCTTAAATATCTCCTTAATTTTCTAATTCGTTATTAGCCCACATATCCAATTACAAAGTTTGTTTTCACCAAGTTTTTACCTCTTCATGCCAGACAGAATAATTCATTTCATAGCTTGTTACATTCATCTGCCTGCCATTGTGCCATACAGGTCATTGGATGGTTTAGGTTTCCTGTTATAGTGATATGTTTTTTCCAGCATCAATGACTGGGATGCAATTAAAAGACTCCTAGAACATAACAGGTTCAGTCCTTAAGTGTAATAAAATCCAAAAAACATGGGAAGATAGCGTAGTTGAGAGAGAGGAAGACAGAGCAAACAAAAAAAAAAAAAAAGAATTCAAGGTTCTGAAACTCCCAATCAATGCAAAAAGTCAATTGCTCCAATGTTTAAAGAGACTGGTCATTTTTAATGACTGTTTCAAATGACCAGTTATGGAAGTTAGGTGACATAAAAAACAAGTTTAAATTGAGCATTTAATTCACTGGATACTGTTACAGGTGTTTGGCCTCCACCACTAGTTCAATTAAAAAAACCCTGAATTTGGAAAATTACCACCTAGTATTTCACCTGCAAAATTTTAACTTGGTTTTTAGGAATGAAACAAATGATTGATGAAAGGAAGCGTTTCTGATGGAGCTTAGTGCCTGTCTGCAGCTAATCTTGGACTAGGTATTTGTGCTCAACCTTTTCACAAGCATCCTCACAAATCATGCAAATTAGCCAGAGATGGCTGGAAGCAGTTGCTGAGCAGCAGAGTCCTCATGATGCTGTATTGTGATAGAAGGCCTTCAATCCTCTTTTCTGTGCCTTTCATTTTTCTAAAATTACATGAACTAAACAAGGCAGAACATGAATGCAAAATGCTATGATGCCTGCATCTAGTTTCCTGTCATTAGGTATGTACACAGCTATATAGATCACTAAAGATCTCTGTCAATACATCACTGAGTCAAAATAAACATCTGCAAAGATTTTCTCTTTGTCACAAATTGAAATAAAACGTCCATACAAACCATGTGCAGAACAGAACAAGCAGCCTAGACTTATTCATGAGTTCTGAATGCCAAGTGTCTCTTTGCACATCATGCAATGAACATCAGACCTCTATAATGGAAATGCATGATGTCAGCTGCTGCGTCTGGATGCTGTGAAAGGATGCAAAACACCCTGATGCTGTATTTAAATTGACATATCTTACTATATTGGGAGGTTTTGCTGTCTCAGTGGGAGCCTGGGGACTTTTGGGGGACATTGCTGTCAAACCCAGCAGCAAAATTGCCCTGTGAAGGGAGCCCTGTCAAATTCATTTCCATCTTCCACAGAAAATTTTCTCCATGTTGTTCCTATTTGGAGAATCTATGTGCTTACTTCAGCTTCAAAACCAAATATTTAAGTTGTCAGTCATGTGAAACAAATTTCCTCTACAATTCCTTTCCTCTACATCAAAGTGAAGCTAAATAGTATTGCAATTGCCTCAGTGGTATGTTTCCTGGTTAGAATCAGCACTGAGACCAACGAATTCCTATTTATTGCAAAAACAAACAAACAAAAACCCAGAAGGCTGAGTCTCTGCCACCTCAACATCAGCAAGCTACTGACTAGTCCTCCTCACATGTAGCTGCACATTGTTACACATCATACACTTGTGCTTACCAAAAGCTTGGTGATCTCATGCCAGACTGACTGAAATGCACTATACAAGAGATGCTACATATTCAGTACAGGAAACAAACCCATTTTGACCACAAAAAGTTGCTTGTGGCATACGTCTAGACTTTTCAAAATCCACTAGCCAGCCTACTTTGGCTCAAGTAATCTATGAGGGAAGGGAAATCAGTATGGAAATCAAGATTTTCTGTGAGGCTGGTATTGACACAGATGATTTTACAACCATTCCTTAAGCTGCCTTGGCTAAAAACAGGAGAAACAGAAAGAAATGAAAGATCCGCTCCAGAGCCACGTGAAAAAATAAACACCAAAAAATGAGCCAGAAGAATTAGTAACTTTAATTGTATCCTCAATCTCATTTAATATCATGTTAATAATTTATAACAATGAATGCTGCACAAATTTTTAGTAGTTTGCTGTCTTAAAACATGTTTTGAGATTTTTGATGAACTGATTATTTTCACCATACCTATTTGTGGGGATTTTCTTTGTTGCATGTATTACAATCCCAGTCCTTATGAGTTTTTACAGACCAAAAAACTAATTAAATCAAATTAAGGGAGCTGTTTTGTGAAAAACAATTTCAGGCCTAGGCCCATTAAGAAGGACAATTACTATTCTGTAGTAATTGATCTCCTATAGTCAGATCTCTATTTCCTGTTTCAATTATTCTTAGGTATTAGCTGTACTGGGTATAAACATGGAAACAGATGCGTATTTCCTCTTGTAAATGAAAGACAATCCCAGCACCTATAAGTGAATTTAAAAATTAACATTCAAATAACTTATTCTTGTCTGAAGAAACTAGGTTTGAAGTGCTGGGAGAGTACTTCAACATACACAGAGAAAAATTGTAACTTATATTGATACTGTGAATCAAACCAAGATGTTGTCTTGGAAGTTCTGGATCCCTGAAAACTGTAATAATTGGCATTATCAGCTGTTTTTAGTCTTTGGCATGATTTACATACCAGAAAAACAGACCTATAGCTAATTGTATTGCATCTAACTCACGTGATTAAGAGTTTCCAGTTAGGTACTGCAAACTCTTCCCAAGCAGTAAAAATTAAGGTCTTGGGGGAAATGTCCTGGTTCAGGGCAAGGACAAATGTCCTGGTCCAGTCCTGTCATCTTGTCTTGGGCATGCTTAAGTCTTGTAAACCACTTTTAATGGAGCTGTCTTGCATCATTACCTAATAGATAGTTTTCTTTATAAAAACAATATCAAATACCTAATTTTCAACTTCCCACCTTTTTTTAAGTTAAAAGAATTATTTACTCAAGCTTCATGATATATACACAAATACAATGTACGTACATGGGAGAACACCTATTCCAGACAATACAAAAGTCACAGCTACCTGGTTTTTCTTTTAGCAGAGATGAAACTCAGGGCATCTCTGTTTAACTGACTTCTAAAAGCAGGTTTGTCTGACTGACACATAATGGTGTCTCGAAGCATTGGGACAAAGTGAAAAAAAACAACATTTATTGTGATGACTGTCAATATCAAAGACTTAAGCTAGAAAAAAAAAAAAGACAAACACATTCATCCTGTAGTTCAATTAGAGGTATTAATTTGAGAATCCGAGAAATCTCCATTACAGATAGTTTAGTTATGCTTAATGTCTTAAGAAACATTAGCTCAAAAACTTCATATTAATCAATACCCATGGACAGAGCTTGCTTATACACCCAAGTCTATTTCCAATTGCAGGCACAATTACATACTTTGAGATTAAGAAAAGAGTAAGCTGATACTAGGATTCAGTAGAATAGAAGCCTCACTAAAGCCCACTAAACAGCTAAAAGGTTTGGGGAAAGAAAAGTGAGTATAAAAGCATCTAAGTCCCAAACCATCCTAAGTACTGGAAAATCACCCGACAGCTTATTACAGAAAATATGCTTTATTTCTCTGGAAAGACTGTAAGAGTATTCTTCTCATGCCAAAAACACAAACTGAAGACAAAGAATACGGCTTGATTCTGACAATTGCATTTTGTAAATGGAAATTGTCAGAACACACTATTTGAAAAAATCTTTAGTACATTTAAAATGGTGATACAGTAAATATGGAATTACCAGGATATCATAGAAACATAGAATATCTCAAGTTAGAAAGGACCCATAATGATCATTGATTCCAACTCCCTGCTCTTTATGGGAATACTTAATAATAAATCATATGACTAAGAGCATGGCTACTTCCCTGGGAACATGTTCCAGCGACTGACCACCCGCTCACTGAAGGAGCAAAATCCAATGTCCTGTCTGAACTTACCCTGACACAGCTCCATTCCATTCACTGATAACCAGAAAAAGGAGACCAGCACCTACCCCTCCTCTGTCCCCTGTTGAGGAAGTTGTAGACTGGGATTAAGCCACCCCTCAGAGACCAAGCGACTCCAGCTGCTCTCCAAGTACCTGGCCCTTGAGAAGTTCCACCATCTTTGTCACACTCCTCCTCTGGACACACTCTCTGTAGATGCCCTCCTAATGCTGAGGCACCCAAAACTGTGCTCAAGGCGAGGCCACACAAGCACAGAGCAGATGGGAACAGTCATGGCCCTCAGCCAGGCAGCAGTGCTGGGCCTGATGTACCCCAGGATATGGTCAGCCCTACGGCTGCCAGGGCACGCTGTTAGCTCACATTCAACTTGCCATCAACCCCAGCTCCCAGATCTCTTTCCATGAGGCTCTCCAGCCTCTCAGCCCCCACCTTGCATGTGTAACAAGGACCACCCTTGGTGCAGAATCCCTCACTTGTCCTTGTACAACTGAGAGTTTATAGAGTTGCTTGACATCCAGCTCTTAGTCTGTCCAGATCCCTGTAAGGCTTCTCCGCCCTCAAGTCCACAGCTCCTCCCACTGTAGTACAAACCCAAAGCACATTCAGTGCTTGTGTCCAGGTGATCTATAAACAACTGAGCCTGTGGAGCCCTGCTGGTGACTGGCCAGCAGCCCTACATAACCTCATGTACTGTAACACTGAGCCCAACCCATCAGCCAGGTGCCCACCCGAGGTGTCACAGACTTGTACAGCTGCATGCTGGACATTGTTCCCAGAAGAATATTGAGAGAACATATAAAAAGCTTTGCTAAAATAAAAAAAAATCAACTTCAATAACTAAAATCACCTGCACGCTTCTTCCATATCTCAAGCTATGCTATTATTCTCCCAACAGCATAACAAGAACAGGATAGGGCCTACTGAGGAATTCTGAGAGGCTTTTTCCAAAGCACTTTTCTGATGGTACATGGAAAGTAATTATGAACCACATGTTATGACAGTTTTGGCTTCCCTACCCAAATAAAAGCAGCTCCGAGTATGGAACAAGCTTGAAACTGCTCTAATTACAGAGCCAGTTAAGCACACAAGCAAAACACACCTGCAAGGAGACCCTAGAAGCAGATACTGTCAAAGCAATTTAACACATTAAATATTGAACACTCTTCTCATATGGTATTCAATAAACAGAACGGTGAAATGTGTTTTCTTTTTATGTATTCTTTTTGTGTTTCTGTGGATTAACTCTACTTTTCAATGCAAACAAACCAAGAAACAAAGGATAAGTCATTTGTGTATGAATCCAAAAAAAAGCCATCAAGGAGGAATGAAAGTAACTGCACAGAAGCCAGTCCTACATTTAGTATGTGCCTGTGTAACACTTGCAAAATCTTTGATAATGATAAATGGATTCTCATTTCTAAAAGCTGCAATATAATGAAAAAATTCTGAAATACAAAAAAGAGACCGTAAGGTATTTTAATAAATCTGAAATATATCTTAGAATTAAAATTCAGACATTAAGATGATGATGAGGAGGATGAGGATGATGATTATAATAATAAAAAACATTTTAGGACTGTTTTCTTAATGTGCTTAAATGCCATCTTTGAAAATCTAAACTGAAAGGAAAACAAATTTAAACCAGGTTTTTATTTAACTGTGTCACCTAGAAAAAGCATTACAATTCTAAATTTCCTAATTCACACAAAGAGATACTATCTTTTAATAACTAGAGAACATTAAAAAAAACCACCAGAGAAAATACTCATCTCATACAGGATGAGTAGAATGAAGGAAATTATCGTGTAAAATTGAGGAAAGGTAAATTGTGTGTAGTTAGCTATCTGCAATGATTTCTCCATATTGAGCTCTAATAAGGCTAGAAAACTTGATCTCTTACATAGAAGTACTAAGAGATATATAGGGTGATTATGTGAGTGGAACTGGATAGTCATTCCTGCTAGATTTATCATAAAACAAAATATTCCTAAGTGTGTGTAGGTTTCCCACCCAACACTTACACATGGGTGGATTTTCTAATATTTGATCATTTGTCTGGTATTTTATATGTACAGATAAAACAGAAAGAACCTACTCTGTCCACTCCTACTACAAGATCAGATCAATGCTTTGCCTTGAGCATGAGCAGGAACAAAAAATGAGTCATCCCTAAAGGTGTAGGCTTGGAGCACAGCAGGCTGCCAGCCCGCAGAGATCTGCCTCCACCAGCTGCATTAGCTTCTTGGAGTGGCAGCACATTTGTCCAGATTGCCATCACTGAAAAAGCAAGTTACTAGAGTTAATGTTCAGTTGTTATTCAGTCCCAAAATAGCACATCCATCTGCTGAAACAAGTGTATAATTACAAGACTTACTGTTACATAAGCTATTTATTCCATACTGTTCCCTTGTCAATTTTGGAAGGTGCTAAGCCAAATTCTCTTCTGGGGCTTCCCTTCTATATAATTTAGATCAACTCATTATTCAAGCATTATTTTGCTATTAGCAAGCATAAGACACCAAGGGAATGTGTCTCAACTATCAGGGAGAAACAATTCATCTGCAAAAGGGCCCACTGATCACTGTTCCCTGAACCATCCAATTTCAGCCAGTCTGCACCTCCAACCAGCACTGCAAGTCACAGCTTCTGCCTGTGTACCTTCAGAAAGGTCTTCTGAGGCTGAGGACAAGGCTAGTTACAAGGCTACTAAATCCAATCAAGATGCAAAACTGCCCTCTGTATCAGGCTTTGTCCCCACTGTTTTTTTAGGTTTCATTCCTCTTCTTTTTCCTCCCTCATTCAGAAATATGGCAGTCTAATCTGTGGTGATAGAACTGAGACTACACACTTTCAATCAGTTCTTGTTAGAACTTTTAACCTCACTTGATTGCTTATACTTAAATTTCAATTAAATTGCATGATTTTTAAAAAATCCAGCTGAAGGTCAGAACTCCAGTATCCCTATGTCTCCGAGCACCAGCTCAAAGCACAGGTTTTTAGAATGCTGCTTGCCCTCTCCAGTTCTAACAGTGTGCTGAAGTAATCAAACAGCTCAGCCATACTCTGCAGGCTCCAAATCAGATGTAAGTGCAATATGAAACTACCTGAAATTGCTGAGAGAAGTTATCTCAGAGCCAAGGAACAAAATAATCCACAGTGAGCAAAGGCTTACATGTTACCTAATTCTAGTCATCTATAATGATGTTGCCTTCATGGACAATCTTGTACTCCTGCACAGCTGAAGTAAACATTAACCAGAAGAAAGAAATATTCTAAAATTATAACAGAAACTACAAATCAGAGACCAGAAATAGATATAAACTTGTCTATTACTAAATTCTAAAAAAGATCCTTATTGAAGATGTTTTCATAATCTAGAGAGTAAAGATTACAAAAAGGTTAGATAATACTGTATATTATTTTATTTATATATACACTTAACTACTGAATGCTCATTTCATCAATGACATTAAGATTTCATGACACCTGTAATTTTGAGTAGTGTAATTCAAGCATGAAGCTGGTTCAGAAAATGGAATCCTATAGAAGCTTCTGTAGTTAATCCACATTAAGATTTCAATGTCTGACTAGACAACCAAGAGTTTGTCCTGATGCCATGAAACTCTTAACTTGGGCTTCCGTGGATTACAGGGCTGAGGCTCAGGAGCTCACAGGCCAGCTAACTTAATTCTTCAACAGAACATCCAACATTTATTGAGGCTTCATTCTGTTTTTCTGAGCTAGCTCAGGACTCCAACTTACTTCTCTTCAAAACAGAAAAGAATTTATAAAATAAAGAAAAAGGCTTAATATATAATAAAAATGATAATAATGAAATGCAGTGTAATGCTTGTACCTTTATCAAAAACACACCACAACAAGGAATTCATTAGTTTTCCCTGTTATGGCTAATCACCAGAACAACCTGTATTAAAAATGTTTTGTAGTTTTCATGCTTTTTATGCTTATGTTTGCCCCATGAAAAAGTTATTATTTGTGAACTAAATTTGTTTTCAGATAATAAGAGCTATGCTGTTATTTAATAAATTTATGGTCATGTATGTTCCAGAAATAGCTACTCATTTAAAAGAGGAGCTATGAATTAAGGGAGAAGACTGAATGGACTGAAATCTGCCAAACAGTGGAACAGCTCACATTGCTATTTCTTCACGAGTCTGTATTGGCCCAAGGGCTTTCAATAACAGCAATCACTGAAGTACATAATGAAGCAAAACTCTGCCAGTCAGAGAAGTCTATCATTGTTTTCTTCCCATCAAAAAAATGTATTACCATTTGACATCTATAAAGAAATCTGCTATGCTTTACAAGCTAAGGTAAGGGCAGCCTTGCATCTAAATTTTGTGAAGGCAAAAGAAGAAATCCAGTAAGCAAGATCCTTCCCACAGGTATCACCTGTTCCTATGGCATTTATTTATATTGCTTATTAAACTATACATTATTAATCAGCTTTTCACAGCCAAAATCCTGTGCCTTACATAAGCATGAAGCATAGCACTTGCCTTGAGAAACCACTGTAACTTTATAAATATAAAATATTACTATAAGATATATGTAAACATATTTTGATACTTTGAGGCACCAGATCAAGGTAGCTCTATTGACATAATTAAATTTATTTGAAAAAACTTTGTAGGTTGTCAACTTTGACATTTCTAATCATTTAACTGATAAATTATTAGGAATGTTTTGGTATTAATGCCTTGTTTGACATAATGACTGATGTATTAATTTCATGTATGATCCACTAACTAGTATATCAAATATCAATCAATATGTTAGCATAGCACACCTGGCAGGAAGAGGGGGAGATACAATAAATGTCTTAAATTACAATCTCCTGAAAATAAATTGATACAAAAGTAGATGCAATTGATTAAAATTCTGTAGATGACATTTAAGTCATCTCCCTCTTCCTGAAATTAGGAGAGGCAAATATTTTTCTTCAACAGTCACACAGCAAGCATTTTATCAAATTATCTTGGTAATTGAGATGCTCCTGACACAGAAATTTCCACAGAATTGGAACGAATGGTTAGCTCTCAACCACTGCACAAAACAAATCTCCTTCAAAGTGAAAATACACTATTCTCATTAATATTAGTTTTTACACCTGTCTATACTTTGCCATGTCTTCAAAAGATTTAAAGCACAGGTTTTATAGCTAATTCAAAAGCTTTTATGGAAGTATGTATGCTCAGAGTTCAAAAGTATCAGGATAATCCATACAAAATTCACACACTGTGTGTAGTGTGTGAAGTATAATGTTCAAGAACAGATTAGCTGAGTTATAAAGAGTGACTATAGACTGTATAGGATCACGATACATCTACAGCAAATGTCTGGAATACTTAGGTAAAATTAATCTAAAATAACATTTTCGTCTAAGATAACATTCAAACATTCTGAGATCTAATACGCAATTGACTCCACAGTATCTGAAGCACTTCTATTCTGTAAGAGTAATTAACCAAATTGCATCAGGTGATCATACAAAAACATACACGCTATGAAGAAGTCACTCCTCTTGGGTCTAAGGTGAACAAGTGCTCTTAAGGAAACATCTTCATTTTTATGTAGCCTGGAGATTAACTATTTTAGATGCAAGTTGTTAATGTTATAAACCTAAATCTGAGAAAACCATCATTTACACAACAGTCTATCCCAGTGATGCTGGGAGGTGGAACTGGGGAGCGTCCATATTTAAGTACATATTTATATCAATGAGCATTTTTAGTTTTTTAGTATTCTTCTACTGTTAAGATTCTAGCTTACAGACAACATTTGAACAACTTGGAAGGACAAAGGAAAAACAGAGCACAAAGGTTAAATAGCATGAAAACCAGAGAGAAGTACTTCTGAACAGATACTAAATTGCACTCTAGATGAATAGGGAAATAATTACTAAGTCTCTGAGAAAATTTTAAGTAATCAACAAAAGAAGTTTTTCAAGGCAAAAAAAATATTGTTGGGTAAGGGAGCGACAGGGCACCCAAGGAATCATCTACAGTCCTGACGTGTTTTGTCCAGTCCTACAGCTTTGCCTTAGCACAAGCCATTCCATACTAAAGTTAAATATCCTACTTGCTTTATATTGTTCCTGTTACCATAGTATCTAACCACTAGTTAAGTGAAATAGCAGGTTCCACAAGGTAGAAATGCCATAACACACATTTGGAAGGAGGGAAGATATTTTCTTAGACAACGTGAGTTCCATCACCATTATAGTGCAAGGATTTCACATTGCCAGAGCTTCAGACCTCCTCGATGGTTCCTGCCAGCAGCTCCTCTAGACACTGACTGTTCCTGGTCCTTGCAGCAGCCATCTGACTCCAGATCCCACCAATCCACTCTTTTATACCACTTGTTCTTATTGGCTACAGGTGTGGCCTGTTAAGATCAGGCCTGCTTCTAATCTTT
>JAYDZK010000271.1:11425297-11469215 GCA_034509185.1 Euphonia xanthogaster | reverse complement strand
TTGGCTACAGGTGTGGCCTGTTAAGATCAGGCCTGCTTCTAATCTTTAGTAATTGGTTCAGCTGCAGCTCATTGGGGATCAGATTACCTTCTACACCACCTTCATTTACCCAGACTGTATCCCCCTACAGGAAGACACACAGAGTGGTCAAATGTCTTGACCAATATCACTTACAAAACCCACTCTGAAGGAAGAAATAAATGTGTCTCCAAAATTTCATACTATTTTAAGTATTTTGAGTGGAAAGGGAAGATCAGTAAATAAATATTGAGGATAGAAACAGCTCTTGCTCAATCTTTTCATTAAGAGCTGTCCTTCAATAAAAATAAAATAAAGAGTTTTGACTGCATGTATCACAATATGTGCGAAAAAATTATTAAAAGGAGAAAAACTCCCAGAAAATTGAGGTGCTGGTTGAAATTCAGCCATTTAATAGATGAGAATAGGAAAGCAGTGAATTAGAAAAAAATGTGTCCAAAGCACCATGTTAACAATACATTAGCTCCGAAGCCCATGAAAACATAAAACAAAAATTTTGTTTTAATTGTATTTGGCAGACATCTCTTGAGCAAGAATGGATATTGGGTCACAAAGGAAAGATCTGTGCCTTGCTCGTTGCAAAGGGAGGAGAAATGAAAAGAGGAAGCATCTCCTACCACTTCAGTATGGATATCTTTCAATGGCTTTGGGAAAAATGTCAGAAAGGACTGAATTATTGTTCTGTCTGTACTTGCTATGAGACTCTCCTAACACCAAAGCACTGCACCTTTCTGCATTAAGGTTTTTTTCAAAATTTTCAACTGTCCTGTTTAAATATAAGCTTTTCAGAGCAGAGATTGATCTTTATTATTGCAATTTTCTGACCTTTCTACCTGGCACCAGTCTCAGGTGGGGCATTTAAGCAGCAACATACTGTCAGTGCAGGAGTTAACACATCACATTTAAACATGCCAGTGACTTGTCTTCAAACTACTTCTTTTTCACCATAGGAACCAACAGACTGAACCAATACAATATGAACCATAAGGTTTCTCTGACAGTATTGAATGCATGGCATCCTGCATTTCTTAAAATGCACTTAAAAAGCGATTTTTTTTTTTTTTCCTTCTCTTGGGTAAAAGTTTTCCTCGGCACTTATTTTATAAGTCTACTTATATGAGTGAAGCTTTGAGAAACAGACCTGAATGTTTTCTGACTATGCAAAGGAAATTTTAAAAAGCTACAGGAATAGATGCTGGATGAGACAAAACCATAAAATAATTTGCTTGCTCTAGTCAGTGGGCAGATGTTGCCGCTGGAATTAGCTGCTATGTCCCAACAGCTTGAAATGGTGTGAATGAGAAGCTAATTGAAGTATGGAAATGACCAAACCATCCATATTTCAAGTTAGAACGATAAGGATCCTGTGGCAGGAAAAAAATAGCAATGACACTGATGAGGCTTGAATAGAAGCTTGTTGTGTTTGGATATAGATGTTCCAGTGGCAGTAGATCTGGTAGAAGTGTCTGAAGAGACAGACCCTCCCAGACAATTTTTTTAAGTGCTTCCCTAATGGGAAAAATACTGCTGTCATATCCCTAACCTCATGATTTTTCGTGACAGAGAACAGACAGATATGAGACCAATCAATCTTACAAGGCAAGCTGAGAAAACTGGTGATGCAGATCACACTTACATTAGACTAAATATAAAGATCATCCATAGAAAACAACCACACAAAGTGCTACTGTAAACCTTCAGAATTTAGCAAGCTAATAAAACATTAATCCTTGTCAAACTTAAATATCTTCTATTTTTAAGAGTTCATTTGGCTGCAAACGGCTGTCATCCCTAATCCAAGTACTGTGCTTGTAGCAGATGTTGCTTTAATAAAGTGATCTGCGCCAGAGATCCCTATAAACTGCACACAACAGAACAGGATTTACTGCTCCAGTGCTCATCCTCTTAGATTTCAGGTTCTGCTCCTTCAAAGGAAACTTTATATTAGGCTGACAAAGGCAGATTTCCAAGCATGGTGCAGCAGGGTTTAACAGACCACTGAGGGAGTAGCTATAAGGATAAAGTAGTGAAAGGCACGGTCATCATAATGGGAATCATCCCCAGGGCAGCTGGAATGTATTGCTTGAAACACCAATGTAATGCCACTGCTTAGCTATCACATCAATCACCAATGAAAAGCAGACCTCTTCTGGAACACTTTTCATAAACAAATTCAATTGAAATTAATCAATAATTTCAGTGACATAATGGATGAGAGGATATCATTATTCTTTTCTTGAACCACCAGCTGTAATCAGGGCCTTTTTTGTTGTGGTTTTTGATTTCTGGGTTGGGGGTTTTTGGAGGGGTTTTTGTACATTGGTTGTTTGCTTGGTTTTTCTTCTTTGAAAGCAGCTATAGTGTTTACATGCATTTTTAACTAGGACAGATTTAGTAGGGCAGATTTTATCACCAGCCTTGCTTACCACAAAGCATGGTTGGGCAACCAAAAAGTTCCTGTTCCTTCTCAGTTAGATCAAAGCTGCTCACATGCACATGCAAACTCTGAAAGGATTGCAGCCGCTGGATTTATTCTATATGGAGTTCAGAACTGTCAGGACAGAGGATGTGATACTGAGGGGGGGACTCAGGAGACAAGTGAAGAACAGGACCTGAAGAACTGGCACAGTGAGCTTCCTAGGTTCCACAGGCTGACTACTCATGGATACAATTTAACCTGCTTTGAAAAATCAAACACTTGTATTTCCTAAACCTATTACACATCTAGAAATGCATCTCATGCCTTTGGCAAAGATAGGATTAATGACATTCTTACCAGTTGTGAAGTCTAAGGTGTCCCTTCAGAGAATATTCTGGAAGAGCCCTGAAGTTTGGATGCTTACATACAAAGCGAAATTAATCATTTATGCAATATTGAACCTTTAAAAATCAACAAGAACCAATTGCATAAGCAGCCATATGCATAAATTTAAAAAAAAAACTAATTCCAATTCTTAGAGAATCTTGGAAAAACTGAAGAACTAAAGAGTATTCTATCCTACAATTAGAGAGAACACTTGCAATCAATACTGAAAATCAGTCTCACCTGTCATCTAGATTGAATTTCTGTGAGCACAACCCACAATTTACAGGGAAAACTGAAGATATTAAAAATTCTATGCACAAGACTAATTTTAAAAACTACTTTAATAATGAAAAAATCTACATTTAAGAGGGTTGTCTTTTTAAGATTAACCAAATTTAAAGCATTTAACAGGTTATAAAGAATTTACAGCAATTGCAGCTATAACTCCCCTTCAATACAGTACTGCCACAAGACAAAAAAGAGGAAGCAAAGATATGAACTGAGAGAAAATAAATTAACACTCAAACCCAAAAATTCCTACTTAATAAATACTACTTACTTTCTAGGAATATACTAATTTGATGCAACAGCCCAGGTTGTTTGCCTCACGATTCACATAACAAAACCCAGTCACATAACCTCCATTGCCACTTAGTCTGTTATTCTGAATTTCTCTCTCTGTGACAGACACTGCTCCTCCCATGATTTTCCTCTTTTTCCTGCCAATATTTGAGGCCTTTATCCTCTCACTGTTGCTCTCTGCCTTAAATTCCAGGATCATCCTTGGCTTTTCTCTTTGTATCTCCAGGCGCTCAACCACATTAGGATGTAAAAATGCCTTCCTTCCCTCAAAAGTACAAATCACCACATATATTAACTGAAAGTCAATAATATTCAGGAAGAACTGCAGTCAGAATTCAGATGTACTAAAACTAAGAAAGAGAATAAGAACATCGTCCATACTTGCACTACAATGTGTTAAAAAAGATTTTAAAATATAAATCCTAACTTCCATCAAGTTGAACTCATGAAGTTTTATCTAGTTTCTGGTGGTATGAAGGGAGGAAAAGAAAGATTGATTTCAAGGGTCAAATATGTTTCCAGTTTCAGAACTAAGTTCCAAGATAATTAATTCTCAATAGGAACTCATTACACTTTGTAAATGAATTCATCTATTCACCATCATTTCAGTGACAAAGGTTCTTGATACATGGATTAAACTCTCAATTGAACCTCCGTTCTATCACCTCGTACTCTCACCTCTCCTCAAATTGAAAATACAAGTCATTCATTTGGAAAACCTATTAGTTCCTTACTAATAGGACAATGACCTTCTGATCAAAATGTCTGTCCTCCTACTCAGTGAAATATTTTGTTCGCTTGAATTTACGATAGGGAACTGCCACAGTTAACTCTTTGCAGACAGTTTCAGTACTACTTAATTACAATAACTTTACATCTGCATTATGCAATCCACAAACATAGTAACATCAGTATAACCAGCAGGTAAAATCAGATCTATTTAAGAAGGAAAGGACCATGTCATTAATCAGACTGGCTTAGTGGTCACTTTCATATCTCCTCCAGTTATTGTACACCTGAGAACATCAATATCTTCAGGAGGAATTTTAAAAATAACTGAGAAATACTGAACAATTTAGAATATTTCTTTTTTACCTAAGGCAGCTGGCAGTTGTTTATTTTTGTTGGTGGTGTTGCTGTTGTTTTGGGGTTTTTTTGTTTCCACATGCTTTACATTACTGCTAAGTCTTTTTTATAGGTGATGTGATCAGTACTATTCATAGTATACTGAGAGCACACCATCAATATTTATAGTATCTAGTCTGGCAGTTTAATCAAGTTTTGGAAGAAGTCCTTATGTTATACACAGAAAAGCTTGTTTGAAGGCATCTTGGTGGAATTTCTGGGTGGTATTTTAAACTTGTTTCATACCTTCAACATCAAAATCAGTACAAAAGAGGTTACATTAATCAAAACAGGTTTGCTCACTCCATGGGCCCTAATCTTTATGTGATTAGAGATAGGAGTACAAAACCCAGCCCAGTTTCTGAGAACTTTTATATACAAAAGCCTTCTTATCAAGGGTGGTTCTAAAATGTGTCACTATTCATTTTTGGTTTTGACCTTTTTTTGCACTTCATAAGGGGTATTATCTAAAAATCCCAGCTCTTAGGACTTTGCCCCGATTGACTCCAAAATTGATATAGAGGTAAGGAAATGCTGTTCTGCAGGCAAATAATAATTCATTATTATGCTCCATGTACTAAGATGCTTGTCAGCATGCAGTTTAACAAAGATATTTCACTTTGGCTGTCTGCAAGCAACAACACTTGCTTCAAACTAATGATAAAAGAAAGGTGGAAGATCGAATATTTGAAGAGGCTTGCTTTATTATTATTAGTTGTTGATGCATCTTGTCTTAGCAGTATGTTCAGTGCTGTTCAGCATAGCCCTAAAGCATCCTCTCCTCTCCTTTCCAGCAGTTAAAATTTTCATTCTCTGCCTGAGATCTTCAGAAAAAACAGCAACATTAGCATTGCAAAACCTTCACCAAGTTAACTGTGACATCTGATGATATGCACATGCATACCAGCATGTCAAGAGTGGAACACTCCTCCCTCAGACCTAATATAGTCATAGTACTAGATTAAAAAAAAAAAAAATTTTAATGTCACAATAGGAAGACAAACATTCAGAGAGTTCTGTACTGAAAAAGGGGCTAACTTTCAGAGAGACTGCATGCACATTTCAGAGAATTCTATTTCCTGAACTTCCACATGCTCTAACGTTCTCATGAACCTCTTTGCATTGTGCTAAACCATTGTCAGCAGTGCCAATGATGAGGGACAAAAAACTGAGAGATCAAATTTTGGCACTCACTCAATGACAAAAGGCAATAACAAACTGAACTTGTTCTGAAATAGTGAATACTGCTCCCAACTACCACTTATGCTGTTATTTTAATGCCCTATTTAGCACACTATACTGTGTCTAATATAGGATCTCTAACGTGCTCCTGCAAGGATGATGTTAAAAGAGAATCCCAGACAAACAAGTAATGAGGGACGTTTCAAGATCATACTGAAGCAATTTATTTATTTTGAGTGATCTGCAAAGAGCTGGTGGTTTAAATCATAAAACCAAAATGAGTAGTTGACAGTCCATTACATAACCTAAACCAAAATCTTGAAATCATAGAAATAGGAAATTGTTTCTTTTGTAAGCAATCTGAAAGTGAGAAGAGAATGGCTATTGTGCCATTAGGAACACTTGCACCAGTTGCAAACAAGCAATTCCTAATACTGAGCCCTAGGATTTAGATACTGTCAACTATTAGGGCAAAACACTTCCTGGTTTAAAATACAAAAATACAAAATGGGGTAAAATACAGAGTTGGGAACACTCTTGGCCAGTTGCCTAAAAACGTTTTTTACTAGTTTTGAAAAGGACAAGATCTCTTTAAACCCTCCCTTCCATTGAGATCCTTCTTTTTGGTAGGAATTTCAGCTGCCAACTAATCACAAAATTACCCCTGTAAAAACCAGTAAGAAATGATCACACTTATTATTCAGATACTTCATAGGCAAGATGTAATATAGATTAGTCCTGCTAGCCTATATTTTTCCACTGATTTATTTTATATGCCCTTTTATTCCTCCTTTATCTCAGTCTAAACAGATTTTCCACAGACTTAACCTTTCACCAACAGAAACATGAAGCACTACAACAGGAGCAATTTACATTGCACACTGCTGGTTTCAGTTCCTTTAAAAGTTTAATTGGTGGGCTTTCCTTTTTTTTATAGTTACTGAAAGAGACACATGATGAAGTCTAGTCAGGTTGTCACAGTTTAAACAATATGGGATGAATTCCCTCTTAGCCTATCTTTACTTTTTACACTAATAGAAAAGCTAACACTATTTTTAAAAAGCACAATTTTAGATAAGACATCTGTAAAAATACCCCTTTCAGTTTGAGGCTCTCTCTTGTTCTTCTGGTCTTGGGCACATCAAGATAAAAGTTATAAAATGAGAAGAAAGGTCTGAAAAAATCATGTCCAAGTGAACCAGAGCACTACTTGCCCTGAGCTTTATGGTCCTTTAAGGGGTGGCCAAGGGTGGGTCCAAGGAGTCCTCAGTCTAAGAATGAGCAGCATTTACTGGGATGATGCATTAGGCCAGTGATAAAGTTTAATTTGAAAAAAAATCAGGAAAAGCTCTTCTCAAAACCCATTTTTGCAGCCTGCCATAGGAAGTGATAATACAGTGATATGTGAGAAAACATCATTCAAGTGCTGAAAGCAGAAGAACTATGAAACTCTTTTTCTGACCTCACAGCTATCAGAAACAGGATATGTTGCCTTAAATGACCACAAAAAGCCACAAAGCTTCATCCTGTGACCATCCTGCTCATCTGTATTTATCTAGAATAGAGTCCATTACAGGCCATTGTGAAGAAAACCAGGCAAGATCCAGGATTTCCTGTCATTTCAAACTTTAACGCCCAACACTAATGTAAAATGAGAACTTGTTTGGATTTGAAGTTTGGGTGTGGGTTTTGGGGCATTTTTTGGGGGGTGTGCGGAACAGTGCCATACTAAATGGAAATTCATACTCAGGGAATGTACATGAAAAAAACTCCACTGTTTCCTTAGAAGGATCACAGTAAAGCACCGCAGGACAAATGCATACTTGCTTTTCCTGCTCAAAACCAAAAAACAAACAAATCCCTGTAAAACACAGAAAAAATCTCTGGAAGCAATATTAATTTGTGTTACAATCCACAGTCACATCCTGATTTGCTTGAAAGGCTGGTCTCACCTCTTGCACTCAATTTGCAATATTTATATTTTTGTTTGTTTTATCTTCCACTACCTATTGCTTCCTTTAGTGAGCAAGTGTAATTAGGGTTACATCTCTTAGAACTAAAAAAATCAATTGCTGATAGAAATTTCTTGGTCTGCCCGTAAATCACATTCTAATACAAGATACCTGCTATAGATCAAGACTACTTGAATATACCCAAGAAATGGCTAAAAGCAAATGAGCCACAGGTGACATTCTGGTCAGGACAGCAAGAAGTTCTAGTTCCTCAAAAGCAAATTGTTTAACATGCTTTTAGCTTTCTAAATTCCATAACCAAATTCAAGCCACAAGCTTATTGTTCAGATATGTTGCACAGATTGAGCTTTGCTCTCTCTCTCTATATATATGTATCTATATGGCTCCTTATGGCTCTTGAAATAAAAAACTCCATCTTAATTAACATACTCGATTTGTTATAGATGTGTGTGTAGCAAATGCTGATTGAGTGCCTCTCACTGTTCTAGAATCATGTCATATTACTCACTCAAAAACCAGAAGATTCTTCAATAACTCATGTCATTCACTGGTATGAATTTTAACTTCAATAACTGGGAACACAAAGCGTTGTATCAGTAGAACAGCCCTCTCCATGTCTCTGTTTAATCAGTTCATGAGTCACCCTGGAATACCAGGTAACCACACTGCAACCCAGTTTCTGTCTTGCGTAGCAACCCAACAGAAATTACGAGACTGGCCATGGTTACAGTGGGCTAGCAGCATTTTAGCCAGGTACACTGGCACAGATTTCTCATGCAGGAGCTAATGCAGCATTAACTTCTTCATTAACTACAGTTTTCTGTTCCCACATCACGCCACCCACATGCGGCTGCTGCACACTGCTGCAGCTTCCCCATGGAACACTAAAGCACTGTGATTCAGTGACTGCCAAAAAAGGTCTAATGCTGGTTTAGATACTATATGAAAATACCAACCTTCAGCTGGATATTATTTCTAGAAATTCTTGTTTCATAAGAGCTTATGGTGGGGTTTCCAAATCCAAACCAATATATTCCAGTTGTGTTGAATCCATGCTATTAACCAGCTAAGTTTCACTGGCTTTTGTCAGTTTTGAAAACAGGAAAACACTAAGATTTTTTTTTTTGTTGTTGTTTCTGAAAAAATGGTCACAAAATTATTTAATATGGTTTTCCCTGAGGGCTCTGAGTAAATAAGCATCAAGACAATGAGCAAACACAACAGCCACACACTACCACAGCAAGATAATGAGGCAACCATGTACACTCTCTGCTAGTTACCAACAGAGACTTCCCATAATTAAATTAAACTAAATGTCAAGTAAGTTAAATCAACATCAATTCCTTGGATTCAGGGATATACACAATTAGGATTTATTTCCATTTATTATATTTCATAATATTTTGTGGAAAGGAAAGGAGTGGATGTAAGCATTAGAGATACAAACAAGGCTAATCAGACTACAGTCAAAATGCAATTAGTAGGACTCTTGCATAAATCCCATACAAGTTGTATGGCTGGTTATACTTTTCCATGCATCTTTGTTTTGTCTCATGAAGTTGTCCAAGGATAGTGGTTTCCTTATAATGTTTTTTTTCAAAAACACTGGCACAATTAGAAGTCCATATGAAGATTTTTTTAAATTAAAGCTTATACTGTCACATTGTGTTTTCAATTCCTGATTAGCATTAAAAGTGAACAAATTGAAAGTGACCTGCATTTCCAAAAGCTGCAAAAACTTTAAGACTTTTAGGATATTTTTGCACATGTACCATTTGGGATGTAATCAAAATGTCAGTATTAAACATGACAGAAAAAAATTAAAGATAAAAAGATGTAAAACCCCTGAATCTGCTTAGCAACAAGGTATAGGTAATATACAAAGTCCTTAGCCAGCTGATAAAATTCAGAGTCTGAGGATTACAGGCTGTGCTCTAAGCTATTAAATTATGGAATTATCTCACTAAAGAAGTGCACGTGATTGATCATCTGGATGAGTAGATGAGACAGTGTCTAATCAGTTTGGAGCATACAGGCAGGTATGACAGCACAGAGTGATGCTATTATTGCTATCTGTATGTCTAAAATCAGAGGAAAATGAGTGAATTAAGTGCCCCAAGCAATCTCTACTTTGTGAGAATTGGTTTTTTGTCTTGCTTTACATGTGGTACTATTTTAACTGTGTCTAATATTAATATTTAATCTGGAATACCATCTGAACACAGGGTGTCAAAAGTAAAAGAGACATTACAATGCCTTTTTATGATGAAAACCATCACTTAGCAGTTGTTCATCTTGAGTCTTTACCTGTGAAGGAAAAAAAGCCTCACATAATTCTCTTGTGATAAATGTCAGCAAATTGGAATCATGAATGAGGACAAAACCCTGTCAAGGGACAAAGGAAGAATTAAACATCTGAATACCAGAGCTCTGCTACAATGCTAACCACTAGACTGCAGAACTGATACCTTTGTTTAATGATAGTATCGTTAAAAAGGCTTGCTCAGTAGAAATAAGAACGTGATCAAAGAAATTTAATTATCATAAAACTTTTTTCCAGAAGGCCAGAATTTCTTCCAGGAGAATGATTATGTAATAGCTGCAGCTCTCAGGTATTACGTGCTGTTGCGATAAATATTCCATGGAACGGCTTGAGTTGGAAGGATCCTTAAAGATGATCAAGTTCTAATTTCCCTGTCATATGCAGGGACATGTTTCACCAGACCCATCCAGCCTGGCCTTGAACATCTCCAGTGATGGAATATCCACAGCTTCTCTGAGCAACCTGTGCCAGTGCTTCACCATTACTCTTATTTACAGATGACTAAACAAACACATATGAAATTTTATAAATTGAAAAATATTAGAAGCTACTTAGTAACTCAGTTGAGATGTAGATTTCATAGTTAAACCTTGTTTTCAGAGAACATTTAAAAGTTCTTACTGAAGTAGGTACATGAATCAACAGGTGGACAAGACCACTATTATTTCTGTTATTATCTTCAATCCCAGCATCTCAGCTAAACAAGAATGGAACTATTAGGCATTAAGTCTCTTTCTTTACCAAGTCAGGAGAAGAACCACCCCTGCATTACCCTTGATTCAGTTTTCCTTTTAAGTAGTCAGCAGAAGTCAAATGACATTGTTTTCAATCTTCTTCAAAACACACCTTGCAGCAAGCATTTCTAGTAAAGTGGCACTGCAATTGAGTAAAACATTTTGCAGGTGATGAAGAACACTACAAAAGAACATTCTTTCCATATTAAAACTAGATTGCAATGTCCAATCCAGAAACCGAAGCTTTGTGTTCTGGAATTCTAGGCAAGTGCAGAGTCAAACCCACAGTCTCCACACCCACATGTGACAGCTACTTCCACTTCCACTATATTTAGTTCAGCATTAAAATATATTCTGGTAAAAAACAATGTATAGAAAGATTAAAAAAGGGAAATTTTATAAAACAGTAACAAAAAAGTAGGGGAACACACCCAAGAAAACTGCAAAGCAAGCATTATAAGAACCCAATCCTTCCATCATCACACACTCACTGTACAGAGCCTCTCCATCCTGTGGCAGGCTTTTCACAACACAGCACAAAACTAATTGTGCAATGGTAGGTCTGAAAACCTGACAGGTAATCTTGGAATTTCTACACTTCATGGTTATAATGACTACTGCTTAAAACTCTTACTTAACTACTACATTACTTACAAGCAGCACGAAGTTCACTTGAAGTCTCTTCCTAAAGTGTTCAGCAGGCTGATAGAGAAAGCTAAGGAGTCTACATTCATATAGATTTCTGTACTGGTTCATATTCCAAAATTTTTTGGTTTGGTGTTCAAGGTTTTGGGGCTGCTTTTTGTGTTCATTTTGGTTTGAGTTTTTTGGTGGGCTTTTTTTTAAATAACATTTTAGCATACAGGTCTTTTTTTATATTTCAAAGCCTAAGTAATTATGCATAGTAAGATTAGTAATATCTTTTGCTAATCTCATTGGTTTGTTTTTTTTTCCCCCACACTGATGGGGGGGAAACAGAAACTACTTCAGCTGTTATGTAATAATATTACTCTTCTTTTCCAAACAGAGGTAAAACAAGAGTTTCCTAATACAATCTGACAGAACTGCCCAGGCATGCTATTTCAAGGTAATACTATTTGAAAGCAGGTTATCTCATCTGAAAGGGCCAGGGGAAAAACCCTCTATATTAACCTGTCTGCACAATAGATCCCAGGGGATTTCCCCTTATCCAAGTCACCTTCATGCAAAGACAATCACAAAGAAGCCATGCAAAGCAAGCCAATGCTAAATATGCCCAAGTTTCCCTTCTGCCTTGAAAGGCTGGAAAGGTGCATAACAGATATTATTTCTCAGTGCTCGTTCTTCTCCAAAATAAAAGGAAGACATCAATCCTTTTTCCTTATTACTGTAAGACAAACTGCCAGAATCACAAAAGAATGGGATATCTCTTCCAAACAGGATAACTTGGCCAAATAGTCTTGCCACTTAAACAGCTAACTGCAGTCTTGAGATTCTGTAACTGGTGTAGTGTAAGATCATAAAAATAACAAAATAAACTGTTAAAAATCAGGCAGTATGAATCAATATCCAGTCCTGATTTTGGCTATTAATACCCTGGGTCAATGTTCATTACAGAATTTGAGTTTGGCTCTCATATCCTCTTTCCATCTTAATCAAACTGAAAGCTCTCTAGAAAAGCACTTGCTCATGTTCTTGCATCTTTGCAGTGCTTAGGAAAGCCTAGCTCTGATTTAGGAGACATGATGAAAATGTTACATTTTTTATGCATTTGTTTCCTAAACCTAGACGAGGTTTCTTTTATTGACCTTTTTTTGCCCACAGGGCCTTAGTGAAACAGTAAGAGCTCCTAATAAAGCTTTCTGTTATATTAGCAAACTCATTCAACATTTTTTAGGTAAGACTGATATGAAAAATGAGCAGTCATAGAATAAATAAATACATACAAACACATAAATAATAAGCACAGTCTTTACTATGCACTTTCCTATACATTCCAAGCACAAATGAGAAAAAAGATATATGAGGGAAGATCTAAATTTATTGAAAACCTTTATTCTTGGGGTTTCCTGTTCTTTCTTCAGGTTTTAGATATTTCTGCCTCATATGAAATTTCTGCCTGTACATCGTGGTTCTGACATTATCTCTGTCTTTGGGGGAAAAGAAAAAGGACTTTATTGCTACTGTTGAACATGGTACACTCCTTCAAATGAAAACCCAACCTGAGTGTTTGTGTGAAAACAGAGAGAAGCAAGAGAAATTGATCACTTTTTCCATGCTAGTATTCAAAAGGTAAGTAATGAAACATTCTTATAATGAATGAGTTATACATCAGAATACCTTACAAGTTAAAAAAATTTGGTACTAGTTAACTGATTTGCTCTTACAGACTCTCCTGGAAAGACAACTTTTGTCAAAATAACTGCACCTGTAGCAGGACAACTGTAAGTACAAACATTTTACCCATCACAATCTCGAGCACTGTACCAGGGGACAGAGGAACTCAAACAGGAAAATATATATATTTTTTTAAATAATTCAAAAAAAGGATGTCAGTGATTCTCAAGTGGAGGCTCAGTGGCCTGTGCTCATCATCCAACTGAACTAAATAAAATGGATTGGAACTGTGTTCCATAGATGGTAGCATCTCACTACAGAAAATGTTACTGGGGAAGGCCAAAGGTTGCTGGCTCAACCAAGCAGCAGTTTCCAGGTTATGTCTTGTATCCACACAACTCAGATGAGAATTACTACACACCTGCCAGAATTTATGTTAAGCAACTTCTCTTTTCAGGCTTTTTACATGAGTACAAGTTAAGTTTCCAACCAGAGTTAATTGAAATCATTATGTTGTCAAGATATTTCATAATATTAACATTGGATTGATAGTCTTTTCATGTAACTATTTCAAAGTACTTCTCAAAGAAATGCTTTGCAATTTACGATGTTAATTAAAACATTACCAGATCTATTGATTTTAAAGGAAAATGCTGACACTAATATAATGCTTTCAGTATAAAATGTATTACCTTTTCCACAAGACTGGGTTAATCTGGCTAAATATAGGGGGGGCTCCAGTACAGCAGGACAAGAAAAACCCCTATAATTTTCCCTTTCCTTTTCCAACTACCATAAACTAAGCTGAAATGTGCCTCCCATGCAATAAAGGCTTTTTACTTCTAACTGCTGTCTCTATTCAGTGGAATACTATGAGACATTATTATTGCTGCAATGGTCACGTTAAAAACATTTTTTTCTGCAACTATAAAAATAAAATATTAAGATGAAAGAAAAAAACCCCAAGCATTTAGCTTTGCATTATAACTTCCCTTGGCCTTGCTTTATTATAGAGCAGCATAAAGGTCTCTACTGGCTGCATTAAAATATTTTACAGAAAAATCTTACCTATAGACCAATAATGTCATGCAGTGTAGCAAAGTACACATGATTTAATACAAAACTTGTGTTTTGTAACAGTTGTCACAGAAGACTAAATCTGTCAACATATCTAAATCTGTCATTTAAATTGCAAGAATAAAATTCACCTTTGTTTATTTATTATCAAACATTGATTTATCTATGCCACATGAAAGGAAATCAGCATGGCAGTAAAGAGAAATGTCCTTAAGACATACTCAAAAAAGAAATCAAGTCATCTAATTCTGCATTTATAGCAGGTGTCTTTGCCTCACTGGAGTGCAAATGAGCAAGTACTGTTTCAAAAGACTAACAAAACCCCTAACCAAATCTAATCCCTATACTTTAAAACCTACGCATACAGTTTAAGTAAATTAATACTATGGCTAATCCCTGCTCCCACTGCAATCAGCAGAAGATGCACACACTCAGGAGTTTGTGTTTCCTTTGCTGTCTTTTGAGAACATAATTGCTGAAGTACAACATGTAGAGATACTTGTGTCCTTGGGAACAACCATCACATGGATGCATTTCCACGTAAGCAGGGGTGTAAACTTAACAGGCCTTCAGCTTGGCAGGAAGTGCACTACTAGATGACTCTACCAGAAATTATATTCTGCTGAAACTTACTGGTTCACATTCTCTTCCTACAAAAATGGGAGGAAAAAATGATTCATGAATTTCATAGAATTTTACCCAGAAAAAATGGCAAGGCTTCCCTCGGCGGGGGGAAGGAAAAATGTAATTCTCTAGTCAAACACATGAGAAAAGACCTCACTGACAAGTCTAAAAGTTTTACTAAAATTTCCAGCATCAGTTTTCCATCTTAAAGCTCACAGACTCAGACTGCAAGTAAGGGACAGAATCCCAACACTGAAAAGATGTCTAGAAAACTGCAAGTGCTACAGAGAACCATAAAAAAACCAGAATGTCCCCAGATTCATAAGAACCTGCTTCAGCCAAATTTTTGCTCATACTCTAACTGTCACTACCATTAAATATTATGTTCATATCTGGTCCTGCCAAGGGAAAGCCTTGACAGAGGGAGCTTGGACAGAATTTCATTTCTATTCAACAGCATCTGACCTTGAGCCTAGTAACTCCCTAGAGAATTGTGGCAGGAGAGTTCTTCTGCTTTGTTTTAATTCTAAAGCCTAGTCATCTTCCTTTAGGGAAAAAAATCCATAATGACCTTTACATTACCAATAGGCCTGCACATGTATTCTCTTTAAATTTCTCATAGGAAGACAGGTGTCTGCAGTTCTGATAAAGTTTCATTTGGCTCTCTGACAGGAACATGCTCTTCCATATATGTTATTTTCATCCTTGAATATAGCCATCTACATGTGTGCTCAATTAAAGCAGTGTAAATATGGATTGACTGAGCTAACTTCAAGTAAATTACACAGTTAAGTACAAGATCAAAACTCGACCCAGAAGCTAGAAATGAATTTAACTTTGTGTTCCAATATGCTTTCAGTCTTACAGTCCTTCAGATTTTCCTCTGAACTGTTTTTTAGCATTTTCACAAAGAATCACACTACGTATTTTTGAAGCAAACCAGCATGCAGAGGAAGGTAACTCAAATAACACACTTGTCGACACTTCTGTCAGCTAATCTATGCTTTTTAGATATTTTTGGCATTGCTAGCAAATAAAGGCATGTATTTTGTTTTTACAGGTCTTGGAAGTGGAACTGCTTATCACAGCAGACATACTGCTGTCAAATTTTTCTACATGGAGACTTTAAAATTCAACTGCTTTACCTTTTCTCTGATCTAAAAAGTAGAAAATATCCAAACACAGGCCAAATAAATAACCAATAATATTTGCAACTAGTACAAGAGGGAGAAGTACTAATTATATGCATTAATATTTAATGACTGTTGCTCAGGTGAAGCTAAATTCTTTATAGTCAAGTTATTCATTCTTATAACAAAAAGCCACCTTTTCACATCTCTCATGCCAAAACTATCCAGCATAAAAGACCAGACAACAGGTGCAGGAGGCAC
Source organism: Euphonia xanthogaster (assembly GCA_034509185.1). Lineage (NCBI taxonomy): Eukaryota > Metazoa > Chordata > Aves > Passeriformes > Fringillidae > Euphonia > Euphonia xanthogaster. The sequence continues at coordinate 11,453,043 of JAYDZK010000271.1, read as the reverse complement.
TTCCTGTATTCCTTTAATGTCTGAACCAAAATTCTTGGACATAATGATATATTCTGTTAGAGAAACCAAAGGACTTTGTATCATCCACAAGACTAAAACTGTACAAACTGTATTATTTTAGGAAATAACAGGCATGTACTCTCTGGAAGCATGAGAAGCAAAGGTGCACTGCTGTCTTTTAACCTGAGAGATGAGAGCAAGGCACAGTTTCTCAAAACACACTTTTTATTGTTTGTTTCAACTTAAAGGTAAAGCATGAGAGACTATACTGCATTTCAGACTGACAATCCCTGATCTGAAGCAGAATCCTTGAAACAGCCATAGAAGCCTCCCAGTCTGGTACAGTCTGACACATTCAATACAAGGAGAAAAATGGGCAAGATTAAAGAAGGACCAAACATTTTGAATGTTTAAGAATAAACCTGCTGAACTGATAGCAAAAGCCATTAATTCCCTCATTTGCAATAAATGATATGATGAACCAGTATGGCATTAGTAGTGCATCTTACAATATTCAAGTTGTATCAGGTGCTATCTCATCAAAAAGAACAAAAGAGCATGCCTTAGCTTAGTATCAAGTGAACTGGTTGAAATATTCATTAAGAATAAAGCAAAAAATCTAGAGAAATTTGGTGTCATTAGTTCCACCCACCTGCATTTCCATCAGGTTAACACACGGCTTTGCAAATGCCTAGCAAAACTCTCTCTGTAGAGTATTTTACTGGCAACAACACATAATATTACTCAACAGCTCATGCTGCCATGATTTGCTGGCAAAAGGTTGGGAGTATTGAAATTTGAATCCAACCATACCAAATGGTGATGCCTAATTTAATGCAGAGAACAATTAATAACAAAAAAAAATAAAATAAAATAAAACCCAAAACAAAAAAACAAACCCAAGTGCAGCAAACCAAACTTAAAACTATTCCTCCTATGCTTGCTGTGTTACTGACAAAAACAATGGGCCTTCTTATATAAACACCTAAACAACACTAAAATACCAATACTCACACCAAGTCAGAAGCTGTTGCAATATCAACATATCTGAAACAAAATGGGAAAGAGGATTCACACATACTCATTACTGCACTTGTAAATGAGACTTAATAGCAGATGATAAAGCTGTTTTCAATTAGTATGCTAATTGTGAAAGTGTAATAAAAATGAAGATGTTCCAAGCTTGTTCATATATTCCTATTCCTTGAATAATCAACAAGACAAGTAGAGATTTCATTACAAGTGCAAGGATCTGATGTCAGTATTCTTAGCTACAGGAGATAAGAAGACTCAAGCCTCTCTCAGTCCAGGGCTTACTTTGTGGCAAGCTAAAAGTTTTCAGGCTTTCAGCCTCATATGCTTATTCTTGTAATTCCATATCATTGAATTAACTCATAATATTTCAACTAGTTATACAATTTCATTTTTATAAAACCAGACTTTTTTTTTTTACACTACAAGATGCATTCTCTAAGTAAAATAAAACATCTCACACCGACAAGCTTTTCATTTGTAGAAATAAAGCAGTGGTTTGGATATGCAATGGAACTGCATCACTAAAAAACTGGTCCTTCATATCAAGAGCCATCAGCTATAAAGAGGCTACAAGCAACTAGTGTTGATGCCCAAGGCTTTTTCTAAAAGAGAATACACAGTAACTCTAACTGACTGAATGGCAAGGAAAAATTCAGATTGTTTATATGTCTGCACCTATCAGACCCAAAATAGATTATTAAAAAAGCAGAAATGCAGAACAAAAACACTAAGGAAAAGAGCCTGTATAGTAAAAAAATTTTGATACATGAGTATACAATCTCCAAGTACATACTATGGAAGTAAAAATTGTTCATGTATAGGCATTCAAAATTTACATAAAGCAGACACATGCATTTCATATTACTAGATTGATTTAACTATATAGGACAGAAATGTATTTTGGACCAGAAAATGCGTATGGGGAGAGGAAAAAAATTTTTATGATTTCACTGCTTTTTAAAAGCTGATTTCACTGCTTTTTACAAGCATGGGTAATTAATCTGCATCCTACATTGCACAGAAACAAAGAGTAATACAAAGTTTAGTTGCATGTTCAAAGTCCTGCAAGTTACTGTTATATCTGAGAACAGAAAACATGTCAAACTTCAGCAGTCACATGCTGCAGCTACTGAATTCACACTGCTCCCATTATTTTTTAAGAGTGACAAAAAATGCTTAGGAAATTTAAAGTTTCTGCTATGGACTTTTGTAAAGCCTCTAGATGATACTTCAATGAGGGAAGAGTTTCCTACCCAGCTAACTCCTCCAAAAGCTTTAAGCCAGTGGCTAACAACCTTTTCCAGCCTAGAGACACTTAAAATTATATATTGTACTTAAAAATACCAAACAGCATCTGTAAACCTATCATCTGGTGACTTGATTTTCTTAGTTAATTTTCACAGCCATCTGCAACAGCAATTGAAAACTACCAACCTATCCAAAATAACTTTGTAATATTTTCCATGAGAGAAAACAAGGCAAATCAGAAAATGTAATCTATAGGGAAAGATTACAACAATTTTTGACAGCTTGATATAAAAATACCTATGAGTTTCTGCCATACTTTTCTGCTAGCATGACATGCTGATTTATGCTGCTGTTTTGTAATAGGGAAAAAAAACTTTGGACTCACATCTACTTCATTATTTTTATATTCTTATAAAATCCTCTAAGTATAGCATAAAACAGTTTTCAAACCTTGTCTTACAAAGTGCAGCTTGACCACATTCATTGAAGAAAATCAGACATAAGCATCAATGACAAAATTTGCTTTGGACATGGTTGAGAACAAAAACCACAAACCTGCAGCCTTGAAAAAATAAATCTGAACAAACTACTGTAATTCTCAAGAAATATCCTGCTGAATTTCTTAAAGCAGAATGTAGAACTCTGATTTAGCTGAAACAATAGAACTGACTGGTGCAGCTTCTGTTTACATATGCATGGGAGCTAAAGTGTAGCATGGAAAAGAAATGGCAGCATGGAACACTGTGCAGACAGTCCAATGACACTCAGAGCCCACACAGATCAAGTGCAAACTGCCCCACACCACTCTAAAGCTGAACTCAACCTTACAGCATCTGAGTTGGCTCGATTTTAGAATCCAAAACAAAGCATCCAAACTCACAAGACAAGACTTTCTCCCTTGTCATAATGAACAGATTATGAATAGATTAAAAAATAAGGAAAAAAAACCCCATAAAATTAAACAGCTGACAGGGATATTACAGTTTGCATTGTTACTGAACTGCTGACAGTATATTCACCCTTGTTACCAAGATACATAGCTATACTTTCTCAAGGGACATTCAATACCTTCAGAATACATGTTATAGGATTAAATGTAATGGCTGAAAAGAACCAAGAGCTTAGAGCATTCCACAGCAGGCTCATGACAGGATCACATTTTGTATATCACAACAATCAGAGGGCTCACTAAAATCTATTCATCTCTACTGAAGTAATTTTTACAAGATTTTACCCCTGACAGGCACAAACTGATTTTTTTAACAGTCTGTAGGAGTTACATGTTTTTCAATGAGGGGACTGTGGGCATCTGACAGAACTGGATGGCTTAGTCTGCCTGCAGTCTACACAAGGCAGGACTGGCTTCCACATTTCACTTTTAGCTCCCAAGTGGTATCCCCATTCTAAGCAGTAACAAGTACACTGTGTTTGAAATTTTTATTTTATTAAGTTTGAATCAGAAATAGAGGAAGAATCAGATTCTGTTTCCTTTCCCATTCTGTATTTACCCTGCCTCAATCAGAAATTGCCTTTTCATCCAACTATCCTAGATATCTCTGATGAATAGAAGCATTCCCCATGAGACTCAGAGCCACCAGGACTGTTTCCAACTTCTGAAAAGTTCTGTCTCTTTCCCTTTTTTTCCCATATTCCCTACTCAAAACATTTTCTCCTAGCTGTATCCCAAGATGAAAAGAAGTGTCTGCAGGATGAGGACTCTAACTAGGAAGGAGGAGCAGGACCATCCAAGCAGAGAAGGAAGTTTCTCCCTTAAACTCATGGCATTTTGCTGTGCATTTATGGAAGGTTCTGAGAGCTTCCAGCTTCTAGGTGAAACATATGGAACAGGCAGTTACCATTCCCTGAGTTTTACTTCTAATTGACAAGTTCTCCATCCTAGTTTCTACCATTAGATTACCTGCTCCCTTTCCAGAAAGGCAAATAGAAAGTTTCTACTGCTTCAATTGAACCAAGCCTTCCAAACCTCACCAATACAGACATCAGACTTCACAGGAAAAGTGGGACTTCCTGCAGCTTTAGTAGTAAGCTTTGAAGTTGTCTCTGCTGCAGCATTTGAAGCTAAAACAAAGCTTTAATTAAGCAGAGAGGAATCTCCTGTGCCAAAGCAATGCAAATTTAAGGAGCCACATAAAACTACTGACACCAGGAGGGATATGCTGAGAACATTCCTCAAGAAACCTGTGAATATTCAAGAAACACCTAAGAACAGTTTCAAAAAGGAAAAAAAAAGTATGCAAGAAGGAAAAGGAAACTGATTTTGATAGACAATATTTTGTGAGAAAAATTTTGCTGATCATCAAAATGGAGATTTTTCTTTTTACCACCAGCTTAGCAGTTTGTTCCATTTACCCCACGCCTCAGAACAAATGATTGATGGTAGAGCTGCACTAAAATATACACAGAATTTTCTTCAAAAATATTCATTATCACATCAGTGTTTTGATTATAAGCACATTTTTTTTCAAATACACTAAGCGCAAAGAGGAAAAAAAAAAAAACAAAACATAAAAACCCCAATATCATCAACTGCATCATCAGAGCAGCCCGTCACGTGGGAACAGCACAAATGCCTTAGGGGAAGCCATCTGTCTCCTGCAATGAGCTTTGTAAATAAGCAGAGTTGTGTTTGCATCTTTTGTTCAATACCTGGCTATTGTCAGTGGCCCATAGGTGGAAGGTAAATTTCCCCTGTACCACACATTAATCATGAGGACCAGCACAGCAGTAGCACAAGGCACATTTCTGTATTTACACCCTTTCATTCTGGATTCATGCAAGAAAAAAGTAGCAAAGACTTGCCCTTACTTATGTTTGACATGCATATACAGCAACACAGGTAATCAATAGAGACAGTCTCACAATTTTTCACCAATGAAGATCTGTATAACAAGTTTACCTAAACCAGGTTTGGTTTAGGTAAACTTGCTATAGAGCTCTTCATTGGTGAAAAAGAAGAGCAACCACATCTTGGCTTTCTCCAAATAATCACACCATTCAAAACTTAACACATTATTTTAAAAGTGTGTTTGCTTTCCTTTGTTTAATGACAGAATGCCATGCATACCTTAATTTAGACAAGAAAGGAAGTGGTATTTGAAAAAAAATGTTAGCAGAAGATATTTATCCCCACTGTAGAAAAAGCCTCATGCTTTTAACTACTATTAGAATGGTTTCTGCAAGCATGGTCAACTATCTAGAGGTCACAAAAGTCACTGCAACACAGCCCTAAGTCTGAAGACAACTTTAAAGTGGGTAACTTCCATAGCAGCAGCTATAACCTGACTGAAAATAAGGGAGACTAGGCTACAGTGAGATCTGGCTTACAAAAAGGAGGCCTACAAAAATAAGGAATTTTAATTAAGAGAAATTGCATGTGTGATGTATACACTAATTTTCTATTTTTCACCTTCTGAGCTAAGAATTCAAATGCAAAGTTTTAAGTCCAGTTCTGAATATTTTTCATGTAATTTATTTATAAAATGTACTCTTTATTCTTTTCTTGATTTGATTTTACCAGTACATGTACCTTATGCTAACTTTATCCATTCTTCACATAGCAGTACTTAAAACTGGTAAAATTGAGTAGCAAAAATACAGTTTATGTTTGATTAGCCATATAACTCATGAAAAACCTCAGAGAAAAGAAAATTTAAGATTAGCATATGCTAATCATAGAATATGCTGAATTGAAGGGGTGCATCAGGATCAGTGTTTGGTACTCACCTGCCACCTGTTCATGGGGAATGGTTCAGATTCTGCTCATCTCTATTGAGAAGTGAACTCTGTCTGTTTAGTTATTTTTAATCTTTCATAGGCCTTGGTGGCACATAAATGCATCCATGAGATGAGTTCCAGATTGTCTTAATCTGTGACAATGGTGGGGGCTATTTCCAGGGTTTCCATAGGAATAGGAACAATGTTCTCCATGTAAGTTCAAGAGATAATGATAATGGAATAGAGTAGGAAGTGTTGAGTAAGTCTTGTTCGTTTCTATGGTAACTGCAGCTAGTTTAAGTTCCAGTTATGCATTTTCTGAATATTTATTTATTATTGACAGTAGAAAGGGGTTTTTTTTGCAGGCTTTTTTGTTCTAGATTGAAGGGTTGGCTTCTGCCCAGAGTCTTGTGAGAAAGTTCTTCTATTGCACATAGGTCTTTAAAACTGCATTATTAAATTGTGCTCGTAGGTGCTGCATTTAGATGCAGAAGTTCTGATGGTCGCTGTCCTTTGTATTTTTGGGAAACTGCTGTAATTTCAGTGGATCTTGTACTTAAAGGAGTGATGCATACTGCATGGTGATACTTGGGGTTTCCTGTGCAGGACCAGGAGTTGGACACACTGATTCTACTTATCACAAGAGGTTGTGGGGATTTTCCCCCCTCAACACTAAAAAAAATTGAGTCCTCTCATTCAGATAAAAAAAATAAAATTAAATAAAAAGCAGCAAGAACAAATCTAATTGTGAAAAATACTGAAAAAAAAAAAAAAACAACAACAAAACACACAAGGAAACAAAACCAAAAAGCATAAAAAACCCTACATATATTTCCCAGAATTTACTACAAATACTTATATAATTAAAGATCCACTGGTTTTCCCCAAATGAGTAGTGAGGCCCTCTACCATTTTTTAATAGTTCCTCAGAAGTTCAGTCAAGAGTCTACATATTTCCATAGACTGAACTGTGTCAAATTCAACAATATACATATGACTCCGTTCTGTACATCAAACACTCCATCTAATTAAGAAAATCTTTTTCTTCTTACTCAAATGATATAATTTCAAGAAGTAAAATCAGTTCATAAACATGTTTAATTTCCTGCATCTTGAGATTAATTATGAATGTGTCTGATTCTTCTTTGAGAAACTCACCTCAGAAATCTGGTACTTCCATCATCGACAGCATTTTACAGCACTTGAAAGTAAATCAGCATTTCCCGGAACACATTTTAGGTACACTTTTACCTTTTACTGTTATTTATATTTATAAACATATTTATATTTATAAACACTCAACATCAAATGCAGACAGAACTGCATGGGTTCAATTAGCATGTTCTTAAATCATGTGCTTATGCAATTTAACGTGGGCACATTTGTAAATAGTACATCAAATTCCCATCTACATTGTTTAAGGGCAAAAGTCACATTTTCAGAGGTTGTGGCACCAAGAACATTGTATTTTAGCCGTGCTTCTCAAAGATAAAGTATGAGGAAAAAAGGATGTTCTGGCCACACAGCGGTAGGCACCATGCTTAGCCAGCTGCTCTACTTCAAAATACATAAACAGTTTCCAACTGAAGGACATGCTGCATCTCCTTACACAGATCTCTGCCTCCAAAGGCTGCCCTTCAGATGAAACTGGGTAGTGTGAGTATTTCTTTGTGCCTAAAACACTTATGAAATGTCAGGAATAGAATTTAACTACTAAAGCAGTAAGGATGTCTATTTCTATTTCAGTACTTTACTATATTCACATAATCTACTGAAACAATTCAATATTAGTACAATCCCATTTTTGTGCCATTTTTGCATCTCTTATAGACATGAATTACAGGCTAGGAAACACTCAGCTGACATATTGATAAGCAAGTGACAGTGAAATGCTTTGAAAATTCAATAGTTTAACTATTTAAAATCTCCCATTCTTGTTTCTCATGATGCTCCCAACAACAACAACAAGGTTCTAATTTCTCCACCTTGTTTATTCTTGAAATGTAATTTTTCATCTAAGGAATGGAATGGGAGGAGAGGAGATGACAAATATGGCTGGGTTTTTTCAACATTCATTTCAGGAACAGAACCCCTCCTTCCTTCACAACTACCAATTAATTAAACATTTTTAAGAAAACTAGAGTGAAGGAAAGTCATCTCCATCAACAACTTCAGTGTTTGTCTCTGATTGGATTAAATAATTTCATTAACTGTCTCCAACGACCCAGACCACAAATAACAAGTTACATCCCTTACTTTCTAGCACTGCAACACATGATTTTTTAAATTATCTTGGAAAAAAAGTATTTTCTGACTTGAAAGTTTTCAAGTAGTTCTATGGCTACAATGCTGCCTAAGGCCTTAAGTCTGCATCTGTTGTATAAACAGAAATATTTTATTTCACTAGAGAACTGTACAAGTGGTCCAATGCCAATGTAAATGTCCAATGCAAATTTAAATGTCCTACACACAAAGCTATAACCTTTAAACTCGTATGTTGTCTTGTATTTTCCATACTGTTGGCCATTATTTTCTTCACCTGTCGATAGCCATAAAGTTTAAAAATTAAAGAGGTAATTATGGGAGCACCCACTATTTAAATATTTGTTTTCAATATCCACAAAGCACCTGGACAAACTAATATGATAAATTAGAAAGCTGTTTTGTAAGGTTACTAGGGAAGAAATAAAAGTGAGATCAGACATGTCAAAGGTATGGTGACAGAACCCAGAAGTGAGAGCTCCAAAAAGCAGCCCTTTTAGATTCCACAAACAGCACCTGACATTCCACTAAGATTCACTGTAAAGAAAATGCTTGTCCAGGTAAGAAAAATGATGGGAGCTTTGCCCATGAGCAGAAAACACAAACAAGCTTCCACTTAGCACAGTGTGGAGCACACATCAGTGTAAACTCGTCTCCCTCACTTCCCAAATAAACCCAGGCAGCAGATCCACAACAGCCTTCAGGTGACCATGCTGAACTGAAGCTCAATTATAACTCTCTTCACAAGTCCATCTTCATTGGACTGCTTTCTAGACTTTTTTTGGAAACATTGGATGTGTAAGATTAATTTCAATTTAAACTCTCACAGTGTAAAAGTGTATTATAATTTCTTATAGCTGCAGATATCTTAAACAATTTTGATTTCAGAGAACTGTGAAATCACCAATTCTTTCTTCTTTAGGGGAAAAAACAAATTCTGCACTTTGATTCAGAAATATAGTAGCTGTCAGGAATAGGCTGCACTAAGTTGCAATCCATGATTAAGTCCTAATATTTTCAAACAATACACTTCAGCATAAATATTGATTTGATTTTGCTGCATCCTATATCTAAAAATAATGACAGTATTACCCTATAGCACAAATTTTCCTTGAAGCAGTTAACCTTTAGCAAATATTCTCTGAAATTAAAATTAAAATTAACGGCCAAATGGTCCGTTCTGCAAATGATCCTCCATAAATGATATCCTGTCAATTCAAATATTGAATTTGCTAAGTGCTATATTAAAAAAAAAAAACCACCTTGTTTCCTAAACTGACCAAAATTAACAAAGAGGTTCCATGCATGGCTACTTATTTCTCAGATGGTTAAGCATATTGATGAACCCAGATGTGCACAATATGTGCTGCTACACCTTGTCAAGACCATAAATATGCACTCAGAAATAACCTAACCCAATGACACTGGCCAGCTGGGCCCTTATAAAACGCAATGGCAAATGCTAAAAAATACCCCAAAGAAATAAATGAAGCCATCAAACAGCGTTGAGTAATTTCTCCCACTACACTGAAGTAAAATGCATTTTATATTGTGTACATTAGGTTTTGGTCCCAGTTGTTGGTTTGTAACTGTGTTCACATACAGCCCAGTAAAATCAACACAGGGCAATTTCTGACTGCAGAGGTGGGAGCAGAGGACTCTGGCTTTGGGGGGTTTCCAGCCTTGATGCTTAAATTGGAACTAGAAGCATGACTTTTAGTTTTTTCATTTTTAATGCTGAAGATGTCAGGAAACACGCAAAATGCCATTTTTTAGAAGACAATCACTAAAAGACTGCAAATATGGCAGCCGCACATAGAAGACACGTAGTGCTAAAAGCAGCAAGGGAACACACTTTCCAGCTACTGATAAAAGTCAGCAACTAACATAAACAAAACAGAAGAATGGTATTTTTAGGAAAAATAATCAAAATACTCTTCTTGCAGAACCAAACAATACAGTGGCAATTAAGCCACCTCAACTTTTTGCTGCAGAAGGCTTGATGAAGAAGAACAATCTCTCTTCCTCCATTTCCTCCTCCATCCAAATAATTACTCTATAGCCCAAAACTGATTCACCATAAAATATCACTTAACCAAAGTAAACAATCAAAGACACAAATCCTTTTTCAGTTCAACCCAAACTAGTTTCAAGGTTTCACTGGGATTATCTAAGTTTTAAATGGGATTTTAACCACTTTAGCTTCTAGTTTATAAGTATGTGCATTCTAAAAAGAAAACTAATCCAAATTACATAGGAGACACTTTTTACTGCAGTGAACTCCACAGAAAACCCTTGCATTTCAATATTTGACCATGCTCTAAAGCAATTATGTTTAAATAAAGTGAAAAACTAAAAAGTCTTTTTCTCTTTAAACCACAGATTATATTAATCTGTCTCCATTTGATATTTAACTGCTCGCAGGTTTGAAGGATTTTTACACTAATAAAAAATATGAAGGGAATATAAAATCATTGTTAGTCTATTGAATATATCACAAATCTCGTTGCATAGCCATTTCAATCTTGTCTTTGCTTTACAGTTCTGACCACTCTCTACATTTGTAACACTGGGGTCAATTTCCAAGTTTGCTTCCATTCTTTCAAGCACAATTTTACTTTCAGATAAAATAGGTCTACAGTTTTAACACCTCATATGAAATTTAGAAATTCCCTGTTTGTAGTGCAAAATCATGGGGCAGAGCAGTGAAATAGGCTAGGGAGTGGACTGGCAGTCATTTTTTCTTACTTGCTGTCTCTGCCCCTCTCTTGCAGTGGGAATTAGTCTCCTATTTTGCAGAGAAAATTGGGATTGACTCAGTGCTGATGCAACAAACCAGTCAAAAATCATCCACTACTGCTGGGACACAGTGCTTCCTAAAAACGTTCTTTAAAATAAAAACATAGAAAATCATAGAAAACTTACAAGTACTCTGCCAGTTAATGTCTGGGCAGATATCATGACTCCTGCCCAATCCTTCACAGACGTCATCCATCCCACTTCTGCTGCCACATTCTCCTCTTTTTCATCTGTTGGTTTGCAGGCTCCATCTGCCTGTGTATCTCCACCACCATTGATCTTCTGGGCCTCCTGCAAAGTCAGTATTTGGGTTAGTTAATGTTTGGCAATTTGACAGTGAAAGTCAGTATATAGGTGGGGCCAAAAATAGTAATGAAAACCAGAAAATCTTTCTGGATCCCTGCTAGGTGAAACTAAGCCACATTTTTAGAAATAAGAGAAACAGAAATATTCTATAAGGCACCAGACTAACTAGATAATAACACTCTCCTTGACATTACATCTTCAAAACATATACTTAGCACTAAATATACAATGTTACTTTGTTACAAGCAACATAATTGACAACAGCTCTCTATGTAATTACAGAGTTGCATACAAATGAATTTTTCAGACCTACACCAAAAGACCTTTCGAAGTATCAGTTCAAAATAATGCATGCTACGTGTGAACATAATTTATGTCCAAGTTTAATTTCCTATCACTAGAATTAATTATCTGAGTAAACCTTCACTGAGAAGCATGATGTAACAAGACAGCAATTACCAAGTGTGAGGAGAACAAAATCCATCATAAAGAATCTGCAGCGAGCTGCCACGCTATCAGGGAACCTGTGTTTCAATGAAAGTGTTTAATATATCACAGGAATTATTCTGTCACTAAGTGGCTCTCACAGAAAGAAGAACTAGAAATTAGAGGAGCCTCAGCTGCACCAAGCTCACTGATGAGTAACATGCACTGGAATTGGTATCAGTCTCTCACGGAGGCTGCAGCAAGGATGTCGTGCTCTGTGACTGCCTGTGATGTGCTACAGTCATGGGTGCTGCACAAACATCAAGGGAAACAACAGGAAAAGCCAGCGTGGATTGTACAGTGTTTAAATCATACTGCATGCAAAGCATCCCTGTGCTGTGAGCATGCCTTTGGTGACAGCATAATACTAATGACTTCCTGAATACTTGACAAGTTATGCTAAACAAAAATAGAACAGGCAGCAAAATCCAGTGCTGAAGCAAGTCCTGAGCACTAGGTCTGCATTAGTGTTCCAAGCACTCTGCACAGACCAACAGCTTGAAGGATCTTGTTTATAGATTACTTGTCTGTAGGCCAGTAAGCAGGAAATCAATTGCCATTAATCCCCTTTGGGATATCCTTTATACAAGCAAAGTTGCTGTATAAAAGGTAGTTATGTGATAATTACTACAGTAGAAGTATATCCTGTGATGGTCAAAACCCATAGCTGCGAGATGGCCTTGAGGACACAGCCGGACACAAGGGCACAGGCACTTCCTGAGAGTAACACTGAATTAATAAAGCAATGCCATTGAACCTGTCAGCAAAGAACAGTAAAACAATGCTAAAAATGTGATATGGAGACCAATGGTTGTTTTCAGAGAAGCTCAACATTGCAACTTCATTAGCTAATCAGATTGTTTTTCCTCTATTAGTTTCCCTCCCAGAAAGCAGGCTCCATGTTCTTACTAGCGAAGTGTGATGTTACTATATCGATAATAACAAATTATTCAGAGTCACAACAGCAATTCAGCACGTTTCCCAAGCAAATAACGCAACAGAAGTTTAAAATTACTTTGTATTTGCATAGCTGGACCTCATTCACAGACAAATTTGGACACAGTGAATCAGATGCTCTGCACTCGGCGTTGGAAGGCGTATCCTGTGCCGCATGCGCCCGGAGCCCAGCCTACAGGATGAGCTCACTGCAGAGGAGAGCGCCGTACGACACGGAACGCTAGCCCGGAGCCACCCGGGACCCACAGCCATAGAGAGCAGACCCAAAGAAAAGCCTCCCATTAAAAACCAGGAAAGAGAGAACTAGGATCCATACTCCAAACAATATTGAAGCTTAGGCAACCTAGACATATCTCCAAAGCCTCACTGGTCCCAGCTGCTGTCCCCAGGGTCCCCCCTGCCTCAGATGCCCTCCGTGGCCCAGGACACCATTTCAGCCCCATCCAGAGCTCCCACAGCCCTGTCCTTTCCAGCCCTGGTGAGGCCACAGCCAGCTCCTCCTGCCCGAGCCACAGGCTGCTGTCCCAAGGAGGCTCCAGGCTTGTCCCACCACCCCAGCCAGGGCGCTGGCCCACGGGAGCCCCACAGCCCTGACAGCCACACACTGCCTAAAACACCACACATGCCATTTCCTTCCCTCTTCCCGCCAGCTGCTCTGCCTTTTGTAACTGCTAGAGCTTGTCCTTCAGAACTGTAAGCTTCACACCAGGTTCTGCTCCATGGTCCTCCTCTGCATTGCACAGCGAGCTTTCATACTCTGTACAAGTTCATACTGAATGAATTAATGTGGTTTTCATAGTAAAGGAGGTATAATTATCTCCTCCTCTCAGATAAGAAAGTGAGGTGGTGATCAGGTACCTAACTCAGGCACTAGAGAAGTCACTGGCAGAGTCAGGATGAAGCCACAGTCCTCTCTGATCTGTTCACCCAGCAACCCTTCTTTAAAAGTGCACAGATGCACACCTTGCTAAAAACACACAAAACTACAGACCTTGCTACAGAACTACAGATCACCAAACAAAAAGCTGAATAAAAAAGTTGATTTTATTGAACTTGTATTAAGGTTAGAAAATTCTTTTATTGTGTATTGTTCCTTACCCCCAGACTTTTTGTCAATAGATGTGATTGCTCATAAGATATAAAAATAATTTAAAATTTCCTAGCACTCAATGAAATAGTAGGCAATTTACTTAATTGAAGGGGAAAGGTAGCTTTTATATTTTGAAAAGGTTTTCATAACCTACAGTTCTTTTGCTGTATTGACTTTTGGTTGCCAATAGAATAGAGCAGTAAAACATGACAAACCTATTCAGTATTTGATTCTCTAAAGGTATTAAAGTCTATAATACATTTGAATGGCTATACTTCTGTATTTATGCTACTTATTTCACCTCTATTAAAATCTCCCACCCATATAATTTCTTAATTAAAATTTAAGTAAAACAATCATCCCCTGCCAAGTATGATTTGGAACAGACTCTCATGATCAGCCTAGCTCCTGCCATTATTGTAGCTATAATTAACATGCAGATTAGTTAATGTTATGTAATATTTGTATTCAGTTGGGATATTTTATATTTTTCATCTACATGGCTAGCTTTTATCTTACTTAATTGGCAGTTGAGTATTAGGAAAAGTTTATCCCCAAGTCATTATGCAATTGTGCAGTGATCACTAAAGGAGGTTTAAAGGCTGCTTTTTTTTTTATACTGAACAAAACATCCAGTCCCGTTATTAAGTGCATAGCCCTGTTTCATTGCTATTTCCCCATCCCAAAGCATTGAGTAACCAACACCAACACCTGAAAAAGGTGCTTAAAATAATAACCTGACAGTGACAATAGTTGCTTAATTATTTACAAGTTCAATATTACGAGTAAGAGATTTTTACCCACTCTTTTTACCAGTTTCCATCATTTTAATTACTTGATGGCAGGAACATGCAGGTAGATTAGGTGAGAAGCAGTAGATTGTGAAATATATATTTCCTGAACTTAATGACTAAATGGAAACTAGCATGATGAGGAGGTGTGTACAGGAATCAGTACTCAGTGTTCTACCAGTGGTTTGACACAGACCTGGACCAGAAACTTCAATGGTTTTTCTTCTATTTTCAGCAATAAATATTGATATAGATTACACAAGTTCTGGGCTTCTTGAAGATAGTCACCTTAAGGAAGAACAACTCAAGAAGGCAAAATTCACTCAAAACCAGTTAACAGTTTTCAAAACATAGTCCTGCCTGTTCCATTTCACCTCTAAAATACCTATACAAATGTAGAATCACTGCACAGACACCTCATCCAACTCAGGACAACACAAACTAAAATCAGAAAATTATTATGAAACCGTAAAACATCACCTAAGAATAACCTGTCTTTTTAAAAGCCCTAAAAACACAGGACAACATGAACACAACCTGGAAAGTAGTCTCTGATGCATGGTACTGAAAAAACTAGCTATCTTGTTAAAATATGTCAAAAACATATGAAACAGGGAGTCAATGTGAGGGAAAATGCCTGGGTTAAAGTGTGATGAAACAAACAAAAAAAATGTATTTGGTAATGTCATTTATCTAACATGTAACTAGCTGAATATCACATAAAAATCATTAAGTATCACCTGTAATAAAATACAGAGCATTGAGTCATGCCCACATCACTCAAGAGAAAGCAGTAGGCTCAGTCTAAGGAGATGTTTAAAAACAGTAACACCAATGAGGCAAACACAGTACTGGCCTTTGACTTCCACCCTAGATAACATGAGATGAGAAAGGGCCTGTCAGAATGGCAGCTGCTCCCAGTTTAAAATATGCAGAAATAATACAATAAGAAAACATCATTTGGCAGTTAGAGGGCTGCTTCAGATAATGATGCCAGCAAATAGCAATTTTATCTCTATTACTGTCCTTCAATTAACAGCATTGCATTCCTAGAGCCTAGCATTTCATGAAATATTTTATATCACATCAACAACACTGTGATAATGGCCATTCTTACAAATTGGGAAATCTGTATTTACGTTTCTTTCCTTTTCATTCACCTGTTTCCCCAAAGCCACCTAGAGGTGCTATGTGAAGAGGAATAATTTTGCATATGAGACTGTTTCTCCTTTCTCTTGGGCAAATGTCTAAAACACTGTGCTTAAAATTATTAGACTTCTATCAATAATTTAATTTCATGTCCTTCAATACATTTACTCACCACTTTCACATCTCCAAACAGAGGTCTTAAATTTATTTAAAACTATAATATTATGCTGCATTCTCTGAAGCTGGGCAATGTACAGTGAATGTTAAGACTTCAGGTCCCCATTGCCATGGCAGACACCTTCTGTCAGATAAAGTTACCATCCATTGTCTCCATCTTAACAGTTACTAAGTACCAGTTCATTCAGTGCTAAAAACAAACAAAACAATAAAACTACCCTGCAGCTGTTCACCTGTTCTAGTGCAGTTTAGGAAACACGAGTTTTCACTGGAATATTAATAAAGAAAACAAATGGCAATGTGAGGAATTAGCAGCTTTATGGAGACTTCCAAACCTCTTGTAAGTCAGACTTGTAAGAAAAGAGCAAGCAAAGGCTAAACTAACTAAATGTGAGGTAAGAGGTACCTCTAAACCGGCCTGTTAACACCATTTCTTTGTATATCATGTTACACTGACGTCAGTTCTCATACTGTAGCTATGGTTTGACTTGTTTCAAAGGATTAATTATTGATACCCAGACAAACATTATTCCTTTCACTGAATAAAAGAACCAGAATGATCTGTGGACAACATAGCTGATGAGATAACCCAGCATTTTGCTCTCATAAAATATTCATTGGCCATATAAATTTGTTGTCTGCAAATTTGGAAGATTAAGAAAAATAAGTCAAAAATAGAATACAAAGGTTTTCTTATCAGTTTAAGACTGAGATGTTATACCCTGTTTTCTGCATTCCCAAGGATTTCTAAGAAGCACCTTGCCAGTCCTTCCTCACAGCTAGAGCCTCACTTTCTGTGCTGACCACCAGAAAATCCCTCTTCCTCTTCTTGCAGTGACCAGCTTCTCTGCTGCATTTGTGCAAGCCTTCAGTAATCCTCACAGATTTCACGTTCTGTGACCTTCATATTTCTGGTACAGGTTACTCTTATAGAATTCCCTTTTCACATCATTGCTTTGACTGACAAAAATTGCTGCAGTAGAGGAATTAATTCTAAAACCTTGACCTGAGAGACAAGAGAAACTAGACTAGTGAAATATAGTGTTTCACCCATGATTCCACAAATAGCTCTCCAGTCTGTCAAATGAATGGGTCTTGGGTATGGTTCTCACTTAAGAATATGAAACAGCAGACACCTACATGATCTGAAATCTGAAGAACAGAAAGATTCATTTCAAAGATTAAAAATTTCTACACATTAATGGAAATGTTATAATGTAACACTTTGATTGATGTAAAACAGTATTTCCAAATAACTGAAAAACTGTCTGGCAGATTTCCATACCAGCCTAAGAATTGAGAGGCATGCTGGATGTCCCTGCTCTGTTATCAAATTTTGAGAGTCCTCAGCCACATTGTCTAACCTCTTCATGCCTTCACCCTGCAGCTATGAAACAAGAACAACAGCAGTTCCTGTTGCATAGGGATCTTAAAAAGACAAATACATGTAGGATTTTATTTATAATCTTGATATTTCACAAAGATAGAAAACACAGCCATAATCTAAGTGAAATCACAAAGTAAGACACACTAAAAACCTACTTGTAAAAGCTGTTTGGTTAGTTATACAGGAAATTAGAAATTAAGACAGATGTGTAAAAGAGAAGCAATTAAGAACTCCAGACAACATAGGGAAATTAAAAAGGACAGAAAGTCACTGAAACTTTTTGTTCAATAGACAGTGCTTTTCAAAAACATGATTGGCTCAATTTAGCAGGAGTAGATATCAATAGTTATGTCACCTTTCACTGTAAGTTAAGAAGTTTGGGTGAAAATTTTCATGTAAATTTATTGATTAAAAATAGAACTGTTTGCTTTTGTAGCTTCTGATTGTGCATCAGACCATACTGTTAGAAATAAATAATTATTTCATTGTTAAAAATAAATAACCTCTGAATTTGTCATAAGATTACCTAACAAGTGACTTTACTGTCTGCAATACATAAGTAAATTAAAAATACGATAAGTCATTGATGTACAGGTTAAAATTACTCACTGAAAACATTTCATAAAATGTCAAACTAATACCTAGCCCTTACATTTATTTTTCTTTTTTATAGTTAACAGAGCATTTCTTATTAATTCTCTCTACTAAGACCAAATTATTATCACATTAAAATAGTCTCTGAAGGCCCTTTCAATTACCAAGTGTCAGGCAAGAGGGCAAACAAGCATTTCACTTTATTGATGGGGGCACTGAATTTAAATGAAATGACACTTTTCATTATTCTTTGGTCCCTACACACCACAGAAATATTTCCATTAAGTAAATTAGACAAATACCATGCAAGGCATTAGTCTTTAACTGTATTTTCTGTGGTTCAAGCCTTATATTGAGATCATTCTTTCAAAATACGCTTTTAAAAATCTTTTTAAGTAGATCAGCCTTAAATATGATAGAAACTAAACTTGCAAAAATATATGAAGCAACTTTAGATGGGACTAAGTTATTAAAAATGCAGACAAGGGTTGCTGAACAGAAAAGCATAAAGGACAAAAAGGTCCATGCATTTTCTGTTATCCTCCTCTTTTGTTTCCTCCCACCTAACAGAAGGCAAATCAAAGTAAGCATACAATTGAAAATAAAATTGATAAAGACATTGTCATGAAATGAAAACTGCTGAAACCTCTATCCTAATGAGAGAGAAATATCTGTCACAGATGACAAAATGCTTTCAGGATTTATCCAAAAGTCTCAGTGTTTCACAAATGGGAGAAAACAGTCTTAAATATGAGAAAGAAGTAAGAAACAGTGAGGAAATTACCTAACTTGTTTACCTTGATTACAGGAAGTACTCTAGTTGATTGCTTGTAATTTTGTTGTTGTTGTTAGCATTAAGTAATATGCAATTGCAAGATTTTCAGTCATTACCTCTTGGCACTTTTTTTTACTGCCATGAAAGAATGAAAGACAGAAAAAAATACCACATTTAATTTTTTCTAATTTTAAGAGAAGTATGACTAGTAAATCTTTTCTGATCTATAGGACCTAGATTACAAGCATAGTTTTCACAAAATAACTATGTGATAGATCCAGCAGTAAGAAAAATAATGAAATAACTACTCACTGCCAGGAACAGCCGTTTAAGTAAGTCATTAAAAAGTTCCAAAAGTAGAAAGTTTATTTCACTACAAGATATACTCAAGAACCATTTACAAAATAAGTATCAAACTGCTCTGTCAGTGCAGTGAAACTTCACAGCATCTTCTCAGTTGTGTGAATTTCTCCATCCTGCTCAATCACAGAAGGGAGGTTTGTACCTTCTAGCAAACAGGATGTTTTCATTCACTGCATTGACTTCCCAATCCTCTCTCACTCGTGCAGAGGTATCCAAGAGAAGATGTCTAGACTGAACTGCAGAAGGAAATTCTTCCCCTATTCTGTGAAATACAGAGTAGCAGGGCAGCTAGCACCTGTGGCTAAAACTCATGTTCAAAATCACATTTCTATTGCCTAAAAATCACAAAGAATCCATGGATTAGGGAAGGCAATGCCCAGCTTAAAGGACAAAGCACAAAGTACTACAGCTACTCCAAAACAGGAATTTTGGCCCTTACATAAAATGCATTAACTACTCATCTCCTTAGCTGAAAGAACAGGTTTTCACCTCAAAAAATTGCTGACAGGAATTTGAGAACTTCATTTGACTCAAATCAACTATTTTCACATAAAAGGGATGGACTTAAAAACTTGAGTTTTCTTTATATGTAAAACAGCAAGTTATCAATATTTAATGGAAATTCTGGCAATTCTCAATGGGGAGCCTCAAATAGAATTTATTTGCATATACATTTTTATAAATAGATTTATGATTTTTCAAAAAGTTTTAAAGATTACAGCATAAAAGATGAAGGAGAAATGCAGGGGGACAAAAAAAAAAAAACCTGAGAGACTCACAAACATAACAGGTTGGTAATATCAAAAAACACATGTATAACAATAATTTGAAGAATGCCAGTAAAGCATTCTATCATCTGCCAAATTCAATAAGACTCATCTCTAAGGTGGTTTTGATTCAAGGGTAGTACATAACATTTATTCTCCTTGTATTACAATCACAAAGGAAAGCACAATGAATTAAAGGCAGTTCTCTGTAGAATATAAAGTCATATCTAAGCCTATCCTGATGCAGGAAAATAAGTTCCAGTATGCAGCACATAAATATTTGAAGAACAGCAGGTCAGCCAATTAAGTAATTAAAGCTATTTACTAGCACACAACACTTCTCACTCCAAGATTACAAAGTGCCATGCAGCTTTCAGACTGCAGGAACTTGGTGCAGGGGGGAGTCAGAGAGCAAACAAATGTGCAGGAATCTGGAGCAAAGACATACAGCTCTACTTCTCAAAATATTGAAAAAGCAGATTTACTTGCCAACTGTTTTAATGATTACTTTGAAATAATTAAATTGGACTCAGCATTTCCCTCTAAAAGACCAGTTACATCACATTGTAAAAAATGTATAAGTGCTATTATTTAATCAAGTAGATGTGACTTGATTTATTACCCACTGCTATGGAAACAATTTTGTGTAATGTTAATCTCATTACTCCCTTGCATAAATGGTGGACAAAAGTTTTTAATCCACAAAGGAATTTTTTCCTCTTCCAGGTTAAATTTCTTTTAGGTAGCTTATATTACTTTGCTTCACTTCCTAGACAGTAACTAGCAGCATCCAAATTATCCAATGTCAACACCTGTAGACTACAAATACAGCACCTGATATAGTACAAGGAAAAACACACAGTTGTTCCAAATTTACAGACTCTGGCTGAAATCTGAGGCAGAGAGAAAAAGACTGAAAAATTTCTGACTTGCACAGTGCATCTCCATTAACTGTTACTTGTGCCATATAGAATGAGTACAAGCTCGGTGAATTCTCCTTGACTTTCTTAACTTCATCACCTTAAATAACAGGAATAACTTAAAGCAGCACAGAGACCATCCCCTGCTCTTGTGTGCACTGATGCAATGCTAGGAATTGATGCATGACATTGAACATTGCCTTTTTAAGCTGTCAGAAGATGGACTAGTGGAAAATAAAAATACATCATGTCCATTCCTGGCTCTCACAATGCCTCCTGTTCCAAGGGAGGACTGAATCTGCTTGTACCAAAATTTCTGTGTGAAGCTCCTACTCTGATAGGTCATTTTCTAAATGAAACCAGCAACTCTTGGAAGCTCCTCAGAGGCCTGAGTGCTCGGAAGCAGCCCTGGCAGAGCTGCATTAGTAGCAGAGGGCCAGGGAGGCAGGCATTGTTCTGTCTCATGAGTCTGCAGTTTTTGCTTTCAAAATTTATCAAACCAGCAGATACAGCATATGTTACAAAAATGTGTTACCTCTGAACACTCACTCTGCCTGTAAATTATGCATGACACAGCAGGCAGTTATTGTCACCTGAGCAGAAAAGGCAATGAACAGAGGTGAGAGGATAGGTCAATTTAAATTTCTAGCTCTTTTGGTAAGATGAAATAAGAATAAGAAGAAATTAATGCATAACTACTGTTAAATCATCAAAAAGTATTGAGTTTTAATTTGCTTGACCTTTGTTGGAGCAGAAGCTGACAAAAAAGGATAATAAAGTTAAGGCTACCACAGAAATTTCTATCTTGAATGCTGTTTGTTTATATCTTGCAATTCTGGGGCAATGTAATAATGTTATTATGGGGCCTGGAACTCCAATTTTTTCTTTTAAATTTTATATTAATTATTTTGATAAAGAGTTTGCAGCAGCATCAAGTTCATCAAAGCAGGATGTCACACTGTACACTATTCACAAGATGTGTTTTACTGAACCTTCTCATCAGCTTGAAACTTTAGAGACTTTCTCCATTTACTGTGCTGCATAATCACCTCACACAGCTTTTCAAGATGCAGGTGCCCCCTCCCGTACTTCATCTGTGAATGAGATTCATTGACAGGCCTATGCAAGTATCACATGACATGAAAAATTTCACCTTAACTACTTCTTAAAAGAAGAAAGGGCTTAATTAAGCCTTAGTAAGAAAAAAAAAGTAATGATTCATCCATCAGTAATTCACATCTTCCAAAGATCTGCTTCTAGTTTATTCAGCAACAAGACAGTGAAGTAATACATGCAAGGAGGGAATGCATTTGAGAAATAAATAATATCTCTGCATTTCAGATTCAGCTGAAGGAAATTGGGGGGTTGGGGAGGGAAGGCATGAACTGTAAGATCAGCTCTTTTTTTTTTTTTTCTTTTTTGAGTTTGAAAGTATGGCTTTTATCCTCACAAAGTAGTTTAATAAGGAAAATGGGATCTGTAGGTTACAAAAGCTGAAGTCTTATGTATAACCAATCCCATTTTTTCTGCAGATCTAAAACTCTAAGAAAAGGATTCAAGGATGTTTTTCTTCTGGGTCACTTTCTAAGTCCTCAATGGTACCATGGGACACACCATGCAGAATTCAAATGCTTGAATTTATTAACACCTGTAAAGCACCCAATAAACTAAAAAGGATGTGTAGTTTTTACCTGATGTCCACACTGGCAGCCACCATTGCCTAGAAGCATCCAGTGGCCCTCACACCAGGTTGCAAAAAGATTTCTGCTGAATAAAATGAACTTTCTGTGAAGCAAGCTTCTTCCTTAAGACTAAGTCATATATCAGATTTTTTGTACTGTGGTGTTTAAAGAAAACTTGACTTCAAATATATTTTAAAGGGCTCTCCATGGAAACAGTCTCCTTGTTATTGATTGGGTCAACAGAAAGAGTTGTGAAAATTCAAATGGAAAACTTTGAAAACTTCATTCACTTTTCACTTTTTATGGGATTCAACAATGATGAAACAATTCTACTGCCTCTAAAAGCCCACTACTATTACCTATAAAGTTAAGTTAGAATCCCTCAGATCCACAGAAATCTTTTCCTACGCTGATTTCTTCTCATGTAGCTAATCACAGGAGTAACAGACAACTATAAACTAAGCAAACTCCACTCTCTCCTAATATTTTATAAAGCCAAGCATGTTTTACACAAAGTTCTGAGCAATTACACACAACAAAGGCTAGCAGGAAAAAAAAAAACCAAACCCACACAGCAAAACAGTAAAGGAGCTATTTTCTATCACCCATCTTCATCCATCACACACCAACAAATCTACACAGCCCTACTTTTTCTACAATCCAAAGTGGTATTTGTCAACTACTATTGAGGTACACACCACCTCACTAATTCTCCTGCTCTATCATCTCCAGCAACATCTTTGCAGGTATGGTGGTAATGCAGTCTCCTTATCTCTCAACCAGCATAGGAAAACAGATACATCTGAAACAGAGAGAGAGAGGAACACAGGGCCCTCATACTCTGCTCTCACCAGGAAGGTTCTGTGCATGGCTCCCACTACAATCAGCCACGGCAGCTGCTGGCACATGAAAGCAAACCCTGTCAAAGTCCCTAATGCCTTTCTTCAAGCATAGTACCAGTCAGAAAAGGAAAAAAAGGAGCCTGAATTTTTTTTACAGGGGTTGTCAGGCACTGGCACAGGTTGCCCAGAGACGCTCTGGTTGTCTGATCTCTGGAAGTGTTCAGGACCAAGTTGGATGGAGCTTTGAAAAATCTGGTCCATTGGAAATTGTCCCTGCCCATTGCAGGGCATAGGGCCTTAAAGATACTCTCTTCCCATTCTGACCCAAACCATTGCATGATGTGATTTCACTATCCATCCTTCTGGACAGAACCATCTCACAGGGATTACAACCTAGAAAAAGGGAGCTTTAAGATTGTGGTACATAATGTAAGACCAAGTTCACAATGACATCCCTCTGTCCAAAACTATGGAAGTTCAGTACAAAGCTAGCACTGCCTCTGCCAGGGTCTGAGGAGGAGGCAAGCTGAATAGGAACAACAGTGTGTCCTGGCAGCCAAGGGATGTTTATCCTAACACAGCAGGGACTGGGGAAAGAGCCTCTGAGCTTCCAATCAGCTCAGCAGAAGAGGTCTGGTGACAAAGAATACACTGAGAGAAAAGATGGATCATTTAAGCCATTTTTTCAGGAGATAAGGAGGTATTATCCTTCTTAAATTTTTTTTACTTTCTGTTTGCTCCATTCAGGTATGGGGGTTCTGAGGTTTCCTTCCCTTCTCCTCCCTCCAAACATAACACATTGTCAATTTTATGCCTTCAAGTTTGGCTCATAGTCTCCAGTTCTTTCAGACCACCTTCTACAATTATCATCAATTGTGGTGGCACTGAGTAGTGATAATATGATCGACATCTGCACACACACACTGGATGAAACCCTGCCAACCTCCTAGGATGACAACAGATGTTTTTATTAGTTCTCATGTCTCATAGGAGCCAATACTAACCCAGGGAAAGAGTCAAAAACTGAAAGTAACACTGACAGCCAGAATAATACTATGGTCCACTGCCGCTGAGGTCACCATTTAACCAAACAATTCATCATAGGAGTAAACACACCAAATTACCAAAATGGGTTGCACAGCCTTTCACCATGCCAGAAAGATTTTCTTTGCTACAATTAAATAAAAACATCATTCTAATGAAAAAATACCATTTGGCTGGGTCTAAACCCAGCAGTGTGTGGCTGTACTGTAGCTGGAAGAATGGGAAGCTACTAAATAGACTAATCAAGCTCCAGAAGGAGGATGCAAGTTCACTGTTTCGAGCATTTAACTGAAAAACCAAGCATATGGGAATTGCTGAAACAAAAGACAGCCTCAAATATGGCAGGAAGAATGGGGGAAAACAAAATTAACCAAGCCCCCCAAATTTTTTATGCCTGAAGTAGGGCAAGTTTCCCATCATAAGTGAGATTCATAACTACACTACATGAGTCACTTCATCTCATAGGAAAACAGGTATGAATGTAAATCTTGCTCCTGGCAACCAAATTAGTGCAAAGGTTACACTAACAATTAACTCATATCAAAAAAAAGGGCCAATTTCTTGCAAAGATTATACAAAGCTGTTGGCAATTAATTCTACTTTATTAGAACAGAGCTTTGAGAGTTTGCTTCCTCCTGTCCTAAGATAGCCAGCATCCCAGTGACGGTGGCATCGCTGCCTTGCTGTGCTCCAGACTCTGGAGCTCAGAACAGTGCTTTAATTTCATTACCTAGAGACCCAGCAACAGTGATATTTAATAAAGTGATCATCAATCATCTAAAAAAATGCATTTTAAAAAATGTATGATTTTCTGCTGTGCTCTGCACTCCCTGTAAGCAGAGTGTTCTGCTGGAATCTAAGTGGGGGAAATTTTTCATCAACATAGGCATATCAATTATGAGAATGTCAGCCCTGCTGGATGCCAGATTCAAACTGTTGTTAGGTAGGCTGTTTATGAGATGGCTGAAGCAAAAGAGTAGAAAAGCATAAAAATAAAATGGAATACTTAACAGAGAAAAAGTAATGACAGAATTATATACTTTTAACACAAATCCAAACTCACTGTAATAAAATTCTTCCCTCCTTCCCTCAATGTGAGTTTGGGGTTTTGTTGGAGGTTTATTGGTTCTTGTTTGTTTGTTTTACAATTAACTCACTCTCTTATGTACACACACTCTCCCTCAAGGATGCTCTCTAGGCTTAGGACAAGATTTTAGCATAGACAAACCTGATACAAGGACTGAGCTGCTGGAGAAACAGAAGAGCTGTTTGAGGGCCTCTCCACTGACCAGCCTACATTAATGTCCATGTTGTGACAAAACTACCCCAGAAAACAAATGTGTTCATGCTAGCAGTATTTTTAATCAAACAGACATCCAAAAAAATTCACCTCTGATAAATCTCAATCTTTCACAAGCTCCTCTGAATCTATAAATTCTGCACAAGTCCCTGAAGATGAAAAAACAAAGGCTTTCACTTTTATGAATGCATGCAGACCTATCTCTAGAGCATAGAGCCAATCCTTCTTCCTCTTCCTATGTGCCTTAGCAACCAAATCATAGCTTTATCAATAAATGCTCCAGATGATCTAATCAAAGTTATAGTCCTGATTATTAGAATAGACAGGGTAATAACTTAGGTACTGGCAGAACAAAACCAGGAGGATTTTGGCTGGTTATCTTGGGGTTTTTGGGGGTTTGTTTTTTGTCTGGTTTTTTATTTGTTTTCTGGTGGGTTTATTCTGTTTTTTTGTTTGTTTTGTTGGTTGGTTGTGGGGCTTTTATATTTGGTTTTCGTTTGTTTTTGTTTTTTTTACTTAAAGAAATGCCAAGTCAGTGACCTAAACAATAAAGGTGTATTGATTCATAAGAATCAATAAGGATCTGGGCCAGAAACTATAAACACACATTCCCACTGGGACAGGACAAACCACATGGCTCTATAAATCCCTCCCTATGGTGGGTTTTTTGCTGGGTGTTGGCTCGGAGAGGGGTTTTTTGGTGTTTTGTTTTGATTTTTTTTCTATTATTATTTTTGTTTGCTTGGTTGTTTTTTTTTTAGTCAGCAATGTACAGTAAAAGAAGATGTACAGTCTGTCTTCAGGGTACAAATGAACTGACAAATGAATATATGCATCAATAGGGGTCAAAGGAAAGACTTCAGGGTTAAGGACTGACACCTCTCTCCTGTTTCTTTCGCTGAAGTAAACTTTTTCTTTTTAGCTTGGGTAAATCTGTTTGCCTCTCAAGCCCCCCTAGTTCCCCTTATCTTGACTACTGAGCCATGACTCCTCCTCCACTTCCCAGTAATCTAAAATTACAAGCTATGGTTCATGTATTGCATCACCTGTATTGATTCACACTCTAGGACCTTATAGACATTTTTAACATGTAATATTAATTTTAAGTGTTTAATTAAGTAAAAAAATTACACATAGCAGCTTTTATTATTTAATATATGAAGTTTTAACCCTGATTTTACCACAAATACATGTGTATTTTAACTTCAAAATTAAAAAAAAAAAAACATTCTATAGGCTTCTAATGAGTAATTATCTATTAACAAGATTTACTTGTTTCACTGAAGTTTCTGCTCACGACATCAGAGCTGCAAATAGGAAAACTAGTTTTAACATCACTTTCTCTTTTTTTTTTTTAGCAATACTAAGAAAATCACAATAGGTTTGCCTAGTTATATCTGTTTCTAGCATGAATACCTATCTGCTTTGGGTCAAGGTCCCTCCCAACCCAAACCATTCTATGATTCCATGAAAAAATTATTTCAGAAGAAGAGTGGCACTACAGTCAAAATAGGTAACAATTTAAAACTACTGTTATATTCAATTAGTCATGACCAAAGCAAAAAAATTACGACATTCTAAACACTTTCATGTCTGACTCAAAGGGAGCAAATAAGGTTATCTCACGAGTAGAGGTTCCTCAGTTTGTAATTAGAAGCATTATTCATTGCCTCCCTGCTGAATATTCTCCTAAAATTGATAACACATACTATACCAGCACACAGAGCAATTCACATGCACAAACTCACCAAAACACACACAGCCAATTAACATGTACATGTAGGGGGATACAGTCTGGGTAAATGAAGGTGGTGTAGAAGGTAATCTTATCCCCAATGAGCTGCAGCTGAGCCAATTACTAAAGATTAGAAGCAGGACTGATCTTAACAGGCCACACCTGTAGCCAATGAGAACAAGTGGTGTAAAAGAGTGGATTGATGAGCTCTGCAGTTAGAAAAGTCAGATGATTGCTGCAAGAACCAGGAGATGTCAGTGCCTAGAGAAGCTGCCAGCAAGAAACACTGAGGAGGTATGAAG
>JAYDZK010000271.1:11405648-11425197 GCA_034509185.1 Euphonia xanthogaster | reverse complement strand
GCAATTGCAGAAATGAATCTTGAAAATGAGGCTGCTTTGAGAAATATAGTAAACAAAAAAAATGAGGAGTACTTTAAAAGTTTATCTTTGTTGGAAAGTAGTAATAGTTCTTATGTGGTCCTATAGGAGACCTATTTTCTGTTCTCAACTACTGCACATTCAGTTTCTTTATTAATTATCCTCTGTGCTCCATTTTAAAGGCTATGAAAAATATTTATCTACCTTCCTAAAGCTCCAAAGCATGCTGTGGCCTTTTAAACATTGCTCCTTTAGAGTGTTTTTATCTTCAATGTTAAAAAATAACCAGTGGTATACGTTACAGCCATGTAAATAGAAAGATAAATTATTCTGTGGGTTAAGCTACAAATGTATGGGAGCCAAAGGTATGATGTGAGCAGCTGGGCACAACTCCACTCCTTCAGTGGTTGCTGCCAGGGTGGGTACCCTCAGGCACTCCTGCAGACTCCAGCCCTCAGGTTTGCTCCTCCCAGGTTTCTCTCTTCGCCTCAGTTTTGATAAAGACTATCTCCAGCTGTCAAGTTATCCATGCAACTGAGCTGCCTGAGATTTGCAAACTTTTTGGGTTCTCTTGATTTGTGTGGCTCTATACTTCCTTCTTCTGCCATCTGCTTAAATCATGACTGTGATAGGCCACCACATTCACCACGTGCCTACTAATCCTGCCTTAGATTTTATGCTCTCTATGTCTTTACATTAAATCCAGGTGCATGGATTCAAGGAGGAAAATTTCCCTTTTATTGTGGCCTCACACCTCCAGATAATCAGCCACTCTGGTGTGACTCATCCTTTTGACTATTACAGCTTACAAAACAGCATTAAATGATCCTGAGACAGGATTTCCTTTTGCCATAGGTTTAAGGTCAGATGGAGCACAAATTCTGGTCTGGATTAAGACTATCTAACATCTCTACTGTTTAGAGGAAATCCTAAATTACTCATTCAAGGTTCTCAGAATTAGACCCACATTCTCATCAAAGATGAAGGGCTAGTGAGAAGGGAGGTTGATTTTTCTGACTTTCTTTTTCATTACACTGTGCATAAGATTTTAATTTTCCACAAAATTAAAACTTTTCTACAAAAGAACTTGAGTCAATAGCAAGAACTTTAGAAGACACAGCAAGCTGTGTCCACACTGGTCTTGGGGATTTCTTTCTTCAGTTTAAGATTTTATGTCAGGTACACCAGGCAGCAGCTTGCAACGTGTTTTTTGTCATATCTGTTTTTTGGTTTTGTTCCAGTAGCTGTAATTTACACAACAAGGAGTGTACCTTACTTATTATATTCACCACCAAGATAGAAGGAAACTTTGTGATCAGAATACATCTAACAGTGAGATGCCTTGAGTTTGTTGCCAGAGGTCTTTGTCAAAGATGCTCTTTTTCTTTTAAAGTAAAAATAGGTAGAATCACTAAGTAAAGTGACAGTGTACATCCCTAGAGGAAGTATGAGCTGCTTCAGAATGAAGCTAATATACTTAAGACTAAATTGTGCAAATTATTGTTTCTGCTCTATTAAAACTGTGGCATTGTGATTAGAAAGAAAATAATGATTTAGGTAGGGCTGAAAAAGCTGATTAATTAATCCTCTCTGTTATTATTGTTATTGTAAAAAAATGTAAGTCTGTTCATTAGAAGTTCAGACTTTGATCACAGGAACTTGTCCTTTCATGTGAAAAATTTAGCCCATAAGTTTGTCAGGTGGAATTCTGTTCACATTGTGTCTTAAAAAAGCCAGTGTGTTACTCCCTTATTAATTACTGTCTTGTAGGAGGATACAGTGTGGGTAAATGAAGGTGGTATAGAAGGGAATCTTATCCCCCAATGAGCTGCAGCTGAACCAATCATTAAAGATTAGAAGCAGACCTGATCTTAACAGGCCTCACCTGTAGCCAATAAGAACAAGTGGTGTAAAAGAGTGGATTGGTGGGATCTGGAGTCAGATGGCTGCTGCAAGGACCAGGAACAGGCAGTGCCCAGAGGAGCTACTGGCAAGAAACATTGAGGAGGTATGAAGCTCTGGTGATATGAAATCCTTGTGCTATAATGGTGATAGAACTCTTGCTATCTAAGACAACATGTACAGAAATACTCATAGCTCAGAAACCATTTTTATTTTTAAATTAGTCATGCTTCGTTTCTTTCTTAACTGAAGCCAATTTAAAAAAACCGAGTAATTGTGATCTAGCATTGACAGAATCTGTTACATTACTTTGGTTTGGTCAGTTGAGTGGGGTTTGGATTTAGTTGTTCAAAATGCAAAGGAAAACATTTAAGTATTTATATTAAAATATAGATGACTTTTCTATGATCGATGCAATGAGAAAAGTTTTCTTTTCTACTTAAAACCAATTTCACTACATAATATCAAGGCTTTTCATGGTTTTTAGCAGTCTTCCACTTAGCCCTCTACTTTACAGAATTCCCTTCCCCAGCTAGAAACACATAATCAGAACAACTGGACACGTTTTTGTGATAAATCTGATCTTTTGCTTGATTTTTGGAATATGTGAAAGCACTGATTCTTTCAGGGCATGCTGCCATGCCTACACAAGGACATGCTCTCCTGGCAGCATCAATGGCCCTGGGGAGTCACTGCCACAGGGTCAGCACCACCCCAGCTCACCTGCACAGTGACCTCCAGCCCAGGCAGCATCACCTGGGGCACGGGCATTTCAGGGTAAGCAGCTACCACAACACTGACACCTGGGAAGCAGAAAGGCAAACCAAAATCTGCCTAAGCAAGTCACACAGCCTTTTGTGCAAGAGGGATGAGAAAAACCAGGATTCTGTAACATTATTAACAGGAATGGGAACAGTAGCCTTGGGATCCAGAAACATATGTATTAATCAATGCAGATTACTTTCTCCAACCTCTTAGGACATGTTGCTCTCATCTGAGCTGCCTAATTTTGTATGTGCTAATTTCATTTAGCTTTTCTAAAAACAGAAAACAGAGTGATCTATGGGCAAAACAAGTTTAAAGATATACTATCCTGTTTCCATTAAAGTTTAGTTTTCTGTATGTGGCAAGCTGCATTCAGGAGAAGTAGAATTCATCTCAGGTCACATAACTGTAGAAGATAGATAACAGCACAGTTTAGAATTTTCTTGTATAAATAAAAATACAACAAAACAAAATGTAAATGATAAATACACTGAAGCCTGATTTTATTTTCTGTGTCAATGAAGATGTAGGTATACATGCTCATCCTAGGAATAAAAAATACTACAAATATTTTTCTGACATGCACAAAAATCCGAATTATAACATCACATTGTAAAGAAAACCATACTACTGAAAATATAACATAAATAGAAAAAAAATATTTCCTCATATATGCTGAGCAAAGGAAAAGCAAAAACATAATATATAAGAAAATAGTTGTATTTTGAAAAAAAAGAAATGTTTTATTTTTGCTACTCTGTAGCAAACACCTTGAAACTAACAAGAATTCACTAAGAGAACCAGATCTGGATGCTGTTAGACAAGTAATAAACATTGAAGTGTCTACATATTAGAGCATCCCCCCCAAACTGAAATTACTGTACTAATCCTGTGAATAAACACCACCTACAGGAACCTCATTACTAATAACTGAATACAAAAATCCCTCGTTTTCATTCAGCTGTTTCTCTCAAAACACTGATTCTGTACAATTGGAACTTCTTTTTGCACACACCAATTACTAAGACAATTTGGGAATTCTACTTCACTCTACCACCAAGGAACATTTGGAGACCAGAAAGGTAAAAAGCTAAGGGACCAAGTGCCTTCCTTAAAAGTGAAGTAGAATTATAGAACTGAAGAGGACAACCTGACAAACTCAACTCATTTGCACACTTGAGATTGATTAGCTACATGGTCTCCAAGTGAAAAGTTTTCATGCCATGATCATTACTTATTTGAAATCAGATTATCTGTTTTAAGCTATAGCACTAATAGAAGGAACAGCCTTCCTCTCTCATGTGGGGCATGTGAGCACAATCCTTTGCCTTGCTAAATAAACCACACACGGACTTCAACTTAATTCTGAGATGTCTTTTGTGTGTCCTTTAGTTGATTTTTCAAAATTACCTCATGTTACTTGGTGTATGCACCAAATGCCTTACTTATAGTATGGATCCTTTGACAATTTCCTGTTCTAATTAGTTTCCATTGGGCTAGAAGACCTAATACTTCTCAGGATGGTCAATTTAGCCCATGTCCTCATTTTTCTCCCTTTCACTAAAAGGAAAGGGTCATCCTAAAATCCAAGCTAGCTCCTAGCCAAGTTTTGGCAGTGCTTTTTTAAGCCTGTGTCTCATCATAAGATCTCTTGCAATGAAGTTGCCATTTAGAAGGCACATTGTCAATTTAATTCTTTGATTAACTCCTTGTGTCTGCCACCAGCAGCTCAATCTTGGAATGTAATAAAATAAGAGCAAATGGACAGCTCCCAAATACAGCAGAAGTGCATAATCCAGGAAGGTAACTTTATCCACAGGTCCTACTCTTTTAAGCCCAAGAAAACATTGTTCTTGTTATGAGAAGATCCATTTCCACCTGAATAATGCTTTTTAGGACTACTGTACCTGAAATATTCTCAGTCAAAAAAGGAACTGCGACTTCAGCTGATGCTTATGAAACTCCTGCATACAGCAATTGAAATCAACCTGGATTCCTACCTGCCCTACAAAGGACTAGACTATTCTTTTTCTACCCAAAGAACTGATATTACAGCCTGTAAAGAAAATAAATTCAGCCTTATGGATAATAGAAAACTTTATACTTCAAACATATTATTTTGCATATAGAGGTTTAGGAAGCAGAAGCTAATAATTCAGAATTAAACACAGAGTACTTCAATACTTCAGACACTCATGGTATATACAAAAGCAACATCTCTTAACTGAAGACTAACCCACTGGCTGAGAACTATACAAAAGTAGTTTGTGTTTTATTCTTTGTGGTAGCCAACAAAGTAAGAAATGAACATTAGACTAAAGATCATCAGGAACAGGCTGCTATGATTCCTGAATAGTCAGATCTCAACTTTGCTAAAAATTCAACTTTCAACAAGCTAAACTATCTATTAACCAGTACTGCACCCACTTAGCACAATAATCACTGGATTGCAAGATTAAAGGTGATATGCCCAGTCCTTAACACAATGCCAAGGAAACATTTCACCACAGAACACAAAAATCTCCTGGAGCATTTTTGAAGCATTACTCTAGAATCTCAGCAGCAGCAAAAAGTTCTTCAACAGCTATGAAACAGTTTAAAGCAACAAATAAAAAGCTACGTGGAACTTTTCCAACAGTCTTTTCATAGCAATTCATTTAATATTTAGGAGCAACACTTCTGAAATATATGTTTCTAAAACAGAGAAGACTGTTCCTGGAAACTTTCCTACTGCTACTTTCCTATTTCTTAATCAAGATACCATGGGAAACAGCTCAGTGAACACTGAATTACACCTGGCTTTAAATTCTTACTGTGTCAGTTAGGACTCACTACAATTTCTTTACCTGTATTCCAATATTATTTTTATTTTCCCTAATTTTTTGGGCTTTAGGGTTTTCTGGTTGGCTTTTTGGGTTTTTTGTTTGGTTTTTTTTTTTTATGTGGGTTTTTTTGTTGTTTTTGTTGATTTCCTTTTGCTTTGCAGTTAGCATTCCTGCTCCACTTAATGACAGCTACTCTGCTGTAAGACAAATAATATATAAAAACACTGAGGAGCCACTTCAATACAGTTTTTTTAGACACTAAGCAACTTGTTTGAATTTCATGCTTTAAAATGAGCAATTTCTCTTTTCATGAGAAATTTCCACAATATACAGAACTGTCTCCCAGATTAGTTTTTATAGTCTTCTGGCATTTTCAAAACACACTTCTGAATTGTATTTCATATCTGTATTTGTTAACCATAAAGTCAACAACGTATGGCTCAGAGATCATAAAAATCAAGGACTATTAATTCTTCAGCCTTTTTTATTCCTTTTTTTCTATAAATATACTGGAAAGAGAAATTATACTATTTTGGAATCTATTAAATAAATAGAACAGTGATAGTGATTCTACTTAATTTTCCCTCTGATGAGCAATTCAGTGACCTGCTGTGAAACAAACAAACAAACCAGCCAAGTGCACCTATTCCTGAAAGTTCCCTCCTCTGTAATGAGCTGTACCTTGAATTCCTTCTGAATATATTTCCACATCAAGGAACATTTTCTGTAGTAAAATATGTACATACAAAATTTTTTGTTACCATTTTAAATTGTCCCAACAATTGTGACAAATTACTGTATCACACAATGTAGTTATAATGGTTAAACTAACACTTGACTGAGGGCTTGGAAACCTACCAGAACAATTCTCATCTCCCTTTACAAAGTGTGATCAGGATTATATCAATCAGAACAGAACCTAAAGGTTACAGGGAGCTTTGCCTGAAAAAGAGTGGAAGTAGTCTAGTATAGTGAAGTCAAAGTACAGTACAGTGTTGTGAAAATGAATTTATAAATACTCATCTACAAAAAAACCCCTTCTTATTTAGTCTTACATAATGAAATGATGAAAGTCCTTCATGTATGATGAGCAAAAGCCCCAAGGTTAGAACAGCTGGATTTTATTGATTAAGCAATACCATGTCTTCCATCCACTTTTACTTTCCTTAGATAACAGATTTCCTATGATAACTGAATGTAGATGTGCATAAAAGGGCAGGAAAGAACCAATTTTCTACTCAGCCTGATTGTAACCCTTGAAGATTTGGTTTGTGTAGTAAAGAAAATTTTGATCTGAAAGTCTCAAGCAGTTACATGTCACTGATAAAGTTTCTGCATTCCTTTAGTCTGAACAATGGAAAACCAAACATTTCTCCTTTCACACATGGAAATGCAACTGTCTCTGAATCACCCATAAAATACAATTTTCTGAAAAGCCTCTTAAATTCAGAAAGTTTATATTTTGTTTTGAAAAATGTTAATATCATTCTTTTTGACCTGATATTCATCTTGGATAATTTCTGGCCTTGTATCAACCTTTACAACTACAACATTGGTCATAAAAATTAAATGGTTTTGGTCACCACACTAGATTCAGTTGGAAAAACTTCAGTTCACTGCTCTGGATCTGTCTGGGTTGGGAAAGACACTGAACAAGCTTATGGAAGAGAAATCAGCTGTTTACTAATTGTGTACTGCAACAATTGTTGTAGGAAAAAAACGTTGTGTTTACTGCACAGCAGCTATACAGTTCTCAAAAATCATTCACATTGCAAACAGCTGGAGGTCTGGAAGGAAAAGGAGGGACAATTATATATACCAGCCTTGCTTAAATATTCTTCTATAGGCACCCATTCTTGGCTACCATTTGCAAAAGAATACTTGGCTATATTTATCTTTGATACAAAGCTGTTAATTATGTTCCCTTTATGTAAAAGGGAATTATTTACTTAGATCATTGACAAAAATGTCTGGCCTTGGTTTAACTACTCAAAAGGAAAAAGCAGGGCAAACAAGCCCTCATAAAGAAAGGAAACACTTTGAACCAGTTCAGCTAAAAGGATTACAGTCACTTATCACAACATACAAATACATGTTTTGTGTCAGAAATTGCAATTTACACGCATGGCTATGTCAAGGAATATTCTCCTTCTGTGATTAAGTTCATAGGTAGAAGAAAAAGAGCTAAAGAAAGAAGAAAAATTAAAAAAAAATTACAAAAAACAGAAGAAAGGTGGTGACTTATAGCCTATGAACACAATCTAGCCTGTACACGTTTGTGTTTGATTGTTGTAACATTTGCTTTGCTGTAACATCTTGGGAAAAAAGACACAGAATAGAAATACCTATACCTGATTACTTTAAAAAGTCACATGACAAGTGCATTAAATCTGGGGCTCCTTGTTTTTTAATTTGCTTCATTTGCTTTCCTTCTTTAAATTGCCTTTAGACAAACATTGGGGAAACATTCTCTGTTTTTAAAAGGCTGATATAGAAAGTGTAATTCTGTAATTGAAGGACAGCTGGCTGTTACCATGATATGCCAAATGAAGATCCTTTCCACTGGAATTTGTGGCTACCACTGATTATAGGTTCAACTCCCAGAATTAAAACCCCATTCATAAGGATTAGAAAGGCAGAGCTTAAGACTTGCCTTCCATATGTGCCTGT
This sequence comes from Euphonia xanthogaster, assembly GCA_034509185.1. Classification (NCBI taxonomy): domain Eukaryota; kingdom Metazoa; phylum Chordata; class Aves; order Passeriformes; family Fringillidae; genus Euphonia; species Euphonia xanthogaster. The sequence continues at coordinate 11,417,017 of JAYDZK010000271.1, read as the reverse complement.
TCTCACACAACAGTGGATGCTGCTTTCTAACTGCCCACAAGAGCAAACAAACAGCACAGAAACATGGCTACAGGGAACATCTTTAAACTATAAATAAACGTTATTAACTGAGATCCAGTGCATGCTGTGCACCTTATTACAGTCTAGCAAAATGACTGTGCCTGGAAAAATGCCTAAAGCCTTAAGATTTCCTTGCCTAATATATAACATTTGAGCAAGACAATGACTTCTTAGGCAATTTTTATGCCAGACCATAATTCATAGATGCCACACCTATAAATGGTTTTGCAATTTTAAAAAGGCATTTTCTTTACCCATGATTGCAATTTTCTGTTGATTTAACTTTATCAGGAGGCACAGAAAAAACAATGGACTCAAACTGGGTTTTTAACATCTGTTGATACTTTTTAAAATCCAACACTACATAAGAAAAGCATATTTGTAGTTCACAGTATAAATGATCATAAACTATGCTCCCACTTCTTAAAGGCACTAAAATCCAAACCTGACCAACATGCACTGCTCATGAGCTTTGGTCTTAGGCACAGATTTCTAAACAGTTTTCTCTAACGCCTCCACAAATGAAGATTCACATTGGAGGACAAAGTTCCAACTGATTTCAACAGGAGTTAGTCCATTTTAGTCCACACTACAGAACCACATGTTAGCCATTCACTACAGATGCTACATGCACCCTATTGCCCACCAAAGTTACAAGGCTATGGTGCTGCTGCAGGCTAGAATAATACCTTTTCAGCAAATGAGTTTTGTTTACTGCCTTCGCTGCTCAGTGAGTTAAAGACCATCGAGTTTGGAGCTGAAAATGCAGTAGAATCAGTAGATAAACTGTGGATGTGTGCAGCTAATTGTTTTGCTTTTGGCTATGGCATATGTATTACTTGATTGCCAATTTCACGCTCTGATACTGCTTCTTAATAGCAGCAGATGAAACTGAAGCTCAAGTGCTCTGTTCAAAGAGGCTGATAAATATGTATTCCGCCCCTTTGCAATGTTTGACACACTCCTCACCCATTGTTATGCTTCCCTTTTATGAAGTGAAAAACAGGCCCCTATTTTAGCTCTCATTCGTGCCACTGTCAAACCCAATTTAGATATGCTTTTGGCTTTATCAGTATGCCAAAAGGAATCTTTATTTTCCTGTTTACAGAAATCCTCTTAGAATTTGTTGTGTCTGTAGAGTATTTAGTTTTGAGGTGGGGGTTCACACTGCTGTGCAATTCTAAAAAAAAAAAAAATCCACAAGAACAGCAGCACATTTCTCTGCAGATGGAGAAATGAGCACTGAAGAAATCATACTGCTCCATGTGCATGACTGAAGCTGCCAATTAAGGCTCAGACTCAGACTCCTAGGAGCAGCAAGTATTGCTACTGTAGTTAATTCAGACCTGGCTGGCTCTAAGGCCTGCCTGAGATGAAGGTACAGCTCTATAGGACAGCCTAAGAGGTGGCTGAGGAAACTAAAGCTTTGGCTGGCCCCTGTATTATTAGAACACAGGGAAGTCAAAGCAAAGTTTCTAATGTTACCTTTAAGGAAAGTCAAAGGACATAAAATATACTGAAATGTATCAAATTGATGATAATTACATAATAGTGGATCAGACAAAAACAAAAATTAAAAAATGAATGGTTGTGAAATTGAGAAAAAATGAACAAAACCAAAAAAGCAAGTCTAAGTAGATAAAACTTACTGGTTTAATTCAAATACATTTTTATCTTCACTGAAATATCACCCCCATTTTTTTATTTCCATATTGTATTGTTCTTACATCACCTATATACAAGGAATTACCTATAATATTTTTACTGTCAAAGAACCCACAATTTCTTCATTCCAGTATTTTTAAAATGGACATTTTTAAATTCCCATTTTAAAAATACTGGAATGTAGAAGTTATGGAGGCTTTTTTTCTATTTTCATGACAGTCCGGTCATGTCAAGAATGAGAGGCCTTGGAACAATTAAATCTTTGCTATACTCATGTATGAAATCCAAGAAGTGAAAAAAAAACAACAACCCACTAGTGTACACAAACTTGCAAGTTCATACAAATTTTTTAATTTAGCAAGCATATTCTAAAAGGTATACATGTAACATATATACCCATATATACAGTATACATGCATACACACATGGATTCATACATATAGAAACAAATACTCATGACAGGCATACAGTTTTAGATCCTGGGCCACACAAATCTGGTTTCCTATAGATCTTCATCATTGCCTAGCAACCAGAGCTATTTTTATGTCAAACTGTAATCATTCAACATTTCAGCTGTCTTTATGGAGATTTGGGGGTGGGGGAGATCACTTAAATCCCATCTCTTCCCATTTGTCCCTCCAATACTCTGACATTTGAACTTTCAAAACCTAAAAATCACTTCCCAGAAGTCAAGTTAGGACAATTTCACCATATAAAGCACAAGTTGGAGGAAAGCTCTGAATGACAGAAAAAGACACTTTAGCAAACACTTCTCATTCCATAGATCGCTATGGTTTACTGTAATTTTTATTTCTTATTTTCAGAACTCTCTATGGGTTCTGATGCACTCACAAAAGGTCTATGCAGCTAATACTGCCTAATAATGCATAGCACAACTGGTTCTTATTTTAAGGACTATGTTATAACAGTATAGTCTTTGACATAAAAAAGCACTTTCCTGCACACTATAAACTGCTGTATCGCACTTTAATTACAAAATTCACTGGGAGAAATGACTGAATACTATTGTCCAGGGATTCTGTACATGAAGTTAACCAAAAATGAAATTCACTTGAAAGAATTGTAACACAAACATGGAGGAGATGGGAGCTTAAAGCAAAAAAACAGGTATACTGCTTTCCCAAATTCAAAGCCTGTTTCTGCCTACAAATAAATAAAAGCTAAATAGACTGTGTGAAATCATCATCCTCACATGTACATAAGGAAGATAAAGAAAGATGAGGTATTAAAAGACTTGGTCTTGCATAATCAAATTGGCTGTGCTGTCATGAAGATAATACTCCCCTTCTTGCACATCAGACTTACGTGGTTTACCTTCACAAAAATCAGAATCAATTTTAAGTGGAAGACAAAATTCTGATGCATCCACATATCACCAGGAGGTGAAACAATGTCTCTATGGCGATTCTCTGCTGAAAAACAACAGGAGCTCTTAACATGACATAATCTAAAAGTGCACAAGATTGAAACCTCAGAGAAAGATGAACCAAAATACAGCCTTTACCTACAATTTTGCACAAATAATACATGGAATCAAAAACCTACAGAAACTTGTATCCAAATATTCTCCTGGCAAGTTTACTGCTTCCCACCCAAAAATATGCTTGAATCACGGTGTACAGCTGCCTTTTGTACTGTCCTCAGGTAAGGATATGAAAGCTAACTAAATTAAAAGTGAGAGATTCCCCTCAGATATGCATTATTCCTGTTTTAGAAACAGGAAAACAGTAACACAAGAGAGTTCAGACATTTCCCAGAGACACTGACTTCAGGGCAACTGTGAATTCCAGTGCTGGGTTCCAAGATGGAAAAGAACCTAAATTGCAGTAAGATGTGCTTTTTCAAAAATGGGAGTGGTTAGAAGATTGCACAGAATAGAATCAAGAGAATTTGACTTAATTCCTTTCTTTCTTTTCAGTATGCTTGGAGATAAATCAAAAGGCAACTGCAGTGGTTTCTGAGCTAGGTAATGCACCAAGTAACCATTACAAAGAAACCAACCAACTCCAAATCTTTGCTTATTTAAGTGCTATGGAAGTCTGTAAAGCTGCTTTTCTCTGTAGAGGTTTTCCCAGAAATAGGTTTAGGTAAGATGGCTTTTCTCAGCTGTTGTCTTTGGAATTCTGCTTCTTTCTATGGCGTTTCCAGGAAAGTGCTGTTAGATGGAAAACACAGCTGAAACCTAAGAACCACCTTCGGGCACGTTTAGGAAAATAGTTTATAATTGCTTAGAAAAAGTCTTTGGATTTGTATAAAAGCAAAAAACAAGAGTATAGTATGATCCTTTAGAAAGTCCTTTCTGTCATCCAATAGGGTGGGTCAGTGCCAGCCTCAAAGCTTTTAACTAAATATGAACATGGCATTCTCTGAAGTTAATAGACAGTTGAAAATAATATATTCCTGATTGTTACAAAAATCACCCATAAAAAAAACAGAAGTTTTCAAAGACTACAACAAGAAGCCAAAGAACATATAGAAAAATAAATTCCAAGTAGGATTTCAGTTGGCATAGGCAAGACAGGTGTCCCATGCTACACAGCAGGCAGTATTTGATTTTCTTTCCAAAACTGAAAAACTACCAAATGTAATGTCAACCAACTGTGTTTGGGAACTCCAAGCACAATCAGGGCTTTGAAAATTGACACAGTTTAAAGTTATAATTATACATAATACTTATCCTTCACAAACTTAAAAGTTTTAAAAGCACAAAACACACAAAGAACCAACAGCCTTGGAAAGTGTAAATCCCTTCAAGGAAGAAAATTACCAGAACTGACAAATAATTCACATCCAAACATTCCCCATCCACTAGCATGTTACTGCCTTCAGTTTTTGCTTTTCTGTACTCTTTATTAGCAAAATTATCACAGAAAGCTGGAACTTTTTATTAAGTAGTCGACTGTTACACTACTTGCTCTTTCTTTTTATGTCAAACAGTTCAGATCTTTAAAAGGTGCCACTTACAACATGCATATACATGTGTATTGAAAACATTTGAAATTTCATTTCCCACACAGAGGCATAGGAGTCTAATGATATAACAAAGCTCTTTTCCTGGCTCAGATGCTATGTGGTTATGGAATACCTCCTAACAAAGGTTCACTTGAGCAGCTCTGGGAGTTATAATTGCAAATTATTATCTCCTATATTGGCTGTGTTCTTCTAACAGTCATCAAAAAAAGATAAAATGTCCTCAAACCACATCATTATTTGCCAAAGATATGCCCCAGTTTTCAGTTTATTCAAGTTTAGATTTCTAGCATTACATATATTTTCTAGAACATTATTGTGTGTGTGGCAATAGCAGTGTAAATGAGGAGTAATGCCAACAGAATTTTAAAAGAAACAAAAAATAAGCACATACAGCAGAAGCCCTGGTTTTCATACACAGCAGTCTTTACAAGAGAAGTGGGTAAAATAACTTTGAACAAGTCTATAAACACGGCCTCAATTAACCTAATTTTAAAAAAAAATAACACTGGTAACAAGGAATAACTGCATTATTTGTTTGATGTTTGGGTTTTTTTAGTGCTCCTTGTGTGTTCCCCTTCGAGGTACTGTCCATCCCAGTCTAGCTGAGCCATGAAATGATAATTCATTCTTCCCAGGTAACATTAAGGAGTGCAGTCCTTGCTTGCAGAATTTACCAACAGATATAGCTGTGTCTCATTCTTAAATCTGGCTCTCAATGTGCTTCAATGAAGCAAGAGGACTAGCTGATAAATTTGTATTAAAAATTATTAGCTTAAACATAAAATAAATAAACCAAACAACATTATATGATTATTGCATTAGAAATCTTAAAAGACCACCACAATTTAAAAAATCAAAAAATATCTACACATTTTAATATATTTTTCTAATGCTGCCACTGCAGTCATTCAAGCCTGTGCAGTCTATGAAACTAGGTCAGGCATGTAATCTCATTCATGTAATTCTGGTTTTGTCTATCCATTCAGTTTTCATTCTTCCGTGGCTTCAACCCAAGGAAGCATTATTTCAAGGAACAAACAGGAATTGCAGTTTGATTTTTCTTTTTTTTTCCATTCTGTATGACTGGCTTAAGAAAAAGCCAACTTAAGCCCAAGAGATGCAAGATGAGGTTCATGGTATGGATGGGTTTCCAAACAAGAAGAAAAATACACAGTTCTACTTGTTAGAAATATCCTAATATAAAATAAAAATAAAAAAAAAAAAAAAAAGAGAACAGATGCTAAGAAAGATGAGAGTACTTTTCTGAGAACCAAGCAGCTACATTGCAGCAGCAGGGGCAAATTGCCACATCTTCAGTCACAGCTTTCCCCAGGAGAACTGGTAATGAGCAATACCTGTCAATTGGTGGTTTAGGATTTGTTTCCTAAGTATTTCAAGGAAACAAAAAAAATAATAAAATTAGAATTCAAAGCCACTTTGCTATGATGAAAAGTTAGAGCATAGCATCACCTTCTACAGTTAACTCTGCCCATGTTCTTGCTATTTTCCTCATTTATGTCAAGTAGCCAAAAAACATGCCTGGGTATGAAAAAAATGTAAACTGTTATGTCCCTTTCACTGTAAATGCAGCTTAATTTACAGAGCACAGCAGGAACAAAAGCTTTCATTATTGTTTTTCATACTTCAAACACATAAATTACCGTTCAATTCAGAAATGCAACCTGTAAAACTCTTTTGGATGAAGCTTCATTAAGGAACATTTAACACATATTTAAATAAATGACACAATTAAAGACAAGGCACAGAGTGTTATACGGGTCATCCATCACAAAACAAAAACTCCATTTAGCACTTACTGGCTTTCCAAATTTGGTAGCTTATGAAATACTTTTTGCCATTATTTCTAAACAAAGCTCTCTGAAGGATGGTTGAGAGCTGGTGCCAGACAGGCCAAAAATAAAAACCTATCAAAAAACCCACTCACACCCAGCTTCCACCATGTGTTCCCACAGACTAATATTTGATTTAGAAGACAGTTTGCTTCTGGCAATTGCCCTCCCCAAAAGGATCAAGATGGCATGCATTTTGTCTTACTGTTTCACAAACAAATTAACAAAAAAGCTTTACATTTTGCATCAGAAGTCTTGAGCAAAATGGAGACTATCATAGAAGTGGAATATTACAAAATTTTTTCATGAGATTGATCACCCTAGGAGGCTTAGGGGGATTTTCCTCTGCTTATTTTTCCAACATAAGCTTGCTCTCCACTGAAAGAAAAATAAATTCTTATTTCAGGATTTCTAGTAATCAACATAAGACTCTCAAAATGAAGCTTTTTTTTTTTTAATTTTAGAAATAATTAGTAGGAAAAGATGCAACAATCTTTGCCTTTAACCCATATAAATCCCACTAACTGCACTAGCTTCACCAGAATTTTACTCCATGTGTGTTAATACATCAGCTTACACAAGCCATGACTGCCTTCCTCACAGCAGAACCACGTTTAAAGAGTTTTCCAGTTTCAAAACTGTCACCATTCACTGATGTATCAGAAGGACCTTGTTTCCAAGCTCTAGGGCATCTCCCAGCTCTTTCTAGCAGCATGGCCTGAAGACCCTTCTTCAGAGGCAGAGTTATTTTAGTGCCAGGTAAAAATGGCACTGCACAGAGATGGACTCTAACTCAGCACAAAGACTGAATCTAACTCTAAAGCAGCTCAGAACTAATGCAAGATGAAGTGCAATCAAGTGTTTGACAGCATCATTACAACTTTGTCCATTCAAAGGAAGGAAAAACTTTGTTGTTTTTTTTTTTAAGCTAAGATTACCTTGTTGCCGATTAAATTTGAAGATAACAAAACTAAACTTCAGAAAATTTCCAAGACTATAGACTTGGTCAGTTACAGAGTTTTACTATTTCATTGCCACAGAATCAATATTAGCTGAAGTTGTAGAAACAATTACCATTGTAACATATATATATGTAACATTGTACATATCAAAGGTATGAGGTTTAAATTGTTAATGCTTTAAGTAGTCCAGATTTTTTTCCAGAAATGGAAATAGCTAAACACATACCTCCTAGGGGAAGAAAAGAGGCCAAGCACCTTAGGAAATTGATAATCAGTTATGAGCCTCTTGGGTGGGTGGGGGGGTGTTGGGTTGTTTCACTTTTGGTTTTGTTTTTTTTTTAAATTACAAATATTTATCTCACCTCTCTTAGGCAAAAGAGAAAAGACCTTCAGAAAAAAAATGTTCAAGACCATTCACTGGCTGAAAACTACTTAGGAAGTAAGAGGAAAAGATCACAAATTTATGTTTGCAGTTGATTTGCCTCATGCATCTAAAGATTTCATGAAGTCACAAGGCAAAAGTAAAACATCTATCATGGAAGATGTTCTGACTCTGATTTGAGGACCTAAGAAGAACAGTTCTCTTAGGGACTGAGGGAGAATTAGTCTCTCAAGACTAGTCTAGCAATTCTGCTACAAAACAGAATACAGAAATAACCCTTCCTATCATTTTGAAGGATGATATAGATGAAAAAATTTATTCTAGGCTATGCCCAAAGGAAAAATTCTACAACACTTATGCAGAATAAATGTGCACCATAGCAGCTAAATAGTTAGAAATGTAATTGAGATTTCTGAAATCTTGAAGCAGTACACAAGCTTATGAAGTGACAAATAAAACACTGCTGAATTTCTAAGCATGGGCATTAACCCAGAATTATAGGTTAATTTCACATATTAAAAGACAGAGAAAATATATTATTAGCAGCAGTGAAAACATATTCACGTTAAAAAATGCAATCACAGATTTTATGGAAGTTAATTTCTGGTCACCTTGCTCTAATACTTCTAACTACAGAATAATTTAAGTACCTGCCACAATAAATAGAATAACAGTGCTTATCCAGCAAGCAGCATGTGGATCTGCATTGTCCACATAAACAAGGGCAAATGGCAAACAGGAAAGCAAGTCGGGAGAGATTTAATTGGCATCCAACTGAGCTCTTGGCTCCTGTGATTCAGAAGCTCTAAAAACCATTTTTCCTTCCATATAAATATTTCAAGGAAGGCAGGATCAAAGCCCCTTCCATTTTACAGGTATCTCACAGCTTTCATCCAATCCAAATATAAAAACAGTTAGAAATTATGTTCTGAAATGGCAGCCAGGGTAAATCTTGCTTAGGAAAGGGCTAGGAGTGGGACTGTCTAATCCAATTAGAGGCACCTGGTGATAGGACTAGCACTCTCCAGAGTGCCATCCAAAGCAGCAAACATCCAGCAGAGACAAATTAGGATTCACAACAGAGAAATGGGAATTTTTAGAGACTCAGATGTTGAAGTAAGACCTCAATTGGCAAGTACTCAGTATTTCAATGTTCTCTCCCTCCCTCTTCTCTCAGCCTAAATTCATCAAGGAATTTCACGAAAACAGATCCCTGCAAAACAATTCGTGCATGAGAACAAGAACGGATGTGGAACATTCCCTTTCCACTGAGCACCCCATGCAGACATACCCATGACTATATCCACATTTCTGTATTCCTCAGCTCATTAGCAGCTCCTGTATTCTATTTCTATGTAATTCTTAGTCACATATGGATTGACTGCTTCTGTGACTCGCTACCTGTCTGCTAGACAGAAGTAGCTTCACTTGCTAATCAAAGCTCAAGTACAAGATCTTTTTCAGAAAATTGAGAAGCAATAATACAACTGGATTTACAACACAGACCTTCTGATTTGATGCATTTTATTCATCCAACTTCCATTAAAACAGCAAGTTCCCAGTTAAAACAGCAAGGGCAAGTTGGGCTTAGTTGAGCCAACATGATATAGAAAGTAGCAAGACTATAAGAAATTTATTTTGTAAAGAAGAAAAAAAGAAAAGGAAAAAGAATTTGCCTCCAGCCAGGGAGAAACAGACAGTCAAACTAGTTATGAGGACCAAGCCTTTCTGTTGCCTTAGGAAGGTGGTCAGGATCACATGTGTTTGAGCTATTCCTTGCCTTTTTTTTGTGTTACCAGCACATGTAGGTCAATACAGAATGCTGGGAAACACTCCTGACTTTGTGATGAGTGAAATAATCCTACAGATATGTCAAACCTACTCCCCTATGCCATGGCTGCCTGTAGAATCATAAAAGCCTCATCTTTTTACTGTTACATTTATCAGGGTTTCTTTACATAGGAATAATGGCACTGATTGTATTCAAAGAAAGAGGTATTTGGATTTCTTAACTCCCATTAAAATTCACATGGAACTGAGAACAATTCACTAAATCTCAGGTCAACTAATGGTGGAGATGATTTATTACTACAGAAAGGGGCAAATTCAGGCATTAATTTCTCAGCATTGGTAGACTTAGCAGGTTTTCATGTCATGTCCTATCAGTGTTAGCATGAAATGCATCATTTACTTACCCAGATTAGCTGTATCTAATTTAAAAAATAATAATAATTGATTTTGAAAATTACTTTTCAAGTCACTGAGCACAGAGGAATTACACAACAGTCTAGATTTAATAAGGACTAAAGGAAGCAATGGAAGTTATAAACTAGAATGACAAAATAAACTATCTAGAGAAATGGGATGAGCTCCCTTCAGAGTCTAAATGAAACAATACTTGAAATTAATTCTGCTGTAAATAAGTACTTTTATAATCAAAATTGTCATTTGCATTGCTACAGTAGTGCCACTTGGCATATAAAACCAGATTTATTTTATTACATCTCCATGCAGGAATTGAAATGCTATCTAGCTTCATAATGGCCAAGTGCCTCTACTGATGTCTGTGTTTGGACCTGTTCTTAATGCCAAGCCATTTATGGCCAGCAGAAGGTTAAAGAGTTCTCCAGCAACAGCCAACATCTTCAGGCAGTAACACTTAAAGATTGCTGATGCTTAACATCCCCAAATAAACTTAAGCAGTAATTTTGACTTGCAGGAGATAGCTATAGAAGTAAATGGAACCAAGGCTAGCCTTGGTGTTAAGAAAGCACTTTCAGCATGCCAGTGTGAAAACCATATGAAAATAATGTTTCAAAGGCTTAGTATATCAAAGATGCCAGGATGATAAAAGGTCAGTATTGAAAATTCCTTACAGTGGCACCCTTAACACCACCAAGTTCAGCTTATCTTGCCTACTCACCAATGCCCCATTAGATACAGTTTTATGTGAAAACCATGTCTGGAGACTGAGCTCAAAGACAAAACCGACTTGGAGTTTTGCAATTAAGCTTGAAAAAAGACAACAATTATTATTTTTGCCCAACCACCCAAACTGTTGCTACAGTGAAGGAGTTTGTGAAACCAGCTAGCAGGAAGGATTCTGAGCAACCTGGAGTGGAACAGAAGCTGCTCCTGATAGAAGATGTGACAGTGCAGGTAAATAAAGTACCATGGCCATAGATTTTGTCTCTCTTGCTTTCTTCTCCTGCTCTCCATGGAGTGACTGGATTAGAAACTACATTCTAAGGGATAGCACAGATTAAGCATGTTTTGCTAAACATGGTACTAAATAGGGGGCTATTGGTAAGTTTAATTTGGCTACTGATAAATATGAGATAGTACCCTCCCTAAGAATCAGCTTTATTTTCCCAGCCTTTCTTTCATCTCATTGTCAGTTCTAGCCTCATAATATCACCACAAACCACAATTCAGTTTAGCACATCAGTTCTTTAG
>JAYDZK010000271.1:11393799-11405637 GCA_034509185.1 Euphonia xanthogaster | reverse complement strand
AGGTATCATACCTATTCTTCACAGTTACTTTCTAGCAGATTTTTAGTAAAGCTGTTTTAGACTCATTTTCCTGAAGTTTCTTATACTTTCCACTAGAAAAAAAATCAAAGCACTTCAAAGCTTTATTTTACTTCATACGGAGTATTTAAAACCATAGACATAACACAAATATTTTTAGTATATTTAAGTATTTCAAGAAATAAAATCAGGATAAATCCTGAAAATGGCATCATATGCTCTAGCATCCTGATCCCAAAAGGGCCTCAAATAATAATTTGGAAGTTATAAAACAGCTTATTTTTTATACATGAAGGTTTCACATTCTCTTTAGCAAAAGGGGAGTTTACTAAGTACTTTTAAAAGTTAGTAATACCAAAGAAAAGCAATTGCTTTGTAACAGAATATGTGCTAAGATACAGACTTGCTGAACAAGAAAATACTGGTTCTTTGCCCATATTTCAGTTTGCAAATCTGGCCCAGCATGAATGGCCACTGACTTGCTCCTGCACCGAGACTTTCCGAAAATCATTCTTCACCAAAGCTATCACGCTGTCATCATGACAGTACAGAGGCAGGAAGACAAAAAGAACATCACAAAAGGAAATGAAATAAGGAAAAAAGAGCAGAGCAATCAAAATATATTGGCAGTGTCCCCAGAAGGGCTGGCAGAGAGCAGCTGCATCCTGCTGACACCTGGAAACCCCCGCCCAGGAATGGCCCCTGGCAGTGTCCCCAGCCATCAGCACCACTGTCAGAATCCCAGGTCCTTCCCATCCTCACATCACACTCAGGAATGCCAAGTTTCCCAAACCACATAGGGGAGATAGAAAAAATGGTTTGTTATGAAGTTATTCAGGTATTGGGTCACTTTTTAAATGGGATTTGTTCTCTTGCACTTCATTAAAATCATTCTCGAACAGTAAAAAACAAGCAAAACAAAAAAATGATCAGAATATGAAATATAAAAAGCCAAAAGCATAGACTGCATACTTTAGTAAAGGCAAGAGATAGTTACTGGTAATAAAACAAGAATTAGGCCACACCTTAGAATTTTTTTTCCTTTCTGTAGTATACAAAATTCAAGTAATCACAAAATAACATACATTGTCTGATCAATATTTATCCCCTCCTGGCACAGATCTAGCTTCCCCAAACTTCTCTACATTTGAGGATTTGTGACCCACTCATACTAGTACTTGATTACAGCATATTAATTTAAAAATGGAAGAAAAATAAACAAACCTCAATCTATGCATTATTAACAATGTTTTCATTATTTTCAGGCTCATTAGGAAGAAAATTCACTTCCTCACCCTTCCTTTAAAGTGAGTTTAGCTGTGTCCAGATTTGACCACAGCCAATCAGTGAGGGAACTGGGTTCCTTCCTCAGTTCTGGCTTCTGACAACACAGTAATCACAGCATCCTTACTGCCAGACATTCAGTATCTTTGTCATCAATCTTATCTTGAGCTGCCAGTCAATGAGGGAATGGGACTATAAAGCATCATGATGTAGTAACTCAGATAAAACTTATCAGTGACTTAAATTACACCAAAAAGGAAAAAAAAAAAAAACCACCCAGGGAGATAAAACTTCCTCAAGAGGCCTCTTGGTAGTAACTGACATCATCTTTCAAACTTAGCAAAATCATTCTATAAAGACTTCCAAAGGACAGGCTACTGTTAAAAGGAGAGGAAGAGCTTTATGGAAGTTTACATTTCACATCAGGGATATAAAAAGTCTCCTGTACAAATGCCATTCATGCAGAGTACTGTAAATGCAAATTAACTTGTTCCAAGGAGTTGTTATCAGATAACTATTTGCAGGAATAAATTGGAAGCAGTGCTTCTATTATCAATTACTTGTCCAAATATCAGATAAATTCTATTTCTGGAGACCATTAGGAAGGCCTCTGCTACAGTCTGACTCTAGAGTTCTTCACCCTTTTTCTTTACAGAACTGCAAAGGCCACAGAATCACTCACTTGCAAAGGAGCCACCAACCCAGCAAGATTCCACCAGTGCCAACCAAGAAGCCTGTGACACCACAGAGGGTTAACTGAGGTCTCATGTCCAATACCATACTGTAACAACTAGATTATCTCATCTCTCATGTTTTGCTTTCTACAAGAATAAAATCAAATAACACTCAAAGCTGAAAAACCACTTAAACTGCGTAAGTAACTGAGATGCATGATTAGGGAAAAATACTTTCTTGAGAGATATTAAACAGCAGGGACTATTTCAAACATAATTCTCTCCCAAACTCTAGCAAGTTGGAAAATCAAACAAACAGGAAATACTGTACTCAAATTTCAGTACTCAAATAATATTTGGGCTGCATAGTTCAAGAAAATTTGGACATGGAAGTGCACAGAGAAAGCGCTGGTGAGTACGAGCCAGTGAGTAAATGCTGCTCTGGATGACCCATCTTCCTCACTCTGGAGTTTCAGGCAGCTTTACCTCTTTGGTCCACAGCCTCCAGGATTTTTAAGTACCTCAGGATGAGTCTTGTAGAACTAAAAATTAAAAGTCAATAACTACAGACTTCACGGTCTGCTTTACTTCTAACACCACTCTGAGTTAAACCAACAGTTGGCTGTTCTGAGAATTTAGTTTTCTTCTAGTAAAACAGGTAAATCTTCCATCTTCATGCTTCAATATCCCTACGCACACACCTTGAGCAGTTTGGGTTTTTCCTAGTAACAGAACATGAAAACAAGCTTTCATCCTCCTGTACTAATTTCATTCCATGTTCCACTTAGAGGGAAAAGCTCTGGAGCACAGAGGTCAGGCACTGAGCTCTTTCAGCATTTCTCTGCAGAAACTACAAGGCAGAAGAGGAATGATAACAATAATGCACAAATACACACCAGAACCCAACTGCTTCCTATCTCTCATCCTTCAGTGTGTGCTCATATTTTTATACACGGCCTAATGATTTTCACATCTTCTCAGATGCTGAAATTTCCTTTCCATAGGCACAAAACAAAAAACACAGCAAGCATATCACTCTTATACAAGATGCAAACAGAGCTCAAAAATCTGAATTCTAAGCACCCTGTGGGAAATATTGCTGGAGCATGAGCATTCATTAATTATAAAAACTGATTAAATTTTTCCTTCTTAAAGCATTAAGGTTATTTTCAGATTCTGCCTTCCCAGAACTGGGTCACCTTCATGCCCTGCCCCCCACCCCCTCCTCCCCAGTACATAATTTACTAGCATTAATTACCTTAATTTAAAATAAATTCAGATCAGCAGAGCTTGAGGAAAAGTATTCCAGCAACATGAGGACGGCCTCTGGAAAGATCAAGGGGAGCAGAAGCAAGCAGAAAACAAAAAACCCGTCTTAAACATCAAACAGAATCTGAAATATCATATAGAAATCTGTATGGACTTTCAGGACAGAAACTACAATGCTGACTACTATCTAGACTCACTGCCTTCTTGCCAATTGCCTTACTAATGAACTTTGACAAAGTTTGCCAGTACACAAGGCAACAGTGCACCGTGAACAAAAGATGCTGTAAAAAGAATCCATTCGAGTTTAGGCACAGTTCTTGCAGTGGAGGGTGAACAGCAGCCCATCCCATGACCTCCCCTGAGCTGACCAAGAATTACAAAGGGGAATCACATGAGGCAGGCCACCCTGAGGAGCAGTAACAAGTGCTTGAGGCACAGAGAGAAAGGGTTTTTTTTGCTGATTTTTCTAACCAAAATTGTGAACATGAGAGAATGAATAAAGGAGTGAGAAGCTGGTAAGAAAGAAACCAGCTGCTGAAAATCCACTGCTAAGACTTGAGGCCCAAAAAAATTAAAATAATATTAAAGAAAAAAAAATTCTATGCAGAAAACACAGCAACAAGTTCAGAACTTCCACTTGTCTGTAACTTTGAGAAGGTAGCTGATATAGACAGAACAATAAGAGAAAAGGGGAAAAGTGACTAAGTATTAAGGACTATGGAAAAATGGAGTCAGTTCTGCCAGTGATGAGCAATTAATAGAACAAAGGAGAGCAATCATACTAAAACTATTTCCTAATTAAAATAATTACATTGGCTGGCCTTTAAGGAGATTTATTTATAGTAAGTGTGACAAGCTATTAGCTATTCAATTTAGATCAAAAGTTTCAAATTATGTCTTTAGGTATGGGGTGGAAGTGAGCTGCTGTCAAGCAAAATAACTTATCTCAGACAGTGATTTGTCTCTGACAAGGGACATGACAGCAATTATTCTGCTAAGATCAGAATTCAAATAACTATGGACACTTGTAGATTGCAAAGTGAGATTGCTACAGTCAAAAAACTTCTACAATTGTCATCTAATGACATTTGATTTATAGGAATTTTGTCATAAGTTTTCTTATACAAATAGCAATTCTAATTTTTTTTTCTCTTTTTAAAAATCAATTTCAATCCAGTAAATACTAAAATCTACAAGGTTCTCATGGTTGTATTTTTCCTATATATATTTAAATATTGATGAAGACATTTGGAGCCTCTCACCTCTGATCTCCCTATGCAGATCCTATGAGCTGTCAAAATATCCAGAACCAGCATATTAAGACAGCAATCTCCACAGCAGTGAATTTTAGAGATGAGTGAGGAGAGAAAAAAAAATCATGAAGAATTCCAAAAACCTTTCTGTGTTCCTAATTTTCATCACCAAAGGTAGCAGAACTGCTGTCTAGAGTGGCAGATCAAGATCAAACAATGGACATCCCAAAGTCAGACTGTGAAATCAATACTTTGGACTTGCTTTTTCTAAACGCAAGTTTTCTATTGGAAACGCAAAACGCTTCTCCTGCCATGCAGATTGCTCATCAAGTTAGTCCTGAAGAAAAAATACCCTTTGTATTGTACAGAAAAATCTCTTGGAACTAGATCAGAGGTACTGAACGTACACTAAGAGCTTTTTGCCAACAACACTCAGCAGAAAAGCTCATTTATGTCACTCAGAGCTGGCAGCCTATAGACATATACTGCAATTACTGCAACACATATAAGTAGACATACTTTTTTATTAATTACTTTAATCACACTTTAAGAGGCACAGCAATATGCTAAAAAGTAATGTGTATTATGAACTCAAGGAGAAGTAATTTCACTGGCATTTTTAAACTCAGCTGTTGCCATTGGTATTTCTTATCCAGCAAGAGCTTTTTCTCATTAGATTTCCAATGCTTGTCTGCTTCCTAATCCTAAACCCTTGCCTCCAGATACTGAAGGCCACTTAATTCACCTTTCTGATCCCATTTCATTCCACAGATGCTGCTATTTCCAAGGAGCAAACTTTTCCTCTGTAAGCCCTGATCATTCATCCTGCTCCAACTACTGACATACATTTTTCTTCTACCCCATTGTTATCTACAGTGATTCATTGATGAACCTAGTTTTTATTTGGCATATTAATAATCCAGTCATTACTTTAGTATGTCAAGGTTCCCTTCAGCAATGAGGGAAACCCATTTGCTGCCACGGAAAACAAAATTGGGTTCTGGTGATAGCAAAACCATATAAGAGAATCTAGAATCCTGCACTTGTTGGAATCACCTGGAGTGCAATGTACTGCTTAATTAATTGGCAATTAATAGACATCATCCTCCAAAGGAAACCAGTGCCACAAGCCACTAAAAATTCACAAGTTTGCTTTGCAGTTCAGAATGGAAAGGTCACATAATGCTACAAGCATCTTTTCCTTCCTTTTCTACTCACTAGAAGTAGTGGGCATTCAGAAACACTCATTTTTATTACAGAAGAACAAACTGGACAGAGCTGATTCAACCCATAGAGCTGAATAGGTTTCATTTTATGTTTCTTTGTGATCCTAATGAAAAATGAAGCAAAACCAAAGAAAACACCCCACAACAGTATTCCAGTTAACTACTAAGGGGATGGAATTGGTAATTCGACATATCTGACAAATTCACCACTGGATCAGGCAGTAGTAAAAGGTGCAGCTAAGCTGCTTCAAGGAGCCCAAAGTTTCAATGACCTCTAGTACCTGTTCTGACAACATGACCATTTGACTACCACCCATTATCTCCTTGTAAAGCAATTGGACCTGTTACCTCAGCTTGGCCTCTCAGACTCTCACTGCTTTCCTCTTCTATGATGTAAGCAATTTCCACAGTGATGAAACATGTCAGATAAGACGATAACAGTCCTACCCCATGTAAGCCAATACCAAAAACACTCACTTCTAGTCTACTTTTATCACATTATCTGCAGAACTGTTATCTAATAAGCCTATGGGTGAACTAGATTTAGCTCTCAGCAGCTTTCAAATGTACCTTATCCTATGAAAAACACCTATAGAGGGATTGAGAAAGCAATTTCTACTAGCAACAGTTATAGTTCTGGCAGCTTTAATATGGAACTCAACTATCAGCAACAAGCCATTCCATGCAGGTCATTCAAAAACCTATGCTTGTTCATATATTCTCTGAAGGCATATGCTAGGTCTAAATTAATGATGAAATAATGAGATGAAACTTTCTAAACATCTATAGTTAACTGTTTATACACATTATAAAGCAATAATCCTTCTAAGGTGGATACATATCCTCAGCTTTATCATTCCACAGCACTGTTACACTTCAAAGGATTCACGATGCACTTCATACAGCTATTAGTGCACCACTGTCATCAAATTACCTCCACCTCAATTAGCAGTCTGCTAACTTAATATTAAATACATACACAGCTGCACAAAATACAGTTTTACAACACAATACACAAAATAATTGGATCAATTCTTGAATTTTAAGGTATTCAATGACTTGATAGCACATATTCTAAAATGAAAACACTTTTAAATTTTATGTAATAGCCCCACCCCAAGCAATGTAATTTTTTTCCATATGGCTTTTCAAATACTACTAATAAAAACAAGAATAGTAACAATGACCTCTACTGACAGATTTCAGCTCTAATTTAAATTGATCTGATCCAAGAAAGAGAGGAAGAACATGCATGTCCTCAATAACTTACATCATAAAGACAGAGCTCTGCATTTATTATGACAGTCCAAAAGCACTTTATCCTACAGCACTGGAATGAATTTTTAAGTCCCTCCATTTTATTTAAGTCCCTCCATTTTATTTAATCAAAGCAAAGAATTCATTCTAGATTTGGGCAGTTCATTCATCAGACTGAATTAAATTTTTGATAAGCCATTGTTAAATTTTTGATGACATAACGATCTGAACTTTAATAGGCCTTTCACTTGCTTCTCCTTTGTCTTCCCAATTTCCATGCTGTGAGGAACCGTGAAGGGCCTAGCAACTTAAGATAAGCATGAGCTTCTTTAAAACACAGAATATCAGAACAGTCACAAAGCTTCGGAGATTAAGCATGAATACTCACCAAGCAGTAAGCCAGCACATGTTATATTCTTATTAGAACCAAAACAATGTAACCAGGAAACAAACTTTTGGCAGAGTATATCCAGATATAATTCTGCAAGTCTATCCCTCAAAACTCCAGATATAAAAAAAACTGTTCTCTTACCTAGAATCCCACCAAAGATAGCACCAGAATATCATGAGAATCCATTTCTACAGACAAGTTTGTATGAAACACTTATTCCATTAAGACCAAGAATTTAGGAAAACCATCTTGGTTTTTCTGAACTTTCTTCACAAAACAAGCTTCTGTCCTTGGTCTCCTACTGTTTCAGCTGTACATTTTATGACAAATCCTTAGTCTTTATTCCTGAGACACCCATGATCACATCAACTGCACTCAAACTCAGAGTTCCAGCCTCCCGGTAGCCCCATCAACCAAAGCTCCACTACAAAGCCAGCTCGGCTTCACTTTGTTACAGGTAAGTCAATATGGCAGGAAGAAACTCAAGTCAATTGCAAGATGGCAACCAAAAGTAAATAAAAAGCAAACAGTGTCCCAACTCAGAGGACTTCTTCTTGAATGTTTGTTGCAGCTATTCCCAAAATACATGTTTTAACATCCGGAAAAAGGAGCAGAGGTAAGTATCCGATTTTTTCTGATGAGCTTCCAGAACTAGTCTCCACTCAGCTTTTATCTAATTAATTTGCCCAAGTGCTCAAAAAGCTCTTGGTTTTTTTTTTGTTTGTTTGTTTTTTTTAATTCACATAGCAGAGATTTACATATTACTCACTTTTATATTTTCCATTGTATTAATGATATATAAAAACAACTTTTAAATCCCAGCTCCCACAAAATCTTTCACAGAAAGATTTCATCCAGGTGGCAGGAGCCTCAAAATATCACCTTGTGCAAAGTCCTGCTCAAAACGGGGGAAAATAC
The DNA here is from genome assembly GCA_034509185.1 of Euphonia xanthogaster. NCBI lineage: Eukaryota > Metazoa > Chordata > Aves > Passeriformes > Fringillidae > Euphonia > Euphonia xanthogaster. The sequence continues at coordinate 11,397,347 of JAYDZK010000271.1, read as the reverse complement.
TGAATCCAAAATTTCAAATTCAGGTCGCTTTGGACTTTGACCAAGCAGAGCTTCAAACATTGCTCTGTGCCCTGAATGGTGCTTCCTCGCTGCTTCTCCAGATGTTCTTGTCAGAATAGACAGAAGTGTATGCAGTAGGTTTGGACTGCTTTATGAAGTAGGAAGTTAAAATAATTTTTTTTTTGTCATGCTGACTCAGTTTATCACAGAGCAAATAAGGGGATCCACTTATGTCTCTAGTTTGTGCACTTCTGTACTCATCTTAAAAATTAATAGTAAGAGAAATAGTATCTGACTAGCTTATGATGTTAATGGGATTCAAAACGTAGTCTCTGCATAGTCTTCTCAAAAAACCACAACCCCTAGGTCCCTAAAAAAAGCCAAAACCCAAAAGAGAGCAACTTTCACACCAAAACCAGCTCCAAAAGAAACAAGAGAAGGCAAAGAAAAGACTCCACCTACAATTCAGCTACTCTTGCAAACATCTTGCACCTCAAAGTATGAAGGACCTGGTGTTTTCTGAGGCTCAAGAACAGAACCACACAATAAAATAAAACAGATTTTACTATTTTTTTTCAAAATATATCCTGCAAAATAATCTTACAATTTGTTACACACAGAGTATTTTCCACTTCAACAGCTAGCTGTACATGTAAACAATGTGCTTCCCAACACTGCCTGCATCCAGCAAATCTTTCTCCACACTCCCAAAGCAGGAACTTAAAGAACATCCTCAGGTGCCAATGGAGAAGTTCAGCCTTGGAACAGTGGCTGTAATGACACTCCAAGACTCAGCAGCATTTTCACTGAGACAGTACAGTCTGTGGCTTGCATACCACCCTCAGATAAGGCTGATGCTGTTTGGTACACCCAGGAAAAAAACCAGAAGAGCCTAGCAATGGCTCAGATTTACACAGTTTTAATCCCATATAATTCCACAACAGGCCCCATGCCTGCTGGTTCTTATTGGTTGGCTCCAGGCTTCCAAAGGCATGTAGCCAGTAGGAAACATTAGACAAAAGGACTTAGGTGGAATTAGATGGCATTTAGGCTGGTGAATCTGGGCCACACCATGCTATCCCTTCTCTGAAAGCCCTGAGCACTGCCAGGGCACTTTGACCAGCAAAAAAGTAACAGATTACTGGGAAAGAACCACATCCAAGCCCTGCATCGTACTGCTCTTAGCACACACAATCCATAACAGTTTCCAATTCAGTTTCTCCAAAAGCAATGAAGTCCGTGGTTTATAGAAGGGTTTACAGAAGTCCATGGCCTGTAGTCCAGTGGGATATGAGGGAAACCTCCAGTTCATAAACTGGATTTTCCCTCACTGGTTTAACCTGTGTGTAACAACACAAAAAATTGCTGATCTGTGACATTCTGCTCGAGTTTCTGCTCTATTCCTTTGCTTACAAAAGGGAGACAACTGAGAAACATAAAATCTTATTTTTTGAAAATCTCTATCACACTCCACAGTACAGATGTTGTTTTGTACAGCATTTTATATCAACTGAACTACAGGAAAAGGGGTTTAGAATGATACAACCGAAGCCACATCATAAACAGGTGAAATATTCCTGTGACTATTGTATGGTGTTACTTGCAGAGGAAGCATCAGCAGCCTTTGTTAACCTACCACAAGTCTGTTTGGGATTAGAATTATTTAAACCAGAGCATGTATTAAAGGTCACTGATACCATTATGTCTATACTATGTTGCACTTCTGCAGAGATTATTTTCAAGGCAGAGAGAAGTTAGCTATTATTTTCCCCGTGTAGATTATCCAGTTTAAACGTCAAGAACATAAATTCCTTTGAGGAAAAGTGAAACAATACTACAAACAAAACATGGTTTTGAACAGACAGCACAAGTGTAAGAAATTTTCCTGAAGTTACCTGTCTTTAATCCAGACAGAAACGTCAAAGCAACATTAGGGATATTGAATAAACCTCCTAACTAGTCTGCACATATCAATAGCAAACTTAAACCTTTATTTTATACAGATACAAACAGATTAATTTTATTTCTTGAGATAAAGTGAATTCAGAAAGCAGAAATCTTACCACATGGCAAAGCACCAGAACCTCAATACTAATCATCAGGTCTTAAAACTAGAGCATACCAAAAAAAAGTGCATTAAAACCCAGGAAATCTAACTGAAGTAAACACACATTTTGAAGATCTCGGCTGGTGTCACCCACTCCTCCTTTCTTGACAATAGCTTTAGTTTTACAAGTTAAAAACTTTAACCTCTTCTCTGACCAAGCTCCCTGTACAGTGGAAAAGATGAAGTTGACAAAACCAATCGGTGACTTGACTAAAGCTCTGAATGTGCATCCCTGATATATACATATTTATTTATAAATTATATACATGTATTGCAAATAAAGGAGCACTGGCCATAGACAAGAAACCTCATAAAAAGACTGGGGATTTAGAGAATACTTAGAATTACAAATGAAGGGAAAGGGGACAGGGAAACTTCTGTATTTAACTAGTTTCAGGCTTAGAACATGTTTTTTCTGTATCTTCCTGAACACAAGAGTCATTTGAACAGGACATGCTATAAACGGAAGAAGACTTTAACCTTTCAGTCATCAGTATTTAATGATTAGCTTGAGCTATTTAGTAGCTTGAGATACTTAATAAATCTCTACAGCTGATCACTCCAGGCCACAGAGAACAATAGGCACTTGAGCTGCAATTCTCTGTGGAAAGGCCAAGAAACAGAGGAATGAGGAAACCTAAGGATCTTCACAGAGCCTCAGGGGGTATCTTTACAATACAGCTTCTTATTCTCACAAAGGACAAGTAAAGTTGCATTTTCCTTCCCAATATACAGTTTGTAGTCTACCAGAAGCCACTCCTGCTAATGCCAAGCCAGGCACACTTCACAGCAAATACATCATTTAAATGAGAACTGCACATCTGAAGACTGAAGTGCAGAGCATGATGCATAACTTTGCTTTCCTGTTAAGGAGGCTTGATGGCCTTACCTTGCCCATTCTGCCAGCTAATTACACCTCATGACATCAGAAAGCAATTTTCTAACTCCCACATTCACATTCCATTAGACTCCATAGTAAAGGACTGGTAGAGAGCATTCATGAGATATCATCACAATAAATCTTACTCTCAAATACTTCCAAATGAAAGTGAAATCATTTTTCTATCATTTGGAGCACTATTTAACATCAGTGTCTTTGGATGTGATAACAAGCAGACACTAATCCATTAGGTATAAGTGGCCTTTGCTAACACTATTTGATTTGCTACAGACAAGGTAGGACACAGAGCAAGGCAAGTTGTGTGCTTTGCACTTAGGAAGAAATGGAAACCATCAATCAACATTGGCTACATCCTTTCTTTTAATCACTCCAAGGAGCTGGGATGTCAGAAGTGAAACAAAGTGCTAGAGAGGTGGGAGAGGGATCACAGTAACATACTGCTGAAAACTTCAGCTTTGGTAAAGGACTGAATTTCCATCCTTCTGCATTTGCCTCGTTAGATTAATTGTCCCCCTCAATGAGTATAAAATGGTCCCCCTC
>JAYDZK010000271.1:11319672-11393699 GCA_034509185.1 Euphonia xanthogaster | reverse complement strand
ATGGAAACCATCAATCAACATTGGCTACATCCTTTCTTTTAATCACTCCAAGGAGCTGGGATATCAGAAGTGACAGAAAGTGCAAGAGCTAGAGAGGTGGGGAGAGGAATCACAGTAACATACTGCTGAAAACTTCAGCTTTTAGTTTCAGAAAAAAAAAAAATTGTCCTCAACCCTCACACCAAAAACAAAAGGATCTGTTGCCAGAGTACAAAGTGCATCAGTAGTGACCACCACATGGCTTTCTTGATTTTTCTAACTGGTAAAGGACTGAATTTCCATCCTTTTACATTTGCCTCGTTAGATTAATTGTCCCCCTCAATGAGTATAAAATGGTCCCCCTCAATGAGTAAAAAAAATTAAAATACTCCAAAGCAAATTAAATTTCAGATTCTAATAAAGTATTTAAAAATACCCATCACCTTTAGTGAGCTTTAGTACACTGGAAAACCACCACCTACAAGCACAAGTACAGGAAGATCATATTTTCCACTTGGCACCCTAGCACGTTGGTCCTCTGTGAGGGATACATGGGATATATTCACACACACAATACCAGCAGCACTTACATTAAATCTACCCCAAAACAGAATGCGGATGCAAAATCCATTTCCTATCTCTGCTTCTCAAGGAAATTCATAAAATATGTTTCCTCAAGGCATTTCAAATTTATATACAGTGAACACCAAGATGGCAGCTGTCTCAGCCCTAGAGAATTAGCTACAGACTGAATAAACAGGCACTGTACTGTCTCAAAATATAGTTCAACCTCTCTCACCCCAGGCAGAGGACACACTCCAGGCAAGCCACAAATGAAAATACAGCTATGGTAGACCTTAAGTTACACCAGGAACAGCAGCTTGTGTAGGTCCTGCAATAAATTGGTGCTGAACCTTACCAGATTGTTTTTTTTTTCCTGTGGAAGGTTGTTCAAAAGAGAGAAGTGACCTCTATTATTTCTGAAGTTGGGTTTTTTCTATCATATTTTTAAGCAAAATTGTATTGAATAGAAAGCCATGCTATAATTAAACATCATTCAAATTCTGGATACTGGATTTTTTAACCAGACTTTGGTGTTACAGTTCTGTTATTACACCGAACAGTGTTACCTCATATTAAATAATCAAGTTCACCATGATTGGCAGAAACACAACCATAAAAATATGACAGCAGTATGTAACAAATATTTAAAATAGCTTTTAAAATCTTGGTATGTACAGAAAAAAACGTGCCTGGTGGCACACTAAAGAATGATCAAGTTATTGCAGGGCTGTGATTCCATGCTGACATCTCAATGTAGCTCTAAAAAAATACTCACAGGCTTAGACACACTGGTTTTGGCTAAAACCAGTTATAGGCAGCCAAGCAGAAATTATTCCAGAAGTTAAAATAAATCTGTAATTAAGTGACACTTTCCAGAAATATAATTTTGGTTCTCATTTCCTTTTTTTCCTAAATACTCTCTGGGCTGTTATTTTGAGATGGCTATTAACCGCTAGGTTATTTTTAATGCCCTGCATGTGACAGATGTCTCTGGAAGAAAAGGCAGCTGAAGGACAACAAACTCCTTCTCCAGGACGGGTTTTACATCCAGTGTTACTGTAAGGACCAACCCCAAAAATGCCCTAATCAACTCACAAGTCACACTGACAACTTACATATAAAGAATTCTTTATGACCACTGCTCTTTTTCTTTCTAAAGCAAGCCTACATTTGAAGGACATTTAGCCTCAGTGAAGGGAACACTTCTGACCAGGGTGGAAATGCTCTAAGAATGGGATCTGATTTGGAATTGAGACAGGGAGTAAGGAAACTAGGGTGAAGCTAAAGGGTGTCCTACAGAGAAACCTGTAATTGCTTTTGGTTCCAGTGTCATTAAAATGACAAGAGGGACCACCACACAGGCTTTCAAGTCAGCAGTTTCCTGAGCACATTGCCAGACACTAAGTAACTGCCATGGAAAAAGTGAGGAAAAGGGAGAAGAGAGAAAAACAGGTACAGCAAAGTCTCTGTAGTAGAAGATATCTTTAATACAGCAGCAAATGAGTTATTCACTACAGTCTGAGCCATTGTAAGAATTAAAAATTCTTCAGTAATGCAGTATCCAACTGGGTCTGCAAGATGTACTCGTTTCTGAAGATACCAGATCAATTCAGCAGCGAAAGATGCAATCAGACAGGAACAACAAAGCCCATCTCTGATCCAGAAAAAAACTGAAAAAAACATCAGACCACTCTCGATTAAATAGCAGAGTCTTTACTGAAATGCTTAGAAGAGAAGCAACAAGCAGCCTTGTGGGGTTGAGACAGAAGATCCCTTTCTCCGAGTCAACATTTGGGCCTGGAATGACCTTGAGCTTGCAATCTTCCATTACACACTAAGGAGTATGTTTGCATAACCACGTGGAAGTTCATCCTCCTCTGAAAAGCCTCCTCCCTGCACTGACACCACTACACTCTTCCCTAAGTCACATTTGGGTCACAACGAAAGGATAGCTAAGATGTGATGGAAAACACAGTCCATCATTACTTTTTTTCAAGTAGGTTACATCTGTCCTTCTGGATGTTACTGAGGCAGAATGTACAACAACAGGTGCCAGAGAAATCCATCTGCACTCGTTGGAGGTGCCAAAACACACAGAACTGGAAAATGTTGCTGCAGACACTCTAAGGTCCAAAATTACTGAAAAAGATGAAGTAAACCACCAGCCAAGGGATCTAGTAATTTATGGCAGCAATTCTGTTCTTGTCCCAATTAGAAATAAAAACAAAGGTTTCTAATACCACTGTTTAGCTGCCTGGTATTTATTCATTTTTAGACCAGCATTTTAAATAGACAAATTAGGCATTATTACAGTTGCTTTTCCTATGGATATTGCACAGAAAGTCACATTAGAGGAGGGACAAGATGGACACAAGTTCCAAAATTCTCTTGGATCCAAGTACACTCAAGAGATCAGAGATTTACTATCAACAGAAACGTGAATTTTAAAGTGCTTCCTTAGAAATTGGTCCTAGTTCCAATTTTGATCAGACATAACTAATTTAATGCCAGTTTCCTGTGGACCACTTTGACTTAATTGACTGATATAAAGCAGAGTGCAAAACTGAGGTTTTTTATCTATCTAGAACTTAAAGGACCAGAAACCATAGCACTGCCTATATCAAGAATTATGGAAGGAGGAGCTTACTGAGCTTCAAGTTAGATTTGCTAATCACCCTGCTAAACAGACTAGAAATTCTTAGAAATTTAAGCCCTTACTGAGCATTTAGTGACTTCTCAGGGATTAAGAGCACTAAGTTTTTGCAGCTGTGCACAGTATTGTAAAAAAGCAGTTTTGTCTGGATTCATATAAAAAACTGGAAGGTGGCAGCCTGTATGTATTTCATCAACACACAACAAACAATCTTGCATGAACCCTAAGATATAACAAAACAGCAGAAATGAAGGCTTGGCAATGTTCATTAGCATTCAAAACAAAATCAGAATTACATTTTTGTCTCAAGCAAGCTATCACTTTTTCAGTACTTCAATACTACTTCTATTACTTCTAGTGATAATTCAGGTATGAATTCTATGTACAATTCACTTTAGTTTTAGAATCTGTAATTAGACTGGCAGACACAGGTGAAAGAACACAATTTAAATCCTAATGACTGTTCAGATCAGTTTAGGCTCTGTTAAAGACATATTTACAAGGAGGTATGGAAAGCCTCTTATTCATGGAGAATAAAATATAAATAATACTTTTTTGCTTAATTTTCTCATTTGAAGTGAAAGACAGAAATAAACACATGACTACACATCAAAAATTTTTGAATTTCACTTCAGCCTGACATGATTTCCCTTAGTAAACTTCTGCATCTTTGTAGTCAAGACATTGTTTGTTCACCTGCTAATTGTACAGATTTTTTAAAAACAGATTAACCTGGTTGCACTAGAAGACAATAAATCATTGTGAGCAAGCAAAAATTTCCCATTTACACAATGCTTTGAAGCCAGAAAAGGCCAGAAAACGTGTCCTCAAGATGACACAACAGGGAAATAGCTTACTTGGTAAGGCTCTTCACATGATGCAGAACTCACAGAGTCACAATGCACAATGAGTTTTCTATTTTGGCATAGCCTCAAGGATATGACAAGCAAATTAAAGTTGTATCTACTTTGCTCCCTCACATACCTTTTCTTTCTCCCTCCTCATGCAAGACTATGAAATTAATTGCTGCCACAGTTTTGACCTAGTAGAATTTCTATCTTTAGTTCAGCAGGACCTAAATATTATCTCCAGATCTCAGAACACTACAAATAATTCCTGCTACTTTGTACCTGCCATCAAAAACTGTGGAAGACTCTCTGAGGTTTTGTATAGCCCACACTGGAAAGCAATTTCTCACTCTGCTGAAATTCAGCCTCACAGTAATAAATGTTCACATAGCAAAGCTTAGGACAGCCTGAAGTTTTAAGTAATCTTCTCTAGCAGAGCTTTCCCCTGCCCGCTACAATCTCAACTGATTTCAGCTTTTTCTGTAATTTCAGCAGCACCTCAGGCCCTTCCTTATTTCTGTCCTTCCCACTTAATTAAATTTTCTGTTAAACAAGTGAATTTTTTCACTATTGGCCAAAATTCAAATCTGTGATTATTCCCCTACACCTGAAGCCCAAATTTCCCCAAATTTAAGTTGCCCTTTTTAGCTTAGAAACAAGACAGAGTACATTTAATAACATATCAAGCATGTACAAAATATTTTTCCTGTGCGCTTACTTGCTGACTTCCTTCACAGAGCTACCATTACAATAATTGTTTTATTTTTAAAACCAACTTTGTGCAAGAGAAGACTGCCTTAAAATGCCTTAAGCTTTTTCTCAAATAATGTACTTATTAGCTAATATGAGGGAACTCAGTATATTTTTCCAGGAGATCTGAAGTTAGCAACAAAATACAGACCAATTAAATATAGGACCACAGTAAATACACTTCAGGGAAAGGATTCTACACTGGAAAAGCCTGCAAGGGTTTTGCCTTGGTATATCTATCCATTATCACACATCCTTGTTTTTCACTTGGGAACTGTGCTTTTGGGTTTGGGGTCAGGGGAGCATTTTAGTTTATGGGACAAGGGAAGTAAGGGAAATGCAAAATTATCTAAGGCGTTAAAGCAGCTTAAAAGATTCCAATGCCATAAGCTGCTCTCAATGCCTTGGATCTGTTTAAAGGAGGATAGGGACAAAAACCACACACACAAAAAGTACTTCTGAAGGAAAACAAGCAGCCTTGGTGAAATAGTGGTTCAGGAGGCATACATAAATATGACATAAACTTCCAAGGAGCACATTTGTAATATTTGGGGGCAAAGACATGAAAACTCAAGATTAGCTTTCAGGAGGATGCTGTGGTGGAGCTGACGTTACCGAGTGCTTAATTTACTCTTGGTGATGAATGGTCAGGGTCAGGGCTCTGGAGTGGCTTTGGACAGATGTTTCTAACAGTGCAGCTGGAAAGGGAGAAGTGAGGGGAAGCAGAACAGGCAACCAAATACAACAGCAGAAAGGATGCAGGCACAAGCACACGCAGCAATGTACCTCAAGGCACAAACACAAGAACAAGTCTGCCCGTGGACCTGCCAGGGCAAGGCCTTTCCACGCTGACAAAAACTGATCTTGTACCTTAATGTTACTGAGCTTCCACATTTGGCATCCAGCACAGGCAGAGCTGTCCTTAGAAAGGCATTTCCTTGAATTATTACATTTACATTTAACTGCCACCACTAACACTCTCCATTGGGGCTCTATCTTAGTCTAGATATACACATTTAATCTCGGCAAAAAATGCCAGACAATATCAATATCTTGAAAAGGTGATGTAATATTAGGAATAAATGCATCTTGTAGTTACCATTTTCTAAGCAATAAAAAGACTCTGTCCTTAGTAATTTACTGGAGAGCAGCTAGCATTGCTCAGTCTGTATGCTAGAACTGCACTGATAGCCTCTATTTTATTTCTCCCCCTTTAGGAAAACACTGGAAATTAAAATACTGCCCAAACACTGTTAAGGTTTTACAAACCAGGTCCTTCCCTGGAAAAAGAAACAATGACCCCTACTCTTTTAAAATACCATTTTTAATTATTTTACAGGCAGATTATGTTTCATTAGTAGACCTGAGCAGAGCCTCATCACTAAATGAGAATGTTACTCTGTATTCCACAAGCAATCATTCAAAACCTACTACAGAACCAAGATGAATGTGGGAATTTTCTGTTAGGAATTTAGATAGAAGGGCCTTTGACAGCTTCTGAAATTGGGCCTTGAACTGCTCTCAGATATCTGCTTAGGACTCATCACCTACCTTGCACTACTGACAAGGTTTGGGAGCTCAACCATCCCAGTTCTCTGTACTTTATACAGAAGTATCAAATAAACCACGTGATGTCTCAGGTATGGGACTTGAAGCAACGAGTATTTCTGGTGCCTGTAATTGAATAACTGATGGACATTTGCTTGGGTAAGCACTTACAAACACAAATTACCCAGCACAGGACAAAAAGGAGCTTGAAACACCAGGAGAACCGAGACAACTCTTCAGGTTGTGCTGAGCCTTTAAATGCCTTGAAATTCATGTTAAGCCAGACCTAGAGAAGACATTCTGAGGGCCTCCACAAGATTAGGAGCAATGTGGTTGACTGAGGTGGATAAAACTCTCCCTTGCTCTCAGTGCACTCTTACCTTGCAATCACTAAAAGAGTACGTCATGGCTGTTTTTCCAAAGGACTGCAGGACTGAAATCCACACTTGCCCTGTTCCAGTTCTGCTCGTGAGGATTTGCTTTGTTGTTCCATGACCATGTAAAAGCCAAATGACCTACACCAGGCTAGATATAAGACCATGGCCACTGCATATTGCTCAACACACAGCTCAGCTGCACGGGACATTCGCCTTTCAGAATAAAACTTAAAAAGATGTTCAAGTCTCCCAGTCCAACAGAACCAAAACAGCACTTCAGGTGTTTTTCTGCATCACTGTCACAGTTAATCTGAACAGTCAAAATGGTACTGGACAATTCCCATCAGAAGGTAGCTTGAAAGGGATGCAAGGCTGAAGGGTCTACTCACCACCCAAAATCTATTCTGTTCTAACACAACTCCACAAGAGGACAATTTGTTTAAAGCTTCAGGAAATTTTAGCACAATTAGCCCAGAAGGAGATGGTTTCACTTGCTTTTTAGAAACACTGCCCAACTTCTAAATTATCCCAGAATGCCTTCCTAGCTCAGTAAATCACCTTCTTTTGTCTGTTACTTCTGCAGTTATTGCACATTGTTCATTGACTAGCTCTTCATTGCCCTTGTTTACTTTTAATATTTCCAGAGTCAAAGCACTTCAGGATTATTTCAAAGTCAAACCAGTGGAATGCAGTTATTTTTATGCCTGTATTGAGTTGGTCATTACTATCTGACATTTGGAGAACAATTAAGGACACAATGCCAAAGTAATTTTTTCCTAATTAGAACAGTATCAGTACGGTCTGAGATGATTTCTTCCAAGCTTGAAACTGAAATCTGCTTCTTCAATGAAAAAGTAGTTTCCTCTACCTGAAACTCACCTACCAAATCTACTACTTTGCCAGACTGCTGGAGCTGAATACATTTATATCTATAAAAACAGCAAGAAAGCATTTTTGAAATGAAAAGGAACAGGGAAAATGTATTCTGATGACTCAGAAAAAAAAAAAGCTTGAAAAAAAGGGTATGCATCAATTAGACAAGGTCAGTGCTGGGAGACTTGGTTTGTACTTCTCTGAACACCAGTGTTTACCTACTTGAACAATCAAAAGTGAAATCATTATCCATTATGATCCAAATTATTACTATGAAGAATCATCATTATTGCCATAATAAACATTTTCTTTAAAAGGGTAGTTCCAATTCAAATAAACCACCTTTAAAATGAGCAACATGGAAAAATATCAGGTTTTAAGGCCACAGAAATGTCTGTTGAAATTGAAGTCAGCAGCATAATTTATAGGTCTAAATGCAGAAAAGGAAACAAATTCTATCCTCGAAAAACAGCATCAACATCACAATTTTGTGGTTTTGTCTTTTCAGGTAAAAAACGTGGAAAGAAGGACATCACCATCCTATTTGCTCACTTCCGATTCCAAATGCCATTAAAACGCCTCAGTTTCTAAGCTCTGCTTAGAAACACTTCCAGAAATGCTTCATTTTTCACCATCTGATGCCACCCACTGATAAGAAGCACAGAGACATGGAAATCAATAGGCAGTGCTCACTGAAGTAGTGGGGGTTCAGATGCACTTCACAGTGGAACAACATTGTGCCCTAGGTAAGAGAAACCCTACCCTTAGATCCCACCCTCACTGCACCTCGTCAAGAATTTCCACCACAACACAAATATATCAACCATTCCTGGAAGGATTATTTGCTGCAAGGGCTCAGTCCTCACCAGTGCTGAAGGCTCACACCACCAGCCATTCCGGATGCCACCTTCCCACACAGCACTGATTTCTGGTGTGCAGCATGACCTCACCACCCCTTAGAAAGCTCTGCTTCCCAAGACCAGAGAAATATTTCAGAAAATGGCTGTAATAACAACACAAAATTATTACAGAATCTAATTTTGGAAAAAAAAAATATTCTAGAGCTTTTAGCTTCATGCTCTTCCCCCACTCTGTACTGCTCAATCATTAGCATATTCATATTTTCTGGATCGTGCTATCAAAATCTACATAACAGAGATGAACTCCCTCACACAGCAAATACGTGTGAACATCTCTTAGCAACAACCGGTCATGAGCCAGCAAGGAAACTTAGCAGTGATCCCACTTAAAACATCCTACTTATGCATACCAAATGATAATGCCATCAGTAAAAAACCCAACTGTTCACTAAAGCAGCATTCTCCTGAATGCTTGAAATTAAATCTTCCCCACAGAAGCCAGACACCAGAAGGAGCTGTGCTTCGTCCTTGACAGCTATTCCAAGAACACTTGCAAGGGAACAGTAATGTGTGCTTCTGTCCCCAGTTGCTTCAGTTCCAAAATTCACATTCAAGCACTGCTTAAAATTCACTATGCACAGAATGTGCCTACATTACCATCACCAGAGAAATAAAGGAAGAGAAAGAGGGAAAATATTAACAGTTTTCTGTGTTACTCAACCATGTGGAAAAGTAATTTTGCCAGTCTAATACAGGTACCAATCACTGCAGCAACAAAAATCAGACTTACCAACTGGCCTCTGAAATATAAGAGCAAGCTTGATGTCAGTGGCCTCTTGATTGCATGTGTAATAGCAATATCATTATGATAGTGAGGGGTTTTTAGCCAACTACATCCACTCCTCCAACTGAATGGAGGGTGCCATTCAGTTAAATTAAAAATCTGACCTCCTACTAAGCCTAGTCTCTTTTCTCCCCTATAAGGCCTTTAGGGGTAACCAGAGCAGCACATACAGGTGTAACTCCTCTGCTTTGCCATCATAATGTTCATTGCTTCGAGGAAGGTGAGCCTCTAAAATGTCAAGTCATATTTACATACAGCTGAACTGGGTGAGTTATTCCATGCACACGCTTCGTTTTCTGGTATTTAGACTGGCCAGAAGGCACAGCTTCTCATGGCCCTGAGAGCTACTCAGGGGGTAACCAAAACCCCAACTCTTCCATTTTACTCTAGGCTTAGAATGCTTAACTTTACGCAGCACATTTCTCAAAGGGCTGCTACACCTTAGCTAAGGGGTAATTAAGTAGTCACAAATCTCTTTGGGGTAGATGGGATGAGAGCACTGCCTTTAAGCATAAATCAAGAAGAGGTAACTCAACTAGTTCAGAAAGATGGATAGAAATAAAGCCTGACCTGACTCTGTGGAACACAGACCACACTGAGAGAAGAGGGATCAGAATTAACTTCACAAGGGTGAACTTCCCCTGAGCAAGGTAATAAAAGAGACAAAAGCCAGAGGTGCTGTGTTGAGGAAGTGAAATGTAATGGAAAAAACAGCAACAAAACAAGCAATGCCTTCACTGAATTTAGTCTATTTTCTTGAAATATTTTAAGGAAGGCAGTGAGTTTCAATTGACTAGAACATACCAAAGAGGGACACTAACTGTTTGTTACCAAACTAATGGTTTCTTAGTAAAAAAGACTGAAAAATACTTTCAAGTAGTTTTTGAATAGAACTTTCATCTCAAAGAAATGGATCTACACATTCTTTGAAAAGACATGTGTTAAAGTTTTTAGGAAAATGCGCTAAATAATTCCTTTAATGCAGCAGTTAGTGCTTACATTAAGTGGAAAAACTAAACCTGTCTCAGCTGATTACATTTTCCATATCTAACATCTTCTGAAGTATTCCTCTATCCTCATGCTTTTGTCAACTTTTATTTGACCTTAAGTCAAAAACAGATATGCATTTTCCATCTCCAATCCTTCAATACACACAGACTTGTTTGAATTACAATAGTTTCACTGAAAATTATGTTGCCATTCAGCTAGCTGTGACAGAAATAACTGTCTGAATTACTATCTAGGGGAAGCAGCCCTCCACTAAAGTTAAGACCATTATCTCTGCTAGATACTTTATTCAAAATCATCCAGCTTCAGTGTGGGTTGTATAGCTTCATCGCTTTTTTGTACTAGAATATCTCATATTGAGTAAAAAGGAAATTATTCTTAAATATTCAACACAAAATGATCAAAATGTTTCATAGCTTATCAGTTCAATCCTTTCATATTCATTTTAAGCATATACCCTGTAGAGGTCTCTGAAATTGTAAATAGTAGTTTTAAAAATATTACTTGGTAGGTTTTGATAGCTGTTATCAGGCATTAAACTATTCAACAGAGAAGTTAGAATCCATTCTCCTTTATATATTGTACCACTTGTACATTACTCATACCTCAGGAACACAGAAGCCCTTTGCTGATTTCCCACTGATGGATTAAGCAAACTATTTGTTTGTTGGAGAGCTGAACAGGACAGTCATTGTCCAGTTGGGATTCTGTGAAGCCGTATGTCAATAACTTGGGAGTTTCAATCAAATGCTCCAAGTAATAAACTGACAATTAATGCAGTCTTTTTTAATAACTCAAGATAATGCAGAATCTGTACGTTGAACAGCAAGAAAGTACAATTTATAGCTACATGAAAGAAAAATTACTTCAAGTACCTTAACCATCTTTTAAAATACTTAAACATATTTCTGATCTGATTTTAAGATTTACTTCCCAAAGCAGCATTCTGCTGTCATTCTACCAGTTTCCAAGAACTTTTCAGGCAATTATGAAAATAACCTTGAGATGAAACACAGCATGAGGCTGCACTTCATTGCTATCCCAATTTCAAGTTCCCATACCTTGCATGGAACTCCACAAATAAATTTGTTACAACAGGCTTATGTTTTTAACTTTGAGCACACCTGAAATCAAGTAGTGGTTTAAGTGAAGGAAGCACACAGAGCACACTAGCCTGCCTCTCAGGGACAATGAAATGATGGAAGCAGGGTGTTGGCAGTCCCTGGGGGCATCAACAACCCAAACAGCACGTTAAGAATTCAGAAGGCACACACGTTCTGCCTAACTGCAGGAGCAAGTCAGAGGTTGTGTCACTAGGTCACGGCTCCTGAGATGAGACTGACAAGGTCTCAGCAGTGCAGAGCATTCATAGCTCCCAACATCTCCCAGAGGATCCCACAGTCAAATGGGGACATTTGTTGAGAGAGAAGTCAGTAGCAAACACAAGGATAAGGAGTACCCCTCAAAATTAAAACGTAAAAATAAAATTAACAAACACTGGCAGAATGCAGTGGGACTACTCCACCTACATGGCATCTTATGATTTCATGTCCATGTGAAATGGAAAAAGTAAACATGTTCCTATTCTGAATTGTGCTGGCCCATTTTTGTGGCACAAGCTACATTATTAGCAATCCTCTGGAAAGAGGAATTAGCTTATAAGGCTAGAAGAGAACTTACTAAGAGTGAATCACCTGTCTGCTGATCAGGTATTTTGGCAACCACTGGAAACTGAAGATGGTAAATGACACCACGGACACAGGCTGGCCACCACCAGTACAGTGTTCTACAAGATTTCCAAGAGCTTCTCACTTAAAGTCTGTCATAATGCCAAAAGCACGATCTGTTCATAAATTGGAAGAGAAAGAAACTGGGTTAAATCCAGATGGATGCTTTCGGTTAAAAATCCCTTACCAAAGCCTAAAGTGATACAATTCTGCAATTAATTTATTCTGTTCTAAACAACTAAAAATATTTAAGATCTATAATCTAGTAGAATGCAGTCAGAGAATAAGGCAGAAGCCCCTCTCTGCCAACACAAGTAATTATGTATGCCATTTGTTGGTATGCAGCTGAAGTGACTCAAAGTTCTGCATTAGCCCTCACACTGCAGCCCCTTTTCCACAGAACTGCCAGCTTGAGTCTACTCCCACAGCGCAACGAGCACGCCATGAAGTGGCTGTGAATCACAGATGGTGCCAGCAGAGATCTCTCCATTCTCCTCTTTAGTCATTCTGCAGGCAGGGAAATGCCCTGGCTGCAGAGCCCCACCTCCTGCAGCTTCAGCAGCAGCTCGGCTCTGCTTTGCCACAGCCAAGCAGCTCACCTGCCACTGCCTGGCTCTCCAGCCTGGAGACTGTCCCGTGTTCACTGCACACCAAACCCCTCGTGCACTGCTGACACTGCAGCACTTTTCAAACCCTACAGATTAAGCCACTTATCCCCTGCCTCGGTCTGCAAGGCAGTTCTCACTCACAGGTGAACTCTGGGCACACATCAAGAGCACAGTGTGAATTAATCATGTGCCACACCTGGCAACGCTTCAGGTTTTCTCCCTTGTCACTATTTCTGCAGGGGGTATTGTTATGGAACATGGAAAAAACTATATAAGAAAATAGAATCAGAAGTTTCACTTCCTAAAACTGGCAGGATGAAATATTTCAGCATACCCAACATTCAACACTTTAAAGTAGCCATTTGACAATATGGAAACAGAAACTATTTGATAGCATCAGCACATGGTTCCATCTGCTGTAAAACTTAATCCCCCAGAAGTCTGAAGTTACTTCTATATTATGCTGAAGAAACAATTTATTGGTCTCTTGGCCAGCAGCATTATAGGAAACATCCTGTTCTTCCTTCCTTTTCATGATTAACTCCCTACACATCCAAAGGAAGTCAGAAGCATTAGCCTAGCCAAGTAGAAATATCAAGTATCTTTACCAGAAACCAGGACAAATATTCCCACAACACAGCATAGCACTGGGCTAACACAATGGCTAAGCAGGGGAGAAACAAGGAAAACCCCTCCAAAGTACTTAACTAGCTAAGTGTTAAAAGAGGCCTGGAACACAGTGCTCAGACAGCAGCAGTATCTGTACGACAGATCTATGGCAACTCTAATCAACACTGATTGCAACGTGAAAAAGCAGAGTCCCCAGGACAACTTGCTAGGGAAGGATGTGTTGAGAAGCAGCAAAGGAGCTTGGGCAGCACAGCCAGTGGTGAGTACAGAACACAGCTGTGCAGGGCAACTGCATCTGCTCTGCAGCTGCCTTGCAGGAGAGCACACCAATACCCCAGCAGGCCACAGCATTTCTGCTGTAGATGTGACCTACATACAGAACTCTCATCTTGCAAGTCTTGTCTGCAATACCAATATACATTATTCAGAGCACAGCCAAATTTGCTCGTGTTCTCAGAAAATTCAGGATAAGCTTTGCTATGGCTATGTGCCTCCTCCTCCTCCCTTCACCTGTGCAGAATCGATGTTTACCCATGTTGAAAGCTGTCAAGGGGTTGGTACATCTACACAGAAAAAGTTAAATTTAGGAAAAATGTAAAGCCGGTTCTGCTACACTACAATACAAAAATAACACCTGTTCCTCCAAGGAGAAAATGTTTCCTCTTGCTTTCCTTCAAAGTGGGACAAATCAGCCTCCACCCCTACCTGTCTCGCTCTCTAGCCTGCCAGTGCTGTCACATGGCTGTGATCTCCAGGAGGAATGGGCCATGGTTTGCTGAGCTGTGCATCTGAACTCGCTACCATTAGCTCAGATTCTGAATTTTGAATTTCACTTCACACATGGAGTAGATACATGCACATACACAAGTGATACAGCATGTCTATGTACACACACACAAATATGGTACAGAAGAAATATGAATTTGCTCTGAACAGTTGCTTAATGAGTGGAAACAGTAATCCAAGGTTATCTGAAATGTGTTAGCACTGTCAGAAATGGCAGAGTTTATAACAAATATGAAGACCTGCAATGCTTATTCCACCCTTACCTTCTTTCTACCATCACGAAATATTTTATGCTTCAGAGAAAAAAAATCATAGCACATTTGAGGCTAGTCTTAACTAACATCTTGTACTGGCTACTTAACAGCTCATTATCATGAAACACGGTAAGACTTTTGCATTTGTAAGAATTAAAGGGCTTAAGGACCATCCCTGCAAACAGACATATCAAGGAGGAAGTATTTTTATCATCTTGGCAACACGAGAAAGAGTGGAAAAAACCCAACCCTATGACACTAGCAGTTATTATCTATTGAAAGTTTATGATCTGAGAACAATACAACTAAAAATGTACTGCATAAATTAAAGACAAAAATACTCACAGATCAGCTAAAAAAAAGCCTAACAGTTCTCTTCCATTTACTCTTTTCTGAGAAGTTTGACATGGAGTAGTAAGGTAAAACAGGATATTCCTAGACTTCCTGACTTTTAACTTCAATGGCTTTTTTTTTCTGAATAAACTGAAATACTGGCCACTGTTACTAAGCACTATTTTGTTAGCTAAAAAAATATAGCAACATAAAACTACACAGGCACATTCAGAAAGGACATTGCACAAAAGGCTCTTTGAAAAGAGGTTTTTATTAAGGGCGTTCACATTTACCACCTGGTAAATGTTATAAACCAGGCAAATATTAGATAGTATTTAAGTGAGAATTGGCAATATTACAGCATATTAATTATAAATTAATTACCTGAAACTAATTCAGACTGGTGTGTGTGCACTCACCCAAGCACCACAGGCAACTGCAATTCTGTAAAAGATTATATTGACTCCTATATGCAAAGAGCAGCTCAGCATACCAGCTACTACAGTGTAAGGCAATAACAGTGTACCATGTCTGCCTCTCTCTTGAAAGCCAGCAACCATAGATAAAATAAACTTTAAAAGCCAAGTTCAAAAAACTATTTTTATCTATTTTCCCTTGTCCAACAGTTTCTCTTTGGGATAATTTACCCACACACAACTGTAGGATCAAAACTGGAGCAAGTCCACTTTTTTTCCAGCTAGTGTGTATCACAGAAAACAGCTCATGCATATCACTAAGCCTCAAATTTAAAAGAGAACTAAAAATGCCTTCTGTGGTTTTTTTTCCAGGTTCTTTAACCACAACCTACACTGAATAAGGAGAAGTCACCAGCCTAGAGTATCCCACCTCCTGTATCTCCTGAGCAGCTGGTTCTCCAGGACTCAAAAAGGTACAGGAAAAGGGTGAGAGGAAAAAGAGAGAATAGGGAGGCAGCAACTCAACATCAAGAGATCTCTGCCACGGTGCCATACAAAGCAGACAGTGATATTTATGGCTAAAGTGTGCTCACAACACAAGCTACTGTCCGTGACCACTGTCTGCAGAACTCACAGACAACCTGTAATTGGCATCTATTCTCAGCCACAGAGAGCAAATACCAAGTTATTTTGAGACAGTTAAAACAAAACAAGAAGTCAACAACTAAAACACTTTCACCATTTAACACCTTCCTATATGAGCTGGGAAAACAAAACCATTTACAGATTTTCTTTCCCTGTTTATTTCTCTCCATTTACTAATATTTTACTAAATCCTTATAGGCAAGATCTATGCCTACCAAAAGACTACATATGCAGGCTATTCTTTGTGCTCTTTCCTGCTCTATGGCCTAGAGGGAGAGATGCTTATTCTGCTGCTCTCCTTAGAGCAACAGCACTGCTGGAGGCAGAAATACTCCATCAGCTGTGGGAACTGGTGGGTACAGCAGGTCTTCCCTGAGCAGCACAAATGCTCCAAACCATCTCTACCAAACGGCTTTGGAGGGAATCTGGTTTTTACTAGCCATCTATCACTTCTAAATATTTTGCATTTGAGGTTTTCCTTTTTTATTTTATATATGGAAAGGGATGAAAAGCGAAATATCTCACCCACTAGTGACTGTTCCTAACACAAGGCCCAGCAAAACCCCTCCTTCAAGAGAACAGGAAAAGAACTTTTCACTCTTAAATCAAAATCAGGCCTTTTATCCTAAATCTCGTAAATTCTTAACCAGTGTCTTAACAAGAGTTTTGTTGCATCAAAAAAGGAATACAAACACAACACAGAAAAACAGAAGATGCCATCAAAAAAACCTGTCAGCCTCTGTCCACTCAATTTTTAACTGACAGAGTGTTAGGAAAAATAAGTGGTTCATAGAAGCTTCAATCTTTAAGTTACTGGTGAAGAGAGAACAAGATTAAACAAGTAAGGAAAAATTCAGAGTACAATTTGCATCTCTGAGCAGGATGACAGCTATGCAGCCCAACAGTCCACATCATTCACTTGGACGTGTGAAATACCCTGTGGAGAGGCTTGAATCTTAAAGTGGTTCTCTCAAAGTAATGGATGAAATAGTGCATGATAAACCGACTTGTCAGGAATCCTTTTACAGCTATTCCAACTGGAAATAAGCAGCCCTCTCAAGGAACAGCGAAAGAAAAATAGTTATGTCTGATATGCTTTGTCTCTAAGCCAGAAGAAACTAGTCTGAAAAGCCTATTTACAATCTGTAAGGCATGTATTAATGCAAAGGGACAGGAAAAGATTCTTTGCAACAGCTGGGAACTAACTACACAGAAGAGAAGAACAGAATAGTATTTAAAAGAGAAATAGAAAGACCAGCAGTAAAAATTGATATAATTGGCATCTTAGTTGCCCCAAGGGAAAGGTATTACAACTTTTTTTCCACAGGGATTTCAGTATGCTATATAATAAAGAAGAATAAAATATTCTCACACCTACACTTCAGGGAATGAAATGCATTCTAAATTTAATATGAACCTATGATTTTTTTTCTTTTATAGACCATAGCCAGTTTTTTCCCTTATGTGAATAAGCCACTATATGGTAACTTACACATAACCAGCCTTTGCTGTAGATACATTTTGATACGAAGTTTCCTGTTTCAGTTAAACTCAGTGGAATTACCCAAGTGAAGACTGATGGCTTAGTCAATTATTAAGGTTTGGACAAATAGTTCCTTTTGATAACGATAACAATGACAAAAGAATAAGTGTTAGCAAGGAACTGAACACTTCATATAGCAAATATTATACTCACTGAACACAAGAGCCAGCAAAAAGCCAACGTCTGGCTTCTGGCATCTAGAGTCTCCCTCTGAAATCACTGTCACTTCAGGGATTTAAGGTGAAATCCAGTGCTGACTGAAAAGCAACCTCTAAGACACCAAAGATTTCTGTGGAATCAGCACTTTGCAAAGCTCTAGACTAGAACAGACTTATAATCAGGATATAGTTTGTAAGCATTGCTAAAGACTCCTTTTCTTAAAAGCACCATGACTCTATTTGACACCCAGGTTAACTCCACTCTGCCCTCCCAGGGTCCATTGAAGTGGAGGAGGTGGGAGAAAGTTAAAAGAGGAACTGAAGAGCCAAAGAGCAAGGCACTGCTTCTCCTTTGCTCCCTCAGCCCACGAGGCCACAGATCTGCAGCTCCTCTGCACAGGGAGCAGGGGCAGCTCTGTCAGACCACACTGGCTTTACTTTCACTTCTCAAAGCTATAAACAGCTATATAGATATTTACAGATTTATATATAAATCTGTAAAGCATTTCTCCATGGTGTTCTGAACACTCAGTAGAGGTCTCAGTCTGGAGAAGAAAAATTATTGTTCTCTTTTTCATTTTGAGCTAATCTCTGCCTGCCTGGTAGTACTAAACCTGGCTGGATTTCCAGCTACCAACATGCTGGATTTTGCCATGCTGTCCCTCAGGCAATTTCAGTATCTTTAAACATGTCCTAAATCCTCTTTTTTCACAGGGCACCTTTGTTACACATTAAACATGCGTCACATCTTATCAACAGTACCTTTCGTGGCCATCTCCTGTTTTCAGAGGAATAGGAGAGGGAGAAAAAAATACCAACCACTAATTAAAGCTGTAAATACACAGCACAAATCCAGTTTGGATTTTTCTTTATGAACTGCAAGCTATTAAAAAAAACAAATGCCTACTGCATTAAGAAGCCTTGTCTTCCATCAAGACACTGACAAGTGAGGCACAAAGCTCTTGTAAATCCTAAGCAAGAGGCTTCCTCAGAAAAAGCAGTAAATAAAATGTATGGAACTGCTGCCTATAGACAGGATAGAATGTAAGCAGGACCATGATGGGGTAATGATACATATAAAAGTATACAGCATGGTTAAAAGAGAAATAAATACTCCTCAAATATCAAAGCAAGTGAGGATTTTTATCCTTATCCTCCTAAGTTTTATTTTCAATATTAAAATCTGAACGTGTATGAATACACACAGTATAAAGTGTGCAATGCTTGTTTCTACTGCTGAAAACTGATCAGGTCAATCATACAGATATTAACTTACAGAGTCAAACTTCCTCTTTCAGCCAACAATCCTGCAGTTCTGTAAACACAGGTTTTTAACTATGAATAATAACTTGGCTATGAATAGATTTCTCTTCACTGTGCTCTTCACAACTCAGAGGAGCAGAAAATTCTCCAAATGGTCATACTGCCCAAGGTGAAGAAAAGAGGTCTGAAGGAACAAAAGCTCGAGTTATTATATTGCAGTGAAATGTTCCTCCCCTGTGCTTAACCCAGCCTTTTATATACACATAGGAAGCCAAAGAATTACATTTTCTGGAGTTTCCCATCAATTAAAAATTATCTTCCTGAAAAAATCCCCTTAGTTCTGGCTTGCTGAGAATTCTTCTTCCATTCCACTTGTTACCTCATCCTGTTCTTCCCTTTTCTGCAACATCCCCTGTCCCTTCCAGGAATTTATCTTTTGATGGGCCACTGCAGCAGCTGCATTTTTTACTCTCTTCCCCTCTCTCATCTTCCTGACTGCAAGACTACAATTTACTATTAAAATTTAATTTCTGGACTGTTATGGCATAGTTTATTGAATCACAGCTATAATTTACTTATATTTCACAGCTGAAGTACACTTGAGCCTAAAACTTAGAACTTGCTTCTAGAGCTGTAGAACTTGCCACTTGCACCTCATCTATCAGCTGGCATGGTCAAAGAAAAAGAGGGAGTGCAGGAGAGACTATAAAATTCTATTTCAGGCATATCTTGGCAAGGTAACCTAAAGTACACATCACAAAAACTGTGGCAGAAGACCTACAAATTATTTCTGCAAGAATTTCTCTGGTAATCTACACACCCAAAAATAAATGAGATGCTCTTAAAAAAAAATTCACAATTCAAGCTGTGACACACAAGTTTTACATAAAAACATCAGAATTGACCTACAGTGGAAAACAATTATTTTTCCAGTTTTATTAGAGTGTTTATCCAGCACAGAAAATTAGGTCAGACTCTACCACCTGTATATGTCAACCAACAAGCCAGAAAATGTGTAACTCAGTCCAAGAGCGTTCAGAGTTATTTTTTGCATGTGTTACATGACATAGATACAGTAGGGAATAAATTCAGAGCTCTCTGTGGCACCTACTCTGTCAGGCACTTTAAGTGCTGTTTACTGAGATTTCAACAATTCCTTTTTTATCTAAATTATAAAGATCTTTTTTGTACCTCTCTACATTTATTCTAATGAAGTCCATTGCCATACAGAGACTTCTTAAACAGACAGACTGGCATAAAGTTTATTTCTCTGTGCCAAACCTGCAAATTAATAAAGAGATGTGCTAAGTCACATTTGAAAGAACTAAACCTTTTTTATTCCCCAGATGGCATTGCTGGTCAGCTGTGTTCTCTCTGTTTGCCCCTTATCTTAGACTACCAAGTCTATAAAACCTGTCTTAATAACTTTCTAGCTAGCTAGTACTCACTTGTTTCAGTAATGCCTGAAGGACAACAGTTGAATACAAGATGAAAAGTGAGAACTGACCTGCTATAGCACAGCAACTGGCATGCAGACAACACAATATCAAGGAGAACTATCTGGTAGGGTTGACCACTAAGGAGGGAATCTAGCTCAGGGATTTAGAAATAGTTCAGCATCCACTCCATGAAAACTGATCAGCACAATCTAGACCAGGCTGCAAGGGCAGTCCAAAATTAGCTTAACTTTTTTCCTAAATTAATAAGGAAAATAGTATTGAAACTGCAATCACAGATGGAAACTTTTATTTAATACCATGTTCAGAAAAACTCTAAAAAACCACAGGAATTGTCCAGAATGTTAAATATGACATTTGAAAAGAATAAAGACATGTATGGGTGTGAGGGGAGGCGACGTCTGAACAGACATGGAGAGTCAGACATCCCAGACTGCC
Organism: Euphonia xanthogaster; assembly: GCA_034509185.1. NCBI lineage: Eukaryota > Metazoa > Chordata > Aves > Passeriformes > Fringillidae > Euphonia > Euphonia xanthogaster. Next base: position 11,373,137 of record JAYDZK010000271.1, on the reverse strand, counting down.
AGCACTGATCCACTGCCAAAGTAATAAATTCACCTTAAAAAGGTTTAAATAAACTAAGTCTATCAGCATTTAATATAACTTGAAATATGAAAAGTTACTACTGTAGTTATACTACACCAAAGATGAAAACCTCACGAATAGTAGCAAGAGAAAGGGAAGATCATTTAATCTAAAAATAAATGTAACAACTTTTCTTGAAGCTTTTAGCACAGAAAATAAAGTTCTCAAACATATATGGCTTTATGGTAATAATTCTATGTATTTAGAAGGTCAATTCTGTGCTGTTATCCAGGCAACCTATGGCTCATATACAGATGTGCATGCACAGGAGTACGCAAGTATGGTTAATGTGCACTAGCCAAAATTCAAATGACATCCAACGGCCTGAAAAACAGCTGCAATCACTATGAACTTCAGGCTGTTTTTTGAGGTTTTTTTAATACATCCTAGGAGCCTTTCCTAAGCCCTTAATTGGCATTTAAACCACCAGTCAAATGTTTGGAGGCCAATAAATATGCAAGATGCTTTTGCTGAATCAAAACATCATCTGCACCAACTCCTGGAAACAACCAACCTGCTTAATTACAGAAATTGATTCTCTTCTTACAGAGAAGTTCCAAACAACAGGGGTAAAACCCCCACCAATACAAAGGTAGGGCATATTTTACAGGTGTGGTGTATCTTATTGATCACTCTGTATTACTAGAGGACTGTGTATTTACCAGCAGTATTCCATCACCTTGACAAAATAAAGCTGCCTCTTAGGAAAAGTCATCTTCAGCTGAAGGGTCAACACTAATACCTTGATAAAGGGTGCACTGGAATGCATTTGCAGGTGTTCTGTGATAGCACCATAGAAATCCTGACCATGTTTAAAAGCTTTTTCATACTAAAGAAAACAATTATAATAATATATAATGATAATACTCTGTGGTACCTTACCATGTGCCACAGAGCTACAGTGTGTTTGTTTACTGCCACTTCAGGAATGGATCCACCATGCCAGTCCGGGAAGTTTTTGTCCTCTAGTTTTATCCCCAAGTTCCCTCTTGTCCCCTATGTCAGGAGAATAAGAAGGAGGACTGCAAGAGGGAAAAATCTATTATTTCATTGTTACCCAGATCTCTTCTTGCTTTGCCTTCTAGAATTAGTATGTTTGGGATCCCAGCTACACTGAGACTGTGCCTTCTGCTAAACAGGGATTACAAAAATCAGGATTGAGCACAAAAATGCAGAAGTTATAATTAGAAACAACCTGAAATTAAATTTCTGCACAAGTAGGACTCCTAAGGGACTCAGCTTTGGCCTATTCTGATACCTTTTACCACTGATTTCAAGAAAATCCAAATTAGGTCAAGTCCATAGAACTTGAATTGTCAACATGGAAATTTTCTTTACTAAATTTACTTTCTTTTCTAATTAATCTTGCATGTATAAAGTTCTCTATGCTCCCAACATGTTGCTGCTACTTCCTTCAGTGGATTACTGCAATTCTAACAATAACAGAGCAAGTTGTTTGGAAATTGCAACGCATATTTTCAGATGAGAATCTAACATGAGCAAATACTAAGGCAGGCCAGACCCTTTTCACCAGAAGTACTGAAATGCAGTTACCAAAACCCTTGGCTCGAGTTCTGAGAACACTGTGAAGGGCAGTACCTCTCAAGTGTCCTCATTATGCTGGCTTTCTCATTTCCTAATATACCAGTATCTTCTAAGCAGCTTAGAAGTGAAAACAAAAGAATATGCCATGCACCCTGAACTGAGGCTGAACCCCCTACAGCTACCAGGGGTGCCCCAAGGACTGGCCAGGGACATTCACACCAGGGTTTGGTCTCTGATTGCAGCAGCAAGCAGTGAGAACCACACTAATATCAGGGCACCTCCAAGGTATCATCCTCTGCATGTTCTATTCTTCTGCTCCCAGTATGTGCATCAGTTCTAATACCTGAATGAGAAATTTTTATTTCAGCTGACATTGTGTGCCTCTTGCAAGCTTTTCCTCGATGACATTTACTTGTTTTTAATTAGATACTTAAATGTTTGGTCTGTCTGGCACCACTGCTGATGGGCAGTCGAAAAAAAGGAAAGAGCAGTAACAACAGCCCTTGTTTTTTCTAAGCCTCAAGTTCCATTTTATTTTCAGACGTTGTGGTTTAACCCCAGTCAGCAACTAAGTACCATGGAGACACTTGGTCACACACCTCTCCCCTATGGTGGGAGGAGAACTGGAAAAACAAAGATAATGATGATAATGATAACAGCAGTGAGAGGAGCAATACCAAGGAGAAGGGAGATATGAGAGAAAGAGAAGGTAAGAAAGATGAGTGATGAACATCACCATGGCACATGCTGACCAATGCCCAGCCTGGCCCCCCAGCCAAGTCCCTCCAGTTCATTCACAGAGCACCATGCTCCATGGTAGAGAATATTTCTCCGGCCACTTTGGGTCAGCTGTCCTGGCTGTGCTCCCTCCCAAACTCTTGTGCACCTCCTCGGTGGCAGAGCAGGGGAAACTGAGAAGTCCTTGACTAAAATTAAGCACCACTGAGCAACAGCTAGAACAGCAGTGTGTTATCCACACTCTTCTCACACCAAGTCCAACACACAACACTGTAGCAGCCACTAGGAAGAAAATTAACTCTATCCCAGCCAAAATCGGGACCCCATACTACTTTCTAATTCAAGATTCAAACAGCAGCTCTAAATCTGAGCTAACTCACTGTACAGGTTCTAGTGTTGCTCCTCTCAGTGACATTTAGAATTGTGAAGGGAGAGCTGTCCTTTAAAAAGGACATACCAGACTAACAGATTTTTTATTTTGTTTTTAATTTATGACTAACTTGGTCTAACAAAAATAAATGGCAATTTCTCCAGGCTCACAGGCCTCTTGCAGAAATGACTAAAAATTGCTGCTGTTACAGAGCTAACAGAGAAAGTATTATCCAAGGTCAGGAGATTGTTCTAGCAGATTTTAAAACCTCAACGTACGTAAGCTTTGGAATCAAATTTTTAAAAATCACTTCCTGTTCCAGACATGTACCTGTGCAACTTTATTTATCCAAGACAGATGTTCTCATTACAAAATATACGTCTTCTTGTTCAGTTCTTACACAGATTGCTTTTGTCAAAACAAAACAGCCCAGGAAGAGTGAAGTTAATTCCACTTTGCTTTTATGCATCTCAAGTAATGCTTCAGTATTATTGCAGGTGATAGTTTACCATCTAATTGAATATTTTTCAGAACCCTTAACTTCTTTCATTCTGCCAAACTCCAGCATTTCTAGTAACTTTCCACCTACCACCTTCACGGGCTAAGAGGTACTGCTTAAGGCCAAGATTTTGTTTTCCTGCAAGCCACTCAAGACAGCTATAGTCTCAGGGTAGTGTTTCTCAGTCAATTCAATTTCTAGACCTTTCCCTAGAATACAGATTTGCAAAACCTATCTCAAGATTATTTCACTGGTGCTTAACTAGAATGGCATCCCTGACATTACTTCAATAAATAAATTCACCATTATATTATTCCCCATCTTTCAACTGTTTGCAGGATCCTGATTTCCCAAGTCTGTTCAACAGCTGTAACCGAAGAAAATTCAACTCCAATATAAGTTTCTCAGAAACACTGAAATAAACATGAAACCCACCCTAATGCCATCTCCCAACTGCGAAACAGAACTGATATTTTTTTCCCATCAGGACCTCCAAAAAACAAAAGGTACAGGCTGGGATCATCATCTTTGTTAAGGTACCTACAATAGACATAAACCTCCAAAAGGTTTAATAAAGATATAAAGCCTCCAAATGGCCAGACAGATGGATCTTAACTTCTATTTCAAAAGAGCAGGGTCCTTCTTCACTAGACAAGATCCCATCTCAACCCTGTATCAGTGTATGATGATCTGGACTAGTCTGTCCACTCTTCTCAGGTTTTTAAGTTACATAAAATGATTAACTGAGGGTCTTTATATTCCTTCATACTCAACTGGAATGTGCTGCATAAGGATATATTGCTCTTCTTCTGTTTTAAGTATCAGATCCTGAACTTTTATCAGCAAGTTCTTTATTGACTTGAACATAAATAATCTCTAATCTTGAAATATAAAGAGATTTTACATAAGAAAACAGTTTCAGTGTAATTTGTGCAAACATAGAGCACACAGGATATTAAAAGAAATTATTAAAGACTGATTATTAATACTGTATGCAGATCAGATATATACTTTGAGGTAACAAATAGTAAGAAGGGTAGCAGCTACTCCAAATCACACTGGTGTCCATCAGATACACTGAGGATGTAATAAGTTAAAGCACAGATCAGCCACAAGCACAAAATGCATCTGATGCCCACTGTTTTGTCACTAAATTAGTCACCAGCAATTCCTCCTGTAACGCTTCTGAAGCTTTCCACACCATGGTATATTTTCAGAGCTTTCTGACTCATTGGGCCTGGAAGGAGACACTCCCAAGCACATTATCTCCCTGAAAAAATGTCACATTGAACAGTATTTACCATTATAAAGTACATGCTTGCCAGTGAAACCCAAATACTGCTTCAGAGGGAGAAGCCAAGAGGAAGAGGGGGGGGAAAAATGAAGGGAAAAGTAAGTTCCTCAGCCAAAGCAAATTTTCAATACAACAGCACAGACATTTCTGTTGCTATTCTGAATACAGTTCAATGCATGCCTCTGTAGCATAGTCTCAGCAAATCCCAAAAGTCCCAATTAAGCCATTTCATTTTTATTGTTGTTCAGCTGATACAAACTGGAAACGGGCATTTGGGCTAGATTAAATCACCTTTGGCCATGCTAAGTAATATCTCATCCCTGAACAGTGTCATTTAATGTAATTTAGTTAATGAGTGCTTAAACAAGAGTTAGAGCATCATTCAATGACAGGAAGAGCATGAAAAAACTTCTGATTCTTAACTGAGGCATTTTTGTGTGGCACTTGCAAATTTTCTCCAAGTGTCCTGAAAGTTGCTTTATTCTCCACAAGGAAGCAAGTCCTCCAGTGAAACTGGTTATTAGGAAGAGGTGCAATTTCAAGAGGAAAAAATTAACAACCACTGCAAGAGTGAAATAGAAGGTGCACTAGAAACTTCCACCACTGGATAACCCATTCCTGTTATTTACTACAGACCTGAAAAGTTATTTGCTGGTACTCTGCAAACTGGTAAGAAAACATGGACAAGGCAGAGTTACACACAGGCTGCAAAATCCAATCATGGATTTTACTGGAACAGCCAGAGAAAAGTCTCTGTCTGGGATATGTTAGTGCCTGAAAGAAACATGGCTTAGTACTCTTAATTTCCTAAATATGATGCATACTATCAGTAAAAAACATTATTCATACTCAAGATCACATTCAAGTTTTAGTATTCCCATATAAGACAAAATATCTTCTCCTCAAAGGCCATAATTAATTTTTCTTGCAGCACCTCCATTCCCACCGGTCTGCCATTCAAATATGAGTCTAAAACCAAAAGCCTTGAAAGAATCACCAAATATCGCTACAAACTGATCTCTAAAGCACATCATTTAATCTAAGAGAAAGAAAAAAAAAGGAGAATCTCTCCACTCACAGCTTTTCTGAGGGAAGCTGTCACAGCAGGGATGAGTCACACTGGTTTATCAAAGATGTTCCAGATCAGGCTATCTCCATTTTCGTAGAGCTTAAAGGATTTTCAATAGGTATTTGAATATTTTATATCAAATATATTCATGTAAACTAGCTTAAATTGACAGAAGCAAAGCTAAGCTCTCATGCTACTGGAAACAAAACAGGAAAGCATGATAAGCAATGTGAGGGAATTTTCGATCAGCAGGCCAGAATGACTAAAGAATGGGAATACATATTAACAGCATGTGTACTAGAATACTTCATGATAATAAAAGAAAAGCTCTCTGGGGTTTTGAAGCGAGCTACGAGATTCAGAAAAATTATCCTCTCTTTTCTTTATGTGTTACATTTCCTATACAGGTTTCCTTTCACCAGCTTTTACACTTAACTACTTGGGGGCAGGGGTGAGTTGCCTGCAATTTTCCTTTTTATCTGAGCTTCAAAATTGGAACTAAAATAACACTTCCTTCACAACCTAAGGACAACGTAAAACAAAACTAAGAAGTTGCCAAGGGTAAAAAGACAAAGAGAAATTCAGTCAGCAAGTGAGTTAGGATGGCCCTTTTCCACAACCAATTTCCTTTGATTATGATTCTTATTTTTCTTTCCTGCTTATGACTCATTTACCTGGATGAGTCTATCTGCCAAATAAGGCTTTGCTACTGTGTGAATGTGTTCATCTCCTCCTTTCTGGAATTCTGCACACATTGGTATGGTTTCTGTGCCATATAAAGTCACACATTTATAAGCAGTACACATGAAAAAAACCAGGTTCAGTCACTGCTTTATTAAAATAAATAGCCCAAACCCTATGAAGAGAAAAAGAAGCCTGGCTTTGCATATTGTTGTGTAGTCAGGGGGATGGTAGCAGAAAGAAACAGGAATTGACAAAATGCAGGAGGACAGCCTCCCACCTCAAGAAAACCACCAGTGACCTTCGAGATGCTTCCAGGGGTTAATTGCACCTTGGCAGTACTGTAAGAAAGGCTCCATGAAGTTTATAATTCTAAACTACTCCCAAACCAGTGAATTCATGTTCATTCTGCTGGAAGCACAGACAAGTGCACCTGGAATGCTTCCCAGCACAGTGCTGAAGCTGGTCTGCTCATGCAGCAACCAAATGATGCAGACCTGAGCAACTCTCCCATCCATCAGTACTGGCTATTGATGCCTCCCAACACAAGTATGTCAGTGAGAAGAAAAAAGTCTGCTGGGGACACCATGAGAAACAGCTGGCAAAAAGCTCATCAGTTCTTTTCAAATTGTATTCCAGAGGCCACGTGTGACCATGGAAAACACTGCAGAACAAATAACAAGAGCCTGATTACTTTAAAGGAGTACATCCTCTGCCTTTCTACCATTCTTTGTTGCACCAACTTGAATCTTTCATATTAATACAAAGTACACAAGCCAGGGCTGCTTTGATAAGGAAAGGAACAGCTGTAGATAACAAGGGGAACAAAATCAGAGGTAAACACTTCCACAGGTAAATGAGAAAAGTAAACTTCAGTGATAAATTTGCACAGACAGTGGGAGTAAAATCCTCATTATAGTAGTTTCAACAGCTGTCAATCTTTGTCAGTGATAAAGTTTTGCCTTAAAAAAGAGACTTCAAAACAATGTATTCTGCTGACTGTCACAGCATTCACCAAGCAAAGGCAGCTCTAGATGCACATACTGTGATCAGAGTGGTAAACCTAAAATAAGTGGTTCACAGAATGGATAGGGAAAACTGACCTCTGAACCTAGAACTAAATCATTCTGGGTAATATACCATCCATAAAGATTACTATATTAATTATAGAACAATGTATAACAATGCAATACTTTAATACTATCTAATACTAGAAGAACTTTAATACTACTAATACTAGAAGAACTCCTCTCCAGATATATTTAGGAAGTGTTACCTATGTTAGTATACAATTTTATACCTGTCCTTACCATGAACTGCTGTCCTCAGTTATCCTGGGTTGCAAATTTTTTTTAATGCGCCAGTGTGCTAAACATAAGCAACAAATATCTCACACAGTGTAGAAAATAACAATTTTCCTTCCCATTACTGTATTGTAGGATCTCTTGTTCTGAATTACATCCATGAGCTTTATTTCAATACCATTATGCTACAAGGTGTTCACAGAAGAATTTGTGGTTTTTTCATGGTTGCATAAAAGCACTGCCCTTACAATCAGTGCAATACAGAAACATCAGAAGGTTGTTCTGGAAAAGAAACCCTCTGTTAATCCACAGACCAAATTCAAAAAAGAGGGCAATTGAGTAAACATTCACACACAAAACTGGCACAGCATAAGTCGCAGCTGGGACAGCCACAACACACAGAGTGTCACCACACAATATCAGAAGCTCCAGCCCAGGCCCAGTAACACCATACCTCACCAGAAGGCTTCAGGCATCTGCCCATACACAGCAACACCATTCCACCCCAGAAGGCTGCCAGTGTCTGCCCCTCTTGCTCTTCAGCCCAGCCTTTTATCCCCTCCTGTTGATGCCTTGCACCTGTGTGCCCTCTGCTCCCTTTGCTGGTTGGTCAGTGCCCCTGAGCTCTCCATGGCTCATTGCTGTCAGTGCTGCTCACCTGCTGCTCACAGCTGTAGCTCATTGGGGATGAGGCTCCCCCAGCCCCACCCCGATCACCACAGTGTACCTACACATAATGAAATGCCTCTGCCCTAAACCAGAGGAAAGAACTGCCCTGATGAAGTATTCCTATGTAGCAATTCCTCCCCATGTCTGCAAACTCCTTTGTGGTGACTGTCATTATGCCACCATTGGTTTTAATTGTACCTGAAAGGAAAATATTCAAACTAAAACATCAACTCTTCAACACAATTCACTCTTAGCAAGCAGTGTAAGGTCCATGCTTGCCAATCTCTTGACAGAAACACTGGATCACAGGAGGAACATGATTATCCCGCTGGAGGAGCCCAAGCCCTTGTGAGGTGCCCGTGGGCTTCCCTGGCCCTGTGAAGGAGCCCACGAGTTGCACTTGCTGCTCCTCACACAGCACACGGCTGGGGGACACCCACCCTGGCACTCTGGCGACTCAGGCTGTCAGGCAGAACACTTGCATCACAAAAATCACTATTTCTTCCTGCTGAGGGTATACACAACAAATCATTTACCACACTTCCACACTCCTGTAGGTCAGTAAACTTTAGCAAATTATTCTTGACTTTACATTAAAACCAGAATGCAGTATCTGCCCTTGTCAAGTCTCTCAGACACCAAACAAACTTCCCTGACAGGCTTTCTCCCCCACAGCAGTGGCCGGCAGAAGTCAAATCATTATTACTAATCAAATTAAAAATGGAGTGTTGCAAAATAATGCAACTATCTTTTCTAAAGATTTCTATAAATTCCAGATGACTCCCTGACCTTTTCCTAAATTTCCAACCAATTAAGTTTTTTCTTTGTCAGCTAAGGTTTTACCCTAGGACAGACCACTTTGAACATATTTCTAATTATGCAGCATCTCCCATCCTGATTACATTGTAGCACTATGTTGATTTCATCCTTCCCCTCCTGATAAAAATTTATGAGAAGAAATAAGGTTTTGTATTGGTTTCTGGGTTTTTTTTTGCATATCTACCTTGACTAAATAAGCTCTCACATTTTTCACACCTGACCTGCAAAGTATTCTGTTCTATCTCCATGCTTTGCCACATGGCACTTGAGCCATCTATCTATGTTATTTCTCATGTTCAAGAATTTTCCTTACAGCAACACAAATAACATTTCACTAATTTGTACAAGCTAATACCTGCTGGGTTCTGAAATCATAATAACAGTAAATAAATCAGCCTTTTTAGACTCCTAAATATTTTCAAAACCACAGGATTGCAAAGTCTTTGCCCAAGATGACATAAGAAAAACAGCCAAGATTCCCTTTAAGGATCACCCCACTGTGATGGCATTACCAGATCAGGGGAACCCTGCTTCTCCATATCATCAATCTTACTTCACCTCCCTTGTTCTACACCAGACACAGCAGAAGCCAGCAGAGCACTCTAATTGAATTTCTGCACAAATTCTCTGCCAACTAGATATGGAAATTGAGTTTAACTCAAAATCCCATGGGCTGCTCTGGAGGAAAGAAAAATGCACGTAGAGTATTACATATTCAGGTCATAACTACAGACAAGTATTTGCTTCCTAGCAGACCAAGTTTAGAGGGTTGAGGGGATACCATACTATTTCCCTCTATTAGTAAAAAATATTTATGTTCATGGACTGCCCAAATGTTTATGATTTCAAAATGTTGCCCAAGATGCCATTTTCATCATCTGCTTTCCATTAATTTCAAAAGCATCATTTTTAGACCTTGGTTAGTTGTTGCTGGGCTCAGGTGAGAGTTGTTTGTATTTCATTTTGTTGGTAGTTCTTGGGGGAAGGGGGGGGTATGTTTAATCAAGCTTCACTGTCCACTCCTTGCAGAGCCACCTCTGTTTATAATATTTCAGCACCTAGAAATTCTCTGCTGAAGTGAATTTAGACTTCTGTGATAAACCCCTTATTTTTTTTTAAACCTGACAACGTACTCAACTGAAAAATATGTATATACACAACATATATTCATATAAAGAGAAACTTACCTAAATAAACTAAGTGAAAAAATAAAATCCAGGTTGATTTTCCTGACTTTCCTTTCATCACGACAGGCAATACACACAGGCTAAAGTAACTTCTTCTGACCTGTTAACAAGACCTCCTTTTTTCCACACACATTATGTATTCCACACTAATTAAGAAAGAAAGTTAAGCTGCACTCTGTGTAAGGCAGTCTGCTTGCCTTGAGAATAGGAGCTGCACTTCATCTCCTCTGCAATCAATAATCCATAAACTGGGGTTGAATGTGCAAGCTGTTTGCCAGTCAGCTGTGGCTGAGATCTCTTGTCTAAGCCTTTCCTTTTCTTTCAATCTGCTCTGCCCAAAGGAAACATTTCAGATGAATAAAACAAAACCCCAAGACTTGCAGTACTCTAGTTTCTCATTTATTCCCCTGCAAACCAACATTTTTCACAGGTAATGAACCCAGATTTCAATGAAACCTGGAAAAAAATGCAGTGTAAAGACAGATTTTTGTCCAGCCTTCCATTAGAGATGTGCAGGTTCCCCATGAAAGGCAGAACCACACATAGCACCTTGTGTGAAAGTTTAGGTTTTATTTTCAAAACTCTTAAACTACATAAACCTCTGGAGGTTTGTGTATTTGCAACCTTTCAACTTTGCAGGTATTCATTAAAAACACAATGCACACACAAAAGATTTCTGTGTCTTCAAATTTACATTAAAATTTAATTTACCATGGCCCAGGCAAATTTGAAAAGTTTCCTTTTAAAAAAACATCACTTCAGCATACTTGGTTTTTAAACTCTGGCATCCCTGAAGCTATTATACTTGGCTTTAATTAACTATTCAGGCTAGTGAAACCTTTTCCAATTACCTCAGAATTAACAGAAAGCTACGTGGAAGCTCAATTTTAATTTATAACAGAGTCAGTAGAAAAACATAAAAAGGAGTAGAATGGTATCCTATTGATGATAAAAATAATGAAAGAATCCAAAAAAGTATACTGTAAAAATCATAAAGACAACAAAGATGTACACCTATAGCTCCCATACCAACAAATCTCTTCAACACAAGATTTCCCTGGGAGATGGAAGTGTGTGTGTGTACACACAAGGCATTACATAGTAATAGCTTGAATTGTAATGGATACTTGATCTTTCCAGTTTGCCTTGAGATAAGAAAAGGAGATGGGGTGGGAAGCAGTCTTACAAGTCTTGGTTTTAAATTTTTAATTTAAAAAAAAAAAAGTTTCAGCTGCAGTGACAAAATTAAATCAGCCTATGAATTTAAACTATTTGTTAGATCCTGTGCTATGGTAAATTTAATATCTAAAAATAAGGTTCATTTCAGGGTTTGAAATTCATTCAGAACTTCAGTGAATCATATTTCCATTGAAGAGCAGCTTTTTGGAAGGATTTTTGCTTTTGTTTTTAGCCACGCACCCGAGGTAAGAAAACAAGATTGGCTTGCAGATTTTTAATCTATTTTAATATACAACTGGCAACTTCAAGCAACTAGCAGAGTAGCAACATGATATAATTTCAAGTTTTTAAATGTATCATAGTACTAATGATAAATTGAATTTTAAAAGAAAATACAGAAAGAATATGAAAGGGCAGAATATAAGTTTTCTTGAGATTTATGGCCTGTGAGATACCTACTAGATTTACAAAACTAATTTTTGCATGTAACTAATCTGCCTCCTGGTCTAGCACTCCTACCTCAACAATAATTCTAGCTTATCTGTCATTACTCTGTTTGTAACTTTGGAAATATAAATAAGTGGAGATTATCACCACCTGTTTCTGTGGCAGTCCTGCCATGGGGGCTCATTAGTTTTAGCTCCCACTCCCTCCCCACACCTCCAGCTAAGACCTGAAACGTGGTACTCTGCAAGAAGACTGACGAGCCAGCATTCCCGACTCTTGGCACTGCTTCTCAGCAAGTGCCACTTGCTACAAAGCTGTGGACTCAGTCATCAATCTAAGGAGGGACACAGAGCATGCCATGCATTTGGAGGGCACCATCATAGCCTCTCCATCACGTTGTGTCAGCTTCTGTTAAAGGTATACAAGTGGTGGTCTGTGTTTTTTTGGTTTGGGTTTTTTTTTTTTTTTTTTAAAGAGGCCAATTCCTGATCTAATGGTGATAAAAAAATATAAAGTCAGCATTTACACAAAGAAAATGGGGAAAACTTTTACTTAAAACAGACTTCAAGGAATAATTCATATAACTATTTTATTTTTTTTCCCAAAGAGAATTATCTTAGAAGAAAATCCTAAATTCCCCGTCACCTCCAGTCTCCCGCAAGCTCAACCTGTGACAGAATGTTTCCATTTTAAATGGAAAGACTGGTGGGGTCATGGGAATGAGGGACCTCCCAATCTTCTCAGATCTCAAGACACCCTGCAGATATTTAAAGCTGCACTGAGAATAGTATCCTAAAGGGATGATTTGGATTGTAATATAAATGCATAGCAGGATGCACATCTCCATGAGGCAAACAGCTAAGCCTGTCAACATCTGCTGCAGAGAACCTGACTGTGGGTAAGAAGCTCCACAGATGCACTTGCCACAGGACGTAATTAAAAGAATTAAAATTCATAGGACACAATACGAGCATAAAAATAAAGGAAGAGGGACAGCATTAAATCTAGGAGAAGAGATCAGGTTTTACATTTTTCCAAATGAGTTCATGCTCATAATTCTAAAACACTTGCCACCAAACAAGTCATACATACTGCTGGCAGACAGACATTGCCTTTGGGACACTAACTTCTATTTTTGATTTCTAGGGCATTGTTCTATCCAGTGTGCAGACAAGGAGGGGGAAATTCTTTAAATGAAGCCCTACAGAAGACTAAAGCCATTCAGCACTGAAGTCATCTCTGACTTTAGCAAGAAGGAGACAAGGCATAAGAGAAATAAATCAGTTGCCTGCATAAGAGCTGAAGGTCATCGGCTGCTTTTACAAACCTCCTCATCACACCCCAGTCAATTTGCTCTATTTTTTTATAGTGAAATCATGATGCAATTTTGCTGCTGTGGTTGCATGGCATGTAATGATATGTGGACTGTAATTATACATGATGCAGTACCTGTGGAGGTAACACAGCCACAGTACAGGATGATGAAGCATTGTACCACCTGTACATGGTCACTCAAAACACACCTGGCACGAGGGAGACCAGTGCCCCTTTAAACTGGAGCTAACCCAAGAACATCAATTTAGATTTTATTTGCTGATCAACAGCATATTTCAGAAGTAATGATTAAAAAGACTATGCTGGGACAGCTCAGCCCTCACTTTTATCCCCATTACCACGCGTACTTTAGAAGAGATGCTGAAATCCAGTGCAAAGGAGGGGAAAAAAAAAAAACAAAACCAAAACCAAACCAGCTGTTAAATGACACAGTGTGATTGAAAAACAAGCGTGCAGCCTGCCCCCAAAGGATGCCCTGTCTGTGCAGAGAAGTGCCTGTTGCCCTGGGCAGGCCAGCAGATCCCCCGGGCAGGGAATGGCACCGGGCTCTGGAAGCGCTCCGGCCGCGTGCGGCAAGGGCAGCCTCACCTCCGGGAGAGCTCCTGGCAGCCCCTCCAGCCCAGGCAGCCCAAAACCTCACGTGCTGAGAAGCATTTCCCGCCACAAGAACGCTGTGAAATATTTCTGAATGTTTCCAGCTCCGAGTGGCATTTCTGGAGCAGCCAGCTGCTGGGAGCAAGGCACTGCACCTGTGACTCAGATACAGCCAGATCCAATGCCACACCAAGGAAACACGAAGTCCAAGCAAGTATTTTGTCAGCTAAAACACCTCTAAACAAGATCTTAACTCATTTACAAAAGAGACAGCTCTCCTTCTAATTCATATTTTAAGTTATTGGAAGAGTATATTTTGGTCTACCAACTTAAGGACTTTATGTAACGAAGCTTTGAATAAAATCAGACTAATGTTTCATTATCTGCTGTAAATAACAAATGATCTACTACCTCAAAGCTTTCACTGAACACTGGTCTACTAAAAACTCAGGCATAAAGCCAAATTCTGGATTTGTGAATATGCATGTGCCTCTCACCAACCTCAGTGTGAGCCACGTGAATGAATCTCTAAGCTGAAGTTGGCTCTAATTCATGTTTTAAGCCTAATGAACTGGTAATAATCAAATTATTTGCTCCATTTTTGTCTTGTATATTTAATAAGACATATCAGCAACAAGATTAGGTAAAAGAAATGCAACACAAACCAAAAAAAGCTACTCGCTGATATTCAGTATCTCTGGTAAAGTCAAAGGACTAGACAAATTTTGGATCAAAACCCACCCCAGAAATCAGGTTATTGATATTTTTTCTTTTATACTTTCTGGTTTGTGCTGCATATACTTTAAACTGCACATTTATTGCATATAAGTCAATATAAACCAAATTGTTTCATTTGGGTTTACTTACTACACAGCAAAAAAGTAACTGTTAGAGGAGTATCCCATCAGCCAAAACAATCAGGGCAGAACAGTGAGAGGGATTGACAGACAGTAAAAATAGCAGGGAGAGTAGAAAAGAAGAATGAGGATCAGATGGAAAAAGAGCTACATGTCCAGTGCAAGGGAGAGGCAAAATAGCAGGTAGCAGATGTAACCCGACTCTCTGAACAAAGGACGTGGGACTGAATTTCTCATATCATTGCTGCAGCACAGCTTGACTTCCAGGAGCGTGCTTCAGATATTTAATAACTGCTCACACACACCCTCACCCAACAGGACAGCTACACTGCCAGAAGCTGCCACAGAAACCAGTTCTAAGCATGGAATTGGACTCCTGGGATGCACACTGTGGTCTCAATTAGGATTGCAGGCTTGCTGTTCTGCAAGGGTGAAACCCCACCTATATTCCTTTGTTCTAGTACCAGATCTGTATTTCATGAAATAGTTTCAACAAGACTCAATATTGTGGCTACTGTGTTTGTTATTTGCTTATTCTTTGTTAAAGTAAATTAACAACATTTCTTTGATTTATCACAACTCTCGTAATAAATCTGACAAATTGCTGCACTACTGCCATCCACACTCATCTCAACTGGTAGCTTCAAATCATTGCCATGGATTTCTAAATAAATATATTTTAAATCATTCCCCATTTAATGCCCCCTTGAGGAAGTCTTGGCCCATATAAAAACAATTATTCCTGATTAATTTATAGAAACTAATTTAATTGAATAAGTAATGAGTTTCTTTTCCCAGTCGGGTAGGAAAACTAAAACAAAATATGCATGTATCCCTTGAGAAGATGCAATAAAATGAAAATTGTTATAAACAAGGGACTTCTTATTTTTGTGTATATAGTGGGGAGTAATTTTTCAAAAATTACTGCACTTTCTATTTCTCATGTGATAGCAGAACAAATCTGCAGATGACATTACTGCTACAAGAAAACATTTAAGTGAAGGTCATTAGGACAAGATCCAGGATCAGTCCAGCCTCTGAGACAGAACTCAATCGCCCTTTCTTGAAAGCAAAACAACAGTGCGAGATCAACCAAGTGGCAAGTTCCTTCCCCAGCAGCACCAAAGGGAGTCGCTTTTCCCATCACTGCTCCCGGTAATTTCAAGTAGCTCTCCCAACATGGATCTAAGCACTCTCTTCCTTTCTTTCAACAAAGGCAAATATAGCTGAACTGAGATTTGGCTGCTTCCATGGATTCTACTTCAGGGCTATATTTACAAAAGTGAGCTTGCTGGAAGTTGCTAAAAGGATGAAAACTACTATAGCAATGCTTCCATATAAGTAAAACAAACAGGCAAAAGACAGACATCTGCTGCAGCAGATGGGGAAAAGGAAAGGACATGACCCATTTGCCAGCTTCGTTTTCTAATTGATCCACTCCTGGTTGTTTCTCAAGTTGAAACAAGGATCCACATTCTGACTGAAGTGTTATAATTGGCTCTCTAAGTCTGCTTCTTAGGAGAAGGCAAGGTCCCTCTTCACCACAATTTATCTTGATTGGTCTTCCTGCTGTGAGCATCCCTAATTCCTCTCTCTCCAGCTGTGTCCCTGCTTCTCCCTCGTACTCCTGAAGCTTGTTCTACCTGAACAAGTTCATTGCTCTCAGCAAAGACAAGTCATCCCTCCCCTCAAAGGGGCCGCTTGATCAGACACAGACTACCAAAGGCTGCGCTGCACAAAAAGATCATCTGCCCTCTTGCCAGGCACACCCATCCCAACAACTCGGAACATACACTTAGGGAACAGACCTACCAATAGTCCTACTACCTTGAGGGCTTGACTGAAGACACCAGCACGGACAGCTCACCTTCAGCAAGCCTGACTGATCCATCCCAAAGGGGGGGAAGCCCCACAACCCCCCTCAGGAGGAGATGCATCTCATTAACTTAAAAGCATCTATGCCAAGTACTGCTGGGAGCATAACTATGACAGCCTGGAGTTCCACATGGGCTCCAGAGCTTGCCCAGAAGAAGTGCCTAGGCCCAGCAGAGCTCTGTGTTGCCATAGCTACATTGCTGTGATAACTCAGGCTGTCTGGTTTAAAGTCAGCAACGCTGTCCCCACCAGCTCCAGGCCCACCTGTAACTGCTGCAAAGGCAGGCAGGCTGATTATTCAGAACACACAGGTCTCCCACGAGGAGTAATTTTCACAGGGTCTGCAGAAAAACACAGCTCAGTACCTCCTTTCCTCCCCACCCAGCTGCCAAAGCAGCAGGCATTTCCTTACAGACGCCCTACTGAATTTCTAAAGATGGTGTGCATGTATAAATAGAAGTGGTTTGGCATGATGAGATCGCAGGGAGCAAAACTGCCTCACTTCAATTTGCAACACTGAGGAGCAGCAGTCTAACTTTAGGTCAGAGATCTGAGTTCAAAATTGCTTCCCAATGATGGGGGACATACTCATTCTTGAGTATCTAACATAATAACTAGAAATTGTGTGATATTTTCTGCAAAAGCTGAGCAAGGCAGCTCATTCCCAAGGGTCAGAAGATGTTAGCTGCCTGTCCTCCATTAAGGAAAACTACTTGATTAGGCCCAGAGTTATTTTTGTAACCTGTAACAGCCATTTCAGGTTATTATCTGGTCCATAGATCTAGGTCCCTGTTTTTTACTGTTATTGATTAATTCTACCCATCTACAAAAACTTGATTTAAATTCTTAAAGGGAAAAAAAAAAAAGGCACTTTTCTCAAGGTGCTCATTATATTTAAGAGTTTAAAGGGTTTTCCTTAATTCAAAGCACCCTCTATTTACACAAAATCTTGAGGATAAACATTACTAGCACACACTTCACAGACAATTACATAGTGACACAAATAGAATCTATTGGAACCATGTGCTCAAAGGCATGACTTACTGCACCATTACAATGCATAAACCAGAGAGACCCAGACAGTGACTAGTGCTGCTCATAAACACTATTCCCAACACAAAAAAACCCCACCAAAATCTATTAGGAGAACCAAATCAGTAGCTAGGACACCAAAAACTGACTTCCTATTTCATTGACTTTTAATTTTATCTTTGATCCAACAGCAGTGCCTAAACTGAAATCCTCCCAGCAAGCTCCATTATGGCAAACAACCATACTCTCTACCACTGAAGGATGCTAATATTTAAAAAAAGTGAGGGGTGAATTCTGTCTGAAAACACAGAGCTGGACCTGCTGATCATTAGAGAGTTGAGAACCTCCAAACCTAAAAATCTGTGCAGCACAAACAGTACAGGTTGAAAACTGGGCCCTGTACTGGCTGAGTTGGATGCACCTTACAGCTGTACTCATGCAGAGCCATGTCTCTTCCCTCAGCCCTTTTGTGTTTAAAAGTACAATCCCCTATTCATTCTCCCCATACCCATTTGCATGCCATGTTTCCTAATACAGGATGCTGAAACATAGCCAATATTTACACAGTTTTCATTTCTGTGTCTGCAGAACAGGAGCTGATAAGCTACTTTTTATTTCAGGTTTTGTTATTTCTAATTTCACACACTGCAGATAAAGCTAATCTATATGTCATGCAAGGAGCTAGGCCAGATAACAAGAAAAAAAACATTAGCTATTCCAGTGACAGCATTATGTAAGTATTTGATGATGCATGTTATTGCCTCAGCTGGGCTCCTGCCAGACTGGTAATATTCCTGTTTCAGGTGACCTGTGCAAAAGGCACCAAAGATTTAGGGATGGACCTGCACAAGAATGTGCAGCAAACCTACTGCAGTGATTAGCTGGCTCTATGTGGATCCTTACCTTGCTAGTCAAGGACACCTCTCCTCAACAGGTGAGCATGATGCAGCCAAGAAGCCAGGCACAGAAAACATCATACAACCTTTTATCCAGTCTCCCAGAAATTGAAGTGAAAGGAGGTACAGCCACCACATTCTCAGCTGAGGTTCACTATGTCACACTCCATATCACAAGGCAGGTCTGAACATGGCAAGAACCAAATTACTATTTTTCACTCACTAAGCCTGGATGCTCCAGCTTTGCCCCAAGAGAACTCTCTAGCTTGTTCCAAGTATCAAAGTGGCATACAATCAAAATCAGTTTGATATCTAAGCAATCCCATTTCTGCCTTTTAAAAGCTTTCCTACTTTGACTTCAAGACATTTGCACTTACAAATCTCATTCCTAACTCTTTTCAATACTTTTTAAATATTCATGTCTTTTTAGTCACACTATCATCAGCATTCTATGCTCAAATTCCAAGAGCAGAAGCCACATATTTGCCACACTGCACGCTCCAGTCATTTTTTGCAAACAGAATTTTTACTGCTTTTACAATCTAACAAAGCAGACTTGGCACTCTTTCAATATACACCTCAATCCTTCATTATCAGCAGGCCGCTGGTAGAGTGTAAGTTAATTTGGACAGCAACCTCCCCCAGCAGAGTCAATTCTAGGCAGGGATAAAGCAGACAAATTGCACTGGACAGCAAACACATGGGAGCAGGAGAACAGTCATGACTGACTGCTGGACCCTGCAAAGCCAGGCTGCCTGTGGCCACCACTGCTGTGACCAGGAGGCTCAAGCACAGAGGGCAGCAGCAACTGCTGAGAGCCATGAAGCAGGGACCGCTGCTTCCTCCTCTTCTTTTGCCAGCACTGCTAGCCCACTCTTACCTGTCCTTTCTACCTCTTCTATCCTCATCCCCGGCACAAACCACCAAGTCCTGGTCCATCTCTGGGGTTTCATCCCAGGACATCCAGAAAAAGCCCCAAACCACAGCACCAGTGGCAGGATCCAGGTACTGTCTCTTCTCGCCAGCCTGGTCTCTCCAAGATTTCCTTTTTATCCTCTTTCTTTTTTCTCACCCCTTAGCTTATTCTTTTTCAAAGACGTCCACTCCAAAACTCAAAGTGGCCACAACACACCAGTTTGTCTGCCATCCCACTGTCCTTCCTGCTGATCTTTTCCTTTGTGGTATGTGCCTATTCCAATTGGTCTGCAAACCACTTAGAGAAGACATTTAATATTAAGTTTTTGTGTACTAATTAGACTATGACTTCACCATTCAAACAAAAATGCTGCTGCTATTAGATTACATGTAAGTACATATATATACACATAAATGTATATTTATATTTATTTTAGCTTAAATGGAATGACAAAATAAGTAGAGATGTTTTTAAATCTATGTTCTTAATAGCAGCAGTCTTGCTTTTCTAGATTACCTCCCTTTTTGATTCAGATCAGCCCTTCCCATTTTCCCCCCTAAGATGATCTTAACTTTAAGTGGTAATGATTTGTAAGAAGCACAAAGAAGCCCCTGGAAGTGATCTGGAAGAGTGGCATCTCTGACTTAGTAACAGTCTCCTGATATTCAGGCATTAGCATTTCTGTAACTGCTCTAATGCTACAAGCTGCTGCTGGTTGCTGGCTCTTGGGAAGGCTGGCACTGCTGCTATGATAGAGTTATGCTAAAGGTGGATGCATTTTTTGACAACATTTTATTATTTCAAGCACTCCCATTACAATACATTAGCTAAAACCCAGTCCAGAATAGCATTCTAACACAAATCTACTTTATTAAGTAGGTTTTTGTAAAAATGTCATTTCAACTATCTGTAATTTCTGTCCTGCCATACATTACATATGGGACTGATAACAGCAGCTGAATCCCTCCACGGTGCCTGACCAGGAAGGAGCAAAAGCTGTCAGGGCAGGCTTTGACTGGCAGACAACTGTGCAAGGGGACTGAGCTCGGAGCAAGCACCAATTACTGCGATGGAGACCTTAACTCTCAAAACACAACAGAACAGGATGTGCTTGACAGGCAATTAGGAATCCTGATCTTTAATGAGCCCTGATCTTCCACTCAGTGCAAGAACTAGGCCAAATCCATCATCAAAATATGCTTGCTATCAACAGTTATAGGGAAGAGACCAGCTTCGGAGAGATAATCTCTCCTATTCTCAATAAAACAAAGCATTTTACAAATACCCCCCAGTGACAATTCACAGGCTCACTGCATGTCTCATTTAGCTGCTCAGGTACAGTCTTTTGCTGACCAGAGATAATCCACCAGGGCAATCAGTCACATAATCAAATGATGGATTCTTAAGAACAAACTGAAGGCAACCAGGGCAGCACAAATGTTTATCTTCAGCCATGCTACAGAGAAACTTCACTTCCAAAGTCACTCCACCAGTGACAGTGGCCCTGACACATCTTTGCAATAACAGGAGAAAGCTATAAATTAAAAGACTGTCACTTCAATTGTATTTTGTAGTTGTATATTATAATCTAAAGGAGCTTGGTGATCTACACCATCCAGTCTGACCATGTCACCTTCTGCACTGGTGATATCTGGGTAATTGTCTTCAGTATCCTTGAAGTCATGATAACATGGAAGTCTCTGGTTTAATTAAGAACAATAACAAAAAAACTCTTTATTACTTCAGGAAAAAAAAATAAAAAATAAAAAACTGCATGGTTAAACACATGAAACGTTAGCCAAAAAGACTAAAATATATTTTGGAGGAGCTGTCACCATCTCCCTACTCTGCTTCACAAGGCAACTTGCACAAAGTCCGCCAAGCAGTATTAACAGAATATGCTCCAAAGCTTTAAATAAATTAACCAGCATATTATAGATCACTCTTCCAAGGCTGACAGTGCCCAGTGCTGCAAGCATGCAGCATTAACCTCATCCACAAGGTCTTTGGCAGCACAGCCATTAAATGAACAGCACTTCACTTTTCATAAAGCAGCAACCTGCTTTTCTCTGCTTCATGTCCAGGTAACCCATTCTGAGGTGAGGAAATCCTGATAAAGTCTTTGTTTTACATGCATGCATTTTCTTTTCTTACATTTCCTAGGTCACTTACATTCACACCTGTTTTTTTCATAAACCTCTCACGAGTACAAATCTACCACACATTTTGTACTTCAGCGTGCCATGAGCCTATTACAAAGCCTGTTCTTAGCAACAGGGACACAGACTGTGGCATCAAACTGCTTATACTGCTTTAAATGCATTGAATCCAACCATCTTCTTAGCATTATTAGTTTTTTAAATGTTAAGAGGACATATTATGTGCATGAGACACAGTTACACTGTGTAATTTTCATCTGCTTAACTACAGTCACATGCCAGTGTGGCAAAAAACTTCGTATTGTGTTTTCTTTGTTGGGTCAGTTTGAGAGGTTTACTCATTCTGAATCACGATTTCATTATTGTTCCACTGTTTTCATTACATTCAGGATGAAATGCTAGCTGGACTAACACCAATGACCCGTAGGAATCTCCAAAAGCATTCTGAAGGTAGTTTTAATAGCTGTAGTTAGATTAATGCCAAGAATGAAAAGACATTTCGTGGCAGCACCAGTAAATGAACGCTGAACTCCAGTGCCAAGAGGTACTGAGAGAAACAACATCCCCAGTGAAATGAGAGTGAGAAGTCAGGGATGGCATTTGCACTGGCAGCTGTCCTATTTATAGCACCCTGAATCAGGATATTGGGGAGTTACATTTTGAATAAAGCTAAGCTAAATCATTAGAGTTAAAAGCACAAAACCGAACACTGCTACTTGAGATGAGCTTCAAATGAACCTTGGATTCCACATTTTACCTGAAACTGCTAGATAATATTGTTCTTTCTTTTGAATTCATAAAATCTTTCCCATCTCTTGCATCACTCATTCTGTTAGATCTACAACACTAATGAAAAAGCACTAGATGCACTACCTGCTCTAAAAAAACATGATCTGGCCCTTTTTAAATATGATCAGGATTAAATTATCAGTTCAGATCAGCAGCAATAAGTGAGAATCATTATCTGGCATCTGCCACTTAGCAGCCTGTGATGGTAGTTTTAGTATGAGCCTGTAGTGGTAGTTTTAGTATGATCCTAGACTGAAATATGCCAAAAAAAGCTTCACATAAATGGCAATACTTCTTGTCTTCCAGTAATTTTATCTGTGTTAAAGCCCATACGAGAACATGGAATAGCAAAATCCCCTTTCCTGCAACAAACAACTCCCAGCACTTCTCTTAAAAATAAACAAATGCTAATTTCAGAGTGACAAGTCTTACTAAAATGTCAACATGTCAAGCTATTAAAAAGCCCATATTTCCCTTTGACCTACATGTGTATGTCCTTACATGTAAAAATGTGGGTCACAGTTTGTTTGGGTTTTTTTCAACCAGAGTTTATGAAAAAAGAATGCAAACATGAACTCACCAGTTATTCACGATGAGTTTTCACCTGCACCAGCTTTGAAAAGAGCTTTCCTGTCAGCTAACCTGTACCCTGAAACACAGCTGAAGGCTTTTATGCTGCAATCCCAATTCACTGCCAGGTGTCTGGGGGGGGCAAATCACTACATGAAAATTAACTCTCTATGTCATTGAAAAGGTGAAAAATGAAAGAAAAAATCTGCTTCATATGAGATTAGAAATAATACTTCTTTTCCAACTGTGTGTATATATATATATATATATATATATATATATATAAACTCACTTTTTTCTTTCTATTTAAAGAAAAATTATTTTCTTCTGATATATAGATCTGGACATCTATTACACAGTCATTCAAAAAGCTAGCAGGCATTTTAAGCAAGTTCTTTAAAATGAAAAAAAAAAAAGCAGAGTTGCAATCATGGAAAAATAGGATGTGAGGGAAAGATGCAACTGTGACTTTGGGGGATATTTTTTAAAGAATAAACACAAGTTGTCTTTATGCTGTACAGCTATGCTTTAAAAAGCAAATAGAAGTGTTTTTCTTCAGCTTTCTCTCCTCAACAATATTCAAAAGATGTGTAAGCATGATACCACAAAAGCCCACTTCAGAAGAAGCTAAGTACACTTATTAGGATTAGCTCTTGCCATTACAAAAAGAAACACCCTACACACTACTTTTTAATGTAAGTAAAGCAGATATAGATATATGATGTACATGAGCAAGCTATAAAGTCAGCATGTAAACGTGAGCATAGATAAAGCAAGCATATCTATGTGTGTGAGCTGTGCTCACATCACCTCCCTGAAAGCAGCACCTACTTAAAGGTCACTACTCAAATATTAAGAGCAGCTGAAACAAAAGCAGCACCTCTTTAAGGAAGAGCATAGTACAGGAATTCTTTGCAGCACCTCTTTAAGGAAGAGCATAGTACAGGAATTCTGTTCCTCTCCAACATCCTCATTTTGCCACAAACAGTTGATGAGACAGGGAGAGAAGTTCCACTTGTTCCAAAGTGTAACCCACTTGCCAGACAGGAGACAAGCCAGGATCCCTCTGCTATTGGCTGAGGAATCAGCCAGGAATCACACAGGAATCAGCTTACACAAGCTCACCGGTGCTCCCAGAGCTGGAACCACTCCCCAGCTGCCTCTGAAACAGGTGACTCTCAGGATGAAAGAGGTTTCCATCCAAGTGATGCCATTCCTGGCACATTGCACACATGCAGGAGAGTCACCACTGCTGACCTGCAGATATTAAGTTCACACTGGGTGGAACATATGCCACATGTCTGGCCAAAGCACAGCACGCTTCAGGAGAGCATCTGCACAGCTGCCACAGCTCCACAGCCTGCACACAGGACAGCCCCCACTGAGCAGCTCCAGTCCAAAGTCTTCACTCTGAACTCCCCCTGGAGCAGGGCAGGGCATGAACAGCCCAAACACCACGTCACAGTGTCCCTAAGAGTATCAGAAACCCTTCTCTATAACAAGGACTCCTCACTATCAGAGACACTGGTCTTAGAAAACATTTTGCAAAGCCTTCATCATCCTTCCATCACAAATTTCTGCATTTTCCTCAAGTCCTTGCATTCTCCTCTGTACTCCAAGAACAATTCCCAAGATCAGAGATAAACCACCCTTCCTAATGAGCACATTGCTCTTGGAAGAAGATTGATTCTGGTCAGGTTGCAGCTGTTCCTTTTCTCTTTTCTTCTTTGTTTGGGTTTTCTTTTTCACTAAGAAACAGTATATAGACATGTAAACATCCCTTTCTTAGAACTCAATTCTTGCCTGAAAAGCTCAGTTACTTAACAAAATCCCTTATTTTAAGGGCAATTCCACCTTCTCCTCATACAAATGCTCCAAGACTCTCCAAGCACTGTCTCCAAGACAAATGCTGTCTAGATTGCACATTTGCTAGTAATTTCTAATTGTATAATGATTTCATTTAATAAGGTGTATTCAATTTTAACAATAATTAATACACAATGTTTAATGTTTCACATCCCCAAGACCTTGTACTATGCCATAAGGTAAATCCTAGTTTCTTTTACCTAACTTCCATTAGCACCCCATTTAACTATAGGGAAGTCCTCTTGGAAACAGAAACAAGCATCAATATTGCCACTCAGAAGTCCAATATGTTTGCAAATTAAAAATTTGGAAACCACTATGAGGAAAGATTGCAGAGCCAAACCAGTCCTCTCATGGATCATACTTTATTAGGACTAGAAGATGGCCACTGAGTGGGACAGGTGAGAAGCAGCAATATTGTGGAAGGAACACAGGTGATCTATGAAGCACAGAGGAGAAATGAGGAAGTTGGAGGCATGCAGTTATCTGGCCAATCCTAACACGACTTAGGAAATTCTTGCACCAAGTCTCTTTTACTTTGATCCAGACTAATGTGAGAATTACATCAGCCTTTATATTTATCACCACATGTATAATGTTTTTGTCAACCTTAGGCTAAAATTTCATAGAGCAAAACATCAGGTAACATTTTTGATTTACTCCACTGAATGAAGAGACAAAACGTAGAATTTGAAGGTTTTTATCCTCTCCTCTTCAAAATGCCACTAAATCAACCACAGCACCTTAGACAGCAAAAATACAGGCAAGAACCTGGGCAGATAAAAATGATACCTCAAAAAAAAAAATAAAAAATTAAGAACTAAAGAGCGAAAAACTAAGTCTCTTAAAAGTACATTTTCTGGTAGTTAGAACAAATTCAGGTTTAAAATACTGGCCCAGAACCTTACAGTGTG
The DNA here is from genome assembly GCA_034509185.1 of Euphonia xanthogaster. Classification (NCBI taxonomy): domain Eukaryota; kingdom Metazoa; phylum Chordata; class Aves; order Passeriformes; family Fringillidae; genus Euphonia; species Euphonia xanthogaster. The sequence goes on along the minus strand of JAYDZK010000271.1, from coordinate 11,347,473 downwards.
TTCTACAGAGGTGTTGATTTTTACTCACTGAGGTATTCACTACCAGTACTCATCATCCCACAAACATTAGGACAGGCACACACAGACTTTTGGTGGAGCTGGTGATTCACCACCGCACACATTCTTTCCACCTAAGAAATGTTTGTTGGTGGGGCCCTTGTGACTCACCTCCACTGCACTTTCTTCCCCATCCTCATGGTCCCTTGGTGGAGTGTTGGTGATTTATTAACCAACAGCCCCGTCATCTGAACTCAAGCACTTTGTCAGATGACTACCCAGTGACTTCTGCTTCCTGAGGGAATTCAAAATGCTCTTCCACGCCAGTCTGTATGAGTGTACAGAACTCACCACAGTACAGTATGTGAGCTCTGAAAACAGAGCTGTTCCGCCACTATTCTCAGTTTGCCTTGTCCTGCTGTTTCACTGGAGCACTATGGTGAGGTAACTACAGAACACTTACAAAATGAACACTTCAGAAAGCTAACAGCACTGTGAAGCCACTTCCAGACAGCCCATCAGGCTGAACCCCAGCATCAGGAACAAAATCTCTTAGCTGTAACATTACCAAGTTAATGATGCTAACCTAAAGTCCAGCAGCACACACTTTGTGCTCACCAACTACAGACTTATCCCTAACAGAGCTGTGTATTAGGGAATAACTTTTACTATTTAAAAAAACAGAAAGGAATCTTGAGGCAGAAGTCAGGAATTTAAAAATAAATAAACAAATGAAACCACAAAAACAAAAGCAACCAACCAACCAAAGAAGAGCACCAAAACACCCCAAGCACATACCCCACAGACAGCAAACTCCTAAACTCCTTCTGTCCTGGAAGAAAACCAGAAATAACTCTAAAGAGGCCAAAGCATAGAGCACACACACAGAAGACCTGAAAACATTCAAACCCCAAAGTGCAGCTCATGCCTATTTCCATATAACAAGAATTACAGTGTCAGTAACTAACAGTGATGCTGCCAATGAGAAGTGCTCCTCACTACTGCACTCTCCACCCCCCAGATCCAAGTCTTGGGGCTGTTCATATCTTAGCTACTCAGTTGAAGATATAAAAGGTGCTGAAAGCTTCACAAAGGAAAAAAAACAGGGCTGTAGTCCCAGTTAGCAGTATGTACAGGAAAGATTTTTCAGATGACTTTTAGGACTCTGAAGTATTATTATTAGAGATTACTTTGCTCCTTGGTATCCTGTCACAAGCTTTCCATTTGCCCTGTGTTTCCAAATGGCCTTCATATAGAACAAATCATTTCAAGTACAGGTATTAGCTATTTAAGTACTTTTAAAAACATTTTAAACTTACTTTTTATGTCATATTATCTATGACATGCTGTTTCTTTTCCTCTCAGCTAGAAATGAGACTATAGATCAAATCTCTAGTACCCTGTTCTACATTCTGCTCTACTTGAGGTTACAGCCATCAGTGCTCCTCTTGTTCCTTGCTCGTCTATGCCATGACAAGAAATTTAAACAGGTAGCACGTTCTGTGCTGCTGTCAGTGGTGAAGAGTTACAGCCCAGGCATGGACTTAATAAAAATAGAAAAAAAACCCCAACTTATGTCATATTACTTTGGTTGTGGTCCTCCTTGCATGCTGTAGTGAGAAACTGATGCTATTTAAACTTTAGAACACTGTTTCTTTTCCATCATCTGCCAATCATTCACAGTTTAGATTAGCAATTACTTCTACACACATATATAAAAAGATCCCTACTGCTCTTAAATGCAAAAAAATCTCTTAAAAAACTTTCTTTCCCAAGAAGTAGGCCACCCTGCAAAAGCAGATAGAAATTCATGCTCTTTGCAACAATTCCCCTGTTACCTGCATGACATTTGAAAAGATAATTTATTTATAAGTAACTCACATCTTTACTATTACTGTTAATTTATTTTCTCATTATGTTTGCACCTATATACTCAAAATTACTGATCTACAAATTAAAAAGAGGCACAGGAATAGCAACATGATTATGCTGTATGCTGCACATGGCATTATCCCTTTGAAACAGGAGAATGCATAGGCATGTACAAAAGGAGCACTTTTAGGGCTGTCCACACCACTAGAAGCAACCCCTCCACCTTGGAGAGTCAATGTGTCAGTGACTGCACACAGTGCCAGAGTCATCAGAAGAATGACTACAGTCAAATAAAGCAAAGCCCACACCCTACACGTCTCTGTAGCTGTAATAGGTTACAACTGGAAAAATGCGTAAAAAAAAGAAAAAATTCCATAGGAAACTGAGCAAGAGCTTGCAACAGCCCACTGTCTCCAAAAACCAATCACAGCCAGCATTTCTGTGCATACCCTCTGACTCAAGCTGGGATCTAATGGAAGAGGAGGAATAAAACAAGTATCCACCCCAAGCGTAATAAGGAAGGAGGCTCTAAATTCTCAGCCAATTACTCAAACCTCATCAGGATGTGAGCCCATAGCTTCCTCCAGCTCGTGCCAGAATGGATATGCTTTTCCAGCTGTGCAGACAAGGAAATCCTCAACGCTCTTAGTCCATCCCATAAAAATACATTTTGTTTACATTCAGATTCAAGGAATAGGACCAAAGAGGCTGCATTCATACAGGCAATATTGATGACAACTGAATGCAGATGGAGGCAGAGGCAGCATGGCTTTAGCTCCAAGCCTGTGGAGATGCCTCCTTTCCCCCTCCTGCTGTCGGCAGGCACGGTAACATTCCTGAAGCAGAGGAAGGGAGAGGAGCCTTCTGACACAACCCAAGGAAAACCCACAGCTCACCTCAATGTTGGCTGCCACTGCCCCTTCAGCTGCTGCAGGTTATCCTTCCCAGAATGAACCACTGCCCCGTCAAAGTGTTTTACAGAAAAGCCCAGGAATGTGCAACATGGCACGTGAGCAAATGCAAAACCGCACCAGAAAAACTGGAACATACTCACAACACTGCCAGCCATCAAGAAAGCTCTGCTTCACCTGCATGTATTCTAGTGCCAGATACATACAGAAATCAAAGGAAAAAACCTCAGCCTGTAATATCTGTATATTTTACAAGGAAAAAAAAAACAACAAACTTACAGCAGACAAGTATATATTGTAGGAGATGCATATCCCACAAAGCAACAAGTCCAAGATCACACAGCATCTTCCTTCCCTGCTACCCAATTACTCAGCTTCCACACTCATGCATGAAACCTGATAAGTTTTAACCATTTTAAAATAAAATTTTTGATTATTGCTTCTGCAACTTTTTGAAATTAGATTCTGAAAGCAAAAGCAAGACAGAATTAAGGACAAATTCAAGAAAATATAGACTAGTGCTACTTTCATGTGTTAAAAATGAAATGTACATAAATAGTCTTACTAGTGGTTTTTTTGTATATAAATTAAAAGTCTACACAATTTTGACTTTTTTCTGGAACGCATAATATCAAAAGCTTGAGCAATTAATTCTAAAGCATAAAATGCATTCCTATACTTTGTAAATGCCCCTTTCACTGAATAAAACAACCAATAAATCTAAATTGGCTTTACTCCATTTCTTTCTAGTTATTTCATATTTTGTACCTAGAGAAACTTCTGGGTCAGAATTCCTTAGCTGAATCACAAAAGAACCTCCATGCAAGCATTTATCATTCAGTACATGTAGAATCAGGCTATACAGACACTGCAAAAAGCAGCACTGTATCACCCAATAACTTTGTTTTCATAGCTTCATGCAGTGTATCTTTTGTTATGACAGCTGCAAAATCACCCCATTACTCAGCCCTCTCCTCCCTGCTCAGCATTACATCCCTGTTCCCCTTTTGCCCACATCCATTCACACATGCCCTACTACCCTGGCAAAATCTGAAGATCCGTATTAGCTGTGGCACTGGCATTCACTTTTTTGTCCCCTCACAATCAGGCTTACAGCACTTTCCTCCTCAGTAATGCCAGTGCTGGAGTCTGAATCCTCAGTATTATTTCTTTCAGACCCTTCACTTTCCCTCAGCTGCCTTTCATCATCGAATCTGGCCCATGTCACTACAAACTGTCTTCTCTTGCACCAGCAGAGCCCCGAGGCTGACCACACTCCCTAATTTATACATCCACCTATTGTCTCCATGCACGTCTCCTGCCCTGCACTTGCCTCTGGCTGCTGGGGAGTTCAACTCATTAAGAGTCACCAAAGAACTGCCAAAAGCACCCAATATACCCTGCCAGGACAAAGCAGAACCAATGCTGCCGTCTTCTCCGAGTCAGGGATCTTGCAACAGGAATAATTATCTCATAAAGGTGGAAGGACAACACGGGAAGGACTTTAGAGTAGAAAACACAGAGTAACTAAAAGAGAGAACAGGGTGAGATGAACCTTTGCAGAGACACCAATTACTCCCTCCCCTCAGGCAGAGGCTCAGCGAGTGACCTTGTAGTAGTACAGCTGGGAAAAGCAACTTTCACAAGTGTTTCACCACGTCGTAGGCAGTTACATTTATTTCCTCACAACTGCATAAGCTAAATGGGGAATTTCAGAGCCACATTTTAAAATAACTCAAAACGTTTTAGCATATTCATTAGACAGCTGTGTAAATTCTGTCTCCTGCCGTTCTTCTGATCACTCCAACAGGAAATGCCACTCTGTAAGCTGGCACTTCTGCAAAGCAAATGTGATATTGTATCGACAGCAGACTAGTCAGTGCAAACCTCTGACTCAGTGCTTTTTGGCAGTTTCAACAGCTGCCTCAGGAATAGGGCAAGGAGGAGCCAAACCCCAGGTAAAAATCATTACATTTCCTTCCCTGAAGTCAAGGAAATCTACCTCCAACAAAACCAGGGCTTCATCCTAAGAGTTTTCAAAGATGATCCAATCTGCTTTGGTGCCTACAATATTAAGATCTTGACATAGATGCAGGTAGATACAACGTCATTACAAGTGCAAGAACAGATGAAGAATTCTCTTCCAAAACACCAAGATCCACACTCAGTGCTTTTACCTGCAAGAATTTCATCAACCTCAAGAAAAACCAACAGAATTATGTCTACTTGAAGATTTGTCTAAAATTTTATGGTTTACATTCTTCTTTTTTATTTACATGCACTTTGTAAGGCATCTTCCAATGCTGGATAGATCATTTCCAAGTACAGTTAATTCACTACATGCTAACAGAGGCAGCTTTAAAACTTGAAAATTACAGCCAACAAAACCTGCAAAGCACAGTTGGAAAGTTTTCACTTTCTCCTACATAAATCATACTCAAGAAGCAAAAGTTGGTAGACAAGTTAAATATTCATATAGAATTTAGACATTTAGAAGATTTGCATGCAGAGAGAGATGTTTGAGCCTTCAGGCTGCAAGTGTTTCACGATGAAATTGGCATGAACTTGAAATACGATCTAAGTAACTGTATCAAAATGGCAAATGACAAAGAAACCAGCCTTGCATGTGTCCTCTCAACCTTAACCACTTGCACCTTACCCCTGTTGTTAATTGTGATGAACACAGAAGGTGCACATGGTTCAGAGCCAAGGAAAATCCTTCTGCGTTTTTGCAGTAAACTCTTAAGTCTGAGTTGCCAATATCATAAAAAGGTAAGTAATAGGAATAGCATTACAATTCATTTACTAGAATGCCAGAAGTCTGCCATAAATTGTTACCTTCCTACATAAAGCTGGCAAAAAGCCCAATTAAGAAATAAATACTGAACAATGCCAATAAGAGAGCAGATTCCACAGACCTTGGTCCCTTGTAAACCAGAAAGAAGCTATTCTTCACAGACAAGTTTATCAGAGAACAATGACAACATTCAATCCATTTTGCAGAACTTCGTCAGAAATTATAAAATAAAAACTCAAAGGAAGTTAGAAAAATAGTTAAATTAAAAGCTGAGTGGAGACCAGATAAACATAATGGCAATGGCATTATCAGAATTGTTTGGATGCCATTCCAAAAACAAAGAATTCAAAATGTGATCATCAGACATGGACCCAAAGAGATTAAATTTCTTGGCCAGGTCTTATATTACCAAATAGCCTTCTGAGCAATAAATCACATAATCCAGGAGTTTCTGCATTGCAGCTGCACCTACATTCTGAGAAGTCTTCAGCACTGAGACTGCACCTGGCCAGGTACAGGTCCAACCTGTTTTCCCCTGCTCCATGCTGCACCATGGCAGTAGAGGACATGCACTTCCCCAGGCAGTGCCAGCTGTCACACGGGCAGTGGCACGAGGACAAACCCCTGAGCTGCACACAGCTGCAGCAGAACCCACTGCCCCATGCACTGCACTGCCAGAGGGTGAAAAACCACTAACACCCCACCTCTGCCTTTAGGCTTTTCATTGTTAATATAAAGTGGAAGTTCCCTGCAACAGTGAACCTTGCTCACCAGTGGACTGTGGTCAAAACATGCTTACACAGTTTTGGATCTGATCCATATTTGAGATAGTTGTGTTTTAAAAAAAATTAAATACCAGTCCAGGCACTCAGTTTTCTTATTTTCTCAGTATAACTGTGTGTGGTCTCAGGGTTTCACTCTAATTTAGATTAACCCATTATCCTCTTATTAAGGAAAAGGAAAAGGTATTATCCACATGCCTCAAGTTGTCAATTTGATCATTTTCAGCTACTTAGTACTACCACCTCTGCTAAGATTGTACTTTCTCCCTATTTACTTTAGCAGCTTCAGCTTCCCACTGCACTATCAGCCTGACTGAATGCAAAAAAGCCCATCTGAAGTTTCTGAGGAGAGACAGTTGAAGTTACACTGAGTGCCACAACTCAGGTCCTGCCTCAGACAGGGTATGGTTTTTGCATGTCTCCACAAATAAGCCAATAATTAGATAGAACTATAAATTTAGTCTCACACATTAATAAAAAATTAAATATGACATTTTACAATCCCACTTAAACCAAATATCTAGGCAAAAGCTGCAACTACTCATCCATGAAGGCACACTGTGCTGTGAAGGATCTCAACAGAAGCACCCATTTCCATGTTCTCCAATACATACAAAGACTGTGTTACACGGGGCTATGGATCTTAGAGGTGCCAGGATTTTATCTTTTGGTCTCCAAAGAACAGCAGATGTCACCACACCCGAATTATTATAATGAGAAATGGGGGAAGACTGATATTAGCCAGCTGCTCTGGGTGCACAGGCATGCTGAACAGAGTGGCTTCTGGAAGCTCAGGACACCTGCAGATCTGCAGTTAAAACTGACCCCATGCTCAGAGGGGGCAAGTAAGGGGGAAAGCTTACCTCATGCTTACATCCATGTAGGGATATGGAGCCAGGAGCACTTCTGCCATCTGGGATTCACTCAGAAACATGCTCAAGACCATTAAGGTGTACATCTCATCCCTCTACAGCTTCTGCCTCCAAACTGTGACCTGAGAATTTCCGTACAGTAAGGCTACAAGGCAGGTTTCATGACTTCCACTCCTTTTTACTTCTTTTCCATGGCACCATAATTTTTCTTTTAAAGTATATAATCTACCTTTCACTTCTCAGACCATGGGTTTTAAAGACTTAAAGCCCGTGCCTAATTAAGGGTCACCTCTTAATTTTCATTCACTCTGTGCTTATCTTTTGTAAGTGATATGGGTGGTAGAGCACAGAAATAGAAAATCTCACATGGAAAAGTCTTTAAGTTATGTAGTTCTCCAACTCAGCAGTTGCCAGAAAATGTGATATTTGAATCAAAAGGCATACCAGACTTCTCAATTACCTTACTTCGAAGTAAAAGGCATTGACATTTATGATTAACAGGAAAGAAGACACTGTGATGCTTGGATTACAGAGTGGGATCACAGCTGTGCCAAGCTTACCTGCTTCTATTAAAACTCCAATCACCCAGGAAAGCCAAGAGCTGCAAGTAGGACCAGCAGCACACTCTGGCATCATACAGGTTTCTCTGATTTCTGTGACATACTGGATTCTTACCTTCTTTCATAAAGCCTAAATAAAACCCAAGAAATTCTGTTCATGCTTTCAGCGTGGAGTTTACATAGGTCATTTGTATTTAGGAAGCCCTTTCATCAAACTCAAAACTAATAACATATCCTCCTTGTACTGTTGCCCTTTCAAAGTTGTGTCATTTAAAAAGCTGTTTTTTCCAAGAGACATACAACAGTATCTTCTATTTTTACCAAGTAAACTTCTCGTTCCTGTTGTGCACTTGATTATGCTCATTTTACAACAAATATTTGTTTCCTTTAGTATCTGAGGCTCATCTCAAAAAAGGGGAACTTTCAGAGCAGTCCATTAGCCTTCAACAGCTCCAAAGAAACATAAGTGGCAATCTATTTAAGGAACTGTTTTTCTAAAACCAGAGAGAAATATTTTGACTTTGGACAAAACGCTAAATTGCCACTCAAGTCAGCAAAATAAGTGTTTGGACAACAAACCAAAACCAACAGTGACGTGCCACAAACTTTTCCTATTTACACTGGATAAAAAGAGGGTACTGGACACTGACCAAGCAAATGTAAAAAGAGTTCTTTTTTTCTAGCAACTTTTCAATTCCAACTTTCAACTTCTATCCAAGTCTCCCACCCTCTTTTCTGCAATTCATCATCCTGAACAACATGGTACCTGCTGGGTTTTTTTTGCCCTCTCTGCTCTTCATCTTTTAAATGAGGAATTTTGAATTAAAAATATTCAACCCCATGAAGGTTCATAGCTGCTACTCTTCACTCCTTTTCTGCTGAAGTTTCAATCTCTGCCTTGTGCAGGCAGCAAAAACAAAAGGTGCCGAATTTCTCTGTAGATAGCAACTTATCCTTCCATAAATCAGGCCTGTGATTAACACCATTTCTGATATTGTTGGGTTTACTTAAGCCTGAAGAATATTTTCAGGCCATTCCTTGTGCCCATTCAGGATTCTACTTTTCCTTTCCCAGGCTAGAGCATTCTCCAGCCTTCCACACAGCTTCTGCACCCCTCCATTCTGTGGGATGTGGGATATGCACATCTTTGCCTGTGTGACTTCCATAAGCTGATGCTAAAGTGCAACCCCTGGATCTCAGTTTTTTGCAGGCAAGTTTTTGTCACTCCCTCTCCTCCTGAACAAAGTTACACAATACCCATACTCAGAAGAGCACACAAGAGTAAAGAAGAAATTAATCTCACTTGAGTAATACAGACAAAGGAGGCCTTCACTGAAGTTGAAAAGGCAGAGTTTATGGGGCACAAAGAGAATGAGGAATAGATGTGGGTGAAGTGAATAATGTTTGCTAGGCTCTTATGTGGTCTGACATTTTTCATCCTCACGGTCTCCAAAACTCAACTTTCCAATGAAATGCAGAATTTGCTTATTTTCTAGGTTCATTCACAGCTCTCAGGAATTACACGTGTGCGTTTATGCTTGAGATTATTTTAAATTCTGAGCTTCTTGCTAGAAATTTCATTGTGGGTAAACACCTTTAAGTACCTAAAGCCAAATTTCTGTTAAGTATAATATTTCTTGTTCCTCTTTCTTTCCTGGAGTGCTTCCATGTGCTCATACACAACTGCTATGCTCCACTTAACTGATGACTGATGTTTTTCACATCCATACACATTTTTTCTGAGATGTACTGTGCCCAGCTCTAACTTCCTATTACTATGTAACATACTGGAATTTTAGCCAACTGCTGTTGCATTACATGTGGCTGGTTTAGATCTATATTTTACAGTGATCACAGAACAACTAATTAAACAGATCCTGCTTGACATTTCTTAGCAAGGACTCTCTAAAACTAAAAAAAAAAAAGAAGGGAATAAATTATAGCTGCTCTAAATCTGAGACATCTATCCTAAACTTGTGAGACACATTTTTTCAAACCTAGGAAATTATCAGAGCCCAATATGCAATTTTCACAAAATATAATCATATAAGCATCATGTAATCTTCCATCACCCCCCAGGATCTGTATGTAGATAAAAACAAAATAATATTTCTGGTACTAGAGAATAACACTCCTGTAAGGCATAAAAGTACTTTTGGCTGAGAATTTTTTGGGGTTGGGTTTTTTTCCTTCATTAATTCTTTATCTCTGTGGGAAACTTCTGTTAGTCCAAGATTTTCCTTAAAATGAAGAGAAAATTTCATCTCTGGAAAAAGTCTACTCATGGGATCACAAACCCCTGGCAATCTTAGGTTTTTAAACTCATTAACCTCCTGAGACTGCTGTCAGGAGGCTTTCAGTACTTACAGACTAAAGAGCAAACACTGAAATGCTGAGATGTCACCGATGACAATGAACGGCCTCGGACCTGGAGCGCTGCAAGGCGACCAGCTCTGGCCAAGCATTTGCTACATTTACCTTGAATTCTTGGACTGGATTCTGAATTCAGGCTTTGGCACTGGCCCATTGGTATCCCTAGCAGTAATAAATTATGCAGTTACGAATCTCATACTGTTTTTAAGAACCTCAGCTGACAGTGCCTTCAGTACGAACCGAGAGTTCTCAGAACATCATGGAACAAGTGCTTCAGTCCTGATCAGATAAAATTACTTAAGTACAAGCTCAGATTTGATATGGCTGAGAATACTTGCTAGATGCATTAAAATAAAAAAAAATGAGAACCCTTGTAAATCTACATAATGGCATTTCTTTTCAGGAACAAGAAAACACCTGTATTATATCCTTCACTTCCAATTCCCAGGAAAGACCTGCAGCTGGTGAGCCCAATATAGAGAGCCTCCACAGGACTCCTCTAGCAAAACCTACACAGAGCTGAAGTTCCACTTGGGGGCTGTGGGGGAAATTGTTGTAATATTGAGACTCAAAATAAGCCTGAATTACAATAAAACTTCATACCAAAGTGTCAGGAAGGTTCCCTACTGAGTAATAATTAAAGGAATAAAAAAAAAAAAGAAGCCTTACAATCCCTCAGACAAAGTAAGACCCAGGCTGCCAAGGAAGATGCACCCAAGACTAGATGGATATCCACAGCCTCCATTCTACAGTCCTGCTAGCATACCTCACTTTTTTCCATATGATGCATACATTACCTGGAATTAAGCATTTAAGCATTTTTCCCATATGATGCATACATTACCTGGAATTTATCATTTGCCCCCAGAGTCCATGGACCATTAGAACACCAGAGGGATCTGTGCACAAACACTAAGTTGCATTTCATAATGAATTACTGAAGAATGCACCAGCCCTGCATGGTATGAATCCAAAAATTACAGAGACAATACACTAAAAGAAGGTATTTATACAAAGTCATGGAATGGCTGCTCTTTGCAAAAGGAACAAAGCACTGGGTGAAGAGAGGAAAAATTTGGGTAAACAAATTGATATTCAGCTGCACAAAAATAAGTATTTTAGGTCTATGATGATAAAACTATTTCACTAGAGAATTATTCCTAGAAGCATTTAGCCACTAAGACAGAAAAAATAAAACTGCTGTGAAGTCCTGAACAAAAGCAATACAGCAAAGCTTTTTATATGGTGTCCATGCAATATATCACAGTACTGTAATTTAAATTAAGAATTTTTAAAAAATTAAAAAGAAATACTAAATTTGTGCTAAATAAAGTCCTCTGAATGGTTTTGGCTGTACAATTGTATAAATGCCACACACAAAGATCCCAGCTAGGAGAATGGTAGGATTTGTGGATTAATACCTAAAAAAATACTGAAAAATAAAAGCCACTCCAGGTATTCCTACCAGAAGTATTTAAGTGGCACTGCCTAAAGGAATTTGCTCAACCCTGATTTCTAGGATTAGATTTCTTGATTACTAGGAAAGTATGAAGTAGAAAACTTCTGGTTTAGACATGATCCCATCAGTGAGCTGTATTATAAGTGCATATACCATGAATGTTTACTACTGAAGTTCTGCAGTAAAAAAGCTTCTTCCAAACAGGTTAAAAGAGCTACATTGTTACAGAACCCAGGTAATCAGAAAGTCATCTGGATAAATCAAACAAGTTACAGTGTGATTGCTCACCAGGGCTGCACACTGGCAGCCCCAGCTGAAGCCACACTTCAGCCAGCTCACCGCCCATAGAAGCCCAGGACTGGAGAGCTGCTCTAAGCCACAGGTTATTTCTGCTGCACTGATCAGCCATTTCCTACCTAGAAACCTCCTTCCTGGACTAAGTCTGATCCTGGTCTCATTCAGCCTTAGCTGCAGAAGTACTCATTGGGCTTGTAAGGAGGACAGTACAGGAAGAAAGTGAGATACCTAATCCTCTTGAGGAGAAAAAAAAACCTGAGTCTTCAAAATAAGACTGCTAATTTATATTGTGATTTAATGTTCTACAACTCAATTGGCCAACACTGTAAAGGTGCAGTAACATCGAACATCAGCCTGCTCCATTGCAAATAACTATTTCAGACCCTCTCTGCAAAGCAGAGTAGTCTGAAATACCACCAATGTATTTCTCATGTAAACATACAGAACCTGTACCAAACCTTCTCTGCCCTCTGCAAATCAGTTTTGCCAAAATTTGGCCACTAACCAGGAACTATCAATTAACTAAGTCACTATAGCAACAGGCCTCCAAATCATAATGTTCACTTCAGAAGAAAGAAAAACATCTAAACAGGGAATGATAGTCTCTATGTGATTTATGGCCATGCATACCCCAGTCTGTATTGAGAGGATAGATTTCAGATGAGATAAGAGAAAACAGCATTAAAATGCTAAGTCCAAAACCCCTGCACTGAAGAGTTAAGGGAACTCCACAACACAACAGGCACACTGATAAAAAAAGCCAGCGTAGCAATGGCCTAGAAAGGCATGAATGCACCAGGCACTTAAAAAAATTACATAATATTCAACGTTTTCTTTTCACTGTCTTCTTCCAGACCAGTTGTGATCTGTATTGCTCTCAGCTTGCCACTTCTTTCTTTCATTCCAATGCTGAAAAGCTGTGCTAAATTTCCCAAGGGCTCATCACTCAGTGAGCAAGCCTGTTTCAATGTGCTAGTGTGTCTGCTGAAATAGCTACTTCCACAAATAAACCACACACAATTCCTAACAAACCTACGATTACATGAAAACAGAAGAAGTATTAAAACCAATGAAACATATTAAACAGCTGACCACAGTTTCTACAGTACTTTAGCAGCTACACCACTTGTCATGCCATCAATTGATTTAGGGGGTTTGCAGAATTTATTATATTTCTACAAATGAGAAACACATTTAATCTCCTATTCTTGCATGCTTTCCACAATATATTACAGAGATTAAAATGAACATAATACGCTCTAATAGAAGAGCACATTGTAAAAATAGCTAAACTTTGGTGTAATTTTTCATAACAGATTTGGTCATATTTATATATATATATACATAAAAATGCATATTTTACATTAATATTTATATAGCCATACCCTAGAAATGGAAATATTCAGACACTACAGCTCAGCAGAGAGTAGAACTGATGTACACAGAATTTTAAGATCAACAAATTAACTTCTAATATGGAAACAACTCCTGAAAACTATAAACACTTGTCAAAATACGATTCCTGACAAAGCAGCATGAATCAAGCTTCAAGCCATTAACTGCCTTTGGTTTTTGCATTACAAGACAAAATAAAATAAGGAAATTTGTTCCTGCATCATCTTTGCCCTTCCCCTAGTTATTGAAACTGTATTAGTGTTTTGAAAGTACTCCAACTTGGTGAAAAGTATATTTTCCTGAAAATTAATTATCAAAAATAGATTTCAATTCTCTCTGCTATAAAAAGAAAACCAACATTTAATGTTAATCTCACTAACCACCTAAAATCTTCCACTTCAGAGATGCAAGTTCAAGTGAGAGAGACAAGAATGCTCCTTCCACCTGCATGTGAAATGTTCTCAGAGAGGTTTGCTGGGATTTTTAAACTACAAAAAAAAAAAAGTGAAGCTTAAGCAGCATGAAATAAAAGAACAGAGGATGCTAAAAGAAATTACAGACAAGGATGGAATTTGACTTAAAGGTACATAATGAGATGGATTTTTTTTTTTAAGCTGGATAAAGATCTAGCTACTAAGCTCCTAAGTTCCCAAAAAGCTGCATGGCCTACTTTCTCCACTTGATCCAAAGTCATGCCAAAAGGGCCAGGCACCTGCCCTGATGAAACAGATTTCCCCAGAGACTGCACATTAGCAGCCTTCTCTCAGACACACGCCCCACAGCACAGGCAAGGACACAGAAATCATGGCAAAGTGGTGCCACAATAAAATGGGAATGGTGCTGAGGAGCCCTGCCAAACTAAAACCCTGCACTGCCAGCAGACACCATCCGTGAATCTCCTCACTGCCACTCTCTTCTAATCTAATTCACTTCTTCCCAGCATTTACACTGTTTACCTTTCCATGCCTCCCAAAACAGGTAATACAATTCAATTTCTACAGTCATTTTTACATTCCTATTCCCAGTGATGCAATCACTACCTTGAAAATACTGCTGAGAATTTAAACAAGGTAATTTTGGTAACAAAAAAGGCTGCTTAGAGATTTTGTATTCTTCCTATACAAATTTGGGGGCAAAACTGAGTTGGCACCATACCTTCCATGATTTTTGTTTTGCCTAACAGCTTTCTAAATTTAAAAGATAAATGATTTTTCCGAAACTGACTTCATTTCATTTCTGTTTCAAACGCTGTCAACCCATTTAATTTCAAACAAACCCATAAAGGGAATGGTGTGTTTCTCACATGTTGGACTACATACATTTGCCTTTTATTAATAATGAAAAAAAAAATTAGCAATGGAACAGAAACAAACATTTCAAACTAACCCCTTAGCCCTCTGATTTAATAAACAAGAAGTAAAAAGCCCAACAGCAAGATAGCCTTCTGATAGCAATATCCCCCAAACAACCTGACATCTTATATAATGCACTATATGTTTTCTTTGGCTCAGATTCTTTCACCTGTTCTCCCCTGGCATTGCTAGCACTACCAGATGGATCCATTTTAGATTTAATTAATTTACCCTGTCTCCTAGGATTTCCAAGAAGTAAAGCATGGACAAGAACCCTGGTCCTTTCCTTTCTTGGATACGGAAAAAGAATCTAGACAGAGAGAGATTTTCCTTTTAAGAACAGAATACAACATTCACAAATAAATATCTCAGGAGAACACGTGCTGCTCAAAGAAGCTAAAAATAGTAAAACCAACAAGCATATGTTTAACTGGGAACCTTCCTAGAGCCTAAAAGTAACATTATTCTTTAAATCCAACATGGGTATGGGAACTCAAAAACTGTGTTTGATTTTTTTTTATGGCAATGAAGCAAGCATATTCCAAGTGTCTGCATATAAAGTGAATACCATGCACTGCTTGTTGAACTAGACAGAATCCCTCCTTCTTGTCATCAGCCTTCATTCCCTCCACCACATTATTTTTCTCTTCTTAAAAATTCCTCAATATACTACAGATAAAATTTCATCCCATCCAAATTTAAGCTTTTTTTTTTTTTTCAATTGCTTTTATTCTCTGCTCATGTAAAAAATAAATCTACACAGGCACTTGGATCAGCAGGGCAACTTAGAACTACCTGTAGCTGTTTAAAATAACAACTGCCCTAAAGGACTCATAAACTACATTCCCTTCATAAATTTAACAAAAGGGGTGAGTGGATGCATGTTAATTATTTCATCTGCTCATCTTGATCACTAGGTTGCTTTACATGGGCTGGGACAAATCAGTTCTTTGACAGTCCCTCCTCTGCTGGCTTTCTCATACGATGCATGGGCCAGAGCGTTGCCCCTCGCTCAAAGCTGGTAAGAGGATCTGGCACAACTAAGCCTGCAAAACCAGCTGGCCTCAGCATACCACAACAGAAAAATAGTTCAGATCTTCTAAATTGCTAAGTCAAGTTTTGAAGGCACAATGCTCCTTATATAGGGTGGAATGTTTCACAACTATATCCTAGAGCTCCAGTAGCAAATTTTGCCACTTGCATAAAATGCTTCAAAAACTTAACTTTTTTAGCCCTCTAAACAGAACCTAAATGATGGAGAAGCATTGACACACAGCACAGGAATTAGGTTTCCTTGAAATGTATCAATACAAAACACAAGCCAGCTTGCATCACTTGTAAGTTCTGCCAATTCTCCAAGGTCTGTCTCTCTAACAGATACACTGCATCTCTGATATTAAAGCATTTGCACAAAGTTTTAGTTCCACATGTCACACAACTAAACAAGAATCTCAGGTTTTTACCTTCAGAGGTCTGGTGAGATGCAGAGCATTAACTCAACTGTATCAAATGTCTGAAGCCAGAGGACAAACAGAAACAATCTAAAATTAAATTCTGCAGACTATAATGATTATTTTTTTTAAATATCTTCTATAAATGTAACATTTGCTACAAGTTCTACATTGAATTAAACATATTTTTTTTATTTAAAATAATTGATTTGTAAGGGTTAGGGCTTGTTTAAAAAAAAGAATGAATCACAGATGTTCTGAGTTGGGAGGGACCCTCAGGGATCATCAGTCCAGCTCTTCAGTGAATGTCCCACACAGGGTCTGAACCAACAGCCTTGGTGTTAACTCTGTGCTCTGACCAACTGAGCCAATCTCAGTGGCTTTAATCATCTAATACTTTAACTTGATGGCCTTACAAATTAGTAGCAATCAGCCCAATTAACCCAGACAAACTGACAATGTAAAACCAGGCACCCAGTATCCAACATCAATATAATTAAAGGGGTGAAGAACCTCCAAATGCACTTCAGCACTGATACCCTCAAGACTAATTCAACCCAGCTGCAGGGACTTCAGGCCCATGAACAGGTGGAGCAGATCAGGTGTGCTGATGGAGCTCATCTTCCTACACAGTCTCACCTGAAGGGAATTCACCTGAACACCCTGGGAAAGCTGGAGCTTGCTTTGAAAAAGTTGTCTGCCTACATGCTCCAGTCAACAAAACCCTGTCCTGCAAAGGACACCATGAAATCAATATTTAGCATGGCAATAATGGAACAACCTCTCTTTTAAACCCTTCAGCATTGAATTTTTACCTATTAAACCATTTCTACTCAGTGAAAAGGCCTTAAAAAACATAGAAATGTTTAGGATGTGGAGCAACCACTACCTACCAGTCAACACAGCTCAGGTACCTTGCAGCAAGTCTCACAGTATTAAGGTCTGCACCTCAAGATACTAAGCCCAGTATTAGAAGATTAAATAAAAAATTCTGCTGTGACAAAACACTTCACTTGCTCTGACAGATTAAATTTGTGTTTAAAAAAAGGTGTGAGTGATGTAACTTAACTTCAGCAGACCTTAGATCAAATGAGGTATGGTTTACATTACCTCCATACCAAATCATAAAACAGATGCACACACCCCAAAATGCAGCTTGGACACCTTCACAGACATGATCATTGCACCATCTGTGCTCTGCACCAAGCGGTATGGCCCAGCACGTCAGAGCACTCGGGAGCAGCACAGCTGAGTGTCAGGCTGACAGTCTGGAGCTCTTCAATTACCCAGCCACCCCCACCACACCCACCCACACTCCTTAAAAATCAGCTCACTTGGCAGCGTGACCCTCCTCTCGAGGAGACTCAGGCACGCCCTGGGTGACCATTAATAAAGGATTTTAACAATTAGTAACTCGGCAGGTTTACTTTCTTGCTGTGCCTGATGCAAGTCTGGAGTCCCTTCTGCAGTACCTTTCACCTGCTGCAGGCAGAAATTTTCAAAACTGATTATTCTACTTCTTTGTGTATAAAAAGCAAACAGACAAGCCAAGGACATTCTGTGTCTGCTTTTTTTGTTTGAAAAAGTAAAAAAGAAAAGTTTAAAGAACACAAAACCCAAAGACAAAGAATCACATGGACAGTCAATAAAGACAAAAGTTTGTATAGAGTTTTATTAAAGCAACTATAGCCACAGAAATTATAACATTTTTTAAATGAGAGCATGAAAAATCATTTTAACTTAATTTTTATTATAGTTATTTCCAAGAGAAATCGGCTCAAAATATATATTTTTTTATTACTCGGTATGTATCAACCTCTTAGCTAAAAGAAAATTAAAATTAAGACTATTAGATGTTAATGCAAGAGACAGTATTGCTTTATGGAGCTTTAAAACAGTGCATAACTTTACAAACATTGGACTACCTTCCCCTACATATATACAGAGAAGCCAGGGGATTAAGTAAACCCAACTCAAGTCCAGAATATGATGTGTAAAGTCAACATTAGATTAAAAAAAAAAAAGTTAATGAACAAACATCTATAGAGAGAAAAAAGTTTTCAAGAACAATACCTCTTTCTGAAATGAAC
Organism: Euphonia xanthogaster; assembly: GCA_034509185.1. Classification (NCBI taxonomy): domain Eukaryota; kingdom Metazoa; phylum Chordata; class Aves; order Passeriformes; family Fringillidae; genus Euphonia; species Euphonia xanthogaster. The sequence continues at coordinate 11,329,265 of JAYDZK010000271.1, read as the reverse complement.
TGAAACTGACTGAAATCAATTCAGATTCAGACCTTATTAAGATCTTAAATAGAAATTTTGATGTCCAAACAGCTGTTTTGTGCAAGTGATGCAAGTTCCATATACTAACCTAAATAACTGCTGTGAAAGTCTTCTTTAAAAATTATGCATAACTTACTAACAAACATAATACCACAAATTGGAAATAAGAAAAAGCAAACACTTTTTTTTGTCATTCCCAGAATCATTCAGTTGGCAACACAAAGATACCAGAGTTTTCCTAATGTACATATCATCCAGGTCAACATAAAAACTTGATCACTTACATCACACAGGCAGAGCTAAAGCTCCACATGTTGGGACAGCCTTTTCCACTTTTATAAATTAAAATTTTATCATATCCTAGACACACATTCCAGCAAAGCAACCAAACTTATTTTTGCAAATATCAAAACCGTGAAATTTTTTGTGTTGTTTTCTTTCAAGAACAAGAAATCTGTAATACAAATTCAGCTCTTCTAACAAAAAGACACCAGAAGTTACACATCTAAGGCAGTGTCAAAGGAGGAAAATCAGCATTAGCCAGGTAAAATTTTGTATGATTTAAATGAGAAGCCAGGCCCATAAAGGGTGAAAGAAAAGAAGGAGGCTTATAGCTGGGAGTCTTAAGTAATATGAAAATAATGCAAACATAAAGGCAGTAGTTCCCTGTTTCTGGTCCTGAAGGAATCAGAAGCCTTTAGGTGTAAGTGTATTGTATATATACAGTATAAGAAAACTAACACCAAATGCTGGAAAAATCCCATGTAACAAAACCAATCTATCCAAAGTGCATAATCAAAGCATTGAAAAAATCCCTCATGGGGAAAAAGGTTTGCACTGCATGCAGACAGACTCTACAATATTTTCTCCTACCTAAGCTGTTCCTGTGACTAAAAGGAATAAAGGAGATTTTTGTTCTTCAATCTTCAAAACCCAAGTGGAGTTTGTCAACTTCTTTATGAAACAATACTTTTAGTATGATAACCTAGAAAACGTAAGAACATCACAAACCTTCTGCCTGTTGATCTGCAAACTCACTTTCAAAAAAAAATTCTGTCAAATCACTTCCAGCCAAGGATTCACCTCATCTGAAGCACCTGAAGTGCTCTGCACCAACTAGGACCACCATAGGTCACGGAGTACCCCAGTACCCCATTCCAAGTAATTTCTGTCCTGCAGAATATCTGTGCAGAATTACAGCTAAAATTAGTAGAACAGAGTTTACACTAGAAAACTTATGAGATGGTAAAATGAAGAATCATTCTAATACATGTCTCTATTTTTGCAATATTAGCGTCACCATTTTCAAACATTTTTTTTAAAGATATCTATATCAATGTTTTCCCTCTACTTAAAATAGAAAATTAATCCAACACCAGTAATGCTAAAGTTAATCTCACTACTACCAATAACAATAGCAATAGCATATTGAAAGTGAGTCACCTTTTTAGCTAAAAATAAAAATAAGAGCTAAGCATTAGATAAAAATGTAAAAGATACCATGAAAAATGAATAAAATATATCCAAGCATGCCAAAATATTTTGGCATGATTTTCAAGTCATGACTTTCTTGGACAAAGGGGAAGCAAAACTGTAGTATAAATTTATTATATTAAGAGCAATTAAAAAAACAACATGGTAGACCTGTATGTGACAGTCACAGTGACAAGCTGTTCAGTTGTTATGTGATGCTGCAATTGCTGACGAGGTTACAGTACTGCTCCCCATTTCTGTGCCCTAGTGATGATGAGTTTAGGGTATTTTCTCCACTCTATGTTAGCAGTTCTGATACTTAACTTAGGTAGTGAAGCTCAGGACATGCAAAAAAGGTTTCCAGGACTCAGGGCTGCAGCTGCACATGTGTCTGTTCTGCAGGTGGATCCATGGGGCAAGGGACCCCTGCCAGTTCCACTAAATGTGCACTTACTGCAGTTCTAAAAAAAGAGCCAATATTTACCATTGCACACATCAGCTTGCAGGAGAGATGCCCTTACAGGATATTATCAGCCATTCAAGCACTCAACTTTTGATTCCCCAGGGGAGCCTGGCAGAAGGTATAATTCTTGACTGGAATGGAAACATACCATGTGTGACTTTTAAATATTATGTTTCTAATGTTGAAATCTCAGACGTAATGGCCACAAACCAAGTAAATACAACTTGCTACAACAAAAGAAAAAAGCTTTTAAAAGCTTAAAATGTTAACATTAGAATATTATTTTTTTTTAAAAATCTGATTCATCTAGGACACTGTGAACATCTAGGCCTGAGTCCAAAGCCATTGAAGTTATTAGGACTGCTTCCCTCTATTTCAACAGACCTTGGATAACTCCCTCATTTCTGTACCTCTCAAACAGACAAATACATGCAATATATCATCTCAAAGCAAAGGAACTCAACACATTTCGGTGGCAGCACATTCATTTAAACAGAACCATGGATACTATATATGGAAATGAAGTGTTCCTCTCAAAGATGCAAACCCGATGGATTCTCAGACTATAAATACCATCAGGATTCAAAATGGGCCCTTCCCGACCAGTATGTCTCTGACAGGCGTGGAAGATAGGCATCATTCCTTCTCATTTACTCAGACCCTGCTGCTTTTCCACCCTCCACTGTCACCCAAGGTGACCTGTGTGTCCCAGACAAAGTGCCCACACTGACAAACCAGGAGGTCTAATTTGGAACTGGTGCATTTAGCCCCGTGTAATTTTGCAGAAATGCCAGTGTAGTCTTGTGATCTAACAGAGTTTTGCACTCACTTCCCAGTCAGGCATTGTATTCCTGCAAGGAGCAGGGAGCTGGACTCAGTGATCCTTATGGCTCCCTCCCAACTCCAAGCTATTCTATGATTCTAAACCTTCAGCCATGTAGCAGCATACAAACCCATTACAGCAACACAGCTTTTTAAAGTGTAGCTCCTTTCCTTCTGCCACTAAAATCATATGTGCGGGAGAAAAATATTTTTTTAACCATTAACACCCACACATAATGTTTCAGCTCTCTTTCCCTCAGAAAACCTCCACAAGCTGCATTCACTGTGCCCTCCTCAGACTTCTGATAATTCACTAGTTTTCATACATGTAAAATACACAGTTTTATGCAATGTGACAAGGTATGTTTAGTAGAACCAAAGGGATACCCTGTTCCCCAATTTCATCTAGTGCTATTTTCATGTTTATACCTCCCCAGCGACTGCTGCCCTACCAACTTCACACTACAGGATGCCTTGCTGCTGCTGAACTACAGCCTGATCCTGCTGAGGAATTATCACCAGCCAGCCCTGAAATTCATATAAACTTTTGTCACTCTGAGTTGGATTCCAGAGAAGAGCCAATCTCAGAAGGAACGCTTGACTGCTGCTCTGCGCTGCACCTGACTAGAGATTACAGCTTCTTTGTAGGATTTGTCCCAGGAAGGACATTCAATGACTAAGATTCACAATCTACTTTCTTTCAGTAATACAGGACATACAAGTACCATCCTTGCTAGTTTTAATTATAATCATTAGATCCTGTCCCTGCAGAGATTATACTTAGGGCTGGTGCTCTCTAAATGTTCAGTGCTTCTGTCTCTGGGGCTGTAAACTGCCCTCATTCTGCATGCAGAAATCCCAATGTATCAAAACTGAGTACACGGATCAGTGTTACTTAAAAGCTTTTTGTTTGCTATTACAGGCATTTCGTCTATTGAGCTAAACTGGATAAAAAAAAAAAGGGAAATCTAATGGTTTTCAACCAGCATTTATGGATTTGCAAAAGTGAGATTTTGAAGTTTTGTTTGCATGCAGATGTTCTCCTTAAATGTATGTGTTGCAAAGCCTTGAAAATAAGCATGATACTGTATGAAAACAACATTTTGGTTGAGAATGTTTGGTTTACAGGTTAAATCCTTGTCTATGCATTCTCTTTTCTGCATGCAGAAACCTATTTTAGCATGAGTTTATAAAATGTGAAATCCTTTCTAAGCTCCAGAGAGCCAGAAGTACCTTCCTTCCCAGAGCATGGAAAGCAGCAGCATACACCCCTGCACACCAGCGCCCTTCTCTGCCTGTAGAAACGCCCCCTGCAAAGGGCTGCGAGCCCCTTTTCTCTCAGACCTTGACCTCTCCACCATGGCCATCTCTCAACTGGCAACCTGTCTGGGGAGGCTCTCAGGGAGGAATTGCGTGCAGACCACCTGACAGCCATGGGACAGGAAGGACTGAGCCAGGCTGTGCATGTGACCGAGCAGCAAAATGCATTTCAGCTCCCGCTAATCCCCCGAGCCTCCCAGTTGTTCATCGTACGCCGCTGCCCAGCTCATCTTCAAGAGAGCCAAGGTGACGACTCCAGGCACAGATTTAAATGAAGGGCTCCCCTGCATTGTGTGTCCACACGTGTCTTCCAATGTACACTCCAACTTTTCTCAACAGATTGCGCCTCAAATCCTTCCTTTGTTTGGAGAGGACGTTTGTGCAGGTATCGCTCAGAAACCAGCAAGCCTCGCCAACAGGAGAGCCAGCTTGGAATGAATGCTGCTTGTTTTACAGACAACTTAAATTTTTCCACTTACAAATTTTCTCAGGCTTTAGAATTCTGGGTTGAAATTCTTAACTTTTCAAAGACGACTTCTGCAAATATTGTATTTCCAGCAAAACCAGGTTTCCTTCTGTTCAAAACAAATGGGAATGTTGCTTGGTTTCTACTGAGTAAAAAGCACCGTGTAACTTACTACATTTCAAAAATGTGTAGACCGAGGTCAAAGAAGACTATTAGGGCTTGTAAGTTCAGGCTAACAACTGCTACCTATAATCATAATTTTATTTGATATGTGTACAAGTCCTGGGTTGTAGGGGAGGAAAAGCTCTTCCAAAACACTGAAAGGATCACACTAAGGATGTATTCTACCTGCCAGAGGCCAATGACACAAGGTCTGTAAGAGGTACCCTTCACTGGGGAATTGAGGAGCAGCAGTAAAGGGTCTGGTATCATATTCTTCAAAAGGAAACAAATTCCATTTGATTCTGCACTGACCAGCTCCAGGAGCTGACTGTGCCCCAGACCTGTGCTCTCTCATTCCACTGCTCCTTCTCCATGGTTTTAGAGTTTGTCCAAAGCCATAACAGATAATGTCAGCAGAAAATGCCCTCCAGGAGCAGAGAAAATGTAGAGGCAGATCCATATAATCAAAAGAACTGTAGATTGTATAATATGCATTTAGCCCCTATGTGTACATTACCATGCACATTAATTTTATTTTTCTGCTGTTACCACAAACAAGAACAACTAATGTCAGAGTCCAACCCAATGAAATTTAATCTCACATTCTACTTTTCATGCACAAACAGAAATCAAGGGAGAAAAAAACAAGCAATGACCAGACAAGTTCATTAGCAGTATCTAAGAACTACTGAAAATGTAGATGTAAACACTGAGAAGAAAAACAGCATTTTTCAAGGCTGGTTGCAAATAGACTGTAGCTAATTTTGAAAAATTGCATCTAAAATTATACACCATATTAAATAAAGAAATAGGAGGGCTCTGATAGTAATGACTGTCACACTCCATGAAACACCGACAACAAAGGTAAAGATTTTAATTTTTGGGGCAGTTTTTTTTTAAATGCCAATTCACGAAGCAAGTATGGAGCATGAAAATCCTAAAACTTCAACAATGATTTTTAGTACACGATTAAGAGCCATGTTCTACTCACATACAATTACTTAAATTAGAGATGGAATTTTAAGGGACAATGTTGATGATTCTGTTAGCTGTTTTCATATTCTTGATTTACAGTATCTTGACTTTTTTATCTCCAAGAGAAAAAAAATTAATAAAATTTAATACCACAAAGTAATAAACTGCTTATGTCATGGTTTTAAATTCCAGCTTTAAATTAAATGAGTTGAAGAGCAGGATACTCCAAACAAACAACACTCTAAATCCTTCTATGTAGTCATTAAAAAGTTTTACATCCAAACAATCATCAACAAATTCATGGAATACAATGTCGTGTTTAGAATATAGCAGGGAGAGAAAAAAAATGAAACTTTTTTGCAGTTCTTTGCAATAACAGATACAGAAATGAGTGTCAGCACAGTAACTCTGAATTATTCACATATATATGTGAATTATTCAGTAAGAGGCCACAGAAAGTAGACATGAAGAAGATTTCTTTTAGCTCTCTCACTGGGACTGCTCTTTATGTAGATAGTGAGATGATGCTGGACAGCCCAACTCCCCTGCAACCTGTGGAGCAGCAGAAGAGGTGGCAGAGGAAAGGAAAGCTCCTAACATGCAGAAAACTTCTCCAATCCTGCAGTAGGAGGAGCTACTTCTTCCAAAACTGCTTTTTTATCAGGCCCAATAGAGTCAATACAGCATATATATGCATGCACAGTTCTGTCCAGCAGCCTCAGCAGCTCTTCCCAACTCACCAAGCAACAAAGTATGTGCTTGATAACAGCAAAGTTTCAGATAATTCCAGTTGTTACTTCAGTTAGCCTTTATACCCTAAATACTAGAAAAGTGTTTTGCAGTAACTAGTTGTAACTAACATCCTTGCAAACAGAGAACTCCCTCCAATTCCCCATTTTATTGTATAAAGAATGCAGGATCAGCCCTTGAAAGTTCTTCTTTGCCAGAGTCTTGAAAATCCTTATTAGTGGAACAAATAGGATCTAAAAGGAGACATATATCTCCCCCTACCTGCAGAGCCCTTTATCCTCCTGCCCCAGGGAATGACATTCATGGAACTATTTTAGTCTCAAAGATGAAATAAACTGAAATCTTACAACCTGCCATAGCCATGGTACATCAAACTGTTGGGACTGGAAGTGTTTGAACCCCTCAACAAAGCCTGTTACTAAAAAGACACATTTAGCCCAAGAGGTTTTAAAAACAATTTGCACATATCTTTCTGTACTGGTTAAGAAATGACTGATCTGCTTTAACTGACTGTGTCCCAAGGATGGACTATCTGACCAACAGCACCCACCGAGGAACCATGCATTGGAAATCTGTGTACAAGCCTCTAACTTTTTACTCTCTCAAGGGAAGAAGCATGAGGTAATAACACGCAGATTTTTCTTTTTCATCAAGATCCCTAAGAGCCTTTGTAGATTCGTCTCATTCTGTAGAGGCAGAAATGCTAAATACACAACAACACCAAAGCTTAAGTCTTCACTACTCACCCTTCCTTGAAAATTGCCTTTTACTGCTGTAGGAAGTAGTATCTTATCATCACAAATTCATTAGAGCTGTGTCATCATACCTGGCTAACACCTCTCTAAGAAAGTTCAGGTTTGGTTTTGAATGGAAAAAATAAGCCTACAGAAAAGTCGTGCTGCCTGATAGGATTCCTGATGCTTAAGGCTGACTTAAAAGCTTTTATTCCTTAACTTTAGCAATCACTCCTTCCCATAGACAGGCCACGCTCACTGTAAGAGTTTAACTTCCAGCTGCCATGTGGAAGTTCATTTAGGCAACCCAAACTACACACCAGACATTAACTTCTCACGCTCAAACTTTGCTCCTGTTTCCCCTAAATGCTGGGCCCTGCACAGAGCTGGTGCATGTGCTGTGTGTTAGGGGGGAGGGGACAGGAGAAGGGGAAGACAGCTCACTGTACGTCAAAGCAAACCAGCAACCTAGCAACCATATATTAAAAGGTGTGTGTGTTTTTGTGGGTGTCTGTGTGCCAGGAATAACTGAAGCAGATATTATTCCATTTGTAATTCAAAAAATGTGAAAAGGGAAGGGGAGAAACTCCAGTTGCTGGTCTATTTTGGGGTCTGTCAAAATCCACTTTCACAATACAGAGTGGTAACACTTTCGATCTCATTTTTCGTAATCAAAAATGAAAGTCTGGACTTGAGCAAGTTCTTAGCTTTGGTTTGAAAATAGTCCCTTCAAAGCAGAAACTGAACTTATTTCACACACTATGCTTTCTTCCAGCTGGAAACATGCAAAAATCAAAGGGGCAGAAAGGCCGCCTCGAAGACTTCACACTTAGATTAAGAGAATACTTACAAATGTACACAATACTTCTAGATAGATACACTTAATTTAACAAACAGAAACGTCAAACATTCTCAGGGAATGGAACTTCATTAAGATTCACTTGAGTGAGAAATTTACCCTTTCAATTTTGCCAAAGTTTCTCATTCCACAAGGCAACTGAGAGTTTAGATCAGGATGTGCAAGCTCCCACCCCATCCCACGCGGCCCCAGGGGTGCATATAAACTTCTGATCTGCCCCGTCCCACGACACCAGCATGTGCCTCTCGGGCAGGGCAAGCGTGGCACAGCAGCTGGAACTTCCACGCCGCCAGACGAAAACGAATGCGTGGCGTGACCGGAGAAGGAGGAACGGGGAGGCTCCTCGGGACTGCACCCACCACCTCACCCTCCAGCTACACTGCCCACGTTGCGGCTCCCCGCAGCCCGTGGCAGCCCTGAGCCACCGGCAGCCCCCACCGGGCCATCAGCAGCCCGCACCGGGCCACCGGCAGCCCGCACTGGGCCACCGGCAGCCCATCGCCACCTCGCCCAGGTGTCCTGGTCTACGAGGCTGGGCTCTTGCTCCTCCTCACCACCACCAGCACCGCACCAAACCATCACCGGCAGCAGGAGGGGAAGGGAAGGGAAGGGAAGGGGGAGTTACCTTGTTTTTGACCCCGCAGTGGCAGCAGACAGTCCACAGGTACTTGAGGGTCCTCCACAGCAGGATGATAAACAGTCCCCCAAAGAAAGTAACCATGGATGAGGCGAGGAAAGCCCACCACATGCGCTGTCCGCGGCTATCGCAGGGCACCTCCATGGTCACCGGGATGATGAGCGCATCCATCTTGGGCACATTGACGGGGGAGGAGGACGAGTCTGTGTTGAGATTGTTGGCGTTGATATTGTTACTCATTCTAATGCCGCTGCCGCTGCCGCCCGGGTAGGAGCCGCCGCCGCTGCCATTTGCCATAGCTAACAGCGAGCCGGGCGCGCAGGGGCTTCCGAGAGCTCCTCCCGCCGCCAGCGCCCCCCAAAAAGCCCATCACCAGCCATATTGCTGCTGCTGCCGCCGCTGCTCAGCGGGGAACGATAAGGAGAGTGATAAAAATAAAAAGCCCCCAGTCAAAACAAACAAAAAACCAAACCAACCAACGAAACAAACCAAAAAAAAAAAAAAAAAAGCAGATGAAGAAAAGCGACCGCACAATTCCCGGGTCCCTCTCGGGAGCCGACAGGCCGGTGAATTCCGAGCGTCCTCTTTGTACGGCGAAAATAATATTAAAAAAAAATTAAAAATAATAATAAAAATATAGTCTCCTCCTCAGATTCCCACCCCTTCCTTCTCCCGCATACACAGCCCCTACCCCGCCCACCCCCAGAAAAAAATCATCCACCACCACCACAAACTGATGCCTCTGAGCGTCTCTCCGAGATACCCAGCGCTGCGACCCCGCTGGCCTCAGCGGGGATCCCTCACTCAGCCTCCGCCGCGGATCCTCCCGGAGGTGGTCCGTTATTATTGTTATTAGTCTTTAACTTGTTATCAGCGATACTCAGTCACCCCCCCCCCCCCCCTCGCACCCT
>JAYDZK010000271.1:11182857-11318886 GCA_034509185.1 Euphonia xanthogaster | reverse complement strand
GCGGCCAGCGCGACCCCTGCGCGGCGCGGCCGCAGGGCGCCCTCGGGGGCGGCGGGCCCGGGGCTGCAGCCGGGGGGCAGCGGGGGAAGGAGGGAGGGAAGGAGGGAGGGAGGGAGCGGGGCGCGCTCGGGGCTCGCAGGAGGCGGTTGAGCTGCAGCAGCAGGTGCCCGGGGATGCGCACGGCGCGGGAGGGGGGAGCTGGCATGGAAACGCGCTAAGGGAGCGTGAAATAAACATCGAGGACCGCGGCGTGGGTTTTTCCGCTAAAGGCATTCGTGGCTTGTCTTTAATTGACACGGGCAAGTACTGCGAACGCTCCGTAAACACGCCGTAAATTGCCGCACATCCCAAGAACATTCCTGAATTTAACCCTTAGGAATGTAAATAACAATTTAAAATTACACCTTTGGGGAGGATGGGGTGAAAGGGGAAGCCAGCAAGAAAATCTGGATAGTCATCTCCTTTTTTTTCGGATTCACATTGAAAAGCAGAGAAATTTATATGTCTATATGTGTATTCATTTATACATAAATCAAAATCCCCGTTTGGCACATGGTCTGCTCACTATGTTGTCTGTGCAAAGTATTATGCAGATGCTCTTGACATCTTTCCAAGGGTAGAATACAGCAGGCTTTGTGTGCGTGACATTCCCCCATCTTATCTAGTTGCTATACCAGCAGAGAACCACCATTATGAAATAGTAATCTCTTAACTGTTAGTAGTAGTAGTTTCTGCATCTGCCAGGGGCTTGTTTGTTTCTGTTTTCTACTTAAGTGAAGGTAATGAGATTTTATGAGTTCCCAAAGCTTTTATGGGGCTCTCTAACCCTCTCACCCTCGTTTTTTTCATGCAATAAAACCACTGTTTGTCTGACTGAGTTTATCATGATGTCTCTTTCCAGTCTGCCCCTCCAGTCTGTCCTTCAAGAGAAGGCTTCCTTTTTCCAGAAGAGTTTAATAGGGGCCTCTGAATAGAGAAGGCATTAGATAATGATATGGAAGTGTATACAGGTAGGAAAAATGCTACATTACTTTTTCCCAGAGAAAAACAATCAGTTACATAGCAGACCTGAAGCAGGTCATTCCCAGGAAACTGTTGTAATGGAATTTGGTTGACGATTTCTAGATGCAGAAAACTAGTCAGATTGAAAAGAAACTGCCTGTCACAGCTGCCACATGCAAGCCCAGACTGTGCTGCCACAGCTGCTGCCCCCTCCCATGGCTTTTGTTCACCAACCCTCCCCACCGCTAGAGAGCCACCTGGACTGGAAAGCGTTGCCATGACAGGATCACACAGCCTTGGGTCCTGGGCTCAGAACCTGGTCCTCATGGTCATTTGCTCGGCATTCCTGTGAGGAACACCCTTTTCACAGCTGCACACATACCTAGGGATCCTTTTATCCATCAGCAAACACCAGGAGTGGAACAAGGGCAGGAGCATTGTAACACAGGCACTTGATGTCTGATCTTCAGAAGTGCCAGGTACTTACAGGCACTCTTACAGCTAATAGAAACTGCAACCCTGTGCACCTTGAAAGAGGAGGACAATGAAGAGCAGCTGCACAGCATATCCCAGGGAAGGCTTTTGCATGGTGGAATTTCTTCCATACTCTGGTCTGGCAGATAACAAGAGCTGAGTCTCTGAAGCCATGGCTGTGGCATACATCCTCTCTTGCTGTTGTTTGAGAGGGCCCAGAAGATTTGACAGAGACGCTGCAGTCTGAAAATCCATTTTCTTGCTCTATACATTCAGAAGGTAAAAGTTAAAAAGTATTTCTTGGACTCAGTACTGCTGCAGGTGAGCAGTGCAGACACTGTTCTCACGAGCGCTCCAGATGCAAACAGGACCGTTAGGCACCTCTGAAATACCATCCCCATAATGCTGTACCCACACGGACCAAAGATGGTCCTAAAGAAAAACTCCGACTAAAGCAGAGCAAGTGCACCACAAAATGTAGTCTGTATGTTCAAATAATTTGATTCAAACATGTTCACACAGAGTTTACATGTAGATTTGGGCAAGGATAGTAGATTTATTGTGATCACTTGTTAAAGGCTGCTTTTAAGTTCTGGTGCTCAAAAACTGTTTATAAACCAACCAACACATACAGTAGGAGTCCTAGTATATAAATTTTACACAATATATCCAGGGGAAAACCTTTTGTTTTATCCGTATAAACAAAACTTTTATTTACATAAATATGGCTCAGTTCTTCAAATATTTACCATAAAACTCACACTGAAAAGTAAATATTGATATCAATTGGTAAGACTTACCTTACCAGTTGAAAATTTCCTTACTAGGAAATATCTGCAAAAGACAAAGCAAAGTAGGTAACCTTGTATTTTGTTCACCTATTCATAGACAGAGGTAAAAATGATACTTAAATGAATATCCCTTCCATTAAGTCCCATTTGAGCTTACTCCTTTATGAATAAAGAAAGGCCAGCTTTCCAGTGCAGGCTCTATAAAGCAGAGTTTGAGAAAGCCCCCTGGGGCTGTATGCTTCATTTACTGAGGCAACAACTCCATTTCATGTTGCCTTCAGACTAAACAAGATTTTCAAGCTCTGCATCCTGGAGAAATCTATTCCAAACAAACAGAAAACTTCAATGGATTTGTTTCCAGATTAGTTGTCTATTTAATATTTCAACACAAGAGCTCAAAACTTGGTTAACAGTACTATTTACAGAACATAACAAACGCTGTGCTGACCTGTGTTTTTCCTGTTCTTACCATGTACCATAGTCCAGGACACAATCATGCCTACTCAATGTAATTCTGGAGGATTTCGTTCCAGAAAGCAGTGTTTTAGCAGCAAGGGAATGACTCCTCTTTATGTAAAACAGTTCCCTCTTGTGGATATTCTGTGTAGAGTATCACAGAAGTATTTAAAATATTCATCAATCCTGGATCTTTGCAATTAAAACCCCCAACTCTGTTCATCAGTTCTCCAAACCCCTTGGCATTCTTGATTTTAGCAATTAAATATGTGAGGAAGCACAAGCTATTGCATTTAATCATAATACAACTTGCCCAATTCCACATTATCAATAACAAATTATTTAATAAAGTGCAATAAACATAACAAGCTAAATAAAGTTGCATAACTGTACCTATATGAGTCAAGTGCAAATCACAGTGGGGCTTTTTATTTTGCTTATATGAGAAAACTTTCCACACATTCCATTAAGAGAAACCATGATTAAAAAACAAACAAACAAAAAAAGATACACTATATAAAGAAAAGAGACAGTAATGGCAAAGCAGTCAGGGTTTCCAAGGATCCATGTACAGAAGTACAGAAGACAAAGAAACTCTGGAATGATAAATCTTTCAATTAAAACTACAGTCCAGGCAAGTGGCACAGCTTCACTGGTAACACAATATTGCACCAGGGATTAATTTGACATGGCAGTTAGGAAAAAAAAAACAAAAAACAAAAAAACCCCACCACAGGAATGGAGTAACAGTGTGAAGATTGATGTGTTCTCTAAATGATAACTACATTTTACAAAGAATTTTTTTTTTCTTAAAAAGGGTAATGTGAGAGAATAAATGTGTACTGCCCAGTTTTTCCTGAAGGCATATATGGTCTAACTGAATCCAGGGAAATGATAGAAAACATTTGCGTGTTATTATCTTGAGGGAAATTATATTAAAAAAGGCTAAAATCCTTTATGTATACCCTAAACGTGTTTAGCACAATATGTTTGTTAAATGGTTAAATATAAAACCTTCCTAAACTTTGATTAAAGATACAGAGTAAGTATTAAAGAAGCAGCTTAAGGGTCAGTAAGGGTGTATACTTTCCAAGGTTAAAAAAACCCCAGAGTTCCAATGGTTTGTGTCCAACAGCCTCCTTCACATTGTTGTGGTCCCTTTAGAATACACCATTGGGGTTTATGTAACATCAGTAGCTGTGGCAGGGCAAGCACTTACACACAGAAATAGCATAAAATAATAATAAAAAGTACTTCTGGTCGACAGGCTAGGTTTGTGTTTCTGAGGTCAGTGGGGCACTTGGTCTTGACTTCAAATGCTGGAGACCCAGTATAAACCAGACTTCAGATATAAGCAGATATAGGATGTCTTGCATAATTAATTCTGAGCCTCACTTTAATACTGTTCCTTACTATTCCTACTTTTTCTTGAGAAAAAAGTGAAAAGTAATACATTTGTAGCGATTAGATGGATACTGGAACAAAATCATATAATGAAATAATTCTGGGATTTTTGCTGCAATGCAAAATGTTTGCTGTCTGACATGCTGATGTAGAACACATAAGGTTGGATCTACTGTCCTTGTATTAAAAACTCAAATAAGGAAATTTTAGCAGGAGATTATACTAATATGCAAATAACTATATATTTTCACATGGCAAATTAGTATCTTCAGCATTTGCTTTTTTCATAGTATTTAGACAACATATTTCAGCATATATTAATTGAAAATTCTGTTTAGTTTACTTTCTATCTGCCCAATCCCTGTTCAAAGACTGAAGTACATATTTAGCATGATAATATATTGCACACTGTAACAGCTTCTTATCAAAGTACTTTGCAAACAGGAATATATTCAACCTCATCACATCTCTCCGTAACTGTATACGTGAACACTATTCTTGGCAGTGAGGTTATGTAACGATTTCCTTGAATTAGTTAAAACTTTTGTATTGAGATCTATTTTGGCACTTAACCCTGGCAAAATCCTCCAGCTGGCAGGACAAAGACATACCTCAGCAGAATGCTTTAATGGGTCACCCAGTCATTCAGAGTGATCATCTCCAGAGTACGGGAACCCTAGCACTCAATCCAGCCAAATAAATTACTAAAGAAAATCCCTTGTTCACACTAATCCATATGGTATGAATAGAAATTTAATTCAAATGAATATTGCGAACATAGAGTATTTTCTTTGGGCTTTTTTTTTACAATTTTAATAAAGCAATTCTTCGTATCCTTGTATTTTGCTTAAGAGTTAGACCTATACATTGTTCCTCATTCCTGCCAAGTTTCCCAATTGCATAGCTTTTGATTAAATGTGATATTTCTTGCCAATAGGATCACTTCTTATTGGAAAATTAGTATGGTTTATGCATTAGCAGAATACTAACATGTATCTAGAATCTGAAAAAATGTGACAGCAAAATGGTGACCTCAGAAGCAATATTAATTAAGCCATGTTGGACGGTCTGAGGTCTGTAAGTACATTTAATAAATATGAATCCACACACTTACAAGCACTCTTGACTCCTGCAAACCAGAGCCTGTTTATTACTGTTTGTACTAATGAGATTTCCTTCCAGCCAGAAGAGAAGGAAGATCTCAGGATATTCTGAAGACAGAATAGTAGCAGATACTGTTAAAACACAGACTAACAAAGGAGCTACAGAAATAGCAGTCAGCAAAATGGAAAATAAATCACATACATAAAAAGGATCTTTAAAATATCTCTCTTAAACCATTAGTTCCCCTTCTTCTGAGTGGGCCCTGATGACCAAACCAGAGAGAAGAAGCAAACCCTTCACTGAATGATGGTGACAGAACAACAGAGAAGTGCAGTAGCGTGCAAAGAACCACTGCAGGGGAGCAATAAAAAGATGCAGGGTAAAACTTCTGCATGGTTCCATGGTCTCTGTTGGGTTTTTTTAGTTGTATCAAATCAGGACAGCTGCCTCACTATGAAAACATATCAGGGCAATGCCAGGACTTCTTTCTGTACAATTATAGTTTTGTGGAATTATGGAAGCTCTCCAGTTCTTTGTATAAATATTGACACCCACTGGTCATTCCAGATAGACCCAGAAATTTCTAATGGAGCAATACAGCAACTGTTATAAAAGTGCAGCAAATATGTATGTGTGTGTGTATATATCTATATCTACCTCCTGTGTGTCATGTAGCTATAACAACACAAAGCAGTCAGTGTCCCCCAGTTTCCAACAGCACTGTTCATGCTGTGGCTATAGCTACTATCTACAAGCACAGCATTCCAGAACTGCTCACATATTGCCATGGTGATTGCAAAGACAAATACTAATTTTTTTCTAATAGATTTAATTTGGAGAACTAAATATTTATTGCCTCGTATTTTATTTTCCATTCTTTTTAGAAGAATTTTCCATTCTCTTTACTTGGTATCTTGCATACTGGACTTGTGGAGGCCAGGTAGCTTTATTTGCTTGCTTCTAGGAACCATCTGGCTTTGACTCTAGATCCTTCTAAGGCACAACTAAAAGGCTATGGAGGAAAAAAAAAGATCATTGTAGGATATAAACCCGCAGATGCCTGTTTGCATTGGATGAATCTTTTTTAAGTCCATCAGCCAACTTTGCCACGTGGCCCTGGCAGTGAGTCACTGCTGTCAGAGTCAGAGCCCCTACAATGGAAGCTCTGCCAGTCATTCCCGAAAGCAGCCACCAGCCTTAACGTACTGCAGGGCTCCAGAAGCTGTTGGGTACAGTTTGAGTGGTTTGGGGAGCAAAGCAACAGCAGGACAGTACTGCTGCTCTGCCCCAATTAGGCCACGGGAGATTTTCATAAAAGTCAGCTAAATGTAAAAACCAAGAAAAATGTGAGGATGTGTGTGTGCGTTCTGAAACCAGCCCCTGAGAAGAACAGCTCTGAGCACTAGCTAATTTCAAGTCCACAGGGTGTAAATCTGCTTAACACTGAAAAATAAGACATCAGACATCATACTAAAACTGTAAAGGGGAGACCATATGTTTACAAGCAGCCACGCCATTTTTTTGCAACTCATTATGACACTTACACTTTGCTCTCCCCAGGATATATTCACATTTAGGAACGTGGTGTTTGTTTTTGACAATAGCCTCGGAAGAGAAGTGTTTGCAATGACCTGCTTTGTTTCTTGTCTCTCACACTTGTCTGGAGGTAAATAGCTGAGAACTGGCAATTTGCAACTGAAAAGAAATTGGAACAATATAAATCTTTTATTATCAAACATCAGCCCATACAGTAAGGTTTGAAAAGCTGAATCTCAGAAGAAGCTAAGACACTTTTTCTCTTCCTACTACGTAAGCATATATCCCCCAAAGAGTTTTTCCAATAGGAGGATGAGATAAAACACATTTAACACGCAGTCCTGCAAAATGCTGAGCATTCCTGCTTTGATCCAGCAGAGCATTTAAACAGGTGTCTAATGTTATGCACAAGTAATCTCACAGAATCCTGTAACCGAGTCACATGTTTAAAATTAAGCATGTGTTTTAGGTCCAGGGTGACAAGGCTCGACACCTTGTATGATTAAGTGACTAGTAAGCTGAAGAGGTTGTGTAGGAGTCATGTCCTTAATTGCTTGCTGACTTCATCAGCGTGTATATCTTACTGGGGCTTTATTTGCTAGCATGCAAAAGGTGACCTTTAATTCCAGAATTAACACAGCTTTTGCATTTTCTTTGCTGTTTGGAACTATATGTTCTTCAATTAACAAAATAATGAAAAGATAATACCCAATTTAGTAAAAATTTTTGAAGGATCAGTGATTATTTTTTGTACTCCTGACAAAAGATGGATCTCTGAAATAGTATTCTAAAGACATAATTTTCTGTTTTCTCATGGATATGAGAAAATATGTCCTCTCACAAGTCAATGGTGCTGCTAAGGCCTAAATATGTATCATTAGTCACAGATAAGTGTCAAATGTCAGAGCTCTGCTAATGCAGCAGTCTTACATGCAGTACTAAGCCTGCAGCAAGATATCAAACAAAATACCCTCAGGCTGAATTCAAAATAGTTGAGTTCAAGGCCAAAATGAAAGTTATCTTAAAAATTAAATATTTTCCAGCAGAAATTTTTTTTCCTGTGCTAAATTCAGTGTGATGTTGGGATACCTAATGGCAACTGACATAAAGGAAGTGCAGTTTTGACCTGCAGTTGCAGCCTCTGGGCAATATAATAATGGTAGAATGAAGCTTTATTGACTGACTAGTTTCATATGCTGAACTCATGTTCATGGCTTTAATTTAATCTGATCTACAGGCAGATGTTAATTTCTGTTTCCTCTCATAAGCTAATTGCAATTCAACCTATGGTCAAAACTAAGATAAGTGATTTGGGAAGAGGCATGGGTCTCTTGTGTCTTATGCAGTGGGTGCAGCTTTGCCTTGGAATACAAGTCTGTAGCTGCTTCAATGAAGGATACATGTGGATATCTAATAATAATTCACAGGTGCATATCTAACAATAGTTAGACACACGGTAATTTGTAATCAGTGGAGCAATATCTTTGGAGAAAAGCATAATAAAGTATTTTCATAGATGTTCACAGTTGGATATTCTGCAGGTAATTTTTCATTATTAATTAACATGAAGGTTTAGTCAATGGAATAGTGAATTGTATTTAACTGTGAGACACATTGATCACAAACCTTCCACCTATTCACCATCTCAGACAAGCCCCATTCCAAGTCTCTGATAATACACTCCTGTGTGTTTTATGACTTTATCTCACACAACAGGTTTTCCCAGCGTCTCCTCTACTAAAAGGAAGTTCACTGCTATACATGTGAGAATCCATTATCACTGACCTACCCTCAGTATGCTAGAAACTGATCTATGCAGTCTATTGAGAATATTTCTAATGTTTACACAGGTTTATGGAACTTGAACTTGTTCCATTTTTCATAAATTGTACCTATTATTAAATGCCTATATAATGTGTATTATATGTATATATGTGTATTATAAAATGTTACTTGGAATTATCAACTTCACTGAATTTATCATCAAGACTTTTTTTTTCTCTGAATGTCCACAATGTCAAATTTATAGTGTTTTCTTTTTGTGTCAAGAAGTGGGTAGCCTAGAACTTTTCAAGGTCTGTGAAGAGATAAAGCTGTATAATCATTCTATGTCTCTTAGGATTAAGGCAGGTGAATGCAAAGCCATGTAATGTGTTTATCTCCCACAATTAAAAAACCCCATTGTTTTAAGTGCTAGACAACCCTACCGCCATATTAACATTATATTATGTAGGATAACCAGTACTTCAGTGATATAAGTGTGGTTCTGGAGAAGCTCTAGCTGTACAGTATTCATGCCATGTTAAAACAAGAAAAATTAAATTGGAATTTCAGGGGTATTTTTGTTTCAGGGACACAACCAGCTTACTACTAAATTGCTTTCCTAGAAGGAAATGCACCCTGCTTATATAAAAAAGCATTCATAAAACACTTTATCTTTTGTTTCATGAAAGATTCAGCTTTGTATAGGCAAGTAATTATGAGTTAATTATTAACTAACTGCAACAGAGCCACAGGACAACAAAAGTTTGCCAAGGGCAGGTTAACATTAATGTAAATAAATAATATTTTCATAGACAATATTTAGGCAAAATACTTCATTCATTGTGCATCACGTTAGTGCCCTTTCAGTGACAGGCACTGGCAACTAATTAAGATGTGTTTAAGTCCTAATTGATGTGTCAATGCAACACACTTCTGTATGCATTGCATGAATCACAAAGTAAAAGATTGACCCAGGCTTTATCACTATCAGTAAAGACATAGATTATGTCAACTTTTCTTCCTAAAAAAGAGGACTTATACTGTACCATCCAGGAGAAAAGGCAGTAAGTGCTTTATAACACAAACTAAAACATACACCCAACACTCCTCCATGTTTTAACTTCTCTTTTGAGAAAAAATCCTGCCTTCCAAACTAATAAATTCAGTATTAACCATTTTAAAACATGGAGTGTAATCTCTTCAGTGTTCTCTGGAATAATACCAGGTTCCAGGAAACACTAGAGGTAGAGCTATTCTTTGGACAATCAGAGCAGATTTGCTTACCTTCTCCAACTTGCTCCAGCTTCTTCAAAAGTACCATGTTAACCAGCTCTCACCTTGGACCAATAGTTCTGCAGCACAGAAACATCTTGTCTTGTCATCCCAGTCTATGAATCATACAAATATCCCAATTCAGTAGCTTTTTAAACTCTCCTTGATGAAGACTGAGATCCTTATGCTCTCAAGGTACAAAGGAGAAGATATCCCTTACTGAGGATAAAGGTGTATGTGAGGAATCAGTGCTTTCAGATGCTGCTGCAGTGTGACATAAGACAGTCCTACCCTTAGCCCCGAGTGGGAACACGACAGGCAACATCCTGGTGGGGACAGGGCCTTCATGATGAAAATGGCCACTGAAGGCAAAAGGATATTCAAGCCTGAGATGGGGTTTTGAAGTAGCTGGTTACAGAGGAAATGCATGGTCCTTTCAGCTGCAGATTTTTTTTCCCAGTTATTTTCCAGTATTTTGAATAGTCAGACTGTCTTCATATTAAACTTAGATCCATTGGATGTGGGTCAATGTACACACCATTTCCTGTTATATGCCTAATATCTCTTGTATAATGGGTACGTGTTCCTGAAAACTAGACAGAGGCGTTCAAATCTCTTCTAAACCAGGCAATGTAACTATTAGTAGAAAGTACTACAGATGGCTGACTAATTGAACCATGGAAAGCATTATCACACCATTCCTCAATTTAGAACTCATTATTCATTTGAGTTCAATCTCATTTCATTACTGTTATAATTCCATATAAAATTAAATTGAGTTTTAAACTTAGCCACCTGAGTGAGGTTATTTTGCAATCGTCCGAAGTATGCCTCACTTCCAGCCAGTCCTACCAAGCCACAGAAAATTACTATGTTTTGAGTTTAGGGTTTTTTGTTTTGTTTTGGTGTTTTGTTTTTGTTTTTTGCTTGTTTTCTGAGGGTTTGGGATTGTAGCTTACTTATTAGAGCAGAATCACAAGGCCAAGATGCACATGCAGCCTTTGCTCTGTGACCTTGAGCAAGTTACTTGTACTCCATGGGTCCTGTGTTTACTTCTCTACAAAGGGTATTGTGGGGGGTAAATATCTCTACAGCACTTTTAGAGCATTAGGTGAAAGGTCCTTTAAAAGCTCAAAGTATGACTTATTAATAATATATAAGCACATACCTTTCCAGGTTATGTCTCAGGCATCCAGCATGGGGATTTGTGCAAAGCTGCATGTCTTCTCCAATAAAACAGACTAGAGAAGCTACTTATTTAAAGTTCTTTTGCACCAGATTAACTAAATGCCTGAGAGAATGATACTAGGTCACCTTCTTAAAATGGCCTGAATACCAGCAGAAGATTAAGAAATGGTGGGAGTGACTATATTTTGTTACACTGAAAGCGTTACAAGCAAAGTGTACATGAGCAAAGTGACATTCACTGACAGATTGAATTGCATTATGATAAACTAAAAATGGCAGAGAGGCTCAGACCTTTGGAATAATAACTCTTGAAGATTTTCCATTTTGATAATAATTTGATTGACAGAGGGTACAAGGAGAAATGGCCATGACTTTTAGTTTGGAAAACAGCAGTTTTGTGATCCAACTTGGTTTCACCCCAACACCAATGGTGTTACAATCTGCACCTCTCCTAGTTTTCATGAATCCTGGATCGTTCTTTTTAAAAGTGCCAAGCCCTCAATTTTCCAGCAGTAGCTCAACAGCTGTAACCAAACCCTCACCATACCAGACCATACATGATAGAGGAGCACAAACTAACTCTCATGTGGCCAGTGAACTTACAGTGCCACCCTATAATTAACCATTGCTGGACTTTGTTTAAGATCATATGTATTAAAATATGGTTGGAGTTCTGAGGTTCTGAAGGGCTTAACACCATCCATTTATACAGCTTCTCTTTCCTTCTGAAGTATTGTAATGTAGAACATGAGTGTGTGGGTTGCATTAATAGCATTGGCAGTAATATGCCTATGTGTGTGTATTTTTTGAGTTTTGTAACTAAAGACATTAATGCAAACATATCTTCACTTAATGTGTTGTAGTTTTAATATACTAGAGGATCAATTTCTAGCCTTATATTTCACACTGAAGGGCAGCTTTTTAATTCTTTTTTAATTTGTCTCTTGTGAAAGAAAGCGAGAAGTGAGAGTAAACTTGGTAAATGGCCAATACCAACATAGAAAGAGAAATACTTTTTTTCTCCAGGCTAGTAACATCCAGCTGGGAGTGAAACCTACTTTGTCAGTATAGCATGAGCTAAGCCAGTCAGTCACTGGCAGCAAGAAACCAGGTCACAGTGGTCTACAGCAATCCTGCTGCTGGATCGTACTCTCTAATGAAGAATGAACATGGGCAGAGGTACAAACTGCATCAGCAGCAGCAGCTGGGTGAAAATGAGGCTTAACTTCTTATAGGAACCAGATGGTGGGCTATTAGAAATCGTCTAAAGCTGCCCTGGAGTGGCAGGAACTGAAAGTATTAGTGTAAAGACTTTGTCAGATGAACATGTTGAGGCATTCATTCCTAATGTCTCCTTACTTCTATTATAAATTTCAAGGGCCATGAGCAGAGGAGAAAGATACAAATTCTAGAAACAGATGGAGAGTCAGTGAGGCATAGAAGTACAGGTGCTATACGAACAGATGGAGTGAGGGGGAAAAAGGAAAGGAAAAGTCCTAAGTCTGAGAGGTGCACAAAATTCAGCAGGTGTACAACAGTTCAGTCTTGTAGGGGGATTGGAAATTAATTACATCACTTTTTTCTCAGATAGCTCACTCCTTCCCACAAGAGACACTAGTTTCTTCCCTACTCCATGTGCATTAAAACAAATTAACTTGTCCTTGAATACATCTGACTGCCAGAAGTTTTTAAGAAAGTTATCTTGTGACAGGGCTGAACTAAATCTTATTAAGAGTCGTTATCACCGTAATATCATTGCAATTCCTTTTTCCCAACTCTAGACCACATTGATTTATAGATCAATGTTAAAAACAATGGCAATTCTGGCTCAATCCCAAAGCAGATAATATCACTATCCAAAAAGATGGTGCCTGTAAAGGTATTCAATTTGGTAAACCATCTGATAAACTTAGGCTGCATTCACCAAATCTGAAATCCAGCATCACCTTCCCATTACACAGCAAAGCACAATCTCATTGTCTGACATGAATTACATCAATTTCATTTTGTGGTAAAAAGACATACAAGGGCTGTAAGTTATCCCAATAACAGGTGTTCGATGCTTTAGACAACTCAGAAAACTTAAATTCAAAAATACAGTACATTTCCCCCCTTGCCTTTACTGAGTCAAGGAAACGTCCCTGTGAATGACAATGTTCTGTATCAGAATTTGCTCTGTGAAACCTGCAAGGTTGTGCCTAACAGGGATCCTGGCTGGAGCAGTCTTGTGAGTGACAGATTCAGAAGCCGTAGCCTCCATGCCCAGGCTCAGGTAGGGAGGCAGCCACCCAGCAGGAGATGAGCACGGGGCTGAGCCCTTTCACATCTGAGAACCAGTTCTGTGATTAACCATTCAGCTCTGATGAGAATGCACGTGTGCCTGCTCTCCTGGGGGCTCACATTTGCAAATTAACATTTGTAAGCAAGGCATGGCTTTTTTTTTTCATTTATCATTATGCTTTATTCCTTACCTTTTGAAAAAAGAGGACTCAACATTCCAGGCATTGCCTACTGAATATCATTGGTCACAAAGCTCTCATCTTCTCTATTTTTGAAGAGAATCTCTGGTTCTTTCCTGCAGTAGCATGTCTATTTGAAAAATAGGACTACTAGGAAAGATTATTTATCATTTTCTCATTAAATCCAAAAGCCAGAAGGGAAAATATCTGTTATGCCAACTAGTTGTTCTCCCTTT
Organism: Euphonia xanthogaster; assembly: GCA_034509185.1. Classification (NCBI taxonomy): domain Eukaryota; kingdom Metazoa; phylum Chordata; class Aves; order Passeriformes; family Fringillidae; genus Euphonia; species Euphonia xanthogaster. The sequence goes on along the minus strand of JAYDZK010000271.1, from coordinate 11,305,200 downwards.
CACACATTTTGCATGGTAAGCTTTGCAGATCATGCATACAGCGATTGGTTCCCTTCTCTGTGGCAGGAATGGGTTCCATTTGGAGGATTACTTCTGGAGCTCCAACAGAGGCCTTGGAGTCAGGGTTCATAATTTCAATTTCCGTGTCTTGACCACAGAAACACTTTTGTGCAAACTCCAGATACCCCCATGGACACTGACATCGAACAGTGTCAATGCTCAGTCCTCTTCTTGTGTGTGATCAGAATAAATGTGAGCACAAAGGCAGCAGAACAGGGACCCCAAGGTGGCATTGCCATGGCTGCCATCACACTCATTTTCTTTATGTTTTTTGGGCCTCTCTATATAAACCTTTGCTTCACCTTTGATTCTTAGGTTCAGTTTTGTTATCTCAGTTTAGCTGGCTTTAGTTATCATTGCTTTGCATCTGTTTCATTGCTTTGCATCAGTGTTTCATCATAACATCAGAATGATATCACAAAGGTCTGCCAGCTGGCTGACAAACAAAGTTGAATGTTTATTAGATTTTTGAAAGCAATATGCAACAGGTCACCATTTTAGTAGATGTATGCAAGTCATGCAGCCCTACTACATTGAGATGTCTTATAAACTATTAGCTTTGGGAGCACTGCAGGGTAAGGCATACATTAAGCAGATTAAAAACAAATAGGAGGTGGCGAAAGACACTAGCAGCCATTAAAGGAAGGATCACAAGATCTGCTGGACAGAGTCAATACTCTTAATAGGGAATCACTCTTGCACAAAATTGAGCATTTGAGCCTGCTGCAGTGATATTCAGAGCAGCAGTGAGAAGAAATCTGTCACTGACCACCTTGTGAACAAGCAAATAATTCAGTGCAAGCAGCCACCAGTACCACAGGCATTCTTATCCTGAAGAAACCTTTCAAGAAAAGTATCTGAAAGACATTTGTACACTGAGATAGTAAAATAACAGGTCCTGAAAATCCATACAAGTACTGTTACAAAATCCTTATTTTGTTTAGCTAGTATATTTAAAGGAATTTATTTGTTGAATTATCCAATACATCCAAGACCTGAATTCTCAGGCAAAAAAAAATTGACTCAACTATCATAAAAGAATTCTGTAGATAAAAGAGACTTTGTCTTCTGATTCCAGCTGCTTGTTTTCATATAATGCAAGAAGCAAAGGGAGCAAACTCACAAAAAAAAAAGTAAGATTTTTTTTTTTTTTGTACTCATGAGCAAATGCACAGAAGAACATGTATCAAGTCTAAAGTCAGAAGCATGACAGATGCACCCAAGGTCTTGCTGACATTGGCAGCCTTACAGGGGCAATCTGTATGGAAGGACAACATGTTCCTGAGCAACTCCTTCTAATGAGGTAGGCGTAGAGACTGCTTCCTTTAATATCTCTGGCATGAAGTTTTGAGGTTTTTGCTTATGAATTGAGCACTGCAGAATCATTGGAGGAATATAGCAACAACAACAGCAGCAGCAACAACAACAGCAACAACAACAGCAACAACAACAATAACAATAATAATTGTTGTTGTTGTCATTGTTATTAGTACTGCCAGGTTGATGACAGGTCCTGAAATGGATCCCCAGAATCCTCCTGTATATATTAATCATATTTTTCTTTCCCCTTAGTTGGAGATAAAGCCACTTAATAAAAGGCTCAAAAGAGTCTTTATCATAAGCATTTTACCATTTTCCATGAGAATGAATTTATAATGGGGAAATCATACAGAGTGTGAAAAATGGTCTAAAAACTAAGATAATTAAAGAATGCCATGTAAAATATTGAGATATGCATCTACTACTTTAAGTAAGGGATGTTCACTAAAAATCTTATTTAATTTCAGGCCTGCTCATTCTTTACATATGTAATCCCAAGATACAGTGGTTTTGGTTTAGTAGGTAAAAATCAATAATATACTGTATTACATGAGAACTGGACACACTAAACATGCTTCATTTCCTTAGGAGCTGGTTAACCCCTGGTATGTCATTAGAAACAATGGAATCCTGTTTTAAAGGATGTGGGGCAAACAGTCTCTGTGATGATCATATGAACTGAAAATCCTGTTGAAACACCCCAAGAGGAAGAGTCATGCAATATGAAAGAAGTGGGTTTTGAATATCATCTGCCTTACTTCCTGCAGTGGTAGAATGAACCAGGCTCATGGGAACCCCTGCCTACTAATTCAAGGAAAGTTAGGGCAATTTTTCTGCTGTAAAAGACTTAAAATGCTTTCTGGATCACAACTAACCCATCTTTCATCCCCACGCTCTTGCACCTGGGTTCTTACACATGCTTCTTATCTCTGTTCTTGTGAATGAAACAACTACCCAAGAAAATGACACTCTTCCCTTTCTCTCAACCCTAGGAATAGGTTCCAATAGGGACCTTCCTTTCCTGTTAACCTTAGCAACTCTTTACCCTATCAACACATAGCTGAAATCTTCCCAGATTGAACATTGCATTCTTCCAGCTCTAGTTTTAAGAACAAACTGCACTTTTCTGGCCAAGTGAACTCATGCAGAGTGAATTGCTGGCGTGAAAGGTGCTGTTTCATACTTAATTGCAGTAACTGCCTTTGAAACACGAAGTTCAGGGTTTTCCTTTTCCATAAAAAGTCTTTGATTCTTCCCTTATTGCCTGAGTTTTTACATCCCTGATAAATAAGGATTTTGGTAAGTATTTCTTCCTAGAATCCTGATTGGAATGATGCATTAAACATGCCTACATATAAAGTATATCTAGATGTGTTTTCTGTTTGTACTATAATGGGACTTGGAAGTCCTAATGAGGATCAGTCTCATTGGACCAGATACTGAAGTGCTTTGTAACTACCATTCATGCAAAAAAAGCTCTATTTTGCATCTCCTTTTTTTTTCCCCACGAGCTTACTAAAGAAATTGGATACTTTAAAAACAAAAACTTTATGGTATTTTTTTTCTCTACCTATAGGTAGAGAAAAGTTCTATGGGTTTGTAACTGTAATGTCTTCTGTGATGTTTGTCATTGTGGTATCTGAATCTTTCATAAACAGCTAAGGTACAGGCTGCAGTGTTTCTGATCATTTATATATCAACTGTGAATTTAAAATGAACTGGATATGGTGGCATTTTCACTAGTGGAAATAAAATTACACCTAAAAAGGTAGGTTTGCTTCATCTATTCTTCTAAACAATTAATTGAATAAGACAGAATAATTGTACTTACTGCCCAGACTCAGCCCAAGAGATGGTGTTATATGTCTGAAGCCTCCCTGGAAGGCAAAACTGAACCCAGAAACAGAACAAAATAACCTATGTACAACTGCAATGCCCGTGTGATTCTGTGCAGGGTCTGGACATCACCCACGGAAGAAACAGACTGCCACACTTGCCCAAAAACTTTCTGGCACTCAATTCAAACTAGCAAATATTTATTGTAGCACTGCAGTGCATCTTCTGTGTTTTGGCCTGAAAACTGGATGTGGACATCTCAGGTCAGCCATTTCCTTTTCGGCCTTCCTCTTTAGATCTGGAAAAGTACAGCGCGATTATGAAGAAATTGATAGATCTTTTGGGTTTTTGTTGTTGTTGTTGTTTTTGTTTTGGGATTTTTTTTTTGGTTTGTATTTGGTTGGTGTTTTTTTTTGGGGGGGTGTTTTGTTTTGGTTTTTATTTTAATTTTGGTAATTTTATTTTCTAATAACAGTGAAGATAATGGTTATCTTTCAGCAGTATAGAGTAAAAATTGGCAGTTTTTTTCATCATGTGCAGCAGAATCAGCTCAGTTGTATTAAGGTTATTCTTTCCACAACTCATGAATCAGCCACTCATGTTTTCATTTTCCTATGCATTAAAATATCATCATTTCACTCATCATTTTTAGCAGCTATTCCTTTTTCACTACTTATTGCATCCAATTCAAAACTTCACTGGAACAGTAGCTCAGCAAACAATCATCCATATGTGTGTCCTTCCCCTTAATAATAATAATAATAGTTTTAGTTCAATCCTTCAACCACATCTCTGAATAAATGGGAGAGCTCCCATTGGGATGACCCGTGTTAACACTGCAGTGACTTAAATTGTGTAATTCATATGCTTCCTGGCATTAGAAGAGGCATTACCATGTGCTCAGGGCAGTCATATGGGTAACAAGATCAACGAGGTATTTCAATCTATGTGACATGAATAGGCTTCACCAAAATGAGCGAAATGCCGCAGTTATAAAAGGCAGAGCATAGATGTCATGTTTATTTTGTGCTTCGGGCCCGTGAGCTCTAATTAGCTGTCAAGCCAATTAGCCCAAGCAGGCATGCCGGAGTCCTTGCTGTAAGCCCAGCCCAAGCAGGCGAGCCCAGGACGGAGCAGCTCCGGGAGCTGTGGGCGCTGCCGGTCCCGGTCACCTCCCGGGCGCAGCAGCGGAGCAGGGACACGGACCGGGACACCCCTCGCGTCCTGGGGGCTCAGCACACAGCACCGCAGCTCTGGCAGCACGGGGAGCCCCTGCTGGGTCAGCCTCAGGCGTCTGCAAAGTGCTCTGGGCTGCATTCCCTTTTGCTACCTTCTATTTACTGCAAGACTCCCCAGCAGCTAAAGGCAAGGGGCAGATTTTGCCCTGCGGTTGTTCATCAGCTGAGAACCAGCGCAGGGTTTATGTTTCCCTTAAACCCTCAAAACAAGGATTAAGTGTGACTTCACTGCTGTTGGCCTAGCTGGTTCTGTTAGAGAGGTGTGAAATTCATCTGGACTGATCAGAGCAAAAATATTTTAGTCTCCTTTTCCAACTGATATTACAACTAACTTCTGCAGAAGGAAACTTTTGCAGGAACAGCTGCAGCTGCAGTAGCAATAGATGGGGAGAAAGGAGGAGAGCCCTTAAATTTTACAAGGTGTTTTAAGCTCTCTGAGGCTTTGCACTGTTTTAGGGTGATCGTCCTTGTTCCATTTTAAGAGCTGCTCAGATTTTTGGCCTTTATTAGATTTTTTTATTATGCATTATGTTATATTGAGATACAACTATATTTCAGTTATAGTCCCTTTTATGAAAGCTAAAATTCAAAAATGAAAATTCTCTGTACTATTAAGTCTTTCTAAATGAGACTGTCCTACTTGGTTATTTATCATATCACAGCAGAAAGCAGTAGTGTCTTCTGCAGTGAGCATAAAAATACAGGTTTTTTTAGATGATATTTGTTTATTCCCTAAAGCTAAGAATCATTTAATTTTTCAGGTAAAATCAGAGCAGTTACATAGATAGCCCTGAGGTTGAATAGTAACCACCTAAATACTACTCAAGGGGAAGTTGCTATGACAATGGCTTCTGAACAGAGTAAAAAATAGAAAGAAAAAACCCTCAGCACTTGCTTATCAGAAGAAAAGTATGACACAGGAGTTGAGGTCATCCTGAAATTAGACCCCCTGCCCTAAAGCTTTCAGTAAAGCCCTAAAAGAGATTTCATGAATCCAAGCCTCACTGTGACCCCCAACATCTGTAGAAAAGTAAAAGTATGAGAAATATTTTTTCACTCACAGTTGGAAAATACTGAGACAACCAGGTAAGCTACACAAAGGAGCACAACCATTCGAAGCCAAGCAGTTAAGAATACCAATTCTCAGTCCTGTTGAGATACCCCATTTGTGCCTCTTCCTCTGTAACTCCTGTGCATTGGCATATGTAGAAGAGTTACACATGTGATGTCCTACACCAGACTCTGAAGCCAGTCAGCTTTCCCTATCAGGGCTCCTTTAACATCTCCCCAGCTTGATATGCCTGGCATGCATCACTCTGAACATGTGAGCTGTTAATTACCACAGTGCAAGCTTTCCCTTGGAGGAGAATTCCCATGGTAGGATTTGTCTGCAGAGCGTATTCTGTGCTACTTAAGGGACAGCTGTTACACCAGATGAGAAAATCTGAACACAAATTGAGACAAACATGCTTTGATATGTGGAACTGCTCTTTTAGAAATGCCAAGAGGTTTGCATTACAGCATGGCTGCAGGGGTGGGGCTCCTATGATAACTCTAGGTCTGCATTTGGCACACAGTGCACACTAACTCAGCTGGGGGAAAGTGGCTGCTTGGATGTAAAGCCTAAACACAGCCCATGTTTTTAGTGAAGGTCAGACGTGCCACCAAAAAATACTGGATTCTGAAGGAAAACAACATGCTGTGTTTGGGTACCCTCTGAAATGGAGAGGGAGACTCTACAGGTTTAACATTGATGTTTAGCATAAGGTTTCCCAGAGTGCCTTCACTTCAGGATGCTGTGATGCTGTCAGAGACAATTCCTGCAAACTCCTCTGAAATCAGTTCAAGGGATCTCATACTAGATGCCCAGAATAAGAAGAAGCCCAATTGATTGTTCATTGCTAAATTTCTGGACATTTTTCATTACTGATTTGTGCATTCTCTATTCAAGTAAAGAACGGTCAGCATATTTCTACTAGAAAGAATATCCAGCTGAGGCACTAGGCTGTCAGCATGTTCCCTCCAGGCAAGATCCTCTCTCTGCTTCAGCCATACTCAATTATATTTTGTAAAAATAAGCATAAAGACAGTCTTACCAGCCTACATGTAAAAATGCTTTTGCTGATTTTAAACAGACCTTAATCCATTGATTTGATGTCCTTTAGACATTGATTAGTTTAATTGGTTAATAGCAGTGGAAATCCCATCCTGAATTCTTCTTCTGACTTTTGAATTTTGCAAACCTAATGCTCCACTTCTTGCTAGAAGGTGGGCTTTGCTGTTGACCCAGCACATGCAGTTTCACAATCAAGAGACAACCAGCTTTTTATGAATTATTCCTGGTGTGTAACCTTAATCCATGCAGGTGCCAGGGTTTCCCTGCTAATCCTTGTGTGCTAAGCAGTAGGTGATCGATGGGCTGTTAACACAAGGCATAAGTGTCTGTGACAGGTCTGTTCAAAAGAGAGAATCTCAGACTTTCCCTCTCCACTTCTGCATCACTCTGCCTCATGAGCAAGGCTCTGGGTGAGAACAGCAGAGCTCCTCACACTGGCATTTTTAATCTCCCTTGAGCTGCCACATTTAGGAAAAAAATGTAGCTGTAGCACCGGTGTATGTGCACCGTGCATACACATGGGATAAAGAAAAGGCAGTCCCAGCTGGCCAGAGTCACCCCAAGCTCTCAGGCAAAGATCTTGCCCCTGGCTACTTGATCTCTGACTCTTTGCATTCTGCCTCCCCATCCCTGCATGCCTCTAACCAAAGGAGAGATGATATTTCTGTGCCAGGCAGGCAATTACAGCTTTCAGCCACATGGCTTTCTCCCAGCTATCGACCACGTTACTTTCAAAACAGGAGAGAGTCAGAAAATTTATGTCCCCAGTTTAGGCTCAGTCTTCAGTTTGCAACACAAGCCACGCCAACCAGAGAGCGCATCTCAGGTTAATGACAAATGCTGCACTTAGAGCAATTGCTCAATATATGCTCCTGAGGACTTTATCTGACAGCCTATATAAACAGTATTAGAGTATTTATCTTAATTGCTGTCTAGGAAAAATGGTTCCCCATTGGAAATACAAAGCATTTCTCTCTTTCTTCAAAGGAATTTGTGAATTGGTTCTCTCTTACCTCCATTTCTTCTGTAATCGATGTTAGCATCTGAGGCAGACAAATGGTATTAGTTTCCTTAATTTCCTTGACTGATAGTCCCAAAAAGATGTTCTCAGCTGGTGATGTAAGGAAAACATTACTGTATCTAGAGGACACAGTATGACCAGATAGCAGAGAGAAGGTGCTGCTTTCAAAGGGACCTGTTCCTCAAAAGCCATGTCAACAGTTTCGCGCTTTAACCATCTCAGTAATGCGGTGACGTCTGGCCTATGCAGTTCCCATTACTTGACATACCACAGCATAAAATACAACAGCAAAGGATGAGGTATAGTACTGAGCTGAACAGAGAATCCATGTGCCATAGGAAATCTGGAGCATTTGGGCTGACTCAGTTAACCCCATTCTATTATAAGGTGTTCAGTCAGGGACCAGTTGTTACCAAAGCAAAATGTGCATGGAGTCAGATGGACACTTTCTATTAACTGACCAAAACCCCAAACTTGCAAGCTTGAAGTAAACTAATATATCATAAATTCTCATACTGATGTCAATAGCTGTAATGTTGTCCAGTCATACAGATTTTTTAAGAAAAATGTGGAAGTTACTAGTATTACTCGTATAAATATATTGATTTCTGCCTTCCTTATTATTTTAAATATTACTGCAGTATAGAAAAAAAACATCTGAAATGAGGTTTTCAGGCAAGTTTCTCAAGTGACTTGTAAAAAGTCTGAAGATACTTTTTGATGTCTGTAGTAGTTAAGCTCTTTTGTGTCACTGCTGAAAATATGCAGAGCTGATAGCCCTGGTGGGCTACTCCCCACAAAAGCAAAAGTCTTCTTCTAGGAACATTTCACCCAGTCTTATTTGAGATAGGCAACAAAGGTCTGGTTTTGTGTTTTTCATTTTTTGTGTTGGCTTGGCTTGGTGTTTTTTTGTTGGATGGTTGTTGGTTGGTTGTTGGTTTGTTGGTTGGCTGGGTTTTGGATTTTTCCTTTCATTAGGAAATAAACTTTAAACATTACATCATCCCCAAGAGGACCTCAGACTTTAAACTACTGAGTCAGTGATGTCAAATCTTCAGAAATAACAGTTAGATCTGAATTGAGGCAATGACTGAGAGTGACAATTTCTACATCCCATCACCAAATCCCTTCAGGTTCAGGGATGTGAGCTTAGATCCTGAACCGTCTGCTGCCAGAAAAAAAAGCCTGCTCACTTAGAGACCTCACTCTTTCTCCTGTCCAAAAGGAAAGGGGAAAACTGATGATGGGTCTTAAAAGCCAGCACTGCACTTTTCTGGAAAAGCTACAACACCTCATTCCACCTAGCAGGTGATGAGACAGTAAAGGTGCCTGTCCAGCTGCAGCAGCAGGACCTGAGTGCCACGGCTGTGCCCAGGCTGGAGCTTTTGCTGCACACTTGCAGAGGGCAGTTCAGCTCTGGTGCACTGCCTGCTCTTCAAGAAGGAAAGGCTGTAATCTTACCACCCTGTGGACCCAGCTACTTTATGGCAAGAGTCATTACAGTGTTAGCTGTGATTATCAATCTCCTCCTCCCCTGAGCCTACATACTCTCCCTAAGGCAAAAGGAAAACTTTCTCTCACAGGGTTTCTTGTGTCATAAAAAACAGAGCTGAAAATATCATCCTCAGTCATTTTGTACATTTGGGTTGTGTGTGTGGTGTGTTTGGCTCTTTGCACAATGCAATTTCAAACTCAGAGATATCAGAGATCTAATTTAAAACCACAAGTTTCTCCTATTATCTTTACAAGGATGTATGAGTGCATTCTTCCTCTAGAAAATAAAAGTAAATTATTTTCTCCTTCCAGAGCACAATTGATTATTCATTTTATGTGTTTGAAAAGGGTTCTGTGAGTAGTCCAAGATGTAATATTTGATTTTTAGGCCCCTGTCAGAAACAGCAGTTAACATCATTAGACATTTTCTTTCCATAAAGGAGGCTAAAAAGGGGTAGCCCTAATGGACACCCTGTCACATCTTATCCATCTTAAAAAACATATCTCCCATAGTAAACAAATACAACAGGATGCCTCACTGCCTTTAGCTTTCCTTTTAGATGAGCAAACCAAAGTCATTCAGATTCTAGAGACACTATTCACAGTACCTTAAAAGTGAAATCCCAGCCTCAGAACACCTGCCAAGAGAAGAGAACAAAATAATACGAGGGAAGACTGTGTAAAGGGATTGAAAAGCCTCAAATCCCTGAGAGAGCTATTATTAACTGACAGATTTAGATTTCATTTCTGCTAGAAAAAAATTCAGAAGTTAGGGATGCTTCATCATTAGCTACAGAGCAGAAAATAAAATATCATGCCTTTTACCATATATCCCATTTGAAACAGGACAGATATCTTAACCAAAAACTGGAAGTACAAACCAATATAGTCAAGACAAATGATCTGAGAGTTTGCCAATTCATTTCTCGGCAGAAAAGGAAAAATTTTAGCTTTTCCTAATAATAGTAATTTTTCAGGAAGAAGCTGGTCAACCAAACAAGTCTCCTGAAATTAAATGGGTTGAACCATGAGAGGAAACAGACCATAATGTGACTACAGGTTCTTCTGTAAATGACTGGAACACTTTTTGAGGAGAATGTTACAATGCAAATGGCAGAAACTATGACATTAACTTTGGGGTTTTTTCCTGTTTCTTTTCACTTTATTTATTTAAATCTTTTCTCTCATAGAAAAGAAGCATGAACAAAACGAAATAAAACAGCTTTAAAACTGCCAAAAATGTTTCAGTTCTAAATAACTGAAAACAGTTTAAGGGAGATAAAAAATCAAGGTTTGAGAAAAATTGTGTCCCCTCTGTACTTCTACTTATGTGGAATCAGCAATGTTTTCTAGTGCTTATAGTGGCTGCTCATATGAAAAGCACTTCCACCATTTGTTTTTTCTTTCTCCCTAGTAAGTCATCCAAATGTTGTCAATGGGAATAACAGGAGGAGGGCAAAGGTAGGAGAGTAGTTTCTTTGGGTACCAGGAGTAGGACAGCTTTATCCTTCAGCCAGAGCACAAGCAGAATCTCCCCTCTTTCTAGCCCAGTATATTTTCCTTGGTCTGTAGAAATCTTGTTTTCCTACAGAATTTCTTTTATTTCTGCCAAATGAGGATGAAATCAGACAACTGTTTAAAAGTGATTTGAGAGAGACAGCAATTGCAGGAAACAGACAAGGACAGAAGAGCAAGTTGCCTTTCTTTAGGAAAACAGACTACAAAAAACTAGGTGAACAGAGAATGGCAGCCCCTTTTCTGCAAAGCAGAAGGCTGTGAGACACCAACAACCACTTCCATGTGGAGCTTGAAAATGAAAAGGCAGAAAGAAAAGTCCGAAGGCTAATGATGCATTTTCTGAAATACACACAAAGTGTTTTATAAGAGTTCACATTGTTCTGACATTCCATCTTGCCAGCAGCAACTTTAGATTGAATACATGGAAAAAAAAAAATAATTTCGTTGTTTAACAACTATCCAGTGGTCAGAAGCAGGGAGGAGACACATGTAAGGGATGGAGCTCCAAGGGCCATAGGCTTGTGCTCTCTGCCTGGCCTTGACATTGTCCTTGACAAGACCTTCAGCAAACAGGACTTTTTTTGGCTCTCTGTCCCCTTAACCTTCTCCACCATTTTGGCTGTGAAGTATCATGATGCTACAGTTGCAGATATACTCCTATTTGCTGTCTCTCATACTCCCTTCTGATTAGGCAAGGTTTTAAACAGTTACATCTCTGTAAATCTCAAGGTCCTCCCTAAATTTCCATGTTTAAATTAAAAAAAAAAAAAATTAAAGGCTTAAAGACTGCAAATAGTTATTCTACATGAAAGTAAAAGTGATGAATAATTCAAAAGCAGAATTCAAGCAATGGTCATACTCTGGATGCATTCAGTAACTGCTAGAAATAACAGTAATTAGCAAGAGGCTTTGGAAATGCCTGCGGGGTTTTTCTCCTTCAGTCCTATAAAGCTAACATTCATATTTTATTTCCTATTCTCTGCATTCTACTCCTTTGTTTTTTACAGGCATCATTACATAGCAAAGAAATATGTTTTCTTATTTAGTAATTATCCCCTTCAGTGAAAAAAAAATAAGACAAAATAGGGAAAAAGAAAAGGGATTTTATTTACTTTGGGGCCAGGACATATTTCTCTGACCTTTTGCTTGCAGGCTGCACCTTAAGGAAATAACAGCATTGCCTTGTTCTTTTTCTTCAGGTTTTCATTGCAAGGTGTTCCTCAAGTTTTATCTGCTATGTTTTTTTCCTGTCTAGAAAATTTTCTTCAATTTTCTCCCCTTCACTTCCGACAGAGAGAGGAAAAGATGCTGATTTATTCTGGAACAGTTATCAAAGAGGACCAAGCTTACACATCAGTGCAGTGAAGCTGAATAAAAAAAAGCTCTAGTGTACTTTAAAAGGGAGACATGAGCTGAAAGGTAATGAGGGATACTCCACTGGTAATAAGAAACTCACTCTTGGGACCTCATGCATATAACAAAAGACCAGCTAAAGGATAGAATGCCCTAAAACAGGTGGATATATAGGACAGGACTACAGCAGGAAGTGTCTCTGATGTGTCACTTTAATCAAATCTGACTTAAGGAAATAAAGTGCTTAAAAGCCTGCACAAATGTTGCCAGCATGGTGAAACAGAGAGAGGAGGGAGCCCACAAATAGAGCCTATGGAAGGACCTGGCTGAGTAGAACAGCCAGGTCACAGGAATTCATGGCAGGATGCCAAGCTGGGGTAAGACCCTTCCCTCCTAAGCTTTATACCAGTTGTGTCACCAGCTGTCAATGGAGAAAAAAAGAAAGGGCCAGTTTCTAAAATAAAGGCCACTTCTGTGGCTAAGATTCTCTATAATATAACACTTTTCCTCTCCCTTTCAGCTTTATTTGCTAAATAAATGAATAGTTGGATTGTGAAACATGACAAAAGAATATTAAAGGCTAGTAGCATGTGCAATGACCTGTCTGCTGGTGCAGTTCTAATCCCATGTAGTACAAACCTATGTAATTCCTAGGATGATGGATAATTAGTCCTCAGTGCTGCTGGAAGTCTCTGATGTGTGAAAAATGAGACAAACTTTCAATAAGCTTTCTTCTGCCACTTCCTTCCCAGTCACACCAGTATGTTCCAGTCATCCATGTATAACTGCACACATAGCAAGGCTGAAAGCTTGTTCTGAGGCAGACACAGGTAAGGCAGCACCCCAGAGAGCTCCCTGCACTGCTGGCTGTCAGCCTTGCTCTGGCCTGAGCTCCTCTCTGCACACTCTGCTGGGAAAAGCTCTGGAGACCTGCCCACAGATTGTGCTGCATCAGCTTATCCAGATCAAACACAGAGAAGTTGAAGTTCTCTCTTTGTCTTTGAGGGCTCTTTGCTGCCTGGCACAAGTCTAGCAAAGCTTTCCCTTTCACACAACCACTGCAGCTGAGGGCAGTTGGGAGATGAAGCCAAGACTCACAAAATAGTGAAATAGGAGAAGAAACATAATGGTAGAGCTCTGAGCTTACCCTTCCACAGCCCTGAATGCAGCAAGGTATGGGAGCCATGAGTGGACTCAAGGGTATCCAGACTCAAAATCTCCACCTTGAGAGGAGGAGTTCCTGGTTACCAGGTTCCTCTTCTTTTCCTTTCATACGGAGGCCAAGGCTGCAGGAAGGCAGCAACGCCCTGCAAAATCTGGATAGCACTTCTGTGCAACAACTGCTTTAGTGCTTCACAAACTTCTGTGCAGATGAAAAAGAAAATGCAAAATTTATTAGTGAACAGAATGTCATTTTTTTTTTCTTTTTTAGAAATATCTTTTTCCCAGCCTCTTTAGACTAGGGAATCGCTCTTTGCCAAAGGACACACACTCTTCAACTCTGATTCTTTACTGTAAGAATAATACTTATTCAGACTAAAATAAAAGCTTCCATTTTCTATACTCTGGCAAAATCTGTATGACAAATGTTCCTGCTGAAAGATTCTGTAGCAATGCCAGCTAAGGAGACCACACTACAGCTCTTCACACTCTGCCATCTCCTAACAAGGCTTTCAACCCTGCCCTTAGTGCAATACATAGAGCTCTTGGGTCTCAGCAGAGCTGATAAGAAGACATCTAGATGTAGATGCTGTTCCAAAACACTCCCTTTGCCCTGCAGTCCAAATAGATAACCTAGTACTCCCTGAAGCCCCTTGGAATCCATACTCACTGTATAGACATTGCTACTTTACATTTTTCTGGGTGGTATTTTGCATCCTGCTTCAGTCTTCAAGAATTCACAGATTCCTTATAGGGAGCACAAGGTGATAAATTCAAACAGGTACAGATTTACATGGACCAAAAGCACCTTTCAGCTGAGGTTTTCCAGATTCTGTTGGACAATATTTATTTATTTTATCATTCTGATCGCTTGCACTGTGCAAACATTTGCTGTTGGAATATCTGGAAGAAAAATCTCCAACAAGACAGTAATACCTCAGAGCCATAGAGAATGTTGGAATCCCTAACTCTGTTACACACTGCCTGGTAGGTCTAAGGAATCTCTCTCATCTTACATGAACCTTTTACTACCCTGAGCTTGAACAAATGAGAAGAAATAACAGCACAGAGGAGGAAAGAGGAAGATTCCAACTGCATTGGCAGCCCCTTGGGAGATCCTAATTGCCCTAAGGGCTGCTTGTCCCCCCCGCTTGGCATTGGTATCCATATAGCTACATGGATGAGGTCTTGCATTCTGTAATTTGTAACATGGTATATTTAATAGCCACCCAGCACTGTACTGCTGCCATAGATTTATGGAGTCATGAGATTTATGGAGTGTGCCACCACATACAAGTTGATTATCCCTTTTTATTTGGATGCACTGGGCTTTTTTTCATTAGAGATGATATATTTTAATACTTGTGATAGTAGTAGGTAGCTATATATTTCTTTATTTCTTTTTGGAATATGGCTGCTTTGGGAGTTCTCTTTCTGCCTGAAGTTGCAAGATTCAGTATGATTCATGTTCTCAACATTTTGTTGGGGATATAAACTGTGAATCTTACCCTGTACATGGCAGAAATACAGATTTGCTGAGCCATTGAACCATCAGAGAAAATCCAAAGTTGCATCATTCCCCAGTCTATCATATTGCTTTAGTCTCTTTACTTTGGTTGAAAGTTATTCTTTAACTTTTAACTTCTAAGTCTTGTACACAATCACTGGAGGACACCTTAAGGGAGGGGTTAGCTAAAAGCACCCAGTACTCTTGTGCTCATGCCAGTCATCTTGTTCTACATTCCCTGCAGCTCATTTTCAAGCTTGTACTGGAGGTTAATGCACACATTCCCACAGCTAAGCTCTAGCCATGTAGCTGCTGCAGACAGATTCAGCTGGAAAACTTGCCCAGGAACTAAATAAATATTCAGGCAGCGAGCCCACACTGAGCTCCAGTCTGCCACAGCTCTGTTGATAGCTGTATTTCATCTGTGGAGTTTAAAGCTGGCTGCTTCTTCTGTGTGTGAGATGCAGGGATGGCAGTGCTGGTAATGTTCTCGGGAGACAGAAGGACAGGACGGGAAGGCAGGCAGTGTGTGACCCCACCAGCACTCCCAGGTTCAGGTAACCATGAAGGAGAGATCTACTTCAGGAGAGTCAAACAACATCTACTCCTTGCCTATGGCACAGGTCACAGGACAGCACCACAGTAAGAATACCTTCATCATAACGTGCCTCAGCAAGGAAACGGGAGGGCTCAAGAGAAATCACACCCAGAGCTTCATAAATAAAACTTGCAGATGACCCTAGTTAGTGGCTGTGCAGAGAAGGAGGTGGAAACCAACCACGAAGCTCCACAGCCTGATCTGGGCCCTCCCCACCACGATTGAAGAAAATTGCTTGAAATAAAACTGGGTTCTTACCTTCAAATGAGAGTACAGGTTACCGTGAAAGAAATTTGAGAGTGATGTCTGGCTTTGCAGTTCCTGGGCTGAAAGTGTTTGACAATTTTCTGGGAAATTGCTGTCTTGCCAAGATGATCTGGAATGGAGCTAAACCTTGATGAGACCCAGGACCCCCATTTATTTCAGTTTTGACTGCAGTTATATTTAGCATAGATACACTATCTTAAAAATAATAATAAAAAAAATCTCTAAACTACTTGCCAAAGAAAGTTTGTGCCCATATATGTGATTCTGTGTCATAACAACTCAGGCTCTGCTCCGTGTCTTAATGACGCTCATGTGATATCAGTTATAAATGGGAACTGTGAGAGCAAGTGACACAGTGTATCTGAGAAGGAGTTATAAAAAAATATGCTAATTCTTGGAAGATTCTTGGAAGTAAATTTGAATATGTTGATGGCACTCTACAGAAAGTAACATATTCCTCCACAAAGACCTCTCTGCTGCCAAGAACCTCTTTTTATCCACCTTAAAGCATTACTTTATATAAATGCAGAACTGGTGTGTGTTTTTACAAAAGAAAGAAAATTCTGTGCTAGCTGTGTTCACATGCTCTTGGGGATGCAGAATCTTTAATCAGCCATTATGTTGTACAGCTTTTCAGATGTCTCTTTATCTTCCAAATTCTGATGACTGAAACATGTTTAGAACAAGAACAGCTATATCTGTAAAAACTTGTGCCTTTTTGAAAAGTCATAGCTAATGATAGCTTTTTGAAATGAGCTTCTCAGTACTCTGTATCCTCTGGAGGGCTGGTGGGAGGAAGGGATTGCATGTGTTCATGGCTGCTCCCGCTAGCTCCTCATTCTACTTCTGAAAGTTCTTTTATGGCTTTCTGAAACAAGCTGTTGTGAAAAAGAAACAATAAATGGAGAACTAAAGCCCTTTGTGCATTTATCAGTTGCACCTTAACCCATTTGCAAAATTAGAATGCTTTGGAATCTGCTTATGTAGATAGCTCCTGTGCTCCCTACCTTGACTGAAAATAGAGTAATGTCCAAAATATTTCAGTTCAAGCAACTTTACTCAGGAGATGCTAACTAGTCGGTCACACACACATTTTTTCAAGAATGCTGAGTTTATGCAGGTTACTTTGAGTTTGAATGAAAATGCATTACCTTTTATTATTAATTATAATTTCTTTCTAAAGTTTTGCTCTAGTGCTTCATGCTGCCTGCAGTGTTCTTCAACTTCTTTCCTCCCCCGTGAGCTGTGACTCCTCACTATGTGTCCATGCAATGTCCAAGGCTTCCTCTCAAGAGGAGATTGTGCTGTGCATCTACAGATTAATTTATCCAAAACCAGCTGTACAATAACCACACTACTCCATCTCAAGATGGAAACAGAGCTGTTTTCATTCACAATATTATATGGATTATTTCCCATGGTTTTCATTAACACCCACAAGGTAAAATGATGATTGCTCATATAACAGTTGAGATGCAGTGTTAAATTATTCAGTATGGATGCTGTGATATTCAAGGGATGTGATTTTTGTTCTTTTGTAAACAAGTATGAACACTAAAGACCCATGACAATGTTAATGAACTGAAGCACAGGTCTAATTGTTTCCACTGGTAAAATTAAGGTAGTAGCTTATATCTCTCTTTTCTACAGCTTCTAAATTTGATTAATCAGTCCAGGGTCAGTACTGTTGCCCCTAGACACCTTGCATTATGCAGTGCTGAGAAAGTGAAATATGAAATCATGAAAAAAATCCAGAAAAAGATAAAAAACCCCAACAACAATATTGCTAATTTCTTTAGTTGCTTTAGCATCTAACATATTTCTGCCAGAAATTAAGCCTCCCCCGCTTTTTCCCTATGAGAAGATACTGATAATTGATGTCAGAGCAACACGGAGAACATGCATTTCTAGTACCTAAAATATTTGACCAGAAACACTTCCTGGTTCTTTTTAACTCAAGAAACATCAAGACTTTTTTTTTCCCTTTATGCTACTTAAATGAGGATGAAGAATAACAAACTGCAAACACAGAATGGGGAATAACCCCACTATGTCAATTAAATGGACAGTGTAAGGAAAAATGTTAGTGAATTCACTATTCATTTTACAACATTCCAGCTTGAATGATATCTCTGGGAAAGCTTCTTATGTCTACAAGGGTTTTTCCAGAAGAGAACATTTACAATAGTTGTCTTGGCAACATGAGCTCTGTAGAACTATAAATCAGAGCTTACAAAGGTTCGTTTTCAAACTCTGAAATAAAACAGAAGAAAAATAAGGCAACTAGTGAGCAGGATTTTATGATCTTAAATGCATGAAAATGACCAGATCCATTACATGTTAAACAATTTCACCTTGCTTTGTGCTGATGAAGCCTTGACTGAGGTAAATCTTAAACAGGAGCCAGGAGCAATGCACAGAGAAAGCTGTAACAAGCTGCAGTGAGCACACATTAAAACAGCTAACAGGATAATGAGCTTAGAGGAAGAGGACCCTTAACAAAGTCAGAAGGAATTCAGAGTACAATGCAGGAGACTGAAGGAACTCATGGTTGTGATTTTTTAAAACCTAAATGTTGTTATAAAAAGAATGGTTATAAAACAGTTATAGTGGTTATAAAAAGAACAGTTCCACATGGCCATCAGGATCCCAGCCTTGAGAAGCAATGCAGGGAAAAATTAAAAAAATTCAGCTGGAATGGGGTGAAACTTTATGCTGTTAATTAATGTCTTTAGACATATTAAGAATTTATCTAGAAAACCTCCTAATCATTAATAATTTTTAAGTAGACACTAAACAAGATATTTTGATTATTTGCCCTTGTGCAGTCATAAATTGCTTCCAAGGTTAGCAGAGTTGTAAAATATTCCATCCCATCACTTTTTTTTACTGGAAAACCAGCAATCCTTTCCTATTCTACACAGGAGAGCCTGGCACAAAGCAGGGTGTTGACAGTGCTGCCATCTGAGTAACAGAAAAACGGGACACAGCTCCACCTGAGCAGGCACACAGCCCGTCCTCGAGAAGTCACTGCTGCTATCATTGCCTTCATTTTTACCCTTACTGGGAATCATGAACTTCAAACTGGGAATCCAAGTCTTGAAACCTTTCTTCTCCTGGTATTTTAACTACAAGTTTCATCTAGCAGCAATTGAAAGGAGAGCAGAGATATGTGTGACCCTGAGGGAGCTGAGCCTTTAAGAGCTGCCCCAACTCCCTAATCCCGCCAGTAGTTTTTGTCCAATACCACAAAGAAAATATATTATGAAATTTCAAAGAGGTAGCTGAAACATTTCTATCTACACAGCATGCAAACCTGATTTCAACAGGAGACAGAAGGTACTGAAACAGATGAAAGACAAATTCGCCAACCAGTGATTTCAGCCTGGATTCACATGTCAAGAAAATTTTGACTGCGTTTTCCCAAGACCCCTGCCATGTCTTACAAAGATCTTATTTCTCGTTCAACTTTCTGGACAGCAGCAGTAATATATTTCTAGCTTGGCACCAGCCTAACAAGGACAAATAGAGTTCCTTCTTCAGTCAGCAATCACTAATAAAATGATAAAGGAAACAATCAACTAAAGTTCACATGACACCAAAAAGAAATCAAACAAATTTGACAGGAAAAATGCGATTTATGTGATCCTACTGGTGCTGTTCCATTTAAAACTCAGCTGTGATCTAATAGAAGTAAAAAGGGGTAGTCAATGGCTAAAGTTACTCTCAGTGAGAATTTCAAAAATTTCAGTAGCACTTTTCATCAGAACTTTTGTCCTTCCTTGATCTCCTAAACTCATCTCATTATAGCTAATGTTCTCAAAACACTGTCAAGGATCTTGATAGATGAAACTTAACACAAAAGCAGCATGTCTGGATAGAAATCACTCAATGTCTCTGTAGGATATTTCTACTCTGTCTCAAAGAAATGTTCAAAACCTTCTGATCTTCAGAAGGTCTCAATTTATTTCTGTAGATGTAAAAAAAAAAACAAAAAAAACCCCCAAAAACCAAAACCTCTGTGTCTCCCTGCACTTTCCTTTATTACCTTTCTCCTTTACCACCTGTTTACCTAAGATGTAATAAATCATCTCTATGCAGTAGGGCAGACATGCAATGCACACCTGTGATCCTGAAACTTGCTCTTGTCTTCATCTCAGACGGAGGGAGGGACAGCAACAGCAGCTACAGGAAATGTTTTGAGTTTTTGCTGGTGCTACACATCACACAGTGCTGATGTGCAAAGAGAAAACGGCTCCCGAGCACGACCCGCTCGGCAGAACAGTCACAGGGTAAAGATTCAAAGGACATAAGGGCACCGACTGAAGCTCTTGAAGGAAGGAAAGCACTGCTTGAAAGTATTATTTAGGAAGCTGGTACACTTTGAGATCATCCACCAACGCAGGTCAGACTGTTGTCTACTCACTGCTTAAGAGTTTGCCTTGGCTAAACTTGTTAAATTTCATCTTTCTGGAGGAAGCTGCTTTCATTCTTCCGTGTTGCCCATTACTGAAGTATCTATGAAACTTAACATTTGAGATGTACTTCTCTTCAATGCATCACAGTGAAACAAAGATAAAGTACAATTTCCCCCATTTTATTGATGGGTAACAGAGCTGAGATGTTTAAGATTGTACCTAGGATTCCAGGAAAACTGTCAGAATGAAGAAAAGAGCTCCACTTGCCCAAATTTTTGTCAAACATATGAAACCTCACTCCATTTAATACTTTTTCTCTCTTTTCCCTTTTTTTACTATGCCAGTTCACAATCTGTGAGTGATTCTTGATAGAAACAGTAAAAGTGCAGGGGAAATAAAACCTAAGATACATTTAGGGCTTCTTGAGGCACAAGAATGTAGCTCCTTATTTGTATGGGGATGGTTTTCAGTGCCAGCAAAGTTGGGTTATGTTAAAACAAATCAGACCGTGTTTGAAACAGGTGTTTTTACCAGCTTGTGTACTGTAGCTACTGTGATGGATGGATTATTCAAATATTCTCAATAAAGCTGCAAAATTTGGTTTTCTTTCTCGTTTCCAAGGTGGAAGAATGTGATCATACTTCCACCTTGGAAACTTACGTGATGGAAGTAAGAAGGAAAATGTTTAAGTTGAGGAAGACAAATGCTCAATTTTCACAATTGCTTGCAAGGATGTGTTTTCAAGAGACTCTAGTCTAAAAGCTGCTCTTTCACTTGCCATCTTGTCCTCAGAGACAAGTTTTCCTCATGTCAAGGTTGAGTGATCTCAATATCCGAAATGGCAGCATGATGACAAGCACAGAAGAGAATGAGAAATAGAAGCATTCGCTCTCTATTTCAATCTCTTTTCATTTGATGCTTGCTGCTGATGCCACTGCAGGTGAAATCATTATATTTCTGGTGCAGAACCTCTAGCTGGAGACTCAGAGCTGGTAGTTTTAAGGAGAAAAATAAGTGATGTTGTTC
The DNA here is from genome assembly GCA_034509185.1 of Euphonia xanthogaster. NCBI lineage: Eukaryota > Metazoa > Chordata > Aves > Passeriformes > Fringillidae > Euphonia > Euphonia xanthogaster. Next base: position 11,284,267 of record JAYDZK010000271.1, on the reverse strand, counting down.
ACTATATATTGTGATTGTCAAGAGATACTTCTGCTTCACTAACGGAACCCAGTGCAAGCTTGCTGAAGGATTCACCAGGCATGGGAAGATATGGTAACTATCAAAAGAATTTCAACTTTCTTTACTCCAAACTTTAGCTGTTAAAAGGGTGGGCAGAATGGGTATGCATTCTGGAGCATCAAAACAGCTGCAGGCATAGGAGACCAAATCCTATAGTGGCATTAAGGTTGTGAGGTAAGCATCAGCCAGCAGGAAAATATCTAGCAAGAAGAGGTAGAAGAAGAAAAAAGCTACTGTAACAAGAAGAAAACACTCTGACTGGCTGGGGTCTCTCTCCAATGATTACCCCTCAGAAACCTTAATTATCATCATTAATATTTTTTTTATTTCTCTAAAAACCCATTTAAACATCACACTATAACAGGGGATATAACAACGTGGAAGTCACAGTGAAAAATGCCATTGGAAGGGCTGTTTTCATAATGCTTCTTATTGTCAGAAGCAGAATTAGGACTAAATCAGTTACTGATTGGGATTAGTGGAGGAAAAATAGTTTTGTGATTAAAGTAGTGTCTTCGACATTTTTTGTGCTTTTGCAAAGTTTTGTGATTAAAGTAGCGTTTTCTAAATGTTTTGTGCTTTTACAGAGTGGCAACTATTCTTGAAGGCATTTTCAAAGCGTAATGTGGTGTGACAGTTACAATCCTGGAATCAAAATGTACAAGTAAGATGCTACACTGCAGCTGGGGAAATAGGCAATTAAATTACTTCTCCATTGTTTCTTTCTCTGATTTTTCTCTATAAAACTCTTCCCCCTTAGATCTTAGGCATTCTGTGAACCCCACTTAGAGCATTTCCAAGGGTAGGCATATTAAGTGACTTTTAAAATTCTTTGCATCTGCTGACTGATTTTCTGTCCAAGTGACTGCTTTAAAAGTATGGGCTATTTTCATCTAGAATTCATCATATTGTGGTGTAAATTTCAGATTTTATTTATTCTGTTAACCCATGAAATGCTACACAATATTAGGTGCTCTGAGAAAAACCCTATTCCTGTATGTGTGAAAATAGATTGTCAGAAGCAGGGAACAGCTTTAGAATAAATAACTGCTTTTCTCAGTTCTTCATCTGTAAGTTAGGAATGATAGCATTCATTTTATCTCATAGTGACAGCAGTAATGAAAATTAATATTACACATAGTTGAGATGTTTTAAAGATGAGAAAAGATGATGAGGGTAGGGGATATGTTGCTCTTTTGCCATCAGTAAAGATGCAGTAAATCTTACAAGGAAAACATATATCCTAAATAATTTTTCATTATTGCTTGTCTGTTGGGAAAGGTCACCATGAAATAAGCATTTCTATGATAAACTGATTTTGGATAGGTCTGTTGGCTGATCTGCCTCAAGACAAACAATAAGAGCCCAGAATGCGTGCTTCTCTTTGTTCTGAAAGCCCACACCATCAGGAAACTTCTGGGCATAGGGAAGACACACTGAAATTTTATTCAAAAGGGTCAAAGGAGGAGTGAACTCCTGTGGAGAAGACACAGAATGAGTAAAGCAAGAAGACATGATAAATTTAACATGAAGCCTTGTTTCCCTGTCTGTCAAATATTTAGTTAGCATAAGCTATGCTGTTACAGGTCTGCTACACATTTCTGCAAGAGGGGATTTTAAGAAGTGTTCTGTTTGAGCCACATCAAACTAAGTTCTCCAAATCTATTAAAGATTTTATTTCTTTGTGTGACTAATTAACAAGGGATGGGAGGAATCTAACTTTTTACCCTAAGTCATTTTGGCTGCAAAGACAGTTATGAAAAAAAAACACATAAAAATTATATTTGATGGTAGAATACCCTTCTCCTCCTTCCTCCCTCCTTCCCCCCAAACCCAGTCAGAATTAGTCTTACTCCATGAAGTTTATGGAGTTAGTGCTCATATGGACAGTAGTCCTGGCAGAGAGTGTCATAATTGTTATAAAAAGTTTATAAACCTTAACTATCATTGTTCTGGAGGCTTCAGAAGTAGGATCTAAGGCCACAACAAAATGTCCTCTCTTGATTTCAAAAGAATGCAGGATCACACCTTCTGGGAACAATGTTTTTCTGCTAATTATACTATGTATTACATAGCATGAAATTAATTAGAGGGCTTTTAATGGTCCCTAAAACAATGACATCTGTGAATGCGAAGTAAACTCAAAATGAAAAACAGCATTTTAAAATCCTAGCAGAATTCCAAAATTCTAATAGATTTGAAATATACCGTAAACTATGGAACATTTATTCCTTGTGTTTCTAACAGATACTATATTCTGATGCATTTTAAATACAATGAAGATATAACTACAGCTGGAAGTGTTGCTTACCAGATATGATTCTCTCTTTGATAAAAAAACTCATACGCTACTATGCATAAAAATCTCTTGTTAAAATACTTACTGAGCAAAAAAGTACACAGAGAAAAATACCCATTAGCTTTTCTCATTATAGCTAATGGCAAAACCTCATTGATTACAACAGGAGTTCTTTTCAGAGAGCGTTTCTACTTACTTTCACTGCAGGCCAAATTATACCTCTGTAATCTCTGGAACCCTCAGTATTTTCCATTGCCACGTCAACAGCTGCTAGCAAGTGCTCAGCCTTTATTCAAGTGCCTGAGTCTGTGCTGATGTTCCCAGCCAGGCTTGCTCCACGGGGTCACATCTGAAATGCACACATTCTGCTGCCTGAATTGTCATTTCCCTCCCATCTAATAACTAATCTCAGCAAGCATTTATACCAATCAAATGAAAGATGTGCAGAACATGATTATTTGAGTGTAAATCTCTGCATACACTCATTTTTGGGATAGTAAATCAATTTAGTAAAGGTCAGTGACAAGCCTATTTTAGCTAAATCAAGATTAATTACTGAAATGGTAAGTAGTTACATAGTAACCAGTTGGACCTTGCCAATGTTTTAAAACATGTTTTCTGTTAATTTGATTTAAATCTATTTTGATTAGGTATCATGTATGGAAGGGAAGCAAATGACTCTTTACTACATGTATATAAAAAATGTTTGTTGTTAGCCATTTATCATATGGTTTAAGCAAAGATGCTTAAATTTTAGCTCATTACTTTTGCTTTCTATGAGCACGAAAAATGGGATTTTGAGTTTGTTCACATGAAGACACTGAACTTCAAAACTTCCTAGCTGTCAGCATCAGTTGCTTTCCAAAAGTGCAATTTCCCCCGTTTTCATGGTCACTCACTCTGGAACAACCAAAATATTACAGTTCATGTAACCAAATGCAGTGATGCACAAAATAGCATGTATTTTTAAAATTTTTAGTAGATCCTGGAATGAAAAAATGTTAAAAATTTTTAAAAATGAGTCCCCACAAGGGGTTCCTGAAATGCAAAGCCTCTAAAAAAACATGCAATAAAGATTTACACAAGCTCACAGGGAAACTGCCATTCGAGATCTCATCCCAACTCCCATCTGATGGCTGTAGATGTAAACACACACCCTGTTTCAGACAGGGGTCTGCACCCAGCAAAATGCAAGGAGCTATCTACATGTATGGGAACTTGTGAAGAAAAAAATGCCTATAATGTGAATTATTTTCCTGGCTCTGACAAACTCTTGGCCGTGAATTATTTCTCACTTAGCCCTGTCAGAGAAAGGCACTGATCATGGCAAACTCCTCCTGTCTTCATGCTAGTTATATTCTCCAGTTCTGTGCTAAAGTTTCTGTACACTTTTCATTTGTTATCCTGAGTGAATTTTTTTTTTGGAAATTCAGCTTTTTATTTTTCTGAAGATGACAGCAAGTTTGTTATTAGAATGAAATGATAAAATGTACAGTTCTTCAGCCCAGGCCATTTGCAGCTATGGAGCATCATTTATAATGATGCCAATTGGAGATGCCAAAGGTACCATTAACCAAAGACAGGGAAAACTCAACAAAACTGCAGAACAACCAGCAACATACATTTGCCATTATTATTTTTCAGTCTCTTTTAGTAAGATATGTGTTCAATGAGCTGAGCCAGAACAAATGCTATGGCCAAACTTGAGCTACCTTGGAAAGAATCTATCATCAAAAAGAGTCACAGCATTACCACTGCAGTCCATAATGACAATGCAAAAAGACTTTTTTTTTTAAATGTTGTAACCAGATAAAGAATTGGAGCCATTATCAAATTGACAAGGCTGCTGACATAAAGTATGTGGACAATTATTTCTGTACATTGATGGCTATATTTCTCACACAGAAAGCTTGGTAGCTGCTCTGCTCTTTTGCTGCCCATATTGGATTTTCATGGACATTATTAACTACACAGAGCAGCACATAAGCTGGCTGGATTCACTTTGCAAAGGGCTGGGCTCACCATTACAGGATATATTCTGTACAAATTCACACTTACCTGCCTTGCTTTCGTCCATTAGGTGTTTCTGCAGGGCCTAGAAAACTGTTCTCAGTTACCTGCTGCCTCATTGAAACATGAGCAAGAAGCCTTGGGGATCCATGCCACAGGAAGGCCACTTGTGGAGTCTCCTGGGTCTGCAGGGATGGCAGTGATGTGACACCAACACGTACATGTAGGGAACATGGATGCAGAGTTCAGTGGTTAGCTATGAATCACATCAGCTACACACACATGTGTTTCTTTTCTTTTTGTAAATTGCTTTGCATTTGCCATCTTACAGCCTCCTGTAGTTGGCTTTTGAGCTGATTACCTCGAAGGAACTTTGGTCAAGTCACTTTTTCTCTCTTTTACAGATAACATAGGAATAGGCTACTGGCAACCTCCTTCTGATGGAAAACTAAGCACTTAGCTGTCCCCTTTGTTTTGCTATTTTGTTCTTAATTCAGAACTGAACTATTCCTCTCATGCCAGGGTTACTAAGCTGCCCTTACAGGCCTCATGAAGAATCTCCTTTGCTGCTTTCCCAAAACTCTAATCATTTTGCATTCTGACCTCATGAAGCCTTTGACTGTGTTAATAAACACAGAGGTGTGAGGCTGTGCCAGCCCTTTTACAAAGTTTCTCTCACCTCTTCTCCAGTATATTACAGCTACCTGCACCTCCTAATTGTATCCTTTATTACAGTTCTACTAATTTCCTAGCATGCAAATCAGACTTGCAGCCTGGACCCAAGGTGGAGACATCCCAGGCTCTGCCTCTGGTAACACTTGGAGGAACAGGTAGCATACCACGTTGCTACATGAGCCATTTTAATTTTTGGACATATTTTTGAATGTGAAGGTAAATAATCTTAAATCCTGGCACTCTTTTCTAAGGGAGTAGAGGATTTCTGTAAATAACACCTCTTTCATGGTATCTTCAATATTTCTCCAATTAATGCCTAGTTTTAAAAAAAAGTACAGGGGAAGGAATTTCTTTGATCACCTTTTCCCTGAATAGTGATACAGCCAATAGATTTAGCTTTTCAGCAACGCCTTTTATCTTCCCTGACTGGTCCTTTTATACCCTGGATTAACAGTCTGCTCCAAACAACTCTCTCAAAACCTTCCTAAGTTCTGATGTGATAAAACCAGATTTTTAGATAAGTTTTCATATCTCTAATAGAATACTCCAGTTTTAGCTTTAATGAGCAATATTCATTGTTGCCTGCATGGAAACAATCTCTACTTGGAAAGACTGGGTGTTGGAATTTTTAAAAATTTCTTAAATTACTTCCTTTACGTGGCTGTGGAATCATGTTGACCTTTGAAAGTCATTAAAATAAAACAAAATAAAATCCTACTGCAGTGGGTTATTTTCAACATTTCTCCTTAAAATAAATGCTGTTCTTTATTGAATATATCTGCTAGATCTTGAACACTAAAATGGCAAGTCACAGCACAGTATGGAATGCCATATCCCACATTATGCTCATCATTCCATTCATGTAAACGTCATTATATGCCATGAAACAGTGCATTGTTTTACTTTTAATACAGGAACCATTTTTTAAAATGTGGTACATGTTTGACATCTCCTTTCTGTTTTATTGGGTAGCTTGCAATGGAAATGAACACCAAATTCAATGAAACCATTTAATACAAGGAAGAAGAAAAACAGATAAGCATTCAGCATCCTAATTAGAGGAGCAGCTACTTGTTGGATATGTCTTGTAGCCTGGGATCATTTTTCTAGAATATTCAAAACAGATGCTCTTTTAATTAGAAGCAGAAAATCTGAATTTCACTAGCAGCACCCAAGAGTATGTTTGAGTGCATTGGAGATAAAACATCAAGTTTACATAAGTTCTGCCACCTTCTGTTATGTAAATGTCTGCTTATGGATGCATCAGCTCGGTGGCATCAGCTCAGCCAGAACGTGTGCCTCTCCCTGTGGCTGTCACAGTGTCCTCTGCACAGAGGATGGACTGCAAGTCACTGAAAGAGCATGATCTGCTCTCCTTGAACAGCAGTGGTGGAGACCTGCAGCTTTTCAGGCAGTGGATCCTGGATTCCAGTGCCTGTGCTGTCTATATGCAATTTAGTTAGCTGCTGCTGCTGTCTGCAGCTATATATAGAACCAGATTTATTACTGTGGGTATGTTACCAAGAGAGCAGATCCAGCCTGATAGGAGAAAAAATATTAATTCCATTGAGTTCAAAAAATATCTCCTGTAGCCTGCTTATCCTTGTCTCTCTTTTATAGCCATGACAGCAGTAATAGATGTCTGAGAAATACCAAAGCCAGAATAATAGCTTGGGTTTTCTGTAGAAAACCCAAAATGAAAAGTGACCTCTCAAAAACTGTAATTTTATGACAGCAAAAATACAATAGCACCTTATTGCAAATGACAACTTCATAGACACAAAGAAACCAAACACATATTATCACCATAGTTCACTCCATGTCTAAATGTGGACAAGAAGAATGAGAAAAGAAAAGCACAGCCTTGTTTACAATACTGTCTTCTTGAGGTTCAGGCACCCATTCCAAAAATAATAGCCAGCAAGTCACAACAAAAAGCATTGCCTGGACCTTAACTCCTTTTGGCTCTACATAAGGTAAAAGTTAAGTATAGCAGTTTTATTCCTTCACAACGCAGGGTTGTCCATGACAACACAGTTACCACAATTCTTATCCTCACACTGTTTTGACTGCCTGAAGTTGCATTCTGTTCACTGCATTTCCAAAGGCAGAAATATCCTAACATTTCAGCATTCCCCTGGCTCGTGTCTCTGCTGGAAGCTGAGAGGTGAGTGTGCAAGAGGTACCTTGGTGGTTTAAGGTAACACAATCAATCATGAGACTTACCTAAGCTCAGCCAAGGGCCACTATCAAATATTCTGAAAGCCCTAGAAGCAGGGATGTCTATCAAAGACAGCTTACTTCTGATAAAAGGGAAACACAACTTCTTCATGAGCTCTTTTAGTTACTTCACAGAATGAAAAGAAGAACGAGATCTAATTGAATAGGGTTTTAATTGGATCACCAATGCTAATGAGACCTGCAGTAATTATCTTGCTCAATAATTTCTCACTGGATTTGATATAAAAGGTTGGGTATTTAGATTGTCCTGACATACTGAACACAGGTACCACACCCAGACAAGCTTGTAGACCCTGGCCCTAAGCGGACCACAGGACATGTGAAAACAGACTGTAGCTGCTTGTTACTATAGAGAGGACAGTGTGGGAGGCAAGCTGTAGAGTTTTAAATAGGTTTTTAAGACCTAGAAAAAATGCCTGAGTCAACTGCAGAGAATAGGGAGAGTGAAGGGAAAGAAAATGATAATGTGAGATGCATAAGCAGATTGGCAAGACTGATGATACTTGGTGCTTTCCTTAGAGCTTCAGCTTGTAGAATTAAGGGGCTAAAGAAAGAGATTGATTTAATTTAATATTAGAATACTTTTAGCTCTTGATCAGGTCATTTCAACATTAAATTTGTAACAGCCTCTCTGAAATTACACATTAGTGCAAACAGTGAATCCTTTAGAAAGGGGGAAAAAACATTCAGGAGCTGCATCATTTATACAACTTATCTGTTGAGAAATAAAATATTCTTAACATAAATAGTCTTGTTTTGTTTTGAATGTCAGTACTACTTTGACAGAATCACATGGAAGTATCAAAGGAAACAGCAAAGTTTTGGAGCACTCTCTAAATGAGAATAAGATAAGAAAATACAATGTTTTCCTTCCATTGTAGCTGCCTTGGTATGCAGCATTTAAAGGCTAGCTTTAAACTGCATAGTCCTGTCCAAAATGAATCTTGAAATAATGGTAGCTGGAGCTGGAAACTGGAAGGTGCACTGTAGATATCTTCTTCCCAAGGAATGACTTCAACTTTTCTTTTATAAAAACTTTTTTCTTTTAGAATTCAGAGGAATAAAAAGTGACTATATCCATGGTTGCCTGCTGATCACTAGGGCAGCTCTAAGGCTCCTGAAACACTCTGGAAATACAAATTCTTTCATTTGCACACAGGCATTGCCAAACCAGCCTTACAGCTACGTTACAGAAGAATAAATGGTGTTGGGGCACACCACATGACAACCTCAAGGTCACACACTTAAGGAGGAGCAGATCTTGGAATAAACCAGAACAAGCCTATAATTCCTGGTCCCTCTTGGTTGGCATTCTTTCCTATTCCTATGCTCGAGTCTGATGACTCTACAGCACTGTAAATACCAGCCAGTCCTTCAGTACAGAAGGACAGGGTTTGCTTTAATGCTATTTTTAGTGGAGCAGATCCCACTTTTAAATCTGCAACGCCTTCATTTTCAATATCGTGATTATGTTTAATGTTCCATAGGAAGATGAGGGGATTAGTAAGAATCAGAAAGCACAATGCAGCGTAGGCAGTACCATGCTGCCTTCTGAAACACCAGCACAGAGCAAGTAGGGGCTTCAGAGGGGGCTTTGCTCGGGGAAAAGGCATTAGGCAGCTGGACGTGTCAGCTGGGTGCCTCATCAGGCAGCTGGTGCAAGTGGAAGGTCAAGAGCACATTTACTGTTTACTGAGTTTGTAAATTACTAATTATTCAGCTCACTAAGCAAGGCAGGCTTATTGCCTGCGCGTGATATTCCCCCTCCTGTCAAGCCTAGGCACATATGGAAGAGAAGGAATTCTCAACTATATTTTGATAGATGGAAGTCATTAAAGTACCATAATAAAGGATGTAAAGAGCCATAATGAGTAGGTCACTAGTAAATATAAGCACACTTCTGTGTTGGTCAGAGAACAGGTGTAGAAGCCCAGCTGAGCACTGAGAGCAGTACTCTGTCTCTGCAGAGAGCTCAGGGGCTGCCTTGCCAGCCAGGAGATGGTAGGATTTGGTGTCTGTGTCCATGGGAAGCAGCGGCCTAGGAGTTAAAGAGTGGTCTGCACTCACATTCCACTGCGGGAGACAGAGGCAGTAGCCAGGCAGACACTGCCTTGGAGCCAGGGAGATTTCAGAGGTAGTGGCCAGCAGAAGATGTAGGAGCTAGACCACAAAGAAGGAGACTGCCAAGAAAGGAAACAAGGAAATAATCTGCAACATGAGGGTCAGAAAAAAAAAATAATTGTGTGGTGGGCCTTGAACCAAGAAACAGATTTGTTCTTCCTGTCCTGTCAGCAAGAGAGATTATTTTGGAAATGAGCTACTCAAGAATTTGTAAGAAAAAGACCAGAGACAGAGTATACCATCATCTCAACTTGCAAAATGTATGAACTCTTTTAGTCTGCCTACATTGGGGCAGTCAGAGATGACTGACACAAAGGATGCTCGTGGTAGCTTCAACTGAATAAACCCGAATGAGAGGAAAACTTGATTAGGTTAGCCAAGGGGGCAAATAGGCACGTCTAGTGCAAAAGTTCATCCTTGCACAGGGAAATATCTACCAAAAGAGGAATCAAAATGTGACACTTCTGGAGAAAATAGAACTAAAGGATACCCTCTCTACACAGTTTTTGGGTATATGCAATATCTGCCAAGACCCTTTATGAAGAGGGAACAAGATTTACCCCCTCCTGTACTTCTCTGCTGAGACAAGACTAGAAGCAAAGATTAACAAGTTACCAGATCTTCCCAGGGTAAAGATGAGAAAGGTCAAGAAAAGAGGAATTAATCAGTGTTTGGCATGGAGGGATGGAAATAAGGGCCAACTATAGCAGACAAATGAGGCAGTGCATTTCTCAGATATTGGAAAAACCGAAGTAAATACTCCAGGTGGGAGGATGGACTTGAAAACAAACAAAATTAAAAAATCCTAAAATGCTTATGCCAGTGGAAGAAAACAAAGCAGCAATGAAAATCAGCATTTAAATCCAACAGAGAGACTTTGGATGAACCATATTATTTCAGAAGTTCTACACCAAGGCCCAAGAATGCCACTCAATGTATACATATCACTAGAAGCCAGGCTTTATAGGCAGTGTTCAGGCACTGGGAGCAGGGGAAGTGAGGTAATGCATTGGTGAGAGGGCAGTGAAGAGTATTCTGCTAGATATGCCAAAAAGAGCTGGTTTTGTGTTGGCAGCTTTCATTTCTCAATGCTGGCTGAGATAATTTTGCATCAGAAAAGGGATATTCACCTGAGATAACTTGGAAATGACAACACTACACAGCTTGCTATTTTTTTTTTCTTTCCTTATTTTTAGACTAGGACTACTTTAATAGAGACTTCCATAGAGACAGTTCAAGACCTTTTCAATCACAGTTTGATTTCCAGACCCTGCATTATCCTGAAATGCATGAAATTGCATCTGACATTCTGAAAGATCTGTTTCAAAAGTAAGAGGCACTATCGGCTTCTCAAAGCACTTCACGCAGCTCAATTCCCAGTGGACAGATGGGAGCACCAAGGGGCTGCCAGAGCACATCTCCAGTCTTGCAGCAAACAGAAAATGCATATACATCTACTGCTTTGAGTATAAGTGAAGATGTTCCTCTAAGCCTTCTCAGTATCATTTATTATATTAATGTGTACCTCAATTGTTTTTGTAGGTGCTGTTGCAAGTTATGATCTCATGTCCACACCTGGTTGCCTACCATGGCACTGCAGTGAGTGACCTTGGTGAGGTTTAAATAGTCCTGGAAGGAGTGGATCTTTGAAGGAGATTTGAAGAACTCCCTGAGTCATGCTGGGATGCTGGGCAGTACATGCCCAGTTCTTGCAAAGCGCTGCTCCTGCAAGCGACTGTGTACTCGCAGGGTCACAGGGCAGGGACCCCGTGTGGGAGCTGACTCTGAGGGGCTGGGAGAGGAGGGAAGGCTGGGGCTTACACTCTGCCTGATTAAAGTTTTATTTTAACTCCTACTTTAAAAGCTGTCAGGTTATAAAAGAAATAACATTCTCAAGAAATTATTAAAGAGATCTACGGGACAAATTAAGCTGGCAGAACTACTGTGGAATAAATGTGGTGCAAACAGCAGAGGCAGAAAGGCAGGCAACTATTTCCTATACACAAGTATGGCTAGAAACTTCTTCTCCCTTGTTTTGGTCTTCTCTCAAGCACAAAAGGGCTAGGTAAAATCTATACAGACATAAGCATCACAGCTAGCAGGCAGTGTCCATATACCCCTGGAGTATGAGCAGTATCTTGACTCCCTTGTGCTTTCCACCTTAGTTTCTTTCTGAAATACAATTCAACTCATATTGTCTTTTGAGCTTAAAAGAATAATCAAGAAGTGAAACTTGTAAGTGAAAAGCAGACGTAGAGATCCTCAGGCTGTTGAATAATGTGATTATGGATCTTCAGTTTTTGGAAGGAGCAGCAAAATGTGATGCATTAAGTTGCAAAGACTTTAGCACATCCTTTCAGCAAACTATACATGTGTTATACTTTTGATCTGCTTTCTACAGAGGGAGACCAGTCACTCCCACCACAGACTGGAAGCTTCTTTCGAAAAAGAAGGGCAACGGTGAGATTTGGAGTTTGCATGAACTGCTAGTGACCCCCTTTGCTGTAGTGTCAGAGGCTCTGCAGCACTGCCTCTGTGCCTCACCCATCCCCACACTGAGCTTTCAAAGGTCTGTTAGAAATCAACTGCAGAATAATTACTGCAGCGCTTGGCTCCAGATCTAACTTGGAAAATGCTAAGTCATCAGCTCTACAAGATATAAATTATCACTTCTGGTCACTTTCAGTGAAAAATGCGAAAGCCACAGCATCTTGAAAGACCATCTGGACATAGCTTAAGTCCAGTCCAAATAAAATAAAAACACATGATGGAAATGTGTAATGCTTTCTGCAGTGGCTTGTGATGCCTTTAGCACAAAGGGGCAGACAAGGATGGCTTTGAGACTGAGCAGTGCTTGTGCCACCCTGTGTATATTTCTTATGATCTAAACCTGGTCTGAAAAGCCAGAAAGGCTTTTATAGGGGAACTTCTCCATAATCTTAAAACAAACCAATCTTGAACACCTTCCTTTTCAGAGTTCCATTCTTAGTGCCTGACTGGAAGGTAGAAGTCAGATCTACACAGAACTACTGGTCCAGGAGATTAACACACTAGAAAAAATATTTTGGTTATGAATTGCTATTGAACATTTTCTCACTCTCACATTTACTAATATTCTCTAAGTGATTTCCACAATAGGTTTTTGAGCTAAAGACTAAAACATTTAATTTTTTTAAACTCTTGTCTTGCAAATCACTTGATAAATAGCTCATGTAAGCTGTTTCCATTACTTGGAGTGAAACCAAGCTCCTTTTGCAAATACTTGTTCTAGAGTTCAATATCTGCTTTCTTTAAATACTTCTATTTGTCTATGATTAGCGGTTTCACTAACATTTTTGCCATGATTTCTTCAAACTTCCTTGCTAAAATACTGCTAAGATGACAATCCTGCTCATAGATAAAATTTTCCATTTTCTTAAAACAGAGATAAAATGTACTTTCAGGTTTTTTTTGTACTGTGCTAACATAATATTAATCAAACAACTAAGAAACATTTATCCAGTTATTTTGCAGAAGCCAGAACTAAGTGCCTCACAGTCTTATCCAGAAAATATTTCTATGTGGAAAGGATGTACCAATGCTCTTATTTTATAGCCTAAGAGCAAGGCTTAGAGAGGCGGAACAACCCTGTAGAGATCAACCAGAGTCTTTGAGAAAAAGGAAAACATAAACAGGTACTCCCCTGGAATACCTTTCCTTTCCCAAATAAAAAGGAAAACTAAATTATCAAATGACCCTCTCCAAACAGCACCGCTCAGTCACAAAGCACTGATGCTCGTCAGATTCTTTTAGGAATATTCCAGGCATGAGTCTTTGTTTTAGCCTCTCTGACACTTTGTCTAATTCCTGAATCCCAGTGGTATTGAGGTAGGATATACTTTGGCATACCACAAAAAGTCCTAAGCTATTGTGAAAGATTTACTTAGATAACTTTCTGTAAAAAGTGCAAGAGTCATTACAAGTATCCCATTTACTTCTAACTTTGAAGTTGAAAAATCACAAATGCTTTAGCTAGCTAAATATTTATAATAGCTTGTCTTTATGCATGCAATGCATAATGCCTTCCAAGTACTTTAACAAGCTAGAAATAGAGAAACATCCAAAGCTGAAAGAGCCATATTTGGGGTGAAAAATGGAAATTGTTTAAAAACATCACATTCAGTTAGAAGAGAAATGACACATTTTAATGTATGGGCTATTTTGAGTCAAGCAGGCGGTAAGGATTATAGTTAGAATTTGGCCAGAATATCAGACCAGGGATATCATACTTGCAAAAGAGAGCAGCTGTCAGTAATAAAAGTAAATAAGCAATAGGAGCCCTCCAAAGGAAGAGACATCTGTACCCATGGCCAGCCTGGAGGCCGAGCTCAGGCATGACCTGTACACAGCAATTTCAGTACTCCTGCAGTGCCCTAGGTTTCCTGGGGAGGAAGCATTCCTTGAAATAAACACCTACTGTCCAAAATTACCCAGAAGATGCCCAAGGCATATTGTGTAGTTGCATTCATTTGTCTTACAAAGCTCCTGGAATACGGATGCTCTTCTTTCAGCATAGGTTTTCCCTCACTCAAGCAGCAGTGCTCCCTTTTCTACAACTTGGATTCCTTCCCTGAACACCCCAGCCCTTTGATTTTAGCCAGCACAACAGCAATGGCAACAGGTGAAAGCCCTGGGCTCCTTCCCATTATATATAAAACATCTTTGTGAGAAGTTCATGATGCTGGCAGGAACAGCCACAAGATGGGTATTCCAGTGATGCTACAAGCTGTCAACATTGCCACTCGACAGCAGTTGGCAGCAAAGCTTGTCACTGCAGGCCTGACCTCAGCCTTCACTGCTTGGGTACTTGCAAATCCAACTCCCACATCACTAAATGCTATTTTCATTACTGGGAAAGAATGAAGGGGGACACATTTGCTCTGCAATCAATACATTTATCTGTGCAGTCAAGACTTTGGGTAGACAGGCACACAATTAATTGCCCAAAGTGCTTGAAAATTTGCATAAAATTCATTTATATATATTCCATTAGCCAGTTTTCTGCAGTTTATCCATTTATATATTAATTGTTATGTGCACCTGCAAAATGTTTTATTCTCTATAAATCAGAAACTGCATTGTGGCACTTGTGCCCTTTGGTTTCTTCTCTGCTTTTAAAGTCTGTTTGCCAAATGCTGTGGTTTTGTTTGCTGAAATTTCATGACAGATGCAGACTGGTAGTGCAATGAAAATGCATTTGACCATTTCTGTGGACTCCCAGAGAGCTCAAACCAGAAAGGCATGGGGGAAGGAGAGCAGGGAGAACCAGCACTTCCCTCATGTCACTTGGCTGTGGAGACTCAGCTGGGTGCTGAACATTCTGTGACCAACAAATAACACTCCCTGGTTTGTGTCTCAGTTGCAGCTCCAGCCCCCTCCTTTCACCAAACAGATAAGCTGTCTAAAAGCTGTTACATTAATGCCTTCTTCCATGTATAACAGTTCTGGAAATTTTCCTATCTGGGTTGCTCAAGGGTCACAAATGAGATCCTAACCTCTTTCTACAAGGCTTTATACAAATTTACTGATCAGAAGCTAGAGCCTGAAGTCAAAGCAACTGTCAAGGAAAGAAAAGTGGTGTTACTCTTCACCCAAGTGAGACAGAGAATGACACTTCTTTGGGGTGTGTCTTCTGAGTCTAGATGGCCCATGAAGAAAACACTACAGAAGATAAAGACAACCTGGGGCAAAGTTTCTGAATTTGAGGTACATTTATTCCAGCTCAAGGTTATTATTACTGTAATATTTTTTCCTTTCCTTTCAGCTCTGAGATTTTCACAGAATACCTAGTGTCAAACCAGACCGACTTGCCTAGGATAATAAAAGGCATCATTTCCCAGAAATGGGAGACAATTTTCTGAATCCTCACCTAGTACCTTATCATACCTTCCTTCCTTATTTCTGCATCTTTCAACCCCACTTCCAGTATACTGAATGCAACCTTGGCTCTGGAAAAAAAAAAAAAAAAAAAAAGAAATCTGTTTAGAGACAGAGCAGCTCTATACAGGAATCTGTAACCTCCTATCCCACCTTTTTCTCATCAAGATACACATCAAAGTCTTGGAAAAGGATGGGAAAAAAGTAACTGAAGTAACTTTCAAAGCTATGTGGCTGACAGACAACTGCCCCATAATATAAATATGATAAATATGAACAGCTATAAATGAGCATCTCTTTGGAAGCACACACCTGACAAATCCCTTGCAATCTCTATCTAAACTATTGTAGCTTCAGATGCACATATTCATCCAAGACTCAGTATATTCACAGACTCTCAGTTAAAACACAAAGGCAGCTACTATGCCAAAGGGAGATGTTGTGAGCTGCTCTCGGCTGGGAGTCTCATTTATACAGTTTACATAAAGGCTCTGAAAAGCTGCACATGAACGTGAAACACAAATGCTAACAGGGTACAATGAGGCTCTTCTCATAAATGTCCCATCAGTAAACATCATCAAGGACTTGCATCCAAATACTACTCTATCTACACTATCAGCAAACCATAACAAATAATGAAAAGATAAATAGGAGAGCAATAAGGAAGGCAGGCAGAGAGTATAAATGTGACCACTGAAACACAAATAAAGCAGCAAGGTTACTGGTGAAAACAGGATATTTTCTATATAGGAAATTGTGCATATCTTTCTGCTACAATAAATATCAGTACTGGGGCGAGGAGTAAAAGGCATGGATTCATTTTTTTATCAAGATGCTGAAGTACAGGGAACCAAGTCCTTTGTGTTTGCAGAGTCACTTGGGAAAAAGTAATTTGAGTTTATTTCTAAGTGAAGCACTTGCACATCTCACATTGCAATGTGAATCAGAATTCAAAGAGCTTTTATTTCTACAATGTAACTTACTTCAAAAAGCCTCTGTTCTTGAATGAGTATTATCCACACAGTCCATTTTGGTTTGTGCAATCAATGTTAAATTCACCTGACCAGATTAACTGTCTGAAGCACCTCCACACAGACAGACAGTAAATAAGGAAAAGAGATGCACCATAGACAAAGAAAAGAATAAGACAGGGCTACAAATCTCATTTTATCTCATGCTGCAGGCAAAGCTTGTCTCTAAAGGTATCAGGTGAGCACAAATGCAGTCCTTAATTCATCCAACAAATTCACAAATCACATTAGCATAGAAAATGAATATGCTAGAATTCATATGAAAAGGCTATTGAAAAACTAAGTTGAAGATAAAAATTGGAATCTATTTACTCTTGAGCTCTTAAAGGATAGGCATTTTCTTTAATTAGAAGCAAGCATCCACGTAACAAATGCAACCTTGTAACTTTAAATAGCTGGAGCATAATCATAATCAGTTGTGATGGAAATTCCAGATTGCATGCTCTCATCTTTTGACCTTGGAGTCACTATGTTTCTCCCTATCTAAACTTAATACCTTTGAATGAGGAGGAAATGACTTTGTTGGGAAAGTCAATAAATACAGGCAGTCTAACGTCCTTCATATTGTCACAAGCGCCACAGGTCGAGTCTGTGTTTGAAGCTGCTGCAGCCCAGCAGCTGCACAGGCAGCACTTGTTATTCTGGACAGAAAGGACAGACCACAGAAGGTCAGGGAGGTGCACACCCCATTTGCAAGCACAGGGAGGAGGGCACTGGAGAGATGACCTGTACAGCTTCATGCAGCTCCTGGTCATGGACTCCCTTCTGTTAGCAAAGAAAGGGATGGGATGCTGGTACACAGAGCCTGCTGGAGATCAAGGCTGTAATTCAACTGCCTTTCAGATGCCCTGTACATAAAACTGGAGCTACCAAGCAGCTGCATAACAAATACTGATCTTCTAGCACCAAGTGGTGGTAGAGCAGAGCAAACTGCATTAACAAGCTAAGAACCAACATGGTCCAGACCTTTCTCATTCCAAGTGCTCCTTTTGTTCTACACGTCTCACAAAAAGGAAAAACCAAATATTTACATCTTGTTGGAGGGAGGGAGTTGTGTCCTCTCTGCTCTTCTCCAGGCTAAAATTAACTGATGACTCCTCCAACTCTGGCTGGAGGTCATGGCAACATCAATTACATGGGACTGCCCAGCTTTATACTTGAAGAAACTCAATTTTACTTAAAAAAAAAAAATAAGTCCCACAAACCCAAAAAGAGAAAGAAAAAAGTTAGAAACCAAACCCCCACGAACAAGAGAGCAACAAATTTATCTTTCATCGGTCTCTCTGCATTAAAAAACAACAAAAAAAGTTTGCGTCCCCTACCCCTGCATTCCTCACAGGTCAGAATTGTTGGGCTGCTGAAAAACAAGGAAAAGGCAGCAAGATGTTTTGCCTTTGAGCTGCAAAAGAAATGCTCTTGCCTTCAGTGGTACTTGGGCAAGAGCTCAAACTCTGTTCTGAAAGACCAGAAGAAAGAGGAGCAGGATGATGAGAGGAGTAAACTCAGAGAAATGCTGATTGTGAGATACTGAAATGTTATTTCCTGAGGTAATTATTTGCCTCAGTGAGTACCCAGAAATCGGCTACACTTAAGGTAGTTGGACACTTCACACAGTTTTGTGTAGCACAGCTCTCTGGAGAAGCTACATACTCAGAGCTCTAAAATGCCTCTCCTCTTTATGGCATCATTTAGAACATTTTATTAGCCATATTTTAGAAATCCCACATGATTTCTTCAAACCTGGTCTTTAAGTGCCTTGCAACTTTATGTCTGTAAAATAGGATACAACTTCCTATCTGTATGATATCTGAAAAAAAACATTAGGCTGCATAAAAAGGATTCTATAATCCTCTGGGATAAAACACAAGCTCTTTCAAGAACCAGAGGCACTCAAAAAAAACCCCCACCCCTGCCCCTGCAATCACATCTGGGAACACGGTGCTCTGCCTTTGACAGAGAATTTCACTGTTAAAGAGCATGTTTTAATTATTTTTAATTATTTTCCTGTTTGAAGGAACAGCTAAGCTCTCATTGACCTCCCTGCCTCATTCCCTCTAACGCAACATTTTGTGCTAATGCAGACAGGTAAGACACCTGTAAAACACAGGTAATTTTACAGCACCTCCATTGGGTCAAAGCAAATGAAAAAGTAAACTGTAGCAAACAGGGGCTCTGGGGCCTCCAGCAGGGTGATGAGAGAAGCAAGAAACACAGCCAGTGTCTCAGTCCCTCCGAAAGCAGCAGCCCAAAATGTACAGAGCAAGCACAGCAGACGGAGCTGGAGCGCAGCCACACTCCTCCTCGCGCCAGAGCGAGCCTGATCCCTGTGCCCTTTGATGGTAGAGGTTAGCACTGGCAACAGGCACACGGAGCTTCAAAACCTGCACGTGGAGGTGTCGTCTGTAACCTGAATAAAGAAACTCAGAAGCGAAAGGTCACAGCCCAGCACGGCTCACAGAAGGAAAGACACGCAGAGACTTCTCGTGAGGCGCTGGGACCATTTGCATACGCTGGGTACAAGACAGCAACACATGGCAGAGGAGCTTGTTGACAACTTAATGACTGTATTACTTACTCTGGTGGCTAAACAAAAGAAGATGCAACTCTGTAGTTTTATCAAGTACAAGGAAATTCTCTAAGTCTAACTTTGGAAGCTGGTACCGAAAAGTGTACATCTTGTCAGAAGGAAATATGCTGTTATCACTGAATTCTGGACCTTGAAAATTAAAAGCTCAAGGTCCAAATAACTTCACACTGGTACGTCAAACTAGTGCCTTAGAGGGCTTCCTCTACAAATTTGTATGAATATACTGTAAAGGACTGCAGAGAGCTCAGAATACGTCATAAAAGGAAAATGCTACTCAGGCTGTACATGTTTCCATAATGAGAAAAGTACCGTATTGGTGAAGGCTTATACAACAGTGATTGCTGCTGTGAAAACCTTGTCAAACCAGCATATCAGTTATGAGGCTTAAAATTGCCTGCTATTGCTCCCATTGCTCAAAATACTGAATATACTTTAAATAGACCTTAACAATATGCCTCTGACGGGGCATTTGAAATGTGATGGGCTTCAGCTCATGTTCATGCTCCTACAGCAGGGAGTAAGGTGTCAGTTTTAAGTGAGACAAGGATACAGACATAAAAATCCAACCATTCACTAGTCCCAAAACAGAACCAAAACCTTTTCATTTTCACGGAATTGTGAACACTTAATGTTAGTCACGGGTAGAGTCAAAAGAGTTTTCAGGACTTGCATCTGACATCTTGATCAGATGCCATTGCATCTCACCTGAGTTAAAAGCAGAGGCAGTTTTAGTGAGCTTCTGTTGTGCCTGCATCCTAGGAGCACTTACATATTTTCCTTCCAAGGAAGAATGCAACAACATGTTTGAAAGCCTATGCCTCTAAGAAAAAAACAGAATACAATAAACTAATAGGCTTTGGAAGGCTGAAAAAACATCTCTTGGTTCTTTTATTTTTCTAAAAAATTGAGTGGTTTCAACAAAGAGCTTTACTTAAAATAAAAGAGCTCATGAATCCTCACAAATTTTAATACAAGCTTATCTTCTGGAAAAACAATTTCTAATGAAGAAAAACCATCTGTTCCCCATAAATTAAAACTGGTTAAATATTGGAAAGTATTTATTTGACTAAACAAAAGAACTCTCTGCACCCCTCTGTTTAAAGCCAAATATTCTAACTTGTGTATTCACGAATAGGTGGAAAATAACTGTCTGCACAGGCTATACACACTAAGTTAGTCTGCATAAACTGTCACAAAGGCTTTCCATTTTAAGTCATACCTTTTATAAGAAGGACTTGACACTAAGCCAGGGAGCCTGATGCTCTCTCATGCTTTTTGCATACTTGAGAGACTAGATTATTATTGTCTGGTCTCAACTAAAGGTCCATGGCCATACAAGGCTTAGTATGCCTTCATCAATTTAGAGTGATTGTTATAAAATAGCCCATAAGAGGTGTCTCAGTTTAACACACTACAAGTCTTGGATCAACAGATAAGCAATATGCAATACTTCTCAATTCCCTCAGAACACCAATATTTGAAATCCCACTGATTTTGCATTACAGACTGCCACACATTATTTTAAGATTCAGTTACTTTTTTTTTTCCATGCCTTGCCTGACAGCTGCTGATTTAGAGTCATCACTAGGGCTGTAAGATCTCACCATTGATTTTGCTGATATTGTCTTATGGAAGAAATTGTCTTAGAATACATATAATTTGATTTTCATAAACCTAAGCATGTTTGTGTGCTATTTTTTATTTTGGTTTGAAGGTTTTTTGTTATTGAAGTACTTCATGATTTACAAAACAAAAAAAAAAAATTACTGCCAGGCTTGTGACCTTGAGGAAGACAGTTGAAAACTCTGCTCTTAATCTTGCAAGAAAAACAATGAGTGCTATATACAGCATGAATTGACTGTAAATGAGATGTTGTAACTCTAAAAATGAATAGAGTGTCAGAGATGTTTGATGTGTGAGTTTGCATCAAGGGACAGGTTCTCAGATTTTAAAAGAATAATTTGATAAATGGAAGTCATAATCCACATGTTGCTGAAGAAATACTTTTTAGTGCTTTTTTCTCTGTTGTAGTTTCTGTACTGCCGTATTAGCACACTGTGAAAATAAACATTTATTCTCTCTCACATACCAGAAAGAATTTTTTCCTCTAATCACTTTACATTCTGTACTACACAGAGAAAAATTCACAAGCACAACTTTGAATGATGAGCAATTACGTAGTATAGCTCCTGTTTTCAGTAGCTGGCTCAAGGCATCTTTTAAAGGGTACTTTCTTGTTCAGAAATTACTGATCATTTTTCAGGAAAACAGTAAATACCCAAATAAAATAGAACAGCTTTCCTTGTGAGGAATGCCTCGTTTCAATGCTTATTAAATGAAGTATCCAATTCCAAAGCTTTTATTTTCCAAATGTAACTTTCAGGCTAATAGCACCCTTTTAAGGCAGGTATATTAAAATTAAACACAAAGCTAAATAATTGAAAACAGAGCATCAGGGGTTTGTGGATTTTACATGACTCATCAGCTTTACTCTAAACTATTTTGCCATATTCCCTTTCACAATGACTAACAAACCATATATTGGTCAATTACTTATCTGTAGTGCCATTGATTTACAACACGGGCTGATTTTCAACATTCTTGGTGTGTGTGGTATCTGCAGAATAAGATTTTTAAAACTTACAAGACAAAAAAAAAAAAAAAAGAAGAGAGAAAAATGCTTCACTCACAAAACACAGGGACCCATATCCATTAAATGGGCAGTCCCACATTGGATAGCTTAACTGGCCTTTTTTCCTCACTGAGAAACAGGACACTTCAGTTTACAGTGACTGTACAACCATAAATTCATACTACCAATCTGGATGATGGGTTATGATGGAAAAAACCATTATTTAAACAAAAAACCACATCCTATAAATAGCAGGGGGTAAAAAAAGTCATAAATCCAAAATCATTGAAATAGATGAGGTTTACATCTAATAAAACAGGAGCTGAAAGTAGCCTACATAATGAACTACATACCCTGAGGCAGAGAAGTTAAAATAGTATTTTCACAGGAACAAGTAATAAGGTGCCACGGATGCTTTTGGTTTGGACATGAGATTTTTAAAAATAAGGGATATTGAAAGTCTCATTATCAGAGCACTAAGAACAAGAAAGAAAATAACTTTCAAAACTCTGTCTTGATTGTTTCAAGAAAGGATTCCTCTTTCTGAGTGGCTCCTTCTACAACTCAGAGAACTAAGAAAGGATTTTAAGGGTCCATGACTTGCAACATTAAACAGTGGTTTGTTGCAGCTCTTGTTCTTTCCACCAAATTGTGTATTATAGACTACCTGCATCTTGAAATGGCTGACATTACAGAGGGTCTAAAGTAAAAATTGGGCTTTAGGGCAACAGTAGGGTGGAAAAGAAACAAGACAAAAATGGCTACTTCGGGCAAATGTCAGTATTTCAGAACTCTTTATAAACTCTTCTCTTCTAACTCCAGTAATATTCTACGTGATAGCAAACCAGGTTAAAATTAGACTAATATTAGTTCATTCCTAGTGAAGGTCAGGCACCATTTGTGCATCTCAGTAATTTACAGCAAACCAATTCAGCTACACCTCTGGATACCTTACCAGTCAGAGCTGGCTTATCACAGAATCTGAATAGTGCTGAGGGAAATCCAAATCAAACCAAAGACTGAAGCCTCTGTAAGCCAGCATAGGTCACAAAATCTTAAGGCAGGTTTGTGGACTTTCTCAAGTTGTCTTCTGTTGCTTACCAAGTATGTCCAGCTACGAGTGTACTGCTGACACTGCTGGAAACATAGCAAGGCATCACTTTCAGAAACTGCAGACACACAGACCTTGCTAAAACATTACCTGAAACTGCTGGCGGCTGAATGCTGGAGTGGATCAGCTACTGCTGCTCACGAGATCATCAACAGTGAGGACACAAAGTGTTTAAAATCAAACCAGTGATTAATACACAACCACATAGTATGCTTTGTGAAACAAGCAGACTTTACATAATGTCCCAAAATACTTTAGCATTAGATAACAGGGCAAGCAAGGGAGGGATTAGGTTGCATCAGCAATGGAAAAAGTATCTTTGAGAGTTTAGATGTGTAAGCAAAGCATAAAGCAAGGAATGGGGCAAGGAGGAAAGCTGTCATGGATAAGGGACGCACCTTGAAAGAAGATTTATCTACTAGTGATAGCAAGACTATAAAGCAAAGGGAAACTAAAGCCACAGTAACAGTAAAAGAAGGGGATATCTTGTGATGTATCCATAATACAGCTCTCACAAACTACAACCTCACTCCTAATCCGAGAACAATTTCATGGAACACTTGACAAAACTCAATGTCTGTGTATGGTTACACAGCAGAAAAGGGACTACTGAAAAGAAAAAGCAGCAATTGCCCATCAGAAATCCCATTTTGGCTCTGGAAGGCACAGAACTGCCCTATGGAGCCAGAACTGGAAGCATTTTGCTAGATTTAACCCAGGCAAAGACTCAATGCTTCCTCACCCCACACTGTCAGGGAATAGCTCTGATCACTGTGCAGGACAGTGGAGGAATGCCAACATCAGACAGGAATTCAAGTGAACTCATGGCAGTTCAAGTCTTGCAGCTCTGAGGGAAATTGCCATGCGAAGACCAGGAGGAGGGGAGGATGTCCAATTGATTTTTACAACTTCACTTGAATTATTTTGCAGCTGTAAAACAGTCACTCTGGCACGAAAGATGTAGTACCACCCTGACAAATGAGTTGTAAATAATTGAACTGAAAATCAGTCAGAGCAGGTTCCAACAGATCACATTACAATTGCAGCTATTAACAACACATTTTTTAATACAGCACAAGTCAGAGTATAAAAGTATGAGAATTCATCTGAATGCTAGAAATATATTTTCAGCCAGAAGCTCTTCAAGGCCATCCGGTTCAGCCAACCCCACATAAAAGTGATACACATTTGCCACCACGGGACCAACCTTGGCAGTTGCTGAGGACATGCAGTTTTCATCACCTTTCTAGAATTCAGCTCCATGTGTTTGGTTTCTTCAGCAATTGCACTTACTCATCTTTGCATCACAAACCTACTTGTTACTATAATGATACGAGCAATTGCTGGCACTCTTAAATCCTATTTTCACAGCAGAGGACAATTTTCTCTCTCACACCTTAGGTTCTTCTGGCTGACTTGGCTGGAATTATCCTCTAAAAGTGTTGTAACTAACAGTTATTTTCATCACAAAACTATAAAACTTACAATCACATTGAAACTCCTTGCACGTGTTTAGATTTAGAAAAAAACAAAGCAGCATTTTCAGCCTTTTATTTCTTACACAAGCCAAAAAGACAAGCTTGAAACCTAATACCTTAAGTTTATCACAGTGGGCTACAAATATCAACTCAACCTGGTTAAAAAAATCTGATGATTGAGCCAACTGCTGAACTCAAATGGCAAGCATTTGTGGATCAAACAGATTTGTCAAATGAAGGGATAAACAAAATTTTAATTGATCACTGTTACTGCTAACAAGATAAGATTAATCTGCAGCAAAATGAGGTGCAAAAGTTGTAAAAAAAAAAGGGTCACTTACTCTGAAGATCAAAGTCATCATCTTCAGAAAGCTGATCATTCCCTGCCTTCAGAGGAAGGGCATACAGAATATTACATAAGGAATGTCATTAACATTTGCACTGAAAAAAACTTTAAAATAAAAAGCTCTTGCAAATATAAGTATGATTTTTATCAAGAAACAGGTTTTTTTTTTTCAAGCTGTTGAAAAAATTTAAGATTTTGACAGACTTGTTTCTAATTCTGGAGAAACACAAAGCATGTTTGTGAATTAAGAGTAAACTGCTGTCTTTCCTTTTATATGAAGTTTCCATGTATCTTCAGGAATTCAGGAAGGATGTGAAGTCATAAAAAAGCCAGATTGGACACTTTAGAAGTGGGGTTTGATGGGAAAGGAGTTGTTTTGTTTTGTGCATTGGGTTTGGCAGGGCTGGGGGGGCATTGTTGTTTCAGGCTCGGGTGGTTTGTTTTTCTTAACTAGCAGCAGCAGCACTGTTGGACACTTTATAGTGTGAGCCAGTAAAGGAAAAGGGTCATAAATGAAGATATTGTACCTTTGAAAGCTTCCTCAGCCCTTGATGCTATTTTCTTCAATATGGTAGACACAGAAAATATCTTGGTGAACACACACATTCAGCCTATACTGTACTGTTAATAAAACATATCACTGACAGATAATTTCCCATAATATGAAGGGACTAGGCTATATAGTACTGAGATTTTATTATTTGATTCTTGAAACAGTTATTATCTCTCTTCCATTTTCCCTCCTACATTTTTACAACAAAGACTCATTTTAAAAACTTGTGTGTACATCTGTGTTAAAAAAATCACCTAGAAATTCACACTTCACGCAGGAGGATAAAACCTCTTCATCTTTAACAGGTGCATTTTGTAGAGGAAAATTAATTAAAATTGCTTAATTGAATGAGATCTAAGGAAATCTGAAAAAACTTTAATACACCTCTTTGCACTGTTTTTTTCAAGTGAGTTAAGTAATAAGATTAAATAATTTTTTTTTTAAAAATTAAATAATCCAAAACAAACTCCACACTGGAAGTCTACCAGATAACTGTGGAACTGAAAATGTTTTCCATTTCTTTAGTCACAGTCTGCTTCCACAATTAACCAGTTTATCCACAGTTTGCCTCAAGAAAAGGATCCATGTAGACAGACAACTGATGAAGTTGCCTAAATATAAAGTTCCAGTCCTCATCCAAAATTATAGATACTGTAAAAAAACAACTACTCTTACAAAAACTTGTAAGGAATTGTTGGTTAAAACAGAGCTGAACAATCCCAGATTAAGCTGGTACTCTCATACTTAGGTAATAGGATCCTCTGTTCACCTGGTTTTTGGATTCATACTCACATAATTTGTGCTGTGTTAGCAAAAGCATCTCTTTGTATTCAAAGAAAAATGACAAATTGAACAGCTAAAAAGTTTACTACCAGATGTTATCAAAAATGTACTTTTTCAGCCATTTTCTAAGCAAAATGACACATGAGTTTACATTGGAAAAAAACCCAATCAAACGAGTAAGAAACTCTCACACTCATCGGCACAGCAGCCAAAGACAATTTACAAGTGGCCAAGCACCTTTTTTTCTGCTGTTCAGCTTCTGCTGCAGTTCTGGAGCCTTCACTAGTTGTTGCACAAGACCAAAGCCTATTGGGTATCTGTATTTTTCATAGGATTCTCTTTAGTTTCCAGGCCAGTGCATATTTCTCCAGTGTCAGTCTATTTGAACAGAAGCTGTCCATGACAAGTGTAGGCACAGAATTGCAGAAATTACATGGAGCCTTAAACAGAAGTCTAGAAAAGATTACAAGAGTGTATTTTAACCACGAATACATCCATCAGAGACAGACCTAGGAGAGCTGTTCAAGACTGCTCAAGGCAATGCTTGCATTCACAACAAAGGATTCGGGTACGGCCTCCAACTTCATCAGGCGCTGAAAAAGAAGCCTTGTCTGAGGCAGAGGTTGGCAGCTGTCACAGGGTAATTTTGGATCAGGCAAACACTTACCCTGAAATTCAGGTCAATGTGAACACAATGTAAAGGTTTGAAAGCAAGTAGATGTTTGTCAACAACAAATCCTAGATACGGGCTGCAGTATCTTCAGCCATTTTATGTCAGTTTAGCTGCGGAAAAATAAAGTTCAAAGACTTTTATTTCTAGTTAACTCTACCTGCAGCCACACATGCTCAGCTGTGGCTTGTGAGCATAAGGGTGAAATTTTCAGACTTTTTGTTACTAACGCTACTCTTTTGAAATTCTTTTTAAAATATCCACATAACTACATTGTTTATTTAAACACCTGGGCAGAATTACTCATTCCAGAACAAGGACTAAATCTATATCTGGCATGTAATGTTATAAAAGAAAATGGTCTATCAGGAAACTCCTGATCTGAGCTAAAGGCATCTCCTCCTAGTGTTCACTGATGATTTCAGCTCTGCTTGGTTGTGATCACAAGATATGCAATGTATGGCTGTTACCTACCTGCCAGAACCTGTCTATTCTCATTTTCTTCATCCCCTATTAGATGCTGTTACCATGGTGTGGCTTTTTCAAGAGCAGGTAAGGTGCAAGTCCTTATGACTAAAGGCTATTACTAGTTATGCAGACCACAAGACTCGTCCATCCACAAACTGGGTTCATGCTAAAGCTGACTATCTGGCATCTGAGAATAAAGAAACTGACAAAGCAGAAAAGTTAGTACATAATTATCTTCCCTAGGCTTTCGGATAACTTAGTGAACAAAAGAGACTGGACTGTCAGAAGTGTAAAAACTGAGAGCATTCTACAATGTGTTTTTGAGCTAATATTCTCACTTTTCCCCAGTGACAATCCCTTGAAAATATCAGTGACAGACTCATTCTTCAGTTAAAGCCTCCATCCAATCAACTGCATTTCCATTTGAAATCCTTAACACCAATGGGCCAGAACAAAAATGTCAACCAACATCTAACTTCTCGTGTCCTACAGTTTGCCAACATCTCTGGTATTTATGCATCCAAGGATAGGCAAGAGCACAAAACAAACTTGTTCTTCTCAAGGTGGGCATTTGAAACTATCAGGTGGATATGCCAATTTTGGTCAGAAATTCAAACCTTATATGAGGACTCAACTAAACAGAGTTAAGAAGAGCATGAGCTCTACGCACCCGTTACACACAAGTGAAGTTACAGAAATTGACCTTTATTTAGTAATCAGTTTCTTTAACTTTTTTTTTTGATACAAAGTGACATTTTCATTTAGTACAGAAAAATCCATGTCAGAACAGTACCTGTCTGTTTCAGTTGTACCACTGGAGTCTACTCTGATCTCGAACTTTAAAAAATAAACAAAACAAAAAATTGAGATAAACAAAAAAACAACTTCTGTCCCTCACCATGAGAAGTACTTCAACTACTAATTAATCCATTCAATTTCATATTTATTAATTTATATATACAGTATTATAATAGTATAATACTATATAAAATACTATATATATTTTAGATGTTTTTATAGTTCAGAATACTGTATATAGTGTATAACTATATAAATACTATAAAAAGTATTTTGAACTATAAAATAGCAACTGTAAAACAAAATTTAAATTTAGGACCAGATCTTTCTTGAAGAACTGTGCAAGAAGAATCCCTTTTTTTTTAATTATAAAAGCTGCAAACAGAAGCAAAATTACAGCCTGTAGTGTAAAATTAGAAACCCTATATAATGAAATGTTAGAAACAGTGACTGAGAAGCAGGTCTACTCAAATAATATTTTAAAAACAATTAAAATACAGTACCCAGGAAACATGGCACAAGAGACAGAAGAAACAGGTACAAAACCTGTGTTAGGAACACAGAGTCAGAAGTGCAAAAAACCAAAAAGGGAACCGATATAATAGAGTTTGGTACAACAGGTAAATAAGTATTGCAACCAAAACTAAACGATCACTTACTTTTGGACAGTGAAAACACTAACAATTTAGTACCTTTCTAAAGGCTTTTAATCAAAGCCCTAAAACTGGGTCTGCTCTTAAATAAAAACAGTCTATGTGAATGCTACACACTGAAATACAAAGCTTAAGAATTACCCTGCAAAATTGCACCAACATAAGCTTTCCATATTTACAGTATCTAAAAGTGACAGAACACAGCATGCTAGGCCTAGTTTATAACTCTACTCCACCTGTACTTAATCCAGGCCCAACAACAAAAAATTATTATTTGTCAACACATGTTAAACTTGGATTGCTTAGATACATTATGATGCTTAAATATTAGCTTCATGCATAAAACAAGAAACAATATCTCTGACAGGATCCAAACAGTGGTCTGCCCTGTGTAGGAGTGTACTTCCTTTAGAGCTTACTCCCAAGATGTACCGATTCAATCCCATGTTACTACCTGGTTGTCAAGCCAACAACGTGCTTAGAAATGGTCAAAATTGTAACTAAGAGTCACATTGTGCATAAACTGTCCACTCATTCTCAGAAATTTCACTCCATTTTGGAGAGTTACCTCATTAAGTGAAAGGACACAGAGTTTAAAAAAGAACAAACCAAACAAAAAGACATTCAAGTAAACAGCAAGAACCAAATACTTTGAAAAGGTTTTTGTAAACGTGTCATTCTACAGGGTTTTGCAGCATTGTTAAATTCATTACTCATGGACAAGTACACACAGGTCACCACCCTTGTGGCAACCTGTGATGTATACACGTATGATGCGAGAGACAAGCTTGGTGAAGTGATGATCTACCCCTTCCCACATGCCTCGTCAGGTCCTCGTGTGTTCAGTGTTATCATTCCCCTTCACAAAACAAAAATCACTTATGGATATCTTTATAAAGACAGAAATTAACTGGGTCCGTTGGGTAGAAAGTTAGTTGGTTATTTACATCTGGAAAGTTTCACAGCAAAACAAATCTACACTGGGCCAGCTGGGATCCACAGGACCTTGTTTTGTTCTTGGTCGACAGTTGTCATAATCTGAGTGCAAATGCTTGAAAGGGCTCCTCCCTGGACAATGCCTGGAAAAAAAGAAACCCCACATAGAAATGAGATGGGAGCAAACAGTTATGAGTAATTACCAAGAAGAGTCTTCTGCATTTATCTGACAAGTGTTTACCAACAGATCAGAATTAAGCAAGTCAATTCAGTATCTGACAGATGCATGTCTCTATTAAAAAAAAAAAATAAACAGAGCGAAGATGTCAAGCATTCAATACACAGTTTCTTCTGCTAGCTCCTAAAACAATCCAGGGAAGTCAAGGAACTGATGGCTATAATCAGCTAAGACAACTGTTTTGTAAGTGGCCTCCATGTACTATTTTCAGAGGCATCAGGTGGCAAAGTTTAAGTCTAAAGATGGTCAGAACCTGCTATAATAAACCTTCTCTGTCCAACATGTGGTGTTAAGAGTTTTATATTTACGGGGTAATATACATAGAGACTATAGCTGTAGCAACTAGACACTATTTACAAATATTAGAAGTAAATTATGAGCAGCTCACAGATCGCTGAGCTAAATAAAACAGCAGTGGTTGCTACTCCAGTTCTTATCATCAACCAGATTCAAGGAACAAAACGCCAACAGCAAGCAACTCCCTGAAAATCAATTCACAAGAAAAATGAACACCTTCTATTCTACCCTTGCTAAACATAAAAAGTAAAATGCCACCACTGACACATGAGAGGAGAGCATACTGTCTTTAGTACTTAAAAACAGAGGAACTTCATGACTTGAGAAATATGTCAGCCAGCAAAGCCTCTGGCTACAGCTATCACTAATGCTGAAAAAGTATGCAAAGCCTTCCACAGCTTAAGGCATACTTTTTCTTTTGGAGAAGAGAAAATATGATGTCACATAAATATAGAATATTTGGCTCTGCAATATATACCACAGTTAATGATGTCAGGTGACTTTGGATACAGAACACAGTAACTGAAAAAGTCTGTGAAAAGTGACAAATGGCAGGCAAGAAGTGATTCAGATTACACACTGTGTTCACAATTTGGCAGAGGAAACAAAGCCAACTTGAAAGCCATTAGTCAAAAATTGAACTCCATGAAGTAGTTCAAGAGCTCTTAGTAGTAGCTCTTAGTTAAATAGTTATGACCTATAGCTCCAGACTAACCTGACAGATACAACATGCTTATACCTATGTACATGCTATCTACAGGATTATTTCATGTACAATATTGTAACTTCAACAAGCTTCAATGTCAGAGCAGTTTGAACACCAATCCTCTCCGACTACCGGCATCTGGAAGTGTTGATGACAGCTGGAGCCCACTGCACAGTGGCACCAACAGAAGGAGGCCCTTCCCACAGGGCATGTGAGAAGACACATAAGACTCTTTCAGACTGAGTGCCCCTTCCACTGTCAGGCTCAAACTAAAATGCCACAAATGCCTAAACAAGAAGCAGAAGATTGGTGATGCCATCTGGCCATGCGCATGTCAAGCTCTCTGTAGGTTTAGTATGCACCATGTAAAAAACATTTGTATGGCAATTATATAAAATTTTGTTGAGGACACATGGCTTCTCTCAGGATGCACTGAGAGAGCTCTAAACTAAACACACCCTTTTGTCTCTCTGCACTGGGCAGTTATGCCTCAAAATATTTCTATAAGAACCCCACTGTCCAGGGGAAGAAAAGTTAGGTTTTGGCTAGTTAGGGTGTTTGTTCATTTCAGAGTATATTTCCATGTGGTTCCACATACCTAGAATTTTATCCCCACTCTTTTAAACGTGTCGTGATGTTCTGGCAACAAAATTTAAATAGAAAAACCATCTCCAAACACTGTTTGGTTTTTTTTTCTCTAGTAAAAATACTACAATCCAAGAGTGATTTCATAATTTTATGAAGTTAAAAAGGCTTCTAAAGTTGAATTTAATTATTCTAAATTACAGTGCATGCTCAAGAAACCTTGGACAATTTTTTTTCCATTGTTGAAATATTTAAAGTATGTCTCACAAATCAAAATCACACAATTACAGAAGGGTTGAGGTTGGAACAGACCTTTGGCAATCATCATTTGTTAGTTTAAACTACCAGGGGTTTCTGTTGTTTTGTTTGATTTTTACAATTTAGCAAACCTTTCTACTCCTTACATGGTATAACACTAACAACACTATGTGAAATCATCATATCTTTACCATTCTTTCTATACTACTGGCTAGTAATAAAACCTTTTCAGAAGCTCTTGAGATCATAAGATTATAACATTCAGAACAAAGGAGATTTCTATCTTGACATTTCCTCTTCTGGTAAAATAAAATAACAGAACATGAGTTAGTCAAAAGGAAAGGCAGAATGAAAAAAACCAAGGTGCTCATTGAAGGGACATTGATCTTTTGAACTAAAATGCAAAGAGATTAAATTACCACTGTGTTCCTACTGAAATTTGATTAAATACTAACCTGTAAAGTACTTGCTATACTCCTGTTCAATTTTCTGAGCTGTCTCAAATTGTTCTTTGGAATGCTTTTGTGTAACTTTGTCCCTCAGGAAGATTGGGTCTTTTTGCTCTCTGGAAAAAAAAAAACACAAACAAAAGAGGAAAAAAAAAAAAAAAAGAAACACCTTGTGTAAGAGTAATTTTTTAAATGGACTTGAAAAGAGTGCCTCTAGCTGGGCGAATATGAAAGGCCAATTCACATGCAAGCAGACTCCTAGGCCCAGAGTGCCATCTACTGTGTTTCAGCAGCATCAACAGTCGTCAGGATCATTTCAGTGCTAACAAATTTACTTGCTCTCAGACCAAGATGGTATTTCTTTAAAGTTTCAGAGACTGGGAAACAGTGGATGAAGAAAGAATATAAGTTTTTCCAGTTCATATGAATTGCATCATCATCTCATATACTCCTTATACAAAGCTGGGCACAAGTATCACTCTTCTAAGGGATTGTGAAGTATTGAGCACCAAGTAAACAGTATTGCCATGTTATCATATCTATGACATTTTTGAGATGCCCCTTTTTCTATTACACAAGCTCTTGAAAATAAAATATGAAAAAAACAGAGAAATAGAAATGCCAAAATAATTATTTAATAACATAATTACTAAACTAACCTATCATTGCTGTGGTCCATTTCAGAGATTGCCAATAGGGCTTGTGCTATATCAAAAAGGGTGTTTGGACAAACTTTTGGTGCGCACAACAGGCAGACAAAATGTGCCACTGCAACTTATACTGATGACTGCCAGAAATCCTTGCTTGACTAGTTTGACCATTGTCCCTTTCCAAAAAAAGGAAACAGCTGTAATGGTCACAATTTCACTTCCAAAGGGGGTCAAGACATGACAGTTCCATTTATCATTTAAGCACACAATCTTATAGTGGTAATGAAATACACCTCATGGCTCTATGTCCTGTTTCTACTTAAAAATAGTGATACTCATCTTCTTGATGAAATAGATAGTAGTCAAATTTACCTACAGTTTAAGAATATAAGAAGTCTTCAACTTTAGATACAAAGACAGCACAAGTATAAGATCTCTTAGCAAAGTGTTTCTCAATATTCATGTTGGGAGATTATTCCCCTTCTTGCCAAATCAATCAAAATGTGTGAAGGCTTTTTCAAATATCAGGAGAAGGACTGGCACTTGCACGTTCTGTGCTCTGTTCCAAGCTATATTCAAACAGGAATTTTACAATTACTGAAGAACACAGCTTGAGAAGACCACAGTATATGCACTATGTGGCAAAAGGGGACTTCCCTTGCTTCCTTTACTGAAGAATGAAGATGGGAAAGCTGAGGCTATGAATCAACTGGCACTGCATCCATATTCTTGGCCCGTCTAAGAAGATGAAGAACAGATCTTTGTCATGGTCAACATGTCAATGGATCTCACCCATATGAGTCCTACAATCTACCACAAAGGTTAGCAGGAAAGATCCTCCTAGAGGGCATTCGGTTTGGTCTCCATACATTTCTTTGATAGATTCACTTAATTGTCATGCAAATCCAATGAATTTAAGACCATATTCCTCACAGTGGGTTTTATAAGGACCATTTTCCCCGTTTTGCAGAATCACAGAATGTTCTGAGCTGGGAGAGACCCAGAAGGATCACTGAGCCCAGCTCTTCAGTGAGTGGCCCCTACAGGGACAGAACCCACATCCTTGGCATTATTGGCACCAGGCTCTGACCAACTGAGCCAATCTCAGTGGCTGTCCTAAGAGATTGAAGATGACTAGGATGAAGTAAACAATAAAGGTAAACTTAGACTAATTTTAAGGTAGAATGAACATCCCTGAACTATACCCCTCACAGACTTACTTGATTTGTTTAGCATTTTTGTAGCGAATAAAAATTACAATAGGGTAGATATGAACACTGTGGAGCCGTTCGATGGCATGAGGAGCGATGTCAAGCAGACAATGACAATCCTAAGATCAAATGTAAATGCAAAACACTCATTCAGTTAAAGAGCACAAGCACACATGCAAATCCCCCATTTCTTCCCCTACTTAAATCATAGCAACCCAACAGTTTTGCCATACATATTGCGTTTTGGGACTACCGAGCAATTCGTACCCAAAGGATTTATAACAAAAGATAAAAGATGAAAAATTGCAAGATATTGCATTCATAGTACCAAAAGCATGCATTGATAGAAAAAAATATACTTGAAGAACTTATGAAATGGAAACTTAGATTGAAATATATGCATTACACATTTTCGAAGTTTAAATATTCCTATTAATTTTCTCTTTCAGAAATCATGAGCAAACACAAGCATTTCCATGTGGTTTGATTGAAAACTGTAAGCAATGAATAGACTTCAGGTAACATCAGTCTCCAGGATTATGATGATGTTTATATTCTATAAGACTGCATTAAATTGAATAGTTTAAAAATTTAAATCCTTTTTTGGAGGTGATAGAGGATGGAATTTAAGAACACTATTTCTAACTTTATTTAGTAATACTGTAAAATAATAAGAAGACTTCTAGTTTTTATAAAGGTGAGCTCATTTTAAATAGTCACATGCAAATGTAAGGTAAGTTTTATTTTATTTAGCAGCCTGGGGAACAGCTCTCTGATTATCTTAAAGGATGACACTGCTAACATAATTTCCACCCCCCAACATAAGTATGTAAATTGTACAAAGAACTACAGCATTAAAATTGACTCACCTTTTCGGTTATCTCTTTTATTGAAGCTACAGTTGTCACATCAAAATGTCCACTCCTCCGTTTGTAATCAATGAACAGACAATCCTTCACACCTCGCTCAATGGCTTGCTGGGAAGCTTTCATAACCTCTGTTGCACAGAAGAGATCCCCTTTCATTACTGTTCCTTAGGCACAGAACAAGGCTAAGAAGACAATGTCTGCAAATGCACATTCTTGGGGTGTTATCCATCTTCATGCTGTCATTTTGTTGATTTATACAGATGTTACTACTGTGTATTCTAAGCATGAGTAAATTAGCTGTATTTGCATACTTACCAAGGGGACATCTGCAAAATTTTCCAGGGGATTCTTTGACCAGCATGTCTTTCACAGCATCGAGTAAAGGTCCTAGAATAAGGACAGGCCTAGGGGAGGTACAGTCCACTTTCTGGACACGCTGATAAGCCAAACTTGCAGAATCTACACACACAGAAGATAGTTGTAAAAGCATACATTTCCAGGCATTCCTCAAACAAGCAGAAGCATCCTTACAGGAATTATGAGAAGACCTCCTCTGCAAGGGATGGCAAAGGGCCCTTGACAAATACAAAATATGGTCAGTCATTACTGAAATTTTTCCACTTGACAGCTGAAACTAGACATTTTTCTAATTGAACCTGTTGTTCAATTAAAAAAATTGAACTCCTCAACTTCCCCAGTCATCCCTAAAACTGTAAACAATACACAATATTTGATATATCTGGCTTGATTTGTAGAGCTCTTACAAGGAAGTAAACATTGTAACCAACATGATTTTTCTCAAGGAGTGAAGAAATAAAAGTGAAGATTTTGAGTGGTGCGCAGGATTTCTGTCTAGACTAAGCAACCTGGACCAAAATTAAGTAGTTGAAAGGAAGATCAAAACCATGCATCAAAAAGAATCTCCCTCTCCAAATGAAATAGTAATGCTAATAGGTCCACGAAGAAATTACAAAAATATTTTGAAACACACTGGCTTGTAATTTAATACCAAAAAAAAATTCTTATTAGAGATAATGATCATCATTTGTATTCAGAGCAATATTTGTTGTGCTGTGCTACATCTGATTAAAAATGAAAGAGAACAAAAGGCAAAGCCCTCCCAAGTACAACAAAGGTACTTGCCATCCAAGAAAGGAATCGAGTCTGTACTGATTGTATCTAGAGCCAATAAATCTTTTCCATCTTTGGAACCACTTCGCTTATGTTTATGCTTTCTTCTGAAGAATGACCTCCTTGCTGCTGCTGACAATGTCTTAGATGAACTGTTTTCATCTTTAGCCTCGGACATGCTGTGTCTCCTGTAGAATTCCTGATCCATCCTGGAATAAAACAGACAAAATGGCTGATATTTAAAGTTATATTTTTAATACTTTTGACAGTATCACAGCTGGTGATACTGTGCCTGATGTGCCCCAGGATATTGTCATTTCTAGTTTACTATTTAGCAGCATTGAAACCAACTTGATACAGCAATATATTTAATTCAATGGATATTAAAGTATGCCATCCTTAAAATGACATATCTAAGAATTACCATCTTCCAGAAAGAACAGAAGCAAGCAAGTCTTCTATACCACATCTCACTAGTCAGACTTGTAAAGACAAATACTGTAACTGAGGTCACTTACATATATTTACTGGGAATCTGTCCTCTTTCCAGCTTCTGAGCATTCTCATCTAGCTGCCAAGCCATCCAACAACCAAAATTTCCCTGCGGTAGAGTGTCATCCACATACAAAATGTCATCTTTCTTAAAGCTTAAATCCTGTTCCATCTCTGCCACACGGTCATAAAGTGCTCTGGAATGGAAGACAAACAAGCTCTGCAACTGGTCTCCATCAACTCAAGGGAAGAACACACATTTTCTGAGAAAAGTTAACAGATTTGTGCCATTCTCTACATCTCAGGAACACATGAGTGAAAAGTGAAGACTTGCTATACCAGAGTGTGTACTTGCTGTGAGGGAATAGCTGGATAAATCAGTAAACTTCAAATTTAAAAAAAAACATGGCAAAATTTATGTTCCCCTTCTTTCTCATATGATGGTCAGCATGTTATCCTAACAGCCTTATGCTGTCATTACCAGTCATGCTCAAATACCTGATGTAGAATCCATCTCCAGGAAGCTCTTTTATCTTATTAAACTCCTCTATCCTGTATTGAGTCTTTATTTTGATGTTTTCTCCAGGCTTCAACATTTCAAGATAAGCTTCCTCAGCTGTTTTATTTCGCATGTCAATGGACCCATACTGCAAAACACAAAAATAAACCTTTAGATGTCAAATTGTATTTTAACAAGACACAGAAGTAGGTGAGCTTGTAAAACATGCAAAATTAGTTTGTTTTTCTCACTTGCAGTTTCTATGTAAGTCTTGTCACTTGAAACTCAAATACAGTTTGCACCTTAAGATGTCTAGCAAGAGACTGAGACATGACAGAGCGGAAAACAAAAAACTCAAGTACAAATGGCAGACAGGTACTGTGAGAGAGCACTTGAAAAGTTTTGCAAGTGTAAGCTGAGAACCATAAAATTCACACTGAAAAACAATTAGTATTTTCAGGGATAGTAAGTGGTCTGAAGGAAGTCAAACATGGTTACAAAGCAAAATCTGGGTACTAGAAGTTTAAAGGGAGAGTCTCAGTGCTCACTTGTATTTGAAAAGCTCATAAAGATGTGTGTTTATCACTTTATCAGTCTTGACAAGTAGATAAATATTTTCATTTCAGATACTGAAAGCACAATCAAAGACAATACCTGGTTTTCCCTAAACTCTCTTCAGAATTTCATAGTGGTAAGATCAATATTGATCTCTGTTTCACAGTATCTTTCACATCCTTGCCTTTCTCCTACATACAGCAATTGGATGCAAAGCTTCCCATTTAGATGAAGGGAGCAGGTAGGTGTTCATAATTACAGGTAGACATTTGTGAGTCCTTCCAACTTGGGGGCATCCTGTGCTATCAACAGTGATAGTACTCCAGGTTCACATCATCCAGCTCCTCATGTGCTGCAGCCAAAATTCAAGTTTGCTTTCTGACCATTGTTACCTGGGTTTTGTGGCAGGAATTCCATGCTCACAGAGCATTCCACACTGTGGGACAGGACAGCCCTTGGCATCTCCCTCTTTATGCCATCCCAGCCACTAGTCAGTGCACTGCAGACATTTCTGAAGTGCTTACCTCAAGTATCATGTCACCCAAGACTAGTCCATCAGGTCCTTTTGCTGGGCTGTCATCATCTACATCTGAGACAAATATTCCATACAGGTTCCCACCACATATCTGGATGCCAAGATCAACTTGGGATTTTTTAACAACAACAATTCTAGGTTCAGGAGTCCTTTTGTTTGTGTCCACAGGGCCCCTTTTGACAGAAAGAAATAACACACATACTACAATTGAAAAACTTGCCATGCATAAAATCACCTTGCCATGGAAGAACATATATTTATATAAGTATTACTCAGAATAGGTCACCTACAGACAGAGTCTTAAACAACAAACATCACCTTTCCAACTAAACCAATCTTGCAGAAAGCTTTCTTCACTCCTTGCAGACCTCATGTTTCAGAAACAGTCTGAAAACATGTACATTTCTATCCTGGGGTCCACTTAACTTGTCTGCTGACTTATTTCAACCAGACACAGCATTCACAGAAGTACACTTCCTTATTCAATACCCTTCATACCCACCCTGACCATTTATGTTCCTTTAAGACAGAAGTTTCACTCCCTACCTTAAGGAATTCCGGGGACTTGTAGTTGGAGTGGTTTGTTTGGATGGGGGTGTCATTGTCCCTTCATCCTGCTCACTCACAGTGTCGATTACGGAATGATTGTCAGGCGTTGCAGCTCCGCTGCCTTGGGGGGTGGAATGATTACTCACAGGTTCTAAGCGAGAACTAAGACAGGGAAAAAAAAAAAAACAGAAGAAAAGACTGGTGGGTTAATGCCAAATATTTTCCACTCAAATTTTTAATTTGGCTGTAAGTCAATTTTAGAGTAACAGAGATAAAACCCAAACCCTCTAACTCAAATGGGCATGCCAAAAAACATATGTTCACCATAAGTCTATGAGAAAGACAAAGCTCTGTTTTGAAGTGTGATCATGCATCAAAATAGAATGAGTAATTTCGCCACATCATTTGCCTTCTCTAATTAATACTGGAAATTCTGATTTTGGAAAAAAAAAGGGCAAAAAATACTTTGAGTATTAAAGTTTCATAATCCTAGAAAGAAGCCATCTTGGATTTTACGTTAGCATATTTAGTGATTATGCCCAAATGGAAGAGAAAATATATTTAGATGCATCAAGCATGCTTCTTTTGACAAACATGCATTCACACATTATTTTTCAAAGCCATCAGACTTATCAGCACACGTGTGCTCATGTTTGCAAACATATTAAGTGCACAGAAGGTGGCCACCAGCTAAATAATTGTGTGGACAGGAGAGCTGTCTTTTTCCAGGTCTAGCCAGCCTTACCTTGACCGTGAGTGATTGCCAAGCTGATACATGTGTGGGTTATACTGAGCCAGAATAGTGATGGTGTCGCACTGCTGCCCAATGATTAGCCGAGCCTGTTGCTCTGTAGCATTTCTCAAATTTATTCCATTAAACTACGGGAAAATTGCACAAACCAGAATGTCAAGTTTTCAAATGGAAATCAGCAAGCTCATTCTTTCAGTGTCCTAATTAGTGTAATGTTTAAATGCTCACTTATTCCCACTGGAGAAAACAGAAGAAGGAAAATGTTGCTATACAGAGTTTTCTAGGGTTTACTCCTTGGAAGGAATCATCATAATTTTCAAGTATTTTGTAACCTGACAAGGAGTTTAACAATACTTTCACTGTTAAAAGACATATATATTCCAAGCTGTGCTATGATTTGATACAAGTTGGTTCAGATCACCAATATGAGTAAATTCAGAATCTAAAGATAAATTCAGATCTATTCAGGTCTATTTCAGTATCAGAAACACACTGTGCAACAGAAGGTGCTTTAACATGATGTTACACTTACAAAGTAGTTCTGTACTCTACAAAATGCTAGTCCATGTGTTTATCTAACACAGTAGGCAGAAACACCATTGAGCCTACATAAATAATTTTTTAACCAGGTATCTTAGCTAAGAATATGGTACAGCAAGAACAGCATGAAACTTGGTAAAAGCCAGCTGCTTGAAAATGTACTCCCCTTACCAGGCAGAGTATGGGACTGCGACTATTTTGTTTTAAGTACTGAAACTACCTAGCTTAAAATTTAATTACATCTATATAAGACAAGATGCAGATATACCATCAAAAGACATTATTTTTATGATAAAGCCTGAAAATGTCACAACAACCACAATTATGGACTATTACAATAGAGTGTACCCTTTGCTACATCTCACAGTGCACAAGGTTTCACAACATAGTTGTTTTGGGGAAAGCAGATATGGCTGCAGTCATGCAAGCTGATTTATTAAACCTTAGCAATAGGAAGCAAACAATTACCTCCAGTAACTGATCACCATATTCAAGGCCAGCTTGATGGGCAATGCTCCCACCTGTTACTTTAGAAACAAATATTCCACCATTTTCTCCGCTCACAATGGAAATCCCAAGTGGCTCAGAACCCTTCTGCACTTTAACATGGCGTGGCTCTTCCATGTAGGGCCTTTTAAAAAGAAATTTAAAACCGAGTTGGAAAAAATTGCACTTGAATCACCCCAAGACCAAAGTTACATGCAATATTTATGCCTGTCTGAACTGTAATAATAAAACAGCTTTGAACAGTTACTTACAAAGCCCCACTAATTGTCAACAGTCTTAAATGCATTCCTTTAACACCATGCAATGTACAGTGGCAGAACTAAGTGTACATCAGGTACATGACTGCTCAAAAAATGATGGTAAACATGAATTATAAATAGAATGGTCATGAAGTTGATAGGAAAGAAGCTTCCAGATGCATATTATATGGAAGTAATTGAACCACTGTATATAATATGTCATTGTAAAACCATATTCCAGAAGGGTATGTTACAAATACAAATGCTGGGAGTCTTCATTGCCAGTGAAAAAAACCATCATGAACAGTAAGGTGGTAAACCAAAGGACAACGAAGCACAAACATAATATTTCATATTTGTATGCTGGGAAACACAAATTAGTAATGAAAATTAAGCAGTTGCAAACTCAAGCCATTAGGACAGCGGTTTGCATGGTAGCATTACAATTACCATGCAAATTCTCCTCAGGGCAATTATCCCAACGTAAAAAAAGCACAAAGTGCGCAACACTGCTCGAGAAGGACAACCTTAGATCAGGCCAACCTCAAACTCCTTAGTGATGAGAACCTAGGCCTAGGAGCCACAGGGATTCTCAGAAAAGACCTATTACGGAACAGATATCTGAAAGATGCAGAAGATTTGAGAAGACAAGAACACTTAGAACAAGACAAACAGTAGTCAGACACTAGTAAGTATAACAAGAAAAAGGCTTACACAAAAGAACACCCTGATACATTCCCCTTTCCTACCCCCACATTTGGGATGTATCCACCTGTACAAATGAGGCTGGTCCTTCCATGACATGCATAAACCAACAGCAGCCTTCTAAAAAGTTCTGGTTTTCACTATTATAAACTTAAAAATGTCCAAACTGCAAGAGGCACCACCAGGCACGAACAGCTGAGCTCAGTGCAAATGAAATAGCTTGGGCACCAGGTGTGGTGTATTTTTTATTTTAATGCCATTATACCGCATTTGACATGCATTAATTTGAATGTTTTCTTTCCTAGCATTTCATTATGCCATATAGATGTTCTCTAAATTGTGCCAACTGCTTAAACTATTTTATCGTGCTTTTCAGAAACCAGAAGAGTTACCTGGACTTCACTCACTACCACCAAAGTGAGCGAGGCTGAGGATAGGTATTTTTGGGAAAAGTAGGATTGGGGGCTGGGGACAGAGGGAAGGGGACATGGTTTCATAACTATGCATATTGCCAGTCTTTGAAGGGATCTTTTTGGTAGCCTTCTGCAGCAGAGGCATAATAGCTTGCCAGCTTATTAATGCATATGAGATAAAAACTGTTGGCCGCTGACATGAATGCAAGTCTGGAACTCAGCCATCTTACATCACCCACTAGAGGTAATGCCCTCAGCAATTGCTTACCCACGTAGTGAACTTATTACTGATGCTCACGTTTTTTGCATGTAACCTAAACTAACTAAATTCTGATAACTTGCAGAAAACTGATTACTTTTTCACTCACTTATGAGTGTGTCAGCAATATTATATGAAATTTTTTCTTGTCAAAAAATTTACCAAGGTCTATTGCTGCATTAAAAACTAAAACTGCATCTTTTGGACTTTTGTGTATTGTACCTTTCTGCTTTTTCATCTACCACACCCATTTTTAATTTGTTTCAGATTGGAGTGAGAAGGAATCAAACCTATACAAACGTATCTGAGAATTCTAGTAAGAACAGAATGCAGATAACTATGCCTGTACAGCAAAGCACTAATAAAGTAAAAAAAGAAGGATAACATTAAAAAGTATCTTATTTGATAAGCAGTTTTATCAAAATCAAGTGAAGCACTTCTCTGTAATATTCAGACTGCCTACCAGAATCACTAGACACGGAGTAGAGAAAAAAAGTCCTTATTGATGAGATCTTGTAATTTTCATTAAAATTAAAATCAACAGAACAAATAGAAACACTGAATTTTTTAAAACCTACTTAATTATTAATTTTATCTGGGGAAAGGCCAAGTGAATTATTTGTATTTTGTGGGAAAATGAAAGCTTATGAACCCCCCTAAAATTTAAAAATTTC
Organism: Euphonia xanthogaster; assembly: GCA_034509185.1. Lineage (NCBI taxonomy): Eukaryota > Metazoa > Chordata > Aves > Passeriformes > Fringillidae > Euphonia > Euphonia xanthogaster. The sequence continues at coordinate 11,241,787 of JAYDZK010000271.1, read as the reverse complement.
TTACGACAGATTTAAGTAGCTACTTTCCTAAACTGAGAACTGTAAAATAGTTTGTTTTGTTTTAAAAACCCACCACCAAACCTTAGAATTATACTCTTTTTAGAAAATTCAGACTATGGTTTATACATAAGCACAGCAAGAGCAATGGGGCTGGAACCTGGATGTACTTCAATAATATGATCAACATTAACAAAAATTGTTATTTCCCAGAGATCAGAACATGTATCTTGTGCTCAAAGACGCAAAGATACAGGCTGCCAAAACCCCAGCTTGTTCAGCTGAACACTCACATCATTAGTCATGAGAAAGAGAAAAGACACTCAGAATTTGCAAGTGACAATCAGAGGAACATTTATACAAGAAAAGAAGTTGAGTACATGTAGTACAAGTGTAACACTGAAGAAAGAATGTAAATTCACAGAAACCTCTTTACGTTTCCTTTAAATAATGCTGTTCTTTGTACACAAGACATTCTACAACTGCTACAATAACTTAGTCACAAATTCTTCAAACAAGACAAAAGTTTCACATAACATTTTATGAACAACTTTTTATTACCACCAGAAAAGTTAAAATACAGAATATCCTCACAATATTATCATTCACATTTTATGGTCAGTGTTTTTACATAAATTAAGCATACAAAAGGGTCTTGAAGTTGACATAAATCTAATCTATTTCAACACATCAGAGCTCTTTCACACTGCCAGAATGGCATTTAGCTGCCTCACCGGAAATAAAAGTCTGATTCAAATTTGTGTCTTACTGTTCTATGCTTTGAATTTGTGTAAACCTTTTCATATATACAGTCTAGCCAGATCAGGTTAAAATGAAAACAGGTGTCAAAGACTGATACTATAAGCAATGCATCCTGGAAATATTCATTGTGAGATAGAAGGTCATTAAACACAAAGCCCATATTTTTAAGAAAGCTATCACATCAGAATGCAATTCTGCAAGCACCTACACATATACTGAATGCTATTACTAGCAGTGGTCCAGGTTCAGCCAAAGGGATCAGTCAGAGCAGTGAAATTGCATCTGCACATGTTCTGTACTGTTTGCAGTAAAATTGCATCTGTACTGTTCTTCCACAGTTATGTGCTCAATTTTTCATGTTATCTGGTTACATGGAAACAAGGCACTGTGGTTGGAGCACATATTCTGCAATGCTAAGGCACTTGATATTTAGCTATCAGATGTTACTAGGTCTTAATTTTGTTTAGATTTCTAGAGTACAGAACAAGGCTATCATAAAGAAGCATGTGAGGTAGTTGAACTGAAAGGGTATATTCCAATTTTAACTGCTCTTACTTGGTGTTACCATTAGTCTAACATGGAAGAAACAAAACCTTTATGAAATCACCTATTCTTAAAATCCCCAACAAGATCTCTTCAATACTTTCTAAAGAAAAAAACATTCAATAACAGGACCTGAGATGCATCTCTGCATCTCCATATTTTTCACTTAAATTAAATGTTCACATTCCATCAGACTAATAAACAAATGCACAAAATTTCCTCAGACACTTTGGTATTATAAACAAAGAACGTGGGGACCTTACCTATCTTTCCTACGTTCTCCGACAGACACGGGGCTAATGGAAATCCTAGGTAGTGTAGAAAGGGAGTTCTGAGACTGGCTGCTGGTGAAGGAGGACGTTTCCAAGTTCAGAGGTGACTGGGGAGGAGTTATCAAGCTGGGACTGCTACATTCTGAGTGTGACAAGGAGCCTAGGAAGAGGCAACAGGAGTTTGAGAGTCCTGCATCTGTCATAGTTGGCAGATCTACCCAGACACAGTGAAAGACACCGCACACATCTGAGACAAGAAAGAGGAATGACTGTTCACTGTCTATTAGTCATGGCTCATGAAGACCAGGTAACTCATTTCAGACAGTGCAAACTTACTGTCCTTAATGACTCTGTGTTAAACTTGTCCTCTCCAAGTGCAAACAACTACTGCCATTTTCAACAGGAGACAAGGTTACAGACAAGCTACACCATGAGCATGTCTGAAAAGCATGTTAAAGAAAAATAAAAGACAGAAAAGAAGTAAAATAAAATTCTAATACGTAGGTTTGTTTTCAAATAAAATAGTTATGTGCAGCCCTTCACTTTACATCGGAGGTACATTATGTGACACCTGAAAAAGATAACAGAAGTCAAGCATGCATCCTACACAGAGAGACAGGAAAGCTCTGAAATTTCAAACAAGCTTGACACGACTTAGATTGCATCTTTACCCTGGTTGTACCCTTCCTAAGTAATCTACAGACCAAGTGCCCTGACAGTTTGCTCCCTTTGAAAAGCAACAGAAAATAAACCTCAAATTATTAATCACAAATGAAAGCTATTTTTCAGAACTTTATTGGCCCAGTTAGGAAAAGCACTGCACACAATACATTAAGACTGCAGAACATTTGAGCAATGATGGCAGCAAAGAGTTGCTGATTGCTGTCAGCAAACTCCTGATTCTACAGCACTCCAACTACTGCTCGTCTTTAAACATCTTCCACTAAGCAATTTTGAGTGAAGTACTGAAATATTTTCACTGCATTTCAAAGTATAATTTACAATCAGTGACACAACAGTAAGGAAATAGTATATTTAAAGAAACAAACGAAATAAAAAGCATGTCAGCACACTGTTAAAATTTTCAAGGTATCATTCTAGAAGAAACAACAACTACAAAACATACAGCAATGTTTATTCTTACTTCTGTCTGCACTTCTACTCAGTGTGCCAGTACTCAAGTCAACCATCAGAAAAAACAGCTTTCACTAGAAAGTTTCTTTTCTTTTTTGACAGTTCTCTGGCAAAATGCAGATTTTGTAACCTTAATAAAATTGTCCTACTTAAACTGTGGCACAACCTGATTTAACAACAGCAAGGGCTTTGTTTTGGTTATGCTGAAAACAGTATAATTAAAATTAATTATTAAATAATTCACCTCTGTCAGAGCCCATCATGGACCTTGGATATCTTGGTGTTAAAGGAATCTTAATTCGTTCTGTTCTGTACTGTAGGTTACTCGAAGAACCTATTTTTAAAACAAGGAAAAAATAAAAAGACAAAAGTAAAAGGAACTACAGTTAAAAAAAGTACATTTAGATTGCACTTCTTCAATGAGCATTAAAGTGGCCTCTAAATGATCAAGGCAAAAGCTTTGATGATTATCCTCATAAATGCAAATATCCCAATTATAGCAAATTATCTTGATTACAGTCAGTATAAACAGAACACGATGCAGCTACACAGTATATATGCACTGTACATTCTTGAAGAAAAAAAATATTTTTAGTGTTTTCCTACCAAATAAAACTTGACTCCAAGTCCAAGCAAGAAACTAACATCTCTGTTCACTAGGAATCCATGGGACTTGGTAAAGGGCATTTAAAATTTTTTGATTACATTCTGCTTGGATGAATACAGCATCACTGATACTGGCTGCAAATTGTTATACCCATTTTTGCTGTGCTTAGAAAACTATCATGCTCTACTCAATCTCTGATGGAACACAGGAACACAAGCACATATAAAGCCCCCAGTTATTACACAATTAAAAACTTAAATAAATCTAAAATGTTAAAATGTCACTGCTATAAAGCATGCATTCGCTTTGGTGTCATTAGGCTAGGCATAACAAAATATTTACATGTCAGTCAACTAAACACAAGTATACTTTATTTTCCAAGAACACAATCTACATTTGCCTATTAGTCATCCTTGACTTTTTCTTCCAGGGGCTCTCTCCTTTCCTTTCTTCTCACCAGCTCATTGAAGCTCAGCGTTTGGCCCTGTGTCCCAGCTCTCTAAGGATACTTTTAAAGAGTACTGGGCATGGAAAGGAGAATCCCTCACACACAGAGACCATTTCAAAGAGACTGTAAAGAACAAATTAACCACAGCAACTTCCAGGGAACACCTTTAGTCATAAACCCACAGGAAATGAACCCAAGGATCACCCGAAGCTTTTAGGCTTTGCCAACCATGACAATCCCATAACGAGGGTACTTAAGGAGTTTTCCATTTATAGTTTTCTCCAGTTACAGGAATCTCACAGAAAATAAATCAGAAAAGCTGGTTACCAAGTCTGGCACTAGATGGCAATGAATTTGAGCCGTGAGATGCTCTTGTACGTGAATTTTCAGAGTAGTCATTGGAGTGTTTATGACTTAGGTCCAAACTCAGGCGACCTTGATGCTGGGAACTACATCAAAAGAAAAGCAGAATAGGGCAACAGTTAGAACTGGGCAAAGAACCTCAGCAAACAGAAACTGGCCAACAAAAGATTTTGGTTAGACCATGTACTGAATAAAATGAATGCTTCTTTCATTTCCACGTCCACATTGTCCCATCATTTTATGAATTATTAGAAGACAGAAGAAAAATAGCCTTGAAGTATTATAAAACAGAAGAAAGCTTTGTTTTGGCAGTGGCAAGAAAAAAAATTAGAAATCAGTTAATTTAAAAAATTAATTTATTTGTCAGTATCAGTCAGTGGGGCAGAGGAAAACCTAATCATCAGTTACTGAAAGACATGAAAGCAACTGGCACATCATTTATATGCCATAATGGTTTTGATACCACTGGATCAAAATAACACACAACAGCAGCATGTTTCACTCTGCACTCTACCAAACTACTAGAAGCAATTTTACCCGAACAAAAACAAAATTTTAGGGAGACATAAATTCAAAAACACCTGGGATGCAGATGCTGGTGACATATTTGGCTGGCAACTGATGGGCAATTGCTGGTGTGAACTCTATGGCTCCAGGCAGTATAGATTGGATTTCTCATGACAGCAGTCACTGCAGGACACGGTGCTAAGCTTCTTGGTACTGTCCCTGCTTCAAAGACAGAAGCATATTCTTATCAACATTATTAGCATATAAAGTCCAGATTTAAAATATACCTTAATATTTTATAATTATATATTTTAACATTTACATGTATAATAAAAATATTAGTATACAAATACATTATTAAGCACCATACAACACCTTTTTGATAATACATGCATGTTTAAAACCTTCTTTATAATTCTATAATGAGTCAGTAATAAACTGGATTATATTACCAAAAATGAAACCATTCACAGCACATGATTTTAATATGTGCTAGTAAATAAAAGATTTTCTGTTTTCAAGTACAGAAATTTTTTAACCAGGAGTAGACATTCAGAATTTAGTCATCCAACCAGCATGCAAGATTTCATTTGGCACTTGAACTGACTGCAGCTATAATTATTCTGGTTCCTCTCTTTTGTTGCCTCCAAGAGTCCCACTTCTATCGTGACTTTAAATTCTAATATTTATTTCTGAAATTTATTACTCAAGCTGCTTTTTCAAGTATATTCATCCTTCAGTACTAAACCAAAATCTAACTTAGAATTTCCTCTTAAATGAGTTGGTAGCACAGAACACAGTAGCAAAAATTTCAAGACAGACTCATATTGTCCAATATTGTCTAAAGTAGGTTTGACTCGACTCAGTTATTGTGCAAAAGTATCATGCTAAGATAAAAGTTAACTATAAGGTACTTTTAAAACTATTTCTACTGCAATTAAGAGAGAGAGTGAGAGAAGAGTAAAAGAACTCAAACAAGAGCAAAAGCTTCTTGGTCTGAGCTACTCCTGAGCATGTCTTTTCAGCTCATTGGGGCACCATTGCTTGAAGCTTGTCCAATGTTCCAGATACACAGATTATTACCTTCATGTTCTCCAGAAAGAATAAAATCCTCCATAACTTCTACAACTTACAGGAGTTTGGGGCTTTAGAATAAGAGAAGATAAACTCATAAAAATCAGTATCACCTGATTGGAAATTTAATATACAACTGCTGAAAACCGAAACCTAAAACTAGACACTAAAGACTGAGCAATCTATCTAAAAACAACATTTACCAAATGCTCCTTGACTATTAGAAATTAACGAGCATACAAGATCATAATTACCACCTTAAGCACTCCATTTAGTCAGTGCCAATTCAAAACCTGCCAACATGAACTTCAATACCAAAAACTCTTCTATCAACTGAGACAAAATGATGTTTTCTGTCCTGGTTATACTGATAGATATTGAGCTTCCTGTGAGTCCCCTTTTCAGTATCTTCATATCTCAAACACACTCACATTTAACCTTTCACTTCAACTAAGATCACAGCCAGTTTCGGCACTCAACATCAGATACCCCAAATTTTTCCAACTGGTACAACTTAATATGTTTCACTTCCTGAATATCAGATTTTTTCCTTGGAAGAATTTCAGAACTAAAGCAGCTAAAGCCTGGGATACCTTCATTTACTTTCAAAAATACTGAAAATCTTACTTTTCCTCCTAAAGGACAGGCTACACCTTGTTCTGCACTAATGTATTGAGAACTCCTCTGCACAGAAACTGATGAAACACAAACCCTTCAGCCAGAAGTTGCTCAGCTTCCTCAGTGATTCTTAATCAGGCTTCACTTCTCTACAGTCCAAAAGCTGAGCACACCATGTTCAGACTACAACAGACCATGGAAACAGGTTTGGTGAGTCCTGTTTCTTCTGTACTTAACACAACTAATCCCCAATATTGTCCAATGTGGACAAGTGCCTTGGGGCATTCCTAGAATCAGTCTGGAGTTCTGCCACTCACCTGCTGACATGCTGCCAGGGTATAAGGCAGCAGGCACAAAGCCATCGCTGTGCCTAGCGGAACGTTTGGGGGAATATGGTGCCCATTCCTGTAGCTCTGGAGACAGATGCTCCTCACTAGCTGGAGCATATTTCTGCACCTACAAGAACACAGAAGTTTGATTACAGGAAGTTAGAGATTCAAAAGAGTAAAGCAGACAAACTGTGGGACTATAAGCAACATCAAACCTTCAAGTATCGGTTCCAGAATGTGCCACCACAGTGCTTCTTAGACATTTGTCTTTCAATGATGTCCTCCTATCCATTTTTCCTCCATCCTACTTCATTACTATTTTTTATTATTCTGTCATCTTCTTAGGCCAATATTTGCAATTTAACTGACACCTTTGGCATCAATGAAACATCCAGCATACAGTTACATTTCTCCGATTTCACAGGATATTTCAGCTGCTATTGTCACAAGTGTTTGCTACAGAAAATCTGGCTAAAAAGCCAGAAAGCATTTTCCTCTAAGCCTGCATTTCCAGACACATGAGGAGTAACCTCTCTTCAACAAGCAATTCAACTTGTTGTTGAACAAGTTCTTCACAACTTCTGTTCTGTATATAGCAAGTAGATGCTGCTGAGTTAAGAACATATATAAGAATAGCTCAGACATTGACAGTGATGCAGGAAGAGCTGCAAATGCAGGGCTCAGCACACAGCATTCACACATGTGAAATGTACAACACAAAATATGTGACTGATGCATGAAAAAAGTAAAAAAATAATTATTGAAAATGTACTTAAAGTTTTTATGATCATGGTATTTTAATTAAATGAAGAATTACTGAGAGCACAAAGACTCAAAAAGGCAGAGGTGCCTTCTTAGAACCAGTACTTGATCATTTTCATGTCTGCACTAGTAATTGTTCCACCTACTATTCAGGAATTAAAGCACGCATAAATTTATCAACTTATCAAAGTACACAAAATTAACTGTGTATATACACATCTAAATAAAATGACAACACCCAATATGGCTACAAATTTCAACTACACTGTATTTTGCTATTACAAATACTACTTCAGGAGTGAATGCATGCTGACTGGGCACCACTGTCACAAACAGCACGATGTAGTTGCAACAGACAAGGGCAATTCCACCAGAAAAAAAAAAATTCAGAGTGACTGATGCCCAAACTTTGAGGCACAGCAGCACTTGTGCTCTCTGGCCAACAACTTCAGAGTTATAATGTTTTGCCTATTTTCTGTGTGGACAGGAGAAAGTGAAGAAAAATAAAAAAGAATCATAGAACCTAGTTTTAATTTAATCCTAAAACTAAAAATTAACAAAGACATAAATTAACCTTAAAAAAGCAAAACAAAAAAAAAGTCATCGTAGTTCTACGATACAATTTTGTTCTTTACCTCAAACCAACACCTACCTTGCCATCTGTAACAGCCTGGACAGCACATCGAAGCAATCGCAATATGTCCCCATGTACCCTTTGGTCTCTTCAACACTGAGTGCCAAACCACCCACTCTGTTCCAGCTAACAAATCTCCTGGGCATAAGTCCCCACCTACGTGTGTCCTTACCACAAATGGCAACTCTTTACTCACTACACAAACATTACTACAATTATAACCAGGGCGGTGCATATGCCCATGACAATGCACTCCCATGAAGAACGGGACTATCAGTGCTAATGGATCAACTTGATATTCTATAGAAAGCAAACACCCCCTACCCAAACGTGTTCAGTATCTTGATCTTGTTTTGTTGATACACACATGCTAAGATATGAGATCACAATATGCCCCCCTGCACTTTGTGCAATGCAGTTCTTGCGACCTTTCTCTTAGCAAAATGCTCTTCAGACCAAATCTGCTGATTACAGCTACAAAATTAAACTCTTATGCTTTTCAGTCATTTGTTGTGCTGGTTTTGGCTGGGACAGAGTTAATGTTCTTCATAGTAGCTGCTATAGACTATGGTTTTTTTGATTGTGCTGGTAATAGAGGTATGTTTTCATTTTCTGCTGAGCGGTGCTGACACAGAGGCCTAAAACTCTCCATAACTATTTGTCTCCAAAAACATTTGGGAATGCCTAAGGAATGGAAGTAGAAAAAACAAAATGGAAGCAGACAAAAAAAAAAGCATAAAAACCCTGCCAGGTGTTCTCTTGCACCAGTATTTTTGCATATATAAGGCTCTAATCCTGCACGACTTCCAATTCTGATCTGCCATCTGTATTGTTTCTAAAACTCTGTGAACAGGGTGGGATTACCCAGGTATAAACAAGTAAGGGAAAAGAATATGAAATTCTAAGTCATTATGATGTAATTACATTTAACAAAAAATAATACTTCTATAAACTTCTGGTTTTAGTTGGAAAATAAAAAAAAAATTTATCTGCCATCTGAGCAAATCTGAGGCAGAGGATCTGAAATAGCATTATTGATTATGTCACTTGAAAGAATGCATTCATCTAAATAGGTCCTTCCCAGAGCACAAAAATTTTTCTTCCATCCACTCTGTCAAGACATGGCCCACCATTTCTCAGCAGGGTTCTTTATTCTAACAAATTATATGCTGATTTTCAGCATGCATCATATTCTAATAAACAGTTCAACTTTATAGTGTAATAGGCCTAACACCCTTTGAATTTCAGAAGGATGTACAAAATTATTTTGACACATCAGAAGACTTGGAAAAACCCAACCTTATGGGGGGTACACCTTTGTCCATTAAATTGTACTGTGACCTGGACAACCAATCCGACTTGGTAAAACTTCAGAAACCCTATTTTCAGTTTTTCTAAAGCTGATGCTTTGTGTTTTTATTTGTCTTTTCATGTTGTCAAAAGCATACAAGAGCCCAGATGTTCCAACAAGCAGCATTAAAACCCCAGGTATGGCAGCCAAGCAGAACACTATCTTTCTGTTTGGAGGCCACCACTGCCTGTTAAATACTGGAACTCCACATATTGGTTCTGTATCTTGTGATACTGCCAAGGGCCAACTGAGCCTGAGGCCTTCTGGAGAAGACCTGGATTCTGAGGATGGGCTATGCTCTCCTGCTCTGGTACATAACTGGGCACCCAAAACCACACTGCTAACACGCTCCAAGGTTTCTATATACCAGGATGCTACCTGAAGTGCAGGATTAGGAATGGGCACAGGGGTCATTTTATGCCTCAGAGCAGGAGCCGATTTTGGCCGCGGTCTCTTGATCTCTGGCTCTTCAACTCTCTGAAAGCCAATGTCATCTTCACAGGATTTCCTTGAAGACAGGTGAGTGCAGTCAATTCCCTCCTCCCGATAATAATGCCCAGCATTCCTGCTGCGCCCCTTGAGAGTAGCAGAGTCCTGTTTAAGTGCCAAGGAAACTGGAGCTTGGGCAGTGGCTGGGCTGGTGGGTGGTGATCCCGTCGTTACTGTAGACTCTGATGCAGAGCTTGCCTGCTGTTTGTGTTTAAATTTGATGGAGTCACTTCTCTTAGGAGGAGTTGGAGGAGTTGAAGCCACTTCAGCTTTTGATGGCTGAGGTGAATGGCCTGTCACCTGATTAGGGGAAAGGTAGTCCAGTTTGGGAGGAGTTGGTGGCCTTTTGAAAGTATCAGGGTCAAAGATAGATTTCCTTTGTTTTGGCTTTTTATACACAGAGAACTTTTCTGTTTCTGTAGCTGAGATATTAACCATGACTTTTGGCCAGGTACCACCACTATGCTTAGTTCCATGTCCTTTGTCAAATGCTGTCTCAACCATCACACAGTCAGTTCCTGTCGGTTCGTAAGGCAGCCTCCTGTTGTCCAAGTCAACAGCTCCATAGCCTTGGTCCCCATATGTCTCTGGGCTGAAGGAGCTGAGACTGTGTTCTGAATTGCTATGGCAACTGTGCACTGTGTTCCTACGAGAGTCAACTCGTAATGTGTTACCAGGGAAAGGTTTGTGATCGCAAAATGAAGTGCTGCCCTGATCGCTCTGCTCCTTCTTGCCATCCATGATGTCTGGATTGAAAATGTCAGTCTGGGTTGAGCTGTTGAGTTTCAGATTTCTTTTATTTTGTGCTTGTATCTCTGATGCATGAACTCTACAGTTTGACATTTTTTCTGAATCCTTCAAATTTTCAAATATATTTTGACCACTCCAAGATGAACTCTGAGGAAAAACCTAAAACAAAAATCACATATGGTCACCTTATTATTGTGGCTGATTTCTGTTTAGTATGAGTCATATCCTACCCTCCTTGATTTATCTATACCTGAATATACACTTAGTAATATCTCACAATTCAAAGCACAGAACATCAGACGAAATGAAGCTAGAAACATTTTCGTAACATTTTTAGAACAATTCCAAAAGGGCAACTCCACATGATGGCAAAAGTACTCAATTGAAAGTGAAGGGCCCTGTATTCCACTTCTGCCTCTGATGCCAATAAGATAACTTCCATTGCCCACTTCCCCTCAAACATTTCATCTCCTTACTTTCTTAAAACCTCAAGGTCTCTATATCTGAAATTACAACTCAAAATCCATTTAACAGGGCCAGAATAATGGGATTCTAAATTCAAAAAGCAAACCTGAAAATCAAAACCTTGTACTTAATCTTCATGACAGCAAGAGTTCAGTTTTCTGCACAACTCCCTCCTGACTAAAAGCTAACTCTCTTTAGCCAGCAGGCAGTTTATCTTTCACGTACAAAAGTGCTGCAGCTCTGAAGCAAAACCCAGGAAGCAGCAAGCAACTGCGGTAGCACTAATTTCATGTAACCAGCAAACAAATGGGAAAGAAGACAGTAAGTTAATCTCATTTCCTACTAGATGGCACAAGAGCCTTACTCTGGAAACAACTGTTGAGGAAGGGTACCACCAGAGAAATGCATCCAGATGGTTGTCTTTTTCCCATTTTGATATACTAATTTTCTTGCATATATTCTTCCTTGAACAACTACAAGAATTCTGCATAAAGTTCAAGAGAATTCTGCAAATTTAGCTTCTGCTACTCACCTTCATGAGTGACAGAGTAAGGGAATCCCTACAGTTTCGTAGCAGAGCTTCACATTCAGTAAGTGACTTATTATCTAGTGCAATGCCATTGATCTGCAGACAAAAGAAACCACAACAAACATCTGTAAATCAAAGGTAATAGGTAGGGAGGATTTAAGGGAGATGATCTCTGAGACAGAGGAAACACCAGCCTACACATATAGGTGACTGACATCTGGCTAATGATTGTGCATTTTCAAGAGTGGAAAACAGACAACTCCTAAATCCAATCTGCTACTCCTGCAGGGACACAGGGTGACACCACCAGTTCACTACACCTGTGCAGTTGTACCAGCAGCAACCACCTCCCCTTTCCCAGTGCACAAACCACACCCATCCTGCAAGGCTGCGGAGGCAGCAGGGACAGACTCCCTCCCCAGAACAGATGACAGGTGTGGTACCAACATTTATAAGACAAGGAACCTCTCATTCAATGAAGGGATGCCTTTTTGGAGCTGACCCTTCCTAGCCAGTATAAGAATGACAGATAGACAGAAAGACAAACAGATAAATAGATATGTGTGTATATATATATATATATGTACATATATAAAAGCCATGTGTAAAGAATAAGCTAATGCTTCTGACAAAAATACTCATATGAACTCAGGAAATAAGCTGCACATAATATTCATCACTCAGCATACAAAAACAATAATTTAGAATAAATATCCAGTGAATTCGCAAAAAGGATTTAATATATTGCAAAAGTAAAATTAATTGGAACGTTTGGCATCTTAAAGAGCGGCATCAATGATAACACTTCGAAATAAATAAAAATTTAAAAAGACAAATGGATTTTTAACACTTACAGCAATTATTCTATCTCCCACAGTAAGGGAACCCTCTTTGGCAGCTGGGCTTCCAGGCACAACAGCAGCAACAAATACTCCATTTTCTAGACTGACCCCACTATCTGAAATAGAGAAGAATTTGATTCTGCAATTCAAATATATTGCTCAAATGGCATGTCTGGCCTGCCTGCACAAGAAAGAAATATGACTACCACTCTAGCTGAATTTCAATTTCTGAAAACCGTTTCAAAGAAATAACAAGACAGGGAAAACAAGGACTTTGAATATCCTAAAAATTGATATAATCACATAAACATGGGGTAACTGGGTTTAACAGCTTTGCTTACACTCCTACAAACATTCCAAACAGGCAGCCAACTAGAGACAAGTATTTAAAAAAGAATCAACTAAAACCCACCCAAGGACAAAAAGAAAACCTGTACTTACAAGATGAAGCTATTATCAATAACAGCATTCTTGGTTTGCTTAAAAAAAATTAATGCAAACTCCCCTCTAGGACGTCATTAACATGTAAATGTGATTTGAGCAAAGGCTCAGAGAATATGCACCGTTATGTGAAACCTTATTTGGCTGAACAAACATGTGCCATTTACATCCATCCTTTTTAGTCATTACCTTTATGTCCAGAAACATTGATGTGAAGAGGTGTTATCACTCGCCCCCCTAAAGACTTCCTTCTTCGAACCACCATATTAATAACACCTCCTCCATTTAGAACAGCTTTTATAACTTGCTTTTTATCCTTATTGGTAAGATCCACATCATTTATCTTCAGCAGCCAATCATTCACTCTGGTAGATATACAGAATTAGGTAGGTCAGTTATAAGCACACTTTGCTGGACACAGCACATGAATAATGTTCCATGAAAAGGCATGCAACAGAGCTGATTTCAATAAAATCATCCTTCATTATCTGGAGTTATCCATTCCTGAAAAAGCATTAAATAGCAGCTAAATGAAAACCAGAACTACTAGTTTGCACTTCAGCAGGAAAATAATATCCTTAAATCACTAATGACCACTTCTGCAATGCTTTGTACTGAGAGGAGTTACTAAAAAGCTTCTATCAACCAAGAATAGCAGATGGCTCCAAATGATTCCTTGCTCTACTCTCCTTTTCTCTTGCCCTCCCTCAATAACTTACCCTCATGTCTTTCCCAAAATTTAAATAAATACAGGTTTGAGGAGATTATAATAATGGAGAAAACAGGACACAGTGCAACAAAAGAACATTTCAGATTCTTTTGAGTTTTCAGTGCTGAGTCAAACAGTGTTTAATTTCTGTAATGCTTGTAGGCATCGGCCTTCTCAGTGTGATTTTCCAACCAACATTAATAATATACACATGGCAAATGATAAAGAAAACCGAATTCAAAAAAATGAAAAAAATGATGACAATTTCCAATATGCTCAGATTTAGTTTATTATGATCAAAAAACCAACAGGTATCTTCTGAAGTCAGAGCCTACCTTAACCGACCATCAGCAATACTTCCTTTGTCTACTTTGGTAACGAAGATCCCGCAGTCTCCAGGGAGGTACGGCTCGTTCACACCTTCTGCCACATCAAAACCAAGTGCTTTCAAGTCCATATCATCCTAGTAAATATTAATAACTGGTGATTCCACTGCACTGGCAAACAGTGTCTGTTACCAGCAGGCATTACTGCATGTTTGCAGTACTTCTATTTACAGGGTTCCTGCATCAGTAAGGTTTTATTTTTTTATATATAAATATATAAACTTCCATCTCCATTAGTCTTCTGGCATTAGAATGATCCTTCTCTCTCAGATTAAAGCTTAAATAATACAAATGTGGAACTTCACCAAAGAGGAACAGAAAAGCAGCTAATCATGTGAAAAAGCCCATTCAGACCCACATAACCCGTTGTAAGGTACAATATTGGTTGTGTAGTAAAAAAACAAGGACATGTTTCCTAAGAATGGGGGAAAAAACAACTGGCAAGATAAGGAAACAGCATTGTGTGTTAGTGGTGAGCTCAGGCAGACCTCTGCTGTGGTATGACTAGAGACCAGAAATAAACAAGAAAAATAGCTCTAACATTATGGGGGACCATTTCCAAATACAGATTTAGAGGTGATACTCTACCAAGCCTGATCCAAACTAGACAATTCTTGATGTGAAAAACTACAAAAATCTTTAAGAGATTGGTCATTGAACAAAACAGGGAAATTTTAACGTAGTGCTTGCTTTGGTAAATAATAAGGTCACTGTAAGGAAAAAACTCATTCAAAAAATAGTACATTGGTATCAACTGACCACAAACTGAATTATTATTGCCATTTTCACTGCTAAATAACTTGTAAAAATTAGAGTTCTACTTCAAGCTGTCTACTGGATCAACCATCGCAGCATAATGAAGGGTGATGGTACTTGAAAATCTAACATGAAAAAAAACAAGTAGAGTCTATGGCAGATGTGTAAGCACGGTTCAAGTTAACCCCTCAGAATCAGAAGAGCATAACGTCTTCAGGGAGTACAAAAGTTGCCCAAAAAAAGCTGAAGATAAAGCATGCAGCAAGATCAAGATTTACCAGAAAATAAATTGAGCTAAAGCTGAAAAAAAAACCTCTAAAATCCTTAGGATTCTTCCCAATATCCTACATAAGACAAAAAATTCATAGGGAAGAGCATGAGGCTGACATAAAATAAGGATCAAGCAGAGATCACAGTATCATTACACAGCATCAGAGCTGAAAAGTGAGTATTATTTCTCTCAGTTTTGAGCTGAGGGATTATGTATAAAACAAGTTTAATAAGACATGGGAAGTTTAAGCAAAAATAAAACTACTGAAATGTATTCAACTCTATAGTCTTGACCCTGGAATTCAAATGCTGGTAGCAAAGATTCTTCCCTATATTTGATCAAGGTTGGCACACTATTATTACTATAATCTGATAGCTGCAAATGTAATCCCTATGTTTAAAAAAGGGAAATGCATTCAAATGACAAAGTGCACATATTTGACCTTAGTGATGCAAACAAGTAGAGCAATCTTTGAAGTAAAGAATAACTAAATAACTGGACATGAATGAAAAACTCATCACACTGCAACGTTGTTTAGCACAGGCACATCATATGCTAGACTTACTAATTAATTTAACAGACAATGGAAAAACAAAATTACTAGCTATCAGTTAAAACAGAAGAGATGGCAAGGAACAAAACTGATGGAGCTGATCAGAAGTGCTGAAACAGCTTGGTCAAAGGGGAATTATTAAATTATTATTCCAGAAAGAATTTACAGATGGTGATTCTGATGGATCAACATCAGTACTGAGTTCATCTTATCTTTTCAATATGTATTTCAGAATATAATAACACTAAATTACATTTTTTGTGTCAAAAAAGAAACACTAGTGATTTTGTAGGGTTGTACTGTCAGAGCACAGACAGATTGGAAGAGCATAAGAAAAGATGACCCCTGAATACTGCAGTAGAATAAAAGGGATTTAATTTGACAGAATTTTATCACTAAAGTTTGTCATTCAGGAATGGCCAAGAAATTCTGCTATATACAGAAGCTGTTATAAATGAATCACAATCTGGAAGACTACCTGTGTATTTTATGTGCTCAAGAAAGTTACCATTAACAATGGGATGTACCAACCAAACATTTCACATAGAAGAGCATGCAAGAATCACATACATTGCAGCAAATTAAAAATTTTAGACTACAATGAAAAAAAAGGTGAAATTATATGGAGAAAAATACTACTAGGATAGAAAGAAGTAGAGGTTATCTGGCTTGCTAAACTTAAGAACATTACTTAATATGCCAAAATAGAAAAGAGATTTAATTTCCTCTACAGACAAGCAAGAGATTAGCATCTCCTTTCATCCCAGATTTTCAAACTGAACAGTAATGTTGTCCTAAAATACATGGTCACCATGAATAAGTACTCTTAATACTTTAAAATTTCTAATCAGCAGATCTGAGCAAAAGTAGGATAAATAGCTTAATATAAAACATTAACTATTTCATGCATAGATTTTAAGGGTTGTTGCCAGTAAAAGATTGGCCTCTAATATCACTTTTTCCTTCACATTTTAAGTTTTGGCTGCCTTAGCAATGCCATGCCTGCAGTGAATCACAAACTTGAAGATCACTATACTACATTACATGGACCTAGGTACCCTGCAACATTAGATGGAGGAACTATTTTGATTTATAATGCACATGAAGAAAATTATAAAGCTTGTATATAACAGCTTGGTTTTATCAACTACTTTCATGTAGCTGCAACTGCACTTGCTGCCTTCATGTGCACCTACACATTTTTTGGTCAAACAATAAAGAATTAAAACGACCAAAATTATATTTTTAATCTTATCTAGCATTTAAAGACTATAACTGGCTTTGGAGTTATCCAATACACAAGACAATGCAGTGTATGATTTTACTTACTCTGTCTTTTTCAAATTCTACCACTTCTGTTTCCCATTCCAGAGAATCTGTATCTATGGCTGAGTCATGGGAACTATGGGCCATCAGTTGACGAAATCTGGCCTCCTTTTCCAACTGATTTTCCATCTTTTCCCTAGGCAAAGAAAAGTGTTACTTGCAGACATAGACAACACCCTTTTAAATAAACTAAAAAATAATGGTAAGATTGTGATGGATATTATATTTGGTTTTCTAAATCAAAAATGCAAGCTGACGAAAATTTCCTTTGGTTTCTGTCTTTGCAATATTCTTGGTCTGCTGTCAAACTGACTTTCCATTTCCATATATTGTCTTAACATAGTAATGTAAAAATATTGCAAAAAATGTAAGACTAAGTGCACAACTAGGTTTCTCACATCTTCCAAAATGCATTTAATTTACCCCCTGATGAGATTCATCAGGGCATGATAAATATCAAAGGCAAAACTTCTCCCATAAACCAGTGAGTAAACAGTTGAGAGAATTAAGCTGCAGTTAACAGGACTTCAGTGAAAGGATCCCAATATTACTTGAGTGTATCTCCACAGCACAAAGCTTACACTATGAGTCTCATTAATAAGATGAAACAGATACTGTCTGGCATACTAATTTCCATGATAACTAAAAACACAGGCAATGCTTCCACACACAATACCATGAATGCCTGCTGCCTAAAGCTGCAACAACATATGGTTCTCTTAAGAACACAGCTAACAAAACAAAGATTTCATCACCAACTTGAATGCAGTTTGGTCATTTCTCTAACATACTTCAGTTCCTTCAGTTCACGAACAGCATCATTTTTCTGCTTTCTCATGTCATCCAGGTTGCGAAGAGCTTCAGCCAAGTCACTCACAGCTCGGTCTCTCTCCCTCCTTAAGTTGTCACACAAAGTTCTTCAAAAGAAAAAGGTTTCAATCCAGTTACTTAAAACCCTATTAAAGTAAACTGGTTTTACCACATTATATAGTTAATGTAAAATTTCAAAGAGCAGTTTCAAAAAGTTTCTATCTGCAAAATAAAAAAAGGATAAGGAAGAAAAAAAATGACACATGCTAGGTCTTAATTCTTCATCCCTTTCAGAATCTTATTTCTACTTGTCTTCTTTAAACTAGCAGAAAAACCCCTTATTTAAGTATTTTTCTTAGCTCCTTAGAGATACTTAGTAGCAAATATGTTGGACACTTTTTGTGCATGTCCCCACAGGCAAAAAATTATGTGCAGGACTAGAGCTACAGCAGGATTATTAGTATAGCATGCCTAAAAGATTGCACGATTGGCTGTTCCTACACAGCAGTGCTGTTAGACTTAAGGGCATTTACTAGAGACATTTTGGTTATGAAAGCACAGAGAATGACAAAGATCTTGTAAGGTGCCCTCAACATTTTTTTAAAAATCACCATGTGACAGCTAGTGCAGAGGAAGTGCTGGCAAAATCCAGCCATCCTAGAACTGCATCAACTGTGCACCAGGTGTTACAGAGATCACTCAGGTATCATCTAGCAGGTGTTTACCGTATGCTTTCCCTTTCTGCAACAATCTTATCCCGCTCTTGAAAGGCCCAATCCCTCCTACACTTGGCTACTTCTGCTTCCTGGACAGCTTCCTTTAGTTCTTGTGACATTGCCTCATACTGCTTCCGAAGCATTTCAATTTCTTTGTTTGCTCTTTCTATGTCTAGGGTAGCAGAATCTTGTATCTAGGAATTAAGAAACACAGATAAGTATTTTAGGCACAATTTTTAGATACACATGCACAAACAGCTTTTGCTATCTGTATGTTGCTGGATGCATTAAATTCTTATGATATAATGAAAAATATTCATTTATTTCAGCAACAACTTCGGGAGGGTTGAGAGGAAAGATAAAACCTGCTGTAATGCATTTCATCCAGTAGCACACAAATTTGGACAACTACGTGAATAAGAATCCTCACTTGAAAATAACATCAGCAAATGTGTCATATTTCAGAGATGGCATTCTGTGCTTCAATCTTGTTCTGCTTAGCAGACAGAAAAAACCTTCAAGTAAACTTAGAAATCAAGATACACTACCATATGTAACTGCATATAGTGTATATATATATATAGTATAGATAGACAACACATATTTCCCACATTAACACCTATTATTTATCCTGAGACAACAATCCCAAGACTTGGGAGTCATACAGGTCCCTTAATTCCAAAGCAATGAAACTGAAGAGCAATGGAATTGAAAGAAAGTTTTTATTTAATGCTTCTTGTTTTAGATAAGAATTACTTTATTCTTAAGTTAACCTGTCCCTCCAAAATTCCCTATTTTGAATAAGAGAGATGGTGACAACAGTAAGACAAATACACAAAGAAAACTCCAAGCTTGCAGCACAATAACACAAGCCAACTACAAAAGTAGAGCCCACCAGAAGCTGTGGGCTTGCAAACAACTGTGTGTGTTTAATTTCAAGAATGTAAATGAAACTAATGAATCTAGACTTAGTGACTTACAATTTGGTTAAAATGTAAACTTCTTCTATTCATACTTACAAACAATCTGAACACGAAGCACAAATGCATTTCTTCCAAACACAAATTTCTGTCAGTATGTCTTGAAGAACATACATGCACATGCTTGTATTTTAGTGACTTGAGGAAAAGAGGCAAGACTCCCAATGTGCCCAGACTTTTAATGTCTTGCAAGTTACTGACCTAACTAAGCTAAGAAAGAAAAAGGCATTATTAACGGCATCACTTGCAATACCTGACGGGCTTGATAATATTCCCTTAGCAGATGGTCTCTCTGGATGATAGCTTCTGTTCTCTCTTTCCTGGCAACATCTCTTTCTTCCTTCACTGTCTCTATATCCTTGCAAGCTTGATCAAGTTCCTTCTGGGCCTCAGCTTTGTCCTTCACTTCATGACAGTATTTTTCCAGTAACTCATTCCTCTCACAAATCGCTCGATCTCTTTCCACTAGAGCAGAGTTTAGCTCCTAAAACAAGATCCATTGTTTGCAGTAGGTTAAGTTCAGAAGGAAATAGTTCATATTTCCAACTGAATACATGTCATGACACCTTGAAAGCCTAGAGAATTTACCACTAATGTTCTGAAAAATGGGGGCAGATCACGTTACATACAAGTAAGTACAAGCAAAGAATATTAAATGTGGTATTAAAAATATCACACCATCACACGAGCACAGTGCTTTGTCAAAAGTAGGCAAGATTCTGGGAGCACTGATAGCTTTGAGGAACCTAAATGAGAAAAGGTTATTAACCAGACAGACTTGGTGTTTTTTAAAAAAATGTTAAATATGTCAAAGGGTAAGAAGATATTACCAATATTTTTAAACAACTCCTTCAGTTTTACAAGACTGAAATAATTTAGACAACTTAGCTACACAAGCATCTTACAGCTTCTCTATAAATTTTCAAGGAACATTCAAGTTATATGCCATTAAGATAGCAATGTGCTACAGAAGGTTGAAGATAAAACTACAATATTCTATAAAGTGGAATGACAGCACATCTTAAGAGTGGAATTCAACTGCATTGTAATAAAAAAGATCAGGCAAATGTAGAAGCGTTCTAGAATAATATCTGCCCTTCTAAAATTATTTAAATTAGACTTCCCATTAGAAGAATGGGTCATTGAAACAATCCAGTTTCATGTCACTACATTTTCAGATGGCTCAGGTCTCTAGAAGTACTCAGTCAATGGCTACAAAGAAGTCCTCCCACACATAGGCACTCCTAGCTGGAAACTACTGACATTTTGATTGCTAAAAGTTCACCAGAGACAGCTGGCATCTCAAAAGCAAAAGAAAGAAACAGTTGAAGTGCTTAAGGATAAAAACACATCATGTCATAAACTGATTTTCATTTTATTTACTTCTACAGTTTGCAAAGAATAAAACTGAATATTTAAAGCACAGTTGGCAATTTCATTTTGCTGTACTAACAGAATTGTTTTTGAGATGTACTTGTAAATAAGGCTAGTCAGACTTTTAACAATGACATTATGAGTGCCATTTCTGCTGTAGAGTAGCAGATGAGCACTGAATTAATGACTCACTCTGCAGGTCAATCTCAATGACCACCATAATGCCAAAGTGCTTTCAACACCAGTAAGACCTTCCTTGCTCAGTAACTCTGAAGAGAGAAATCCCTGAACTATCTGCTGTCGCAGGCTAGTTTTAGTACTGAAACCAGCATTTTGCACAGTTTAACTACAGATTGTATAAAATGTTCATTCAAATGTGTGTACAAAACTTACACAATAACATTAAGTCTTTTTCCACAAGCAGCTGAGATGAAAGTCACCAAGGCTGAGGGAAAGCTCTCACCAAGACCTTCACTGAACAAGAATTTACAGTCCTTTAATGTGTTTGGAAAACATACACACTACCACAGTTTACTTCAGCATGCTCAATATAAACCATCTGAACAGGAGCAGCCATTGCCTCTGGTGATCAGTGATAAAATTTCACCTCTTTTTCCTAGGCATTTGCACAAAATTACAACTACACTGCACAGGGGAATGCACCATTTGGCACTGACTAGAACAGCTTCTGTTTGATAACAGTAGAGCAGTTTGACTTGAATGATTCTGAATTTGTGAATTATGTTTGTTTTAAGGAAGTTCTCACATCTGAATATAACATAAGGACAAACTATAACAGATCTGTTAAAACAAGGGGAAAACCGACTATCACAGAAATGAAACATAACATTCTAAGTATTTGCCAGAGCAAAAGATTATGCTAAACAAAAAAACACCATTGGAGAAAAGAGAGGGGGAAATCTCTAACATCCAATCCCTGGCTTTAATTGGGTGAGTTCATGAGATCTGAAAAAGAATGAGATTTCTTCTATAATTTATAAATACTAAATTAGTACATTTAGATGTCTATTACATTTTAGATGTCTATTAAGCCAATAAGCTTGGGCATGTGTGACTAATAAAAGCTTACATGTCTAACTTGGAAATTAACTGTGTGACCTCAGCAGTAGCTGCTCAGATGTAACACTTTAAAAAAAAAATAAAAATCAACCTCTTCTCCAATTCAGCTGCTTTACAATTTTTCTAGGACACCAAAGATGCACTAGAAAGCACAAGCTTCAGGGAAGAAACTACATTTAAAATTATCTAAATGTCTTCCTGTGCTGTTTTAAACAATCAATGAGCCCTCCCTTATAGAGCACTTAGGGGTGCCATATATCACAAGCAAAGTGAAAACCACTAAGTTGCCTTTTCAAAGAGCACCAGAACAACTATGCACTGAGAGGGTAAGCCCACTTACAGGGGACATGATTCAGGATACTATTTCAATTTAATCGATGCATTGATTCATACGTTTTTCTAATATTTCAAACATTTTCCTGAGATGAGTCATAGCTACAGGAAAGAAAAACGAGAAACAGACAACTCAAGTATGGCTATTTTACACCTTTCAGAATATTACAGCAGCAGTTATTTCTGATTTCTGAAGGGCCAGTTCTGGGAGTGGAGAAAAGCACGTGTCTGCCTTGCCAGACCACACTCCCCAGCCCTAGGCTCTTGCTGATTCTTGTTCAAACACCCCTTTAAGTCAATGGATTTAAAATTTTAATTCCCTATCCCTTCAGGCACTTGGGCAAATTACTCATAGTGCCACAATGACAGATATAACTAATTGGAACAGAACAACTAATTGTGGCTATTTCCGTGAGTATCCCTAACCTACCCTGATCCCACTGAAATCAATAGATGTTTTGATTGGCTTAAATGCTTTGATGAAAGTAGAAGAGGTATGAAACATATTAAAACCTGCACTGTGGAGCTGAATTACTGAGCTGACAAATATGCAGGGCTGGAAAATATGACTTCTTAAAACCAGAATTTAGTCATACTTAGAAGTTCTGATGCTACATGTCACAGTTCACTTATGTTCCTCAAAAAAATCGTGTTATTTATGTAAAAGAAAGCTCCACCTTTAATTTTTTTAAAGAATATTTTGTTCAGATGTAATGCTGTGAAAAGAGTAAAATAAGATTTATAGGCAATGGAATGCATTTGCTTGTATCTATTTCATGATGAATTAAGTATTTGTAAACCAAATAGTAAAGGGAATGCATGTCAGCAGAAATGAAACTGAGCAGTAAACTGTGCTCTGCAAATCATAACAGCTTCATTCTGACATGGCTGTGATATAAGCATTTCAAGAACATATTGGAAAGTTCTGGTTTTACACATTTAAAAGCATGCCTAAATTCTAAAGAAAAAATCTTCAAAATATCCCCTTTAACTCAGAGGCAGTAGAAGCCAAATGAGTAAGAATATGCAGGCCAACAGGCTTTGCATAAGTATTTGAGATGACTTGATCATGTACTGTCTTAAGTCACAGCAGATAGCATCCAGTGGTTCCTGTAGAGGTTAAAAGTTTAAAATAATGGATATTTAGAGCTATATTCTTATATAGCATTACTTAAGATATAAAAGACTAACGCAGCAAAGGAAAGGATTTATAATATGCAGGACAGAATTAAGTCAAGTGTATAGCAAATTTCAACTGGCAGGTACTCTGTTCAAACATGGAAATTGACAGTAAAAAGGACTGGTATAGGAAAAAATCAGAGCACAATTTCCTCTTTGCAGTGGGTTCCTATTTTCCATTAATCAGTTATACATTCCTGATTCCAGCATCAACAACATACACTCATTTCCCTCCCCCACTAAAACAATATCTTAGTACCTGTCTCAGAGCTTCCATCTCTTCGCTGGCCACTCGCTTCTCAGAAGAAGTGTTCTTCAGCTTGGACTCTGCAAGCTCCAGCTCTGTTTGCAGCTTATCTACCTCTTTGATTACTTGATCTCTCTCACTCATTATGAGGCGGTACTCATTGAAAACCGAGTCCCTCTCTTCCTTGTATTTTTCTGCATCTTTGGCTGCTTTCAGCTGCATTGTTTTGAACCTTGTCACCTCTGACTGTAATCGCTCCATCTCTCTCTGCAACTCTTTGTTCTGTGCTGTGGCATTGCTTAGTTCCTGCTGTACTGATTCAAACCTGAAAACAAGTGGAAACACCAGTAAGGCACTTGTTACTCATTTTCATACATTAAGGATTTGGCTGGGTAACCACATGTATCCATGGATAAAACATAACCACAGAGGACTTGTTAGAAAATGTATTTTCTGTGCTGCAAAATAACCACTGCTTTAGGAATGTTAGTGAACCCTAAGGAATATTACAGAACCTCTTTAAGGACTGAACCATAACAATTAGAAGGAACCATTTACGAACGTGGAGAAAACCATTTGACTCTGGTCTTAACAGTCAACAAAACCATTCTAAACACACCCATGGATGCTCTCTGCAGTCCTTGTGTGTGCTGATCCTTTCTACCCCATGTGGTTAACTGTGTAGGCTTGGTATCAAGGAGCAGAGAGGGGGTAAAGTGTGCGATGAGTGTCTGTGCCCTTCTATTTTAACATGTTTGCTGCTCGTAGCAGCACCTTCTTAGTGAAGCAAGATTCCCAAACACCTGAAGCCAGAGATCTCTGCTGCCTCCCCAAAGCCCTGTCTCACAGTGCCCCACAGTCTGCAACTCTAATACCATGAGAAGTTAACTTAGGCTTGAGATGATCTTCATTTGCAAAACACCTGTAGAAATTATATTCCCTTACTGATCTGCTTTTAGTATTTAAATAAGGAGATATATACACAGGCTTGCCAGGAGTTAAAGAATTTGTTTGGAACACAGTTGGAGGTTTAACAAAATTCTGGTTATATTTGACTCCTGTATCTACAGCTAAAAATAAACATAGGTTGAAAAGTAGAGTATCCCTTTCTCACACAAGTTAAACAATGGTTAAAATTCCTCATACAGTTCCAACACTGTAAATGGGAAACCATTTTCTTAGGAATATTTCTCCACCATTTCTCCAAATTAGCATCCCCATCACACATTCTAGAACCCTACAGAAAATTTTATATAAATACACATGCTTACTCATCACAGCAAGATTACACACACTAGAGGAAAATTGTATAAAACAGTTTAGAAAGGTATTTGTGATTCTAGCACAACGGAAGTAAGATGCTACATTAGCACTGGTAAGTCAAAGGTATGAAAATTCGGTTATACCTCCTGAGAGAGGATGAATATTGCTGCTGGAAATGAATTGCTGTGTCCCTTTGCTTCATGAGCATGTCAATCTGCTTCTGCAGACGTCTGTTCTCCTCCTCAGCCTGTTCCAGGCGGCTCAGATCCGTGTTGTGGCTCGCGATCTTCTCGTTGTACCGTTTCCTCAGCGCGTCGTAGTCCTTCTTCACTCCCTCCAGCTTGTCCATGGCCGTATCATAAAGCTTATTTAGTATCTCTGATGATCCATTTTGCTTCATAACCTTAAAAAAATGCCAGAAACACTATCAATAACCGTTACTGTTAATCAGTTCAAGAAATTTGATTTAAAATATGTACATAAGAAACAAAATTAGAACAAAAATATATAGACCAATTTCAGTAATCAGTTTTTTTAATGACTACGGAAAGACTGAACTTCATTTAAGTGCCACTCTAAGCATTATTACATCTGCTTTCTGTTGAGTTAAAAGTCTGCTTTATCACAAGGGCACAAGTGTATGAAAATATCTCTTATGGCAGTTGTTAAGAACACCTATTAAACCCATGATGTTTTTGAAGTACTTGTAGTTTTAACAAGAGGTAATCACTACTTGATCAACAAGATGACAGTGGTAATTTAGGAGATGCCCACGAGGTGGCATTCATGATAGGTTGCCTGTGGCCTCTGAATGAATTAAATAATTAAAAATGCAATGAAAATAAAATCTACCCAAAATATGTTATACACGCGGGCATATTATTTTAATATTCATACAATATTTCATCTGAGAACTTCCCACAGAGGTTTGTGTTTCAAAAAGCATGCATAAAAGATGAACAGGAAGAGAAAAATCCATTTAAACATGAATAAAGCCTGACCTGAATCTTAGTTTTAAATTAATTTACATCAACGTAGGAATCCTGCTGTAAATTGCAACACTGATGATACATGACCAGCAACAACATAAGAAAGTCCTAATGAGTGTCAGCAAATCTACTCCTTGTTCATGCTCAAAAGGCAAAAAATATGCCTGAAATAAAGCAGTAAGCCTTTTTGTTGGTGGTGGGTTTTTTTTCTCCTTTTTTCTGGTTTTGTCTTTTAAATTGAAATCTGGCCCTGATGGGTCAGTGGGAAGAAACAGGAATGCTCTATATAGAGAGGTGCCAGGAATTATATAACACTAACATTAGCCTGCAGAGGTATGTCCCTAATCAGCTGAAAATAAAAAAGTAGTAAAGAACTAGAAGGAAGACAGAAGACAATATGAGCACTGTAAAGCTTTGAAACCCAGCATGCAGCAGCTATCCTGCACAAAGTGGCTCCTCCTCTTTTGTGCCTTCTATTCGAGTAAGGACCAGTTCCTGAGCACGGAGGAACCTGGATGCCTGCAGACAGGAGGGAAGGGGAGAGCAAGAGGCTGCCCACTCTTCACTGCCCAGAGGTAAAGGCCAACAACTGTCACAGTTAATAAACCACTTGGCTACACAGGCAAGAGAAGAGAAGAGACACAAGTTCTGCAGCCTGACACTGGTCTTCTTTAACTAACCAGGATATATAAAAGTGGCCCTGGAACAAGACTGCAC
Source organism: Euphonia xanthogaster (assembly GCA_034509185.1). NCBI lineage: Eukaryota > Metazoa > Chordata > Aves > Passeriformes > Fringillidae > Euphonia > Euphonia xanthogaster. The sequence goes on along the minus strand of JAYDZK010000271.1, from coordinate 11,215,181 downwards.
TTGGGCTATTTCCACACATATCCAAATCCTCAATGGATTCAGCAGCACAACCTGCACAGAGCTGGACACATTAGCCAGCATGCTTCAGTGAACCATTCCAGATAAGCTGAACACATGGCAAACTGTAGGCATAGGTAAAATGCAAATAACATAGATTTCAACCCACTCAAGAAAGCCATTTTCCTGAAGACTACTTCCCAAATGAGTTAAATAAGAGCTTTGAGAACAAATTATCTAGGAATTTAAACAAACCACTTTTCACTGTCTAAAGCATATATGGAATGCATTAATGTTGAAAACACACTAAATAATTAAAGAACAATTAATACACAAGAAATTGGATAGAATTCAGCATAAACTTGCTAACACAGACCTGCCAGAGGAGATGGATGCACCAGTGCAATAAACATCTCCCATTCAAAATCCCAAGGAAAGAAAGTAAATAGTCCCAGCTGGCCCAAGGAACACAGCCATAGCAACATGAAACTTCATATGTGAGCAGCAGAAACTTAAGCTGGTCAGCTGCTACACAGCAAATCCATGACAATCCCACACAAAGAGTAATTTGATCAAAAGCTTGAGCTCTCTGAGGCCACCAAGATGTATTTTGTTATGGCCTGACAACGAAACAACGCATCAGAGGGATCAACAGAGAGCTAGACTAATTCATATGAGAAGTTACAGGGACAAGATAAGACTTTTGGCACCCCTTCAAGACACCATGAATCACTCTGACAAGCTGAGAAATGGAGTTAGACGATTTTCCCACTAAGAGTCACATACATCATTTTCTTTAAAGGTTTAATCATGATGTTGACATAAGACTGGATTTCTTTAAATCAATCCTGACAATGATACATCAGCCTCCTTCTGTGCTTCCAGATAATTCCAAGCTTCAGGACAGAATGGCAAAATAGAATAGCCTTCTCTCAGAGGTTTTGCATCCTTGCCTTGCACACTGGGAAACTGAGGCATAGACTAATGCTATTTGCCCAGGCTGACACAGTAAATAATGTCTGCCATCTTCTGAACCAAGCCACCAAACAGTTTTCACACCAGAGCTCACAACACAGTGTTAGAAAAATGGATAAAAACAAAGAACATAGTGCAAAGAAGAGTAAAGCTATCTTCAAGCACCTCCTAAAGTACCATTCAGCACATCCAGCTTGCTTTGACCTTTGCCCCTCCTGCCCTAGCAAATAATTATTTTGGCTTGCATAGATTTTGCTTCTGAAGCCTAATGTTTGACTTGCAAGTTTGCCCTGTGAATCAGCCTACACACACTGAACCCAGATACTCTGTTTAAGCATTCTACATGCTACTGTAACAATTCTAACTAAATGAACAGACTGTTTCCTAGGTGAACAGTGGACCTGATACAACCAGCTGCTCCTTAGCATCACTCTTCTTTAAATTTTCAGAATATGTAAACAACACTGACCTGGAGACAGCCTGTGATACAAAGTTCTGAAATGTCCAACAGTTCCAGTCCTGAAAATTTTGTCTCGTTTTGTTTCAAGTTCAAAAACATCAATCAACCTTTTGTGATGCTTCCCAAAAAAATCAACAACAAACATTGCATGCAAGTTTAAAGTAAACTCTGTCCCATAAAAATACCTTAGGAAATACCTTAGTCATCTTTTTAATCACTTTGCAACTTCAAGTTAGATTTCTGATGCCTTTCTACCCATTTCAAAAAAATATCATGCAAATACCATCTCCATGTACACTTTTTCATCTCTGCATTTAAATACTCCTTATTCTTTTTTTTTTCCAGCTAGACAAAGAAAATCAATCAGTAATCAAGATGTCATTGTCTCCCCAATACTGTACAAGGCAAGGAGGCTGTGGGGGACCCAGTAAGACCCTAAAGGCAGCAATGCTGCACATTCCCATTTCTCCATGGAAGGAAGAAGCCAGGATCTCTTCCAGCACACACACTCCAGGCTATGGCTCACCTGCTGCTGCTGGCTGCGCAGGTCTGTTATCTCCTTCTGATCCTCATCGTGCAGCCTCTTCATCTCCTCACAGGACTGCTGCAGGTGGTTGTGTTCCCTCACCAGCTGTGTGTTCTTCCTCTTCAGGGTATCCATGTCCTCCTTCAGCTGGGACTGGTCGCTCAAGAGCCGGCTGTGCAGCGTGCTGTCAGGGCACACAAAAAACACTCTTAGAGGCCAACTTGCAAGGACAAAGTTCTGGAGTAATTCACTTCAAGCATGAGTTTCCTACCAAGAAAGCAGGTCAGACTAACTCAGTTCTGCATATTTGTGTATCCCAAGCACCATGAAAAAAAAACCAGAAACCAACAGGGGCTTAAGTGTGAAAATAAAACACACAGACATGCACAGCGCCCTTCATCAGAAGAGATGATGGATTTACACCACCTGTCAATGCCATTTCATAGCCATTAAAAGCAGGCAGACAAACACAAACAGCATATGATGATTCTTGAGATAATAGCCACTATCCCACCAATCACTTCCACTTTGTCTTGAGCTCCTCAGCTGAGCAGCAGCTAAACAAAACACAGATGAAAATGACAAATCTCCTTGTGTGCTACTGTTTTAACAACAAAAAAAACCCTACCAAACTATCAAAAAAACTCCACAACCAAGAAAACCACAACATGTATGTTTTAACTACACTCAATTTAAAAATTTCCTCCAAAGTTCATTATGCCACCTATAATTATTGAAAGAAATACACTCTCACTTAAACAACTGAGAGCCACATGAGGAGGCTATCATTCAGATTAAAATTCAAGCTATAAGCCTAAAATTAGAATAAACCAATGCTGAAAAAGAGCAGATAAATCAACTGAATGTATTTTACTACTACACACCAAAAATTAAGTCTTGGATACTGAAAAGTATTTCTATTGTTGAAACAGAACAATTCTATTTAAACTCTCATACTTGCTGGTAAATATTTAAATATGTATTTATATACAAAAATTTGTGTTCTAAGCTATGTTGCATTTCTTCCTTATGAAGTAAAATACCAATGTCCCCTGCACAGAATGACCAAAGCATTAAAAGTTTCCTTAAAATTAGAATAACCTGTTAAAAAAAAAAAAAAGGTATTTTCACAAATTATATTCCCACAATCAAGCATATATAATCTTGGCATGCAGATTACTAATCTGCTGTCATTCAGATTTCAGTGCAAATGATAAAGTCTTCAGAAGGCAAACTTTTTTTTAAAAAGAACACAGGGTTTTAACAACTGCTACAGGAGAAAATGATGGTTGAATTAAACCTGTGTTAAAACTTACACAGATCATCACAAGACCTATCACAATCTATTAAAAGAGAGTAAGAAATTCCATTCTCTTGGATAATATTCTGCTCTCTAGCCTGACAGTAAAACTGTTAGACTGCAACTTCAAGTCAGTAATTAGGCTTTCATTTTTGATCCCATGAACACATTGGGGATTTGCATCTCAAATTCCTAGAAGTAAAACAGGCAGTCCATACTTGATCATCTCAAATGGACCAGAAATGTTTTATCTGATGCAAACATCCATCTTGCAATTTAAATGGAAAAAAGCATTAAAAAATTACTTGATTACCACGTTCTAATACTATTTGATCTAGGACAGACTGGTAAACTCTTACCTTGTACAGCTTTACTAATACTTACTGATAAAAATCTGCCTCTTTTGCTGCTTCTTCACACCTTTTCAGTGTCTTGGTGTGCTGGTTCTGCAGAGACTGTAGGTCTGACATGGCCTTCATACACTGAATCTTCAGCCTTTCATAATCATGATTTGGTTTTGGACTAGGCCTAGCATAGAAAAAGAAAATGGGGTCAAACATCAGGTACTAAAGTGAATGGAAAGCCTGGGAAATTATTATCCAATAAAAGTGCTATCACACAGCTGTTGATACTTAAGCTATAATGTGCATTAATTTAAACACTGACCAGTTCCCTTTAAGATGCAGCCACTAAGAAAAAGTCATTGACTTGAACTTATATTAATTTTATATTGTGATGTAACATCTCATAATGGAATGATTCTAATTATCACTAACATGGCCAAAAACACTGAACTTGCAGGTCCCTCTTCTGAGCAGCAACACTAGCACAGAACAGAACTTCCACTGATAAAACAACGAGTCCATCACAGCACACTTGGCTGTCCTGGGCCACCACATTCAAGTGGCAGTGACAAAGCCCAGACCTGCAGTGAGGGCAGGGCTGGAAGAGGCTGCCAATGTCAGCTGGTGTGAATGGAGACCTGGGCCAAACAAAGCTTCTCAAAAGCAGCATCTAGAGGACCCTGTCTTGAACTCCCTAGGAAGGACAGTTACTCTTGAGACAAAGACTTCCAATGGAATACCAAAATCACCATCTGTGCTGGCAGAGTTTGACCAAGTCATTGTGCTGAATTACACACCTGTTTGTGTGCTACCATAGCATTTTAAGCTACTATAAATAATGGAAAAACATGTCAGAGTCTACATCCCATTTCTATAAGATCATTATTTGAACAAAATCTGGGTTATTAGAAATCTCCAACACAATATAATCTCCAACAAGCATTTTTCAAAATAAATGCCAAAATCCATCAAAATAATTTTTTTTACTCAAATTTCTTTTGGATGATTGGGAGAGAAATTTTCTAAAACAATCTACATGGTCAAGCAATTGACAGCATAGATTATGTCTAGAATGTACGGTACTTGTAAATGATACCTTTTTTGGTAAATTAGAATTAATTAGATTTGTATATCATGCTAGAAACTAAATTAGCAGGATTATATATTCTTGCTTTGTAGCACTAAGCTTCTAAGAGACTCTAAATTGAATGGTTCCTCCTCTGTACAGTCACAGATTTTTCGCACCATTGAATTTTCTAGTTTCAAAATGAAGCTTCTGACATCTGTCCCTGTATCATCTCCTGAGTCTCTTATAACCCCACAGGCAATGAGAAAAAAAGAACAAGCAAACCATCAAAAGAGGAAACTAATGCCTCCAAAAGAAAACAATTGCTTTCTAATTCAACTCTGCTTGTTCTCCTATCAGATTTGCTCCATTGCTGCACAGATCACTCTTCCTCCCTCAAACCTCAATCTCCTCAAACTGGCTTCTCTGTAAGCACAGCCTGAAAAACAATCAGAATTTTCTTTGCCTCATACAAAAAACAGCAACATGGATTCTGGAACTGAAATGCAGCTGGCAATTGAATCCAAATGAAAATGGTTTTGCACTACTGAAGTGGTAACAGTCGTTAGAAAAAAAAATAATAAAAAACCAAAACTTCAAGAAATGCCAGCCACATCTGGTTCACAGATTTTCTAGGGGTGTGTGTATGATATAAGGTACTTTTTGGCAACTCAGTTGCATATGGGTTGCTGAATAATGAGGCCTTCAATTGTAATTCCTCCTTTTCTCCTTTCTCTAGAGAAGTGCTTCTGGGGAAAAAAAAACAAGACAAAAACTCCTTCCTTGATTAATAAACTTCACCAACAATTAAAACCCAAAATCACATAAAGCAATCAAACATTCAAGTCTTGCCTACAGGAGTGTCTTTTATGGTATTTTTAAATTCTTTCTTGATGGGTATCAAAAGCAGTATGTTACACAGTATTACAGATATCACTGAAACTAGTGAAGGGTTATTCTTTTAAAATACAGACATAGTTAGCATAAGTTAAACTTGATTTGAAATGTCTACACCATTGACAGAATCACTCAAACCCAAGTTACTGATTTAAATTAGATCTCAGGGTGAAATGATTGAAAGTAGATACCATCTGTCCACCACAGTCTTAAATGACAGCATTAATTGGAGTACAGTTTAACTCTCAGCTGGGACACCAAGATGACTATGACTGTGACCTGTTAACAGATGTTCATATTAAACTATTAGGCCAGCCTGAAAGCCATGGTGAAACTTGTTCCACAAGTCTAACATCCATCACGCGTGCTTCATATGTTGCTGAAGCAACACTGACATTATTCTAAAAAAAAACAAAAACAACCAAACAAAAATCCACAACCAAAACCAACCAACATTAAAAAACCCAACAAACCACCTATAAACATATGGAGACCATGTAGGTAACTACACAAGTTAGCCAAGCTACACAGTGAGGAAGGACGAACAATGCTACCAATAACATTCTGCATTCTACCTCATATACATGAAATAAAAACCACATGGATAACTTAGGCCATATGTTCCACACTGCTGTTCCAACACTTTATGTCTCAGCAAGAAAAACAGGAATAAGAAGGAATATTGGTCAGAAATCAAAAATGATGCAAGACAACAATCCATTCAACTGCATGTAGTGGCTGACTCTTGTTTAAGCAAGACCACCAAAGTTTTATGCTAGAATGCCCCAGAAAATACTCAAAGTTACAATTTTCATAAAGGAGAAGTATCAGTTATTACTTTGGAAGCACTTGTGCAAACATTAACACAATTTAAAATGCTAGTGTCAAAGGCCCAACTGTTTTTTCTGATATTTGTACAAGAACTTCAAAAATCCTTCATGCTATAGTGGAATTACCCTGACCATAAAATAAGGCCACAGTGAGACTGACATGTACATATATCTGATGCTCACATAAAAGCTAAAGCCAACCACAGGTCCAATTTTGTGGGCAATCCTACCCAACACCTTCTAAGGAGTTATCATTTACTATTGTAATTGCAACACCAATTATAGATTACACTCAAACAGTCTCTTATGAAAGACAATTTTCAGGGAGTTTATTCGTGTGGTGGTTCTCTTCTGCTGTTACTATTATGTGAGTAATAACAGCAGGTTTAAGTCTATCAAGTGCACCTTGAGCATGCTAAATCACTTGGTCAAATCTTCACCTAATCTCCTGCACACATACAGTCACTGTCAATCCACAGGCACAGCATGAGCAATCCTACTCCTGTCCAGCAGGATGGCACATGCTGATCTGATTCAGCACATCACAACCCACTGCTGTGGCACCTCTGCCACTGCTCTAGACTTAGTCAACATTTGCTTTGGAAAACAGCTCTCTGTTTTGCAACCTCCTCAGCCAGCACAGTCCAGACTGCAAATGTGCTGTGAGCTATTGCAAAGCGTCCAAGGTGACGTGCCAAGGTCTGCCTCTGCACCACCTGTGTCTGGTACAGCCATAGTTACAGCAGCACACACAGCCAGGGTAGTAAAAGTCACCACCCACATCATCATCTCTCAGCTTTCACACTTCAGTATTAACAGTTTACCAAGTCTGGGCTTTGACTCCTGGAGGGATGAAGATTAGTTTTATAAGAGGAAAGAATGCAAAACCTAAACCAAATGACAGTAAGATTTCAAAAAACAAACGTGTATGCAGATGGGAGCAGTAGTTGCTTTTACACTGAAGAAAAAGTATGTCAATAATATTCTTCATTCACTTCCCACTCTTGAAATACTGGATTGTTTGGGAGCCAGCATTCTCCATCTAATACATACTGTCCAGGGACTGCCCAAATACAAGGTTTACTTTGATGGGTTGTTCTGGAAGCTGTAAACGTTCATGTTTTATACAACAAACAAATCTTACACTGAAAGTAAAGGATTGATTTGAGAAAGAGAAAACTAGGGCAGGCTAGAGGACAGCTCATCAGAACTTTATTAATAGCATCCTGGATTATGCAGAAGATTATTGTGAGCTATAAAATCCTCTATGCCTAAGCTCCAGTAACTTCAAAGAAGAAATCCTTCTATTTAACTAACTGGAAGCTGAGCAGGAGATGTTGACATTTGACAATCTTTTCCTTTCCCATCCCCACAATGCTTTGAGATGGTTGCAAAGAACATGATGCTCTTAAAGGAGCCCTCAGAACTTAAGGAGGAAGGAAGGGGACATTAAGATGAGAAGCTACTGAGTTTATAAAACCTCCAGACTCTCTCAATGCCAGTTTGCTGGTTCAAATCTTAACCTTCTCATAGAGACAAAAAAATCTAATTAACCACCTGACCACATACAGACACAGCTGATTAAATAACAAGCAACAACAACATTAAAGTACAGAAAAGTTACACACGATGGCAACACCTCCCAGAAAATGTGTTCTTTGCTCTTACTTCAGATTCAGTGACACACAATTTTTTTACCAAGGTTCTATACACGTACAGGCAAAAAGTGCTCAGTGTACCCAGACACATTTAAACATTAGCAGATCCTTAACCCTTCAAAATAAATTAATTCTATTGCCTACCCAATAAAACCTTTATTTATAATTAACTCATACTGGGACTACTGTCTTGCTCATAACATGTCAGGCCCCAAATTAGAATGAGCTTGACAAGCCTGCTGGCTGTTAAATGACTTAAAAAGCATGTTCAATGGAGGAGAATTCCTTATTCTCAACATATTTCTGCTACAAGTTCCCCAACATATGTATACCAGAAAGTTGATCTTCTAAAACACACTTAATCCACTCAGCAGAAATCCAAACCTCTCTTTGCAGAAACATAGGAATAGCTGAGATTTTTTTCCTCTCCTCATTTCTGTTCTCCAGCCAAGTATTCTGAGCTATTTCCCTTTCTTCACTCTTGTTTTCAAAACACTGAATACTTCATTCACTGTCCTCTTTCTCTTCCTACAACAAAGCCCATGAAGCCTAAGCAACTTCTTTGCTTCCTTTTCTCAACACAGAGATGAAACCTTCTCCCCTCAGTCCCACAGAAAATTGCTGGACAAAGTGGGATAGGCACTCAACAGGAAGCTCTGAAACATGGATGTAGCCACTTTACCAGGATGCAAGTAGGTTATAAGCAACATGTATACGTTGCAAGCTCCTTCATTTGTAAGGCCATAAAGTTAAAGTATAAGATGATTGAAGCCACTGAGAGTGGCTCAGTTGGTCAGAGCACAGAGTTAACACCAAGGCTGTTGGTTCAGTCCCTGTGTGGGCCATTCACTGAAGAGCTGGACTGATGATCCCTGAGGGTCCCTCCCAACTCAGAACACCTGTGATTCTGTGATTCAGGTTAATGATTTCCAGACAAGCAGGTGTCAAGGCGCTTGAAAGCACTACTAAAGCCTAAATGAAAATGCTGTATTTCCTTCCTGTTTACCTGCAGTCATCGAAGGTTGAGCCAGGAGATGAAAGTGCAAGTTGCTTGCGCAGCTCGTCCCTCTCTCGAGTCACCTGACGGAGCTGATATAAAATAGTCTCCAGCTTCTCACTCATTTGCCTTGTGTCTATCACGGGTGGTGGAGATGATGCTTTACCAGTCGTACCTGATGGAGAGAGAAACACTTGGCAGTGAGCAAACGCCTCAAAAGAACAATACAATTTCACTGAAGGAGTGAATATTAATGTTAAAAAATCCTGTATTTCTGTCTGCAGAATCCTGTTCAAAAATGAAGCAATTCATATAAGATCTTACCAGTGAGTTGAAAGAAGAATAATTCCAGTCAGATCCTTTTCTAGCACAAAGGCCCTGTGCTGTGAGTTCATTTTGCACGGGTAGGTTCCTTGCTTACTCAGGAACTTACAAGCAGCTTAAAATGCAAGGCAAGTTAGCAGTAACAATTGCCAAGACCTCAGAAACTGACATACTGACAGAAGTCAAGTTATTTGAAATAAAGAACAGTCCCTACACTTTAAAAAAAAAAACAACCCAAAACCAGTAAAATTCACCCACATCAACTTATTCCAGAGATAGCAAAGAAACTGCTACAGCACAGGGGCTCTTCTCCTCTTTCTTTTTCCAGCAGCACAGAAATACCATTCTGCCATGGGCTACAGAAAACATTTACTTGTAATGCAATTCTCTGCTTTCAGAGTTCACAATTGCTCAGTCTAGTTATGTGAAATTAAGGATTTCACTGAACAACAAATCATGAAAACTGGGCTTCGTATTTACCAACACTGGCTAACACAAGCACATTACAATCACTGCAACTGGACTACACATCAAACCTCCTCTAAGGGGCAGTCATACTTTAAAGTGTTTTGTGGGACTTTTTAATTCTCAGCTTTGCTAATATCAGAGCTGAACAATGATGGCTACTGTCCTCTCAGACAAGTATGAGAGCACAAGGTTGTTTTCTTCCCAAGAGAATAGAGTCTGGTATATCATTTCCTAACTGCTGACAAGTAATTCAACTCTAATTTTACTTCTGGTCATTTAAAATTAAGTTGTAAATGTAGTTTTGCTCATGTGTCTCTCAGACACATGAGAGCAGACTCAAAAGATACAGGTCACAGATGTGAAAGTTAAAGGCTTAAACATACACAGGCGATTATTTTTTACCCAAAAGAGAAATTTTAGAAATAGTTTGCAAAATTATACAACTGAAACAAGTTGCTGACATATGTATTAACTTGTTAGGATGTACCTTTATTAGGCCTTTTTTTAGTTAATTAAGCAACAACAGAATAGAAAAACAATGCTCTCTACTCATTGTCTTCTCAAAGAAAGAAACTCAAAATTATTTCACTGGATCAAATGCTAATGAATTGCAAGGACTGGCTTTTTATCCCTAAACCCAGTTCATGAAGGTATTGCAGAATGTAAAAACCCCGTCCAACTTCTCAGCAAAACCACCTGTGCTTGGAAGTTCTCACACCAAAATAACTGCAGTGTCAGGACTATCACATGTACAGCATCTGCAATAACAGGATCCCTGATTTTATACCTTCCAGCTGCTACTGTAATGAGAATTTGGGAGCACAGGCTGTTCTTTTTAATCTAACTATATTAATAATGTACGCAAAAACACTAATAGCAAACTGAAGAAATAAAAAATAGCAGAAAGAAGGTGCATTCTGGAAAAAGCCAAACTCACATCACTCTGAAGAATTCTCAATGCAGGCTGCTTTTCTTACTACTTTGTTTCACTCCTGCATCCAGACAAAGCCCCTTCATCCATAAGGACTAAGGATTTCTCACTTCCAAAATGAAGTTATCCTTTCTTTTAGATGAGAAATATTCTACATATTTTTATGGCAAGAAACCAGTAATAATACACATGATACAGGGGATGTAGAGAATAAAAGAAGGAAATAACTAAGTAGATCCAGAAAGTCAGAACATGTATTCATTTGAAAGAGTTTGGACACATCGATGAAAAAGGAATTGCATAAGCAAACTAAAAGGTAAAGGCAGACAAATCAAATACAGGTACTGAGAAGCTGTATGGTCTTTGATAAATTCAGCAGTGACCTGTACATCATTTCACTTGAGCTGACACATCAGAGGATGTGTAATATGGAAAAAATCCCCTTCTCATCCTTACGGAGAGGTTCAAAAGCTTATGTCATCCTGGGGCTGTTTGCAAGCAAAACAGATGAACAGGATGCAAGAGGTCAAGAGGAAGGAGGAAATGAATCAGGAAGGCTGCTGTGCTTTCCAGGGAGGAAAGGGCACTGGGGGAACAATGCCCATCACTACTATCACTGCTAACCCAGCAGCAGTCCCATGGACAACGTCCGCTACACAAGACCTAGGCAGGCACCCAACGGCTGCCCTGGGGATCTTCAAGCACAATAAAAGCAGGCCAGAGATCTACCTCTGCTCCTCAGCCTCCCCTGACAGCTTTAACAGCATCAAGTGACAATCTTCTTCAGGCAAGAACATTTGTGCACAGTCCCAAAACTGTGCCAAGAAAGAAAAGTCTGCTTTAAATAAAGATGGGCTAATTAGCCTTAGGAAAGAAGTTTTTTTCATAATTGTGAAGCCATTTGTCCTAGTACCAAAGGGGTTATTTTTTCATTAACTTGTCAATTTTCACAAGTCCATCAACAGATACTTTCATCTCTATTTGTGACACGAAATATCAGCCACAAGATGTATACACCTCTTAAGCACTGTAAAAACACAGATCAATATAATACAGTTCTTCCCACTCCGATCCTTTGAAGAAAATTTACCTCTGCTTCATTTCCTGACAGGCTTCCATTTTCAATAGTTGTACAAAAGGTCTTATAAAGCTTAAATCAGATTTTTGAATGCTTAAAAAACAAGCACACACATTCAGTAAAATCCTTTTTCACCAGAAAAATTCTAGTCTTGCTTTCTTTTAAAGGAGCTTTTAGAGCTGAATGCTAAAATCCTTTTATTGCATCTGACATCTTGATGCAGCAGAAGGAAAGTGACCTGTGCTTCCAGCTTCATATTCTTTTTCCATCTGACTGCATATTTTGCACAAAAGTACTTCCTTTTTGTACTTCAACCCATCACATGGACCTTAAAATGCAAAAGCCTGAAGCTAAATCTCCATTATCCAAATTATGCCACCTTTCAGTAACTCATCTCCTTTCTCAGACAACCTGGATTTCTGAAAAGACATTTACTGCATGTCCTGCCAAGTGTAACTCATTCATCTGCTTCCATAAGCCTCAAAACTCCTTCCTGACACAAGCTGCACTCGGGTTCTGAGGACTCGACTGCCTGGAAGTCACTCCCTGGCCAGTCTCCAGGAGAGCAGCACTCACCAAGTCCTGGAGCAGCTGACAGCAGGGATGTGTGCTGTGGAGAGAACACACTTTACCCACAAGGCACTACAGCCCAAGTCTTGAGTGTGCACGGACTTCATCCAAAGTGAGATTTTGCAGGATTTCCATCACAGGATGTATAAAAGAAAAGCCTTAAAAACAGAAGCTGGAGCAATTATATCTTCCCTATTATAGCCCAAATGCAGGACTTGACAGAAACCACAAATATCCATTACTGTAGCACTGTACTGAATAGAACTCTTGATGATTACTCTAATCAGCAATGACTGAAGAGATAAAACATCCACACAGAACCTGCTGCTTAAGAAGTTAACTTCATATATGAGGAACTGGTAGCATATTTTTTGAAGAAGAACAGAGCATTTCAACAGAAACAGGGCTGAAAAACTTAACCTGACCAAAGTCTTCCACAATGACAAATGAGTATGTTGAGATAAGAAAATGGGTACCAATGCATAAAAAGCCAATTTTAAGAAATAGTATAAACATATATTGAGTTATAATAAACTCCTTGGTCTTTGAGAAATAAACTTGTACAACAGATTCAACTAATTCAGAAGGCAATCTGTCACAAGCTAACAGAATGCCTTAATTTTACAATGATTTTTCTTAAACTCATAAATTTGTGTTCCTTCCTGCTTGAAAATAAACAGGAGACTACTCATTGTACAGTCAAGCATTTTCCATTGTTTTCTTTCATAAATAAGAAAATAAACAGAGATAGGGTGTTATTTCTTCATGGTCTCGTAAATCATGACAGAAAGTGCTAAAAAATACTTGCAAGATTATTGCAAAGCATGATCAATGGGATTTCTCCCCAAGCTAGGGAAGGTGTCGAGAGTAAAGACTTCTGCCTGATGTAGGAAAATTGCATTCTAAAATATTTACTTTCCTTCAATAATTTATGAGCACTAGAAAAGGGTTGCAATCTAAATTACATTCTAGTTATCATTTAGATACATTTCCTCAGATGTACCTTTTGAATTGATCATGGAATAGCAGAGAGCACAGAACAGAATGGCATGCAGGTAAATAAAACCTCAGAAAAAACAAGCAGCATTGAGGAAAGAAAAATGAAAGGTAGAATAATGAACTGTAGAAACAGCTTCATCTGACAGACAGAAAACCTAACAGATTATGAAAGCAGTGACAGTCATGTAACATGCAAGGACAAGAGGATGGATAACATTTCAATATATTGTTTTAATTCAGAATACAAAAACCTAAACAAAGCCAGCAGCACCTAAAAGAAACTTTCAGCTTCAATAAGTTTAAGACTATAGAAAGAACTGAACAGTGGTTCTAGAAAGGTGAACATGAAAAAAATCTATAACCTAACACTAAAATATAGCAGAGGAGATCGGGGGCAGTGGGGGAAAGGCAGAGCATCAGTTTGAGAAGCCCTTGCAGAATTTTGCAGGCCTGAAATACAAGTGAGAGCAAAATCTGTTACCATGACCAAGGCATGTACAGCTGGAGTTTCTGGGTTTCAATTTACAGGAGTTCCCTGGCTGAAATCCCACCTTTGTCAGGCTCAAAACTGTGTACTGAAAACATAACCCACATTGAAGTGTCCACACTGAACCTAAAGGGGACAGTGACAATGGTCACCAGCTGCACACCAGCCATTGGGATGAGACTCCTCCAGCACTCCATTAGGAGTTGTGATCTGCCTCACCACATCAACTTCACAGCTCCAAATAAGAAACCACTGTCACCAAAAGGATTTCCTGAATGCACAGACTGATAAAGGGTCTCAAGGAGCAGTGAAAGACTCCATGCTCCAGAGATGCTGTCTGGAGTGCAGAAGATGGGTATTCACATACACTATTGCCATTCAAATCATTGCAGACCAGCCAAATCTTCAAAAATTCGTACATGGAGCTGCCATATGTTAAGAAGATACTATAACAAGCAAAATACCACGAAGTGGTCAGGTCTATTATTAGTGGTTCTCTCACCACAAAAACCCCACTGTCCCTTCTCCAAGACTGCATCAGTATAAATAAGTAAAGTCAACCTTTTCATTGTTATGTTGATTTTTTTAAAAAATGGCATGATGTCCATGGAGTACACTCAAGTACCTTGGAAGAGAAAGAAGTTGAGAGAACCTTGTGCATGACTAATATCAGACTGCAGCTGCCTGAAAATGGACACCAAAGAACATAGCAATAACACACTAAAGCTATTCATACTGCTTATTACTTAAGAGGAGATATTTATTAATTAGCACACTAAAAATCACCTAGAAATTAAGGCTCAATCCTAAAGACAGTTACATGATTTGCAAAGAGTAAAACCAGAGAGTGAAGCTTACTTAAGGTGTGTGGAAGTGTTTATTTCCAAGCTGAAAGTCTTGTTTCCAGCAAACTAAATGGGTAGTTTACTACAAAGGAAATAAATCTAGATGAAGGGTTTTAATTCAATCACTGAGACCAAATATTACAGGAAAATGACTTCTGAAAAGAAAGTGATGGGTGAGGAGGCAGAACATCCAAGGTAATTACTGCTGTACAGAAAAGGAGTATGATGTGGAGTCCTGGGAGTGTCCCTAGTACCTCACTCATTCATGGCCTTTCAGCAAGTGTAATATTGTCACTTTCCTTGGTGTTAACTGTTGAGGTGTCTTTAGCAAATATGAACTTTGTGTCAGTAAAAAAAGGCAAGAAATACAACGAGAGACTACTCTAGGCTGTCAGGGAAAATAAATAACTCTTTCAGACAAGGATAGAGCGTTTATTTTAGACTAAAAGAGCATCATAAGCCACACCTGCAACTGAACCGTTTCTGTGAATAGTGAAAACAATTACTTGTTACATCCAGCTGTAGAAAGTATGAAGCAATAAACAAAAATCACAACAACATGAAAGGACACTTGTCAAAATGGCCAACATGAAAAAAAGGAGTGAAAAACTAACAGTGTTGGGAAGGAATCTGATGGGAGGGTAGGAATGTTTGCTTTGGAGTAAGAATTAAGGCTCTCAGATTACGCAACTTGAAATGCAATTAGTGAAAAATGAGCTGTAAATAGCCTGTCAGGCCGATAAGCTAAAAAAGTGTTAAGCGAGGAAATACTGTCAGTTGAAGTCAAAGCTGGACAACTTGGTGGAGACAGACATATGACCACCTGATGGCTGCAAGGAAAGGCATTGAACTGCAGAGCCAGTGGTGGTGCTCATTACAGACTGCTGTCCATGGCATGGGGCTTCAAACTAGCTGATCTTTAATGTCCCTCCAACCCAAACCATTCTACCATTCTATGTAAGCTCCCACAGCAAAATGTAGCACAGTGATATGAACAGAGAGGAGTAAGAAGAAACTTTTGATGAAAAAGTTACATTTGCAAAGAACTGAACAGCTGGAAAGTAATAGTCTGTTAAAAGAGAAAGGTGCTAATATGCAATGTGGAATGAAGAGGCTACAAGATTGACAGCTGTAATCAAAACAACGCAAAGAGGTCTGGCTGTGGAAAGAAGATATATATACATGTGAAAAGATGGAGGGTCTTTTCCATTCCAAAATTCATCTAATTAGGAACTCAGTATACTTGAGAAGAATGGAAGAGAATGCAATGTCTCTCTGTTAAAAACTATTTTAATAATAAAAACTATTATGGAGGATCATCCCAGTCACAGCCTGTCACCTGCATGCAAGCTGCTGTGTTCCATTAAAAAACATTCCCTAAAACCAAACCAGAACAAAACCCAAACATCTGTGCATTGAGGACGGGAGGAGAAAAACATTTTTAAAGCACTACAGAAAAACTCTCAAGCTTCATTACGGTACTAGGATAGGTGAAAAATGGCTTGATTCTAGAAACCACAATCCTGTCATGGCATCAAATGTCAAATTATTAAGTGCACTATACAAACTGACATTTTTTAAAATCATTTTTTTAAAAGGGGTTTTGATTCTTGGTTCTATTCCCCTCTGTTATCATGACTGGTCAAGTGGAGGCTTGCCAGGGACTGTCACATAGAGCTGGGTTACTGGTTTCTATCCAATTCCTAAGTGACACTGTTGTTCCGTGCTTGGCACGACAGGCACCCAATTCTCCATAAATAATTGTTCTGGTATCAGAGACACAGGACTGTAGTTCTGTTCAGAGAGCTTGCTGGTCACAGGGAGTGGGCAGATGAAGGATGCTTTTATTTACACACAAAAATCTTTGTCATTGACCACGAACAAAGAGAAAGGATGTACAGAGAAAGACCATGACAATTTAATGAGGATTTTTTCCTTTGAGGGGACAAAACTGGGGCTGACAACCTGTGGTGGTATTACACCATTACAGCAGTTTATATGGTACCTCTTTTGGAAATCAACTGTGAATATTTGCTCACCATACCACCAAAACCACCTGTTTTACATGCATGGCATGAATTTTATTAATACATCAGAAAGAACTGGAGGAAAGCCAAAGAGGAAAAAAAAATATTGCCATCTAAATTAATTTTGAACAATGAAGAAAATACACAAGAAAAACCTGCTGTCACTCTGCATTTTTATTTACATACAGATACAAATGAATAAAAAGGCAGAGTTTCTTCTTCAAGACTGCTAACCTGCAGTTACACAGGGGGGAAACTGTCTTCCACTCAACTGCTTATGCTATCACATGCACAGGAGGATGGAAATTCAGTCTTGCATCCCTCATGCTCTGGAAGCCCCACAGAGGCAGGGAAAGAGAAAAAAAGCTTGGATGACAACACAGTACTCAGACTAGCCCTAAGCTTATCTCTGAGTCACATTATGCAAACTGCATCACTCCTTGCTCTGCTTTTATATTGACATTACTGAAGATTGAGAGAACTCAAGAATATCCATTTGTTCCCCATACAGAAGCTCCTGGATAACTGTTCATTCATCTATGTTGCTGCTTTCCATGCTTACTGCACTCTTGGCTTTCAATGAGAGAATCAGAACTGCAAATACATCCAAGACTTGAGTGCACCATGGGTTTATATAGTGATCAAATGATGTAGTCTCATCTTTCTCTCCTCCTTTCAAAACACTAAGACTATGCTTTATTTATTGGACTGAGACTGAGCCCATGTTCTCAGAACTATCTTCTAACAACAATCTTAGTTCTATTTAAGATTAGTTCATAGATCAGAGTCTTTTTCTGGAAAATAAGCCCATTGTTATATACCATAGTTTCATAAATTAACTCGAACCCAGGATAGCTGTAAAATGTATAGCAGCATCTCCATTTCACAACTTCCTGACTTACTTGGAAGGATTTCAGAAAAAGATCATGCAATTAAAAATGCTGGCAGCAGAACCCTCTCTAACAATAGCTAGGGTAATTAAAGCTTGGGAAGAGAAGATGCAGCACATGGACAGACGAGTCTCCAGCTACATTTATGAACTATGGAGCCTAAAGACTACATGTGAAAGATGCTATTATCTATCCTAATTAGATGATGCTAAGCTTAAATATCTGAAGATTTATCTCAGTGTACTTAGCGGCCCCAAAACCTTTTGCATTTCCCCTAAAAAGTCAAATGTGCCCATCTGTTTCTGAGCTACTCAACAAACAATCATGGTATGAATTTTAAACCAGTGTTTTGAACACAGCTATAATAAAATAGATCGATCCCTTATCTTGCCTGTGAGGAAGGTCTGTGTGAGTGGGGAACTAAAAATACTCCTTCATATACATGTGTGTGTGCTCATAACTGCCAATGTCAAACTGAACATATTCAAAAGCTTGACTGTCTCCAAACCATGACATATTTACCTCTTTTCACTGATGGGTTTCATAGGTTAAACTTACTATTAATTTCATAGGTTAAACTTAGTATTTCTACTGCACACAAGTACCCTTGTGAAAATTATTTCGGTGAGATGGGACAGAGTGGGGGGAAGATGCATGTGAAATTCCTCAAATGCTACAGCACCTCAGTCTTTGTTAGGATTCCATTCAAACTAGTCATATGAAGCCTTAGGGGAGCTGGCATGCAGGCAGATTTAGTTATGATGGTTCGTCATTCACTAAATCCATCAGTATTAAAATAATCTTTGAAGTGACTTGCAAAGATGTCTATTAGTGCATGCCAGTTATTAGGCAATTTTTCTATTGATATTGGATCAGAAAAAATACTGTCTCTTGTAGAACAAGACATAAGGGTGAGAAAACAGTTGGAGCAAAAATCAGACTCATTAATAACAAGTCTATAAACACGCCAGTTTCAAACAAAGAATTCTCCTGGCTGTTCATCTCCTAAATATTAAATACCCAGCACTCCTTAATAATTAGAATAAAACAAAATTATGGACAATAGTAGAACACAATCTTTGTTTAATAGCAGGGCACTTAATTTTCAGGTCATAAAACAACTTCAATCACTGCAAATTCCAAAGACATTAACTAATTTTGAGGACAGCCTCTTATGCCAAATTCAGTATGAACTTCAGGATCTTAAAATATGAACAAAACATAGTTTGTGGGAAGTAACATGAAAAAAAATTAAATTAAGATTTAAATGTGCCACTCCTTTTTAAAATGAAGAACATGGAACTAGACAGTACCACCTGCATTTCTCCTGTCTCAGCCATCACTTCATCCAATTATCCCACAAACTTACTGGACTTCATTTTAGAATACCTATTTTCTTTGCAAGGTGCCTTTCTGATTGTCCTAAAAATTTAGGAACTTAAGCTGGAACTAGTCCCCAGTTTACTTGCAGCAAATTTAATCTACCCTTCCTTCAGGCAGTAGCACACAAGTGTGGTCTTGATGAAAATAAACTAACATGTCACAGCTTCCAGTACTTTCAGTAAATAGTTCATTCAGGACTAAAATCTTGTTCCTGCTTGCTGGAGTTAAAAGTTCAACTCAATGACTGCAACAGATGTCTACCCACATCCTTAAAAAGACAACTGACTTGCCTGGTGCCGTCAGGGAAGTCTATAGATGCCTGACACATCATTGGAACTTTAAATATGCAAGAGCCTGCATTCCCTATCCAGGGCAAATGACTTCTACACGGATTTCACAACAGAAGGTGTTTGTCAAAGTAAAGATGAGGAAAACTGACAGTTAATAGAGCTGCTCCAAGATCATCTTGTGGACAAAACACCTCTAATAACGTTTCTTATACCTCCTTTTTTTTTCCTGAGTATTTTTTTTTCCCAGTGATGTTAAAAACAGAGAAAATGAAGCAATTCGTTGAACACAAGGAAAAATTGCTAAAGCTTGTAGCCACTGTCAAAGGTTTAGAAGGCTATGCCCTTGGCTAACATAATTTATAACTTCTATGATGTTTTTGACTCTGACCACAATTTTCACATCTACACAAATAGATACATACACAGATACACATGCTTAAATATATTCTTATATGCCCAGACTTGTGTAAGCACAATGTTGCCATATTTACATCATTTTACTAAGTAACACAAGGCATAGTTACATCATCTAGTATATCCAAATGTAACAGATTTTACACACAGCAACTGCAGCCAGCCATGAGAAGGCTTAGCCTGCACTGCACAAAAGGACACTTGTTCCTGGTGAAGATGGATGGTTACATCTTATAGTTCAACTTCTTTGATTTTATGACCAGGATTTCTCTACCCTTCCCAGAGGCAACCTTAAAAAGTTGTTCTCCCAGTTCCCAAAAGACACACTCATCAAGTTCTCATATTAATACTTTACTCACCAATGCTGCTCAGAGAACTGCTGCTTTCAGAGTCAGAAGGCATTATGGACAGCACGCTGTAAGTAGACCCTAGAATCAGGAAAATAAAAACAGTATTACTTCTTCTCCCCCATTTCCTCTCTCCAAACAAAGCTATGATTCATTTCCTTGATACTGTAGATGCCAAATAACTAAAATTACTAAAATTATTCAAATTACTAAATTAGAGAGAACACACATCACTGAAACAAAAATCTAACAGGCAAAGTATAACTTGTAAATGAACGCTTCACTGTGCACTTTTTGTGGTAGAAAACCATTTTGGATAACATGGTAAAAATGAGTTCAGCAAAATATTAAGTACATCAGTTACTTCAGACAGACTGAAAACACAGAGTTTCAAGTCTATTATGAAAGATCAGGAGTGATACTCGTGACAACAGTGGCACCCTACTTTGGTTGCTCAGGTCTTTACATGTACCAACCCCTAATTCACTGTGTAACTAATTTGTATTCTTTTCCTCAAACTTCATTCAGACTTAAAAATTTCATTTCATTTGTAATTAAAATCTGCTTACATCCATTTGCTACTTGCAGTATCTGGTCTTAAAAGCAAGGACCCACAAAGCAGCAAGTTCTCATGTATTAATAGATCAACAAACAGTGAAGCCCTTCGTTTTAGCTATTTTAGAAGTATGCCAGATTTTGTTTACCAGAAGAACTAGAAGGACAGGTCCGACTTCAAAACACGAACTAAACAGCTCCACCATCCCTCACAAACAGGATAAACACACCATGGTAGAGAGACAGGCAATGATTATGTACAAAAGCCATTAAATCTAGGCTATTTCCAGCACTGGCCAGGATGCAAGGGCTGTGCTCACAACAGCCAAGCCCTAAGGCCATTTCAATACTTTCAGGAGCTCGCCCTCCTAGAGTCCCTCCTTCTTATATTCCAATATTTCTTTCTTCTAGTCTCTTTGAAATAAGAAATAAAAGCTGAGAAGCAGCAGGAATAACTACATGGAATAGACTGAAGGAAGGATAGGCCAGAAAATAAGAAAGACTAATTTCTTTCTTCATCTCCTCTGCTTCTTACCAGAGAAAATCATGACATCTGTAACTACTATGGTGTTAGATGAATGAAAGGCAACATGTAGTAAAATGATTCTACTAACACCAGTAATAACAGAAAAATCAATTTTAAAAAGAAAAAAATGAAAATAAGCAAGAAGAACTGCATCTTGAAGTAGACTGTATAATCTGAAAAATCTCTATGAAAAATTATTTTAAATATATAGGTTACAATAATTCTATTCAATGGTAGGGGATGTAATTTGCTTGTTTTGTTCAATTTTTAAACAAAAACATGAGTACATCACTGACACACTATCTGGATTCAGAAAAAATCTGCTGCACATTTTTGGTTCTACTTCAGACACTTTCAAACAATAATTTAAGCTGTTTTCCTATTTAATTAAAGTTTATTAAAAGCTAGATAATTTCCACATTAGTTATACTTAACCTCCTTGCATATTCTCAACTCATATGACTTGCAGTATTTCTTGCAGTCTGCAGCTAGACTGACTAGAATAACAAGTTGAAAAAAAAACAATATATTAAACAGAATAGGACATCTTTATGACAGAACACATGTACTGAGATTGTATCAAAACTGTGGGACTCAGGCACCACAAAGTCTTGTGCCAGGAAGTGATACTTAATTATGCTCAGGAATTGAAGGCAAAATCACCCAGTTCCTCGAAAAGATTACACAGGAGTTCCACATCTAAAGAAACTTGTAGCAATTGTTAGCTGTATTTGCTTTTTAGAGTGAAGAAATAAAAGACTCAAAAATCTCATCATCTTAACTGATCTTCATTTGATTTATCTTCAAGACACTGATCCCCTCTGTCTTCTTGTCCTGCATTACAAGCCAGAGACAGGACTTAGGAGGAGTTAAATTCTGCTCTCTGGAATGGACAGAAAGGTTTTGTGAAGCTGACTTCATCAATGGAGAAATATGACTCTCCAAAGCAATGTTCCTTAAACATTAGCTCATATTTGTAGACACAAGATCCGGTATGCATGGCATGCTATCAAGAAAACCCACAATTGTGAAGAGCAGAGGAATCATCTGACCTGTTCATAATTCCTCACTCACAATAACAACAACAATCTAGTCACATTGACTGGTTTTGTTTTTAAATTACACAGGGTACAAGTTCATTATCTGTAACAAGTGCCACCTTTGCCATTAGAAGCAGTATTAGTAAGCATCAGAAACAACAACCAGGTCCCTACACAGCTGTCACAATATTAAATTCATCTTAAGGTACTGTACTGACACACATCCCTGTATTAAATCCAAGCTAAAGCAGCATTGTGCTTGGCATATTTTGCCTGATCAAACTAACAATATATCAAACTAACAATATATCATTGGTACCTGCAAACACTTCAAGAAATATTTCCCCGCTCATGAGGATGCCACCTCACCTAAATGAAAACACTCAAAATCATCCCACTGACAATTTAGATACAGGTTAAAAAAAAAAAGAAAGAAAGAAAGAAAAGAAAAAGGCACAGGTCAGTTTCTACAACCAAAGGCACTAGAACACCCTGGTTATTTGTAAGCTGCACAACCACGGTATTCTTATTAACTTGTTGAAAACCCCCAAAGAATTTTCCACTTTATTTCCTATTCTTAATGCTTTCTGACTGTCCATCTTGTCAAATTGCACCAAAAGAAAATAAGATCTGAACACTAAACCCAATAAGAAGTCTGAGCTCAAGGTTGTAAGTGCTTCACACCTAGTTCACATGCCTTTCACCACACTTTTCCAAATAGTTCACTGTAATATCTTTCTTATAGTATTCACTTTGCATAATGAAATCCCCCAGTGGTAAAACTTGCTACATTTGATTTCAATTCACTGATTTATAATAATTGCTGACATGTTCCTAAAGTTTAAAATTACACCTTGCAATGACAGGATTCTGAGAAACACAGTAGAACTTCTACCTACTTAAAAATAGAAATAAGAAAAAACTCCAAACCAACCAACTACATCAGAAAGAAAACCCCAAAAAGCACAAGCAAACCAAAATCCAAACACATCTTCTACAGATACACATTCATACAGCGAGGGAAAATACATGACCATCCTGCCTTAACATGGCAGACTTGCTTTCTCTCTTACTTAGCCAGACATAAGCTTTGGATCAGTTCCTGGCTGTACTAAACAGCTTTAGCAGAGCACAGGGATTTAGAAACTGCTACACTATATACTTGAGAACCTTGAGAATCTCATTTCCTTCTATTTTTAACAACTAGAGCAAGTCAAATTTCTTTCAGTTATTACTGTCTTTATTAATCAGATTACAGGAAGGCCACTTAAGAACTTGCAAATTCAGGAAAGGAACTTGTTGCTTAAGTGTGGAAGCTACCTCCAGGGACAGCAAAGACCTGTGTTCCAGTTTGCCTTCATCTTTCACACAACAGCCACACAGAAAGCGTGATATGTATTTTCCTTGCTAAGAAAGACAATGATGGTGGAAAGCAGAAGAAAAAAAAAAAAAAAACAGAAAGAAGAAATGAGAAGAGTTACACATCCCAAAAAGACTGCAATTGTCTAAACCAACAAAACCCTCATCAGCACTATCAAATCAAGACTGGTGGAATTAAACTAGTCATACAAATGAAAACAGAACATTTCTCTCTTCTGTCTTTCTAACTTCTGAATTGTGAAACACCATGTAACACCGGACATCACCTGTTCTTAAAGGAGAAACTAAAAAAAGCCAAGTCAGCTATCTCCAAATAATGCCTCCAAAACAAGCTTGCACTTGGCACCTTCTGTAAGAAAGTAGTACAAAAGATCAAGTATATCTTCTGGGATATTACTGAATGACTTGTGAGAATAAATACAGCGTTCAGATTAAGAGAAATAAGCTGTCAAGTGCCAGTACTACATAGCAACTTCTCATCCTCCTCCACACAAATATGCAGGCTCTGCTCATAGCTCTAAAGCCTAGTGTATCCAAGGGGACTGGAGTGGCCACAGAAGGGACAGGGATTCACCTTTGCAAAATTCATTGCACATATGCTTTCAACCCTCTAATTATTCCCACCCCCCCCTTATCTTACAACTCGACTCAAAGAAGGCTATTTCATCTTCCAAGCTTCATTATATGAACTCAACTGTTTTGCAACAGTTCCTCTCTCAGATAAATGCCATCAGCATAGGGCCAAAGAGACAAGTATACTGAACCTGCTTCAGTGGGTGAAGAACAAGGGGCTTTATTCAAGGAGCATGAGGTGTTTCATCCCACGTGATGGGGAGTGCTCAGATCTTGGCTGCACTGCTCTTGGTAGGTCATCCATCTTTAGAGATGGCATTTAGGTCTGCAGTACGGCTGGCTCCTAAATTAGACACAATTTCTAACTAGGAACACTTAACTTATGTAGGACTGAGACTGGAAGGAGCCTTTGCCTCTACAAATTTCTTTTGCTACTTCTCTGTGTTTAAGGACAATGCTAAACAACCTACATGCTCCTCAGCTACAAATTTCCATTGTTAATTGAATTCTGCTCTTCCTCCCACCTCCCTTTGCAGGGCAGTGACTGCCAGCTGATTCAACTTATTGTCAGCAAATTATTTTTCTGATGGAAATCCAATGCGCTGGATGAGAGGGCAGCACAACAAACATTTCTTCATCCACATCTCCATGCACCAAACCAAACCAACATCGGCAGGACTCCTACGTGCTGGGGGGAGCAGCTGTTTGATTACAACTGGAAATGACCCAGAATTCAATGTTCCCTTTGCCTTTACAAAAACAGAACTGCCCAAGGAGCTCAAGACCACATGGATCTGCCTTGCTCTGTGTCTGAAGCTATTCTTCCCATGGCAGTCTGCGCAGCCAGGTTTGTCACAAACCACAAGACATGGTCACTGCTTGCAAACTGTGTGAAATTCAGACACTAAATTCTGATCTCACACAAAACCTTCAACTGAGTATTGGTTTCCACCTGTGTCACCCTTATTTCAGATGTTTCACAGTCATTTACCCTGAAGGATATGAGCAACTCCAAGAACAAAGGTACAAACTTAGCAGTAAAGGTCAAATAAAAGTAGATTCCATCTCACCAAAAGTTTGCTATTTCTTCCCTGTCTGCTTTCAAGCACAACTTTGTTATTTATTCTGTATATCTATTTTTAGTACACCATGAAA
Organism: Euphonia xanthogaster; assembly: GCA_034509185.1. Lineage (NCBI taxonomy): Eukaryota > Metazoa > Chordata > Aves > Passeriformes > Fringillidae > Euphonia > Euphonia xanthogaster. The sequence goes on along the minus strand of JAYDZK010000271.1, from coordinate 11,189,849 downwards.
ACTAAATGAACATGAAATGGCTTTTTAAATAATTAAGTAGCTAAAACCCCACATTTTTTTATTTCCCAAATAGCTCGGTCTGAAACAGTTTTACAAAAATGGTGAGGGTCAAAAAGTTTCTTTTCCTTTTAAATAGAAAAAACTTTTTATAACAAGGTATTAATGAGATATTTAGGTATTAACATTAAAATAGCTGTTTGGGAAAATATAAATGCTTTACTGTTTAAGTCAATCTGGAATTCTAAGTGATAATAAATACACTCTTGTTAAGGACAGAACACTTCACACATGAAAAAGGACTGAGGCACCTTTCTCTGAAACATTTAGTAAAAATGAACCTAAAGTCAGATTTAAGTGATAATCATGATTTAATATGACAATTTATGTTAAGGCCTAGATTCAAAAAATTGCCAGAAGCCAGAGACATCCATAAAGATGCCCTGAATTCAGTCACTAGTTGTCAGTCAGTACAGCATCAGATCTTCATCTATTAAAAACACTAGACAAATACCCGTAAAAACTCCTATTTTCTTAGCAACATCTGAACAAGAGAAATATTTACTTTCATAGGCTTTCATGCACAAAAGGCAGAAAAAAGAGTAACTGATTATGAATTCTTCAACCTCAGTATTTAGTACAGATGGGGAAAATTTGCATTTAAAATCAAGTTTAAGTAAAAATGCAGTGCAGGTAGGTGAAGCAAATTATATTTCAGCTCATGTGGATTGCACATGAGCTGATTATCATCAATGCAGCAGTGCTATCTCCTAAAACGTGATATGGCAGCACAGCTGATTATCTTCTCAAACAACTACAGATTTTTTTATTAATTATTTTAATTTTTATTTTTAACACAGATGCTTTAATTCCCATTAACATATTCCAAGGAATCCATTTCATTTCACTGGTAAAAAGGCAAAGGTATCCATTTTTTCTTCCTTCTAGCTATCGGGAACATTTAGGTTATTTGCTGGATTATGTATGATAAGCCTAAGATAAAAATTAAAGAAAAAATGATAAAACATGATAAAAAAGGCTTTTTTTACCCTCTCCTGATACTATCTACCTTTTCTAAACTCACCTGAGTACAATATGATCTTATAAAGCTATTTTCTCTGAAAATCCTGATTTCTATAACCCTAGCACATTGACATGGATCAAACCTCTTTTTCTAACAAGAACCAGAACAAAGTAGTTGGAACGCTCTTCTCAGAAAGAGAAGAACCACCAAAGAACCAAAGCAGCAACTGACTGAAGAAGTTACTCACACAATACCTCCTCATATGAGCCTGATATTTCTAGCCTGGAATCATCATTTTGCTACAAGTTACAAACCATTTCACATCTACCACTCTTAGGACTGCAAGAGATGTATCAACACAACCAGTCAAATTTGGACTATGTGGGCGTCACTACTAAATGTGCCTCCTTTGAAATTAAGAGTCATGTTGGGAAATTTAACTTTTCCAAGTCCTGCATCTCTCAAAAGAGTGGTTCATATTACTTGTGTGAAATCTGGCATTATGCTCAAGAAGCTTCCTCGCAACCTTGAAAGGAGATACATACTCCCCCAACTAAGCCCTAAAAAAATGAACTCTCCATAGCTCTTCATAGCATGCTTCAATATTCAACCCTTACTCAGAAAAATACATGGGGAAAAAAATGTCCCAAGATGGTTCCATTAAGCAATGTTACAGAAGGGTTCTAAACTCAACTTTGTTGTGTTGTTACAATGGAAAAAACTATACACTTTCATACAGAAGAGCACAGAAGTCCAAGCTTCTTCTGTCTCTGTTTACAGCAGTTGTTATTCAAAATGCTAAGAGAAAAGATCTATCTAAGCTAAAAAATTTAATTTAAATCTTCTTGTCGCCTCAGCAAGTTAATTTTACTCCTCGACACTCAACTTCATTTAAGAAGGCAAAAGTAAGGAAGAACAAAAACCACAGTTTTTTCCCCTCCTAGTGCTGTAGATCAGGAAATCCTACTGCCAGCAGTAATTCCATATTAAATACATATATTTATTCTGTAGGCACAGAGCAGAAGACTCTGCTCAGTAAAAGATGTCAGTCCTTGTCACCTGTAGACTTCAGGCCCAAGTCCTTTTCAGGACATCTGCAATTACAGGAAGGTCATCAGACTGTGTGAATGCTACTTGGATGCACCAAGTACCACAGACAAAGGAAATGTCAAATCCATGGCCAGGTGACCAAGACCCTTCTCTAAACCCAGACAGATTGGAGCAATCATTCTGTGTGCATCTATACAGGATCTTTCCAGAAATCTATCAGCTTTCACAAAGCTAATAGCTCAACCAGACAACTCTTGCAAGTTCCAAGCACTGCTATGACCTCAGAAGAAGGAGCAGAGAAAGCAACAATATCAATTAAGAATATATTTGATCCACAGACTCTATTTTTTCCAAAGACAAACACATACATAAAAAAGAAACCACACCCTAAAGTATGTCCTTAATTGCTCTGCTGTACTGAGTGATTATTACAGGAGTTTATTACCTATGAACTATTTTTTACAAATATTATTTACAAAAACAGTTTGTTGCAGAAATCCCCAGGCTGCACCATCCACAAGAACTTCCCATTCCTCACCAGAGGTAACCTGCGGCTGTGATGGGGCACCAACAGCCCAATAACCTCATCCAGCAGCACAGGCACCACCAGGTTGTGCACGAGCAGATCTCTCCCTGACACACAGAGAGAATACAGAGAAAAAGAGTGCTTAAGCTTCCTAAAGGCAAAAGTAACACATGTAACCATAGAGAACAAAAAGCCCTCTTCCCCCAAGTACCAGAGCGCTCATGCATACAAATGCTCACTCTACTTAGGAGCTGAGAGCCAAGACTGCTGGGGAAAAAAGGAACTCATCTGGAAGCAATTACAGCTCGAACTCCTGCTTTTTGCCTCTTCTCTGGAGGACGTGAGTGCTGCTACTTTCCTTCTCTCTCAGTCATGGCAGGACAAGGAGGAGACAATGTTCTCAGCTTCTGCTGTGGTTTGATAGAGTGGGGAGGCAGCAACACGGCGCTTTTCAACGTCAGAGGAGTTTCCTTCTTCCTTCTAGATATTCCTAGTGGCTTCTCCTGGCTTCTTAACAACAAGACCCTGTCTGGAGACTAAATCCATTTGAGTGTGTAGAGAGGATTTTTCCTACATAGCAAGAATATCAACATGCTAAATTGGCCTTTTAGCTTTTTTGTAGTTAGTATTTTGGGAGAAATCTAACTGCTGCAAGTGTATCAAGTCACATAGTGCCTAATTACGTAGTTAGGACCTTTTAAACCAACAGATCTGGGTTACCAAGCAATCAGTTACTGTGTGTGTACAAGCAATAGGTGGGAACTTGAAGCCCTAGTGAGAAGCAGGCAGATCTTACTAAGGGAAGGATTTCTAGAACCCAAATTTTAACTGTAAGAGCACGGGGGGAAAAGGGTGGCAATGCCTGCAATACAGGCAGCCAAATGCTATTGGCTCTATCAATTCTGGAAAAAGTTCTAAAGCTGAATGCACTGACAGTGTACTGATAAAAGCCTGAAATCACACTCTGACAGCAAACAGCAGCACTAGCATTACTGCTTGACAACACACACTAAGCTATATGGAGTACAGCCGACTTCGTTGGAGTCTGTGGAAGAGACAGGCTAAAAATTCAGCAAATGCACTTGATGTCCAGCATGCTACTCCAAAAGCAAATATAATGCCCTAGTCCACTAAGACAGTGACAGGAGAGAAGATGGAGTGGGGACAGTTTTTACATTCAGGTTACCTGCTGATGGCAGCACAAGCATGCCCCCAATAACCAAGCCAGGTGGTGCGCATAGCAAACTGCAGCACTCTCCAACATCTTCACTTAATCAAATAAACACCCATATTTCATTGATTCTACATCAGCAACAGAAGAGGCAGTGAATATTGTGTCTCCAAAGGTAGCCTTAAACAGGCTTTGCTGTGAAGGCTTCATGGCTGGCTTTGACACCTCTTCAGAATACTGGCTTTCATTAGAACTTTCTCCTTGAGCAGGTTCTGCAGATATTGAGAATTATCCTAAAGGAGATGGCGTCAATAAAAGTAGCTGCCATCAGGATCAAGTGTTCCACTGTGCTTCCCACTTCAACAATAGCTATGAGAATAGTGATGTTAAGGGTGTGCAGAGGACAGAAAAAAAAACATGAGAATGGTAGTGGGTTTAAGGAAAAAAAGGTAAACATTCATTGTATCTCTTGTTTTCCTGACATACAGTTTCCAGCATGAAACACTGACATACAGTTAAACACTAACTAAACTATAATCAAAACCAAATCCTATAAACTAAGAAAAGGCTTCCCCTAAAAAACCCCTGCTAAAGACTGAAGTGGGATGAATTGCAGTACTACTGCACCCACAACCAGCAAATATTCGAAAGATGTTACAATGAAGACCAAATTCAACTATTCTGTAACATGAGAAACTGCTTAGGAAATGACAAAGAAGACACAAGTTGAGAAGGATCACCATTTATCACAGGATTAAAATCTTCAGTTGTGAACTACAGCCATCTTTGTTACAGCAACTCTCCTCTACAAGACATTTTCACCACTTCTTTCTTTACTTTCTCATAGTACTACTGCTGTTACAGAGATACTCCTATTTTACACTGCCATTAGATAAGTCAAGAATATTCAAGACATTTAAATTACAAACGAGTGGGTTACATTCAATCACAATTCTTCCAAATCCACCTAATGTTGCTGCATGATTTTACTGTTAAGAATACAAAGTAGTAAAAAAAAAAAAAAAAAAAAAAAAGGAAGTCATAATGTTTAAACAGAAGTATGTAAAAGCAAACAGACAACTGGAGCTCAGCTCAAGAGTTTCATCTTCCCTAAGAGTGCTATAAACCACAAATTCCTCATGGGAATTTTCAGCCCTACATCTTCTCTCTGCTTGGATAATATCTTCCAAAAATCGACATTTTGAGTACATTATAAGATATGTCAAAAACAACTGTGAATATTAGTTTGGATCCATCAGAAAGCAGCTCACATTTCAAAATCCACACTGCAACAAATCCCAAAAGGGTTTTAATTTGTACAAAAGCATATAACTATCTCTTTTCTTTCACAAATAACATCACAGGAAAACTTCAAAGAAAATTTAAATTCTTTAAATTTAAGAAAAGATTGATAGCATGTAGCTCTTTAAATCATTGCTTTTCATTCCTTGCTACCCTTTACCCTGATGGGAAAATAAATCCTGCAACTTTTTACTTAAGGGCTAAATTTGCTTTTTAATTAAAGATGCTTGTGCTGATTCTGTTTTACTTAAAAAACAGAGATCCTCCAAAAATACTTAATAAATCAGTACCTTAAGAAAAAAATGCACAGAATTAAAATAATTGAAATAAGTGAGGGGAAAGAAATCCAAGCCACTGGAGAGATCGTGAAAGCAAAATAAACCAACCAAACAAAAAAAGCCAAAACACCCAACAACTTGTTTCCAGCCAGAGGAAACATCTACAACTTCGCAGACTTTCACAGAGGCTCAGACTTTTTTGATCAAGAGCAAAGTCAGATTACCTACACGCTACTATCTTCAGTATGAGGACAATGGGATGAACCAGAAAGATTTAATCCCATAAACACTCTTATTTTTTGGCACGTCCTCTGTATGTATCCAGTTACATATCCTGACAGGTTAGAGTTTGAGGTTGGTCATATTTATCTTTCAGCTTCATAAAGCATGCTTTTCTCCATTTGCTAGACAGATTATCAGAGGGAAGAGTCTCAATGCACAAATGTAGATTGAGAAAACAAACAAATAAAACCCAACAAGCCCTCTTCACCCACCCAAACAAAGCTCCTGTCTCAGTCCCCTGCACTATTAACAAGTCCAAGCATCAGAGTCCTATAATATAATAAGCAATACAATGAAGTTGTTACCTTCTGGTTGGCTAATAGGAAAAAAAAGACAATCATACATAAAATCAAGAAGCTGATCAATATTTGCAACTATCCAAGACACACTATGCAGAAACACCTTCCCAGGAATACAAGGAGCTTTAAAATTTAAAGGTGAGCTCAGTATGTATACAAGACCAACTAGAACCTGTTCGTTCTACATTAAGAAGTTTGCTCATCAAAAAGCACAACTTTGAATGCTCTTTGGTGACGCCATCAGACAGCAATTATCACACATAAAGAGAAGCCATCAGCAAAGTTTTGAAAAACTAAACCCTGAATATCTGAGCTACCATGGCCCTTTGAAGAGATGAGCAACCTTCCTTTACTAAAAATCTCTATCAGGGAAGTATGTTGTTTTGAACAAGTCAGAACAAGCCCTGCCTGGTTGCAGAACTTACTTCCCTCCTGCTACTTTTAGGCTGAACCCCTGTAATCATCCCTAGAAGTGCAAATACGAACTAAGATTATTAATCACTTGACATTTAGGCACAGCAGACCAGCATCATCTGGCTTTCAAGGCAGGATGATTCGAGTCACAACTTAAGTGTTTTTAAAATGTCACCTCCCCAGTTCCTCAGCTCCAGGAAAAAAGGACAAGTATTTGCACAGATTAAATAATCATTCGCTGATTCATGCCTGCATGGCAAGCAGTGCTCCCTAGGCAGAAACTCATCAGAAACCAAGTGTTGGCAGACTGGGAATTGGGATGCCTTGTCACACACAGAAACACAACTGTACATGTATCACCTACACAAAGTAAGAGCATACACAAATAAAAGCAAAGTCCAGCAAATAAAGAGCAGTGATAATAGACAGCTAAAGAGAACACAAGACAAAAAATGATTCAAAGAAATTGTGGAGATAAACATTCAAACTGAAAGACTATACACAAAACAACCATTACGTTTTACTGGCACATCTAGTGAAGCACTAGAATTTGCTTTGTGTCTTCAAAAGTACAGTGGATATTCCAAAGCATTCCCCTTCTACTGGATGGGGGAAAACAACTACTAGCACTAGTAGAGATCGGAAGAGC
>JAYDZK010000271.1:11159589-11177019 GCA_034509185.1 Euphonia xanthogaster | reverse complement strand
TTTTCCTTTAACTCAATTCAAATTAATGTGGCTATGGCCCTTCTCCTCAAGCCATTCTGCTACAAAACTCTCTACATGTATCAACATTTTTCTGTTTAAAATTTTATTCTTGATAACAGAACATCTATCAACATAGGTCTGGAGAAGACATTCCAGCATTAGTTTAAACTATAAATGAGTAGAAAACTTTGTCCAAGAGTGGCTGAAGAAAAGCAGCAAGGGAAAAAAAAAAAACAAATAAAAAAAAACAAACAAACAAAAAAAAACAAACAAAACAAACAAACACAAAAAACAAACACTAAACCTTCCAAAGAAACAAAAAACAAAAACCTCACCCCACTAACAAACCAAAGAAACCCAAACCTAGTAAGCTTTTACAAGAAACTCCACTGGTATAAACCAAAGCATAAGCAGATTTCCTGCAATAACTGAGAAGTCTGCTAACTCACCCAGAAACTACTGCCATGTTTCAGGCACTACAAGCCGTGCACAGAGCACGGAGCAGACACCTTCCCAGGCAGAACCAAGCAGAGCACCCTGCAAACACTGCCCGGACTTTGTGCCGGGGGCGGCAGGGCAGCGCGCAGCGCCACGGCCCGGGCTCAACAAAGGGCTCTTGTTCAGGCGGCAGCTGAACCAGTTGGCCCAGTACCCTACCGTGGCCTGTGGGACATCAAAGGCTGGCTGTGACCTAAGCAGACAATTAGGATGTGTGGGTGTAGAGTTACAGAGTTCCAAGAGGTCACTCACGGATGAATTTTAGCGCCGCAGTACAACCCCTTTATAAAGCAGTATTACTGGCTTTGCGCAACCAGCCTGCGGGCTGACCCCAGATCCAGGCACTGCAACACTGCTTTATTTTTTTTCTGTATAAAGTTGACTTCAAAATTAAAGTGCAAATCCTGAGATGAGCTAACTTAAACATATGTGTAACAATTTTAGTTTGCAAAGACACTGTGTTACCTTCTCTAAAAGAACCGTGTAACCAAGTTAGTCAAGACGCTGAGGAGGGAAGGAGGGAACAGCTGCAGAGTAATTAGCAAGGACAACAATCACGCCCTATTGCCAGACACTAAGGCACAGCAATAAGGTACAACATGCCAGCACAAACTAAGGCTTGTCAGTTCTGTACATATGGAACAAACAAACTCAAGAGAAACTTCCTCACACAGACAGCCAGGTGTGCCTCGTCCTCTGTTGAGGACACCACCAGCATTAACACCATCCATCCCACCACACTGCACTGCCCTTCTCACCACCTCAATCCCAAGGTGCTGTCACAGAACTATTTCTCCTCTCAGTTCTGCTGCTCCCCAAGACACAACTCTCCTCATTTAACCACCAGTTCCAAATGTGCATGCCAAACTAACAAAGACAGACACGAACTAAGAAATATTGGGTGAAGTTCACAACATCTTTATACTATGCCAGTCATTTTATCATGAAACATGACATTAAGATGAAAAGTTCCTAGATGATGCAGTAATAAAAACATCAGAACAGATTTTTTCCTTCTTTACTCTTAGTATGGCTCCAGCAGTACAGCTAAAAATGATTTGCTAATCAGAGATGAGTTAGTCAGGTACTCTGAACAGTTACACAGCCTTGTGGCAGACCTTCATGGAATCCTGTTCTTGGGTATTCACAATGTCAACAATAAGTATACAAATGTGCATATTTTTTTATTTTCAATATACATTATGTCTGGGGTAAAGAGCAACTTCATTTTCCCAATTTTTAAAGGACCTTAAAAGTTATTCCATGATTCAGGCGCTTAACAGAAGTTTTAAATAAAAACACTGAAATCCTGAGGTTTGAAAAAATATCTTCATGCTTTTGCTTCAGTCCAGCATCTCCTTTCCTATTTAGGATGATATCCAACAGCAGCAAGGAATCACCAAGTGAGGGCATTTAACTTCCAAATGCTGCCAAAGTGGAATGCAACTGACACTATGAGAAAGCAAATTTTGTTTGCAAATTATCCTATCAGGAAGTCAGGCACTGGTTTAACAACATTAGGGTCATACTTAACCATCTTAACTCATGCAAGCAGCAATATCTGAATACATATATCAGAACCCAAGAGACAAAGCATTCTCTTGCTAAAGAGGAGCATATGCTTATGCACCTCGTTAAACTGAACTGAATTTTTCAAGTGATGCTGTTTAAGGAAGGTCTTCAGGACTTACTCCTTTTTTTTAAGACCTAAGAGGTTAGCTTGTAGAAACTCACTTCAGCTGGAGAAAAATATCTAGGGACCAAACCACTGTTTTTACAAGTTGAAAAAAAAAGAAGCAAACAAAACAAACAAAAATATCCAACAGCAAAGTTACATTGTAGCACTTGACATGAAATTAATCAAAACGAAACAAGTTTGTATTTTCCTCCTTTTTCTCTTCTTACACAGCTCATTGAAACAGACAGAATTTTCTCTGTTTTCACTAACCTGCATCCTGAAAATGTTGTAATTGTTTTTTCTAGCACATTTAATTAAATACTTCCAAACCACAACTTTTAGGACAAGATCTATTTCAGTCAGGACACAATCAGAACATAAGACTTAAATGTAACAACCTCACCAAGGATAGCTCAATCTCTGTATGGTAGTTCAGGAACTGAACCATGTATTTCTGAAAAACATTCCATTTTACAGAAGAAAAATTTCATTAATTACACTAATTAGAATATTATACACCCAAGTCAAAGGGATTTAGTACATTCGTGCCAGAGCTGTGTTCAACAGCAGTAAATCTCAAAACATAGAACAGCACTATTCTTCATAACATTCAATAACCTTTGAAATGTTACTGTGATCACAAAAGTAATTTCTACCGCTTTTTCCTTTAATTAAAAAGCCAAAGAGCAATAAGCAAGATGACAGAAGCCAAGAGTAAGATGAAGAGAGAAATAAACCAGATGGCGTGGGAATATATTTATATATACTTAAGTTATTCACAAATTATGAAAAAAGAAATATCAAAATCTCTTCATTTGCCCTACAATCAGTGTTTTTTTCTAAAAGAGTTTTTAGATATTTTTATGTAAAGAGGATTGTGAATTCTAATTAAGATATAGCTTTAAGCCAGAATCCTCCATCACACAATTAACCTTAAATCCAGCCTCTAGCCAAGCAGGGTACAGATGGAGATAGACAGATGTAATTACAAAGTCCATCAGCAGTAAGCCACTGGGAGAGGTTGAAGGCTTTCCTGTATTTCCACTTTGTATTTGGCAAGCTATTTTTATCAAAATATGCCAGGAAGACACAGCTACTGTGATATACTCACAGCACTTTTATATTAGCTTGGGCTTGCATCGTATACTTTAAGGCACTAATTTTGAAAAAAATTACAGCTGCACTCTCATTTCTGCAGGCTGCACGTCTCACAAAGCACTGGAGTAGGTATTGCATTCCCAGCTTCATTTCTATCCTTCAGGATCAACTCCCCTCTCTGCTTCAAACCTCTCCAATTGTAAAACTCTATTTTACCACTGTTCTGAACCTGTAAAGTGAGATTAATTGTAGAAAAAGCATGATTTTGAACCTAAATTCTAAAAGAAAACCAAAAAAAATTGAATTTGTACCTTGGCAAATAATTTCTGGTTTTGTAATACATGTTCTGCTCTGCCATGGTGTTTGCATGCACGTCTTAGTTTCCTCCAAATGATGGAAACCTCTCCACAAGTCTTCAACTCATAAATGTCACTAAACCCATGCATTCATGAAAATTCACAACTGTCACCAATTTTGAGATAAGAGTCAGCAATATCATCATCCATCTAACAATCATCTAAGAATCAACTTTTCACATGAATTTTGTAATCCTACATCTAAACATGGTATAGCAACTAGAACTCAGCTATCATTCTATAGTTTCTTATAGCAAGAGTATCCAATAGCAAGGCATAAGACACCTAGTTTGGCATTTTCCACTAACCACCAATCTACAAATAGATTCTCCTTAGTGTCTGAAAACAGTACTAAGATTGCACATTTTAAATGTTACTAAGTTCCCATTTAAGATGTGCAAGTAACATTTAAGCATAGCAAAAACAGAATACTTTATCTTCACCTAATGCAGAGAATTCACATCCCACCATAATAGATGAACCATGTGCTTATCTGAAAGCAGCAGCAAAGATTAAATTTGCACTAACCATTTTACCACACTTATCCTATCCAAGCTGGGGAAATCAGCTACACCTCCCATACACTGCAAAGGGCTTTCTTTAGGAGTTTTACACAGGAATTGGGAAAGGAATCACAAAATAGATGGATGCAATGGTAAAACATTCAGACTCAAACTCTTAACTCTAGGGTCATAAAGTGACAAATTTAAGAACAGAAGAATTAAGGGTATTCATGCACATTTTCAGTTATGGATCACTGAGTATCTGACCACACCAAAGACCTGGACAACAAATATCCTGACCTTTACATTCAAAATGATACACCAAAACCAGATGTACTTCACTAGAGTGGCAACTATAACCATAGCGGTGAGTAAAAAGCTGCCTTAAACATTCATTATGTGTGGCAAGGAACTCTGTGCAAACTCCAACCTTTAGTGAGGACAATCTCAGCTATTTTAACTGACTTTGTAACAAAACACCCAGGAAAAGCTCACAGCCACCACGGCAGAGGAAGTTCAATAAGTTTGCTCTCACTTCTCTCAGCCACCTTCACCACATCTCAGTCTGGAATCCCTAGAAAGATCATCACCACTCCACCCATGCCACAAAGCTGAGAGACCCTGAGCCCAGGCTGGCTGGTGTGCTCTTCTCTGAGTCCAAGACCACAGAACACCTGATTTGCAAAGCAAGTTGAAAAAATCCCACCCCAGCCTGAGCCCACCAAAGGTCACTTAGGTCTGCCAACAAATTGAGGGCTTAAGCAAGCCCTGAACATAAAATTTCTCACTGGATATTTTTCCCCCCTTGGAGAACTCCACCTGATTTTTACCATTAAAGCACTCCTTGTGATCAGTTGCCTCATCTTTCATTAACAATGCATTATTCACATCCTGCTCTGAATACACATCCTTTCCCTCTTCTCCATAGCAGAGAAGTCCTTCAGAGATGATCATTCCATGACCAACATTCTCATACTTACCTCCACGATGTTCCTTCTTTACTTTTGCACTAGGAAACTAATGCAGAGCAATTGCCATCAGTAATGCTGGATGTTCAGCTTAGACATCCAGAAAATGGCTGAAAAAAAACCATCAGAAGGCAGCTGGCAAAGAATGCTTCTCTCTGAAAGTGCCATTTTTAAACAGCATTACTTGAAGCTGAAATTGTTTTTTATAATGAAATGAAATGAGCATTTTTAACTTAAGCATTAGCAGGTTCACTCTTAATGAGCACAACCCTAGACCTGTTTGGAATACTCAGAACAGCATCATTTCTCCATGATGCCACTTCCAGACAAAACGCAGATAGACACCATATCTTGTTGTGTGTACAGAATAAACTTTCTAAGACTCCATGTTACTTTATTTAAATCCTAATCTTGATCAGAAAAAAAATTACAGGGAGAATTATAGATATTTCATTGTTTTCATCATGATAACTAGTCTATGCTTACTGAAAACTGGCCTTGGGGTAATTCCTGTTTAGAAACAAGTCTGTAAATTTCTCGAGGCTGATATAAAATTAAGACAAAAAAGTACCACAAAGCATTTTCTTCGAAGGGTTTCAAAAAAGGAAAACACCCCGTAAATTCAAGATCTGTGTTAGGCATAAACACTTTGGCAAACCCAAACTTTACATTCAGAATGCTGCCGATATGCATATGTAAGATACACTTATTAAAACACCCACACAACACGAAAAAACTGTTGGAGCAGAAAGACTAACTTCCATAATTCACTTCTGTACTCTAATAAGAGAATTCAAGAGAAATTTTATTTTTCTCCAAGGACTTTCAAAAAACCTTTCATGAAATGCCTAGCCCCTGGTGTACCCTGCAATCCAATCATCAGACACAGACAATTAATTTCCCCTTTCCAACATGCCACACCATGTATTAGCTTTATTTATAAATGTTCAGAACAGCTTTGTTAACCAAAATAAGTTTGTAACACGAACATCAGAAATTTGTGTTTTATGTAATTATAACTTTTGAGTCTCACTGAAGAAGCTGTGCTTAACATAAGGATCTCTCTTAAGGTCATACAGAGTAATCTGTCCTATTAGGCTCTTTCTTTTATGTTTATCTTCCACAAAGCATATAGGTAACAGAGAAAACAGGTCCTCTACCACAACCATCAAGAACAGAGACTGAGTGCTCAGTGGGAAAGCTGAGAAGCCTATCTTCACAACACACCACATGTGAACTGAAAAACACATGAGGACAGCAGAAAATGGAGAAGAGAGATTAGCCAGCCAAATGAGATTCCACTCCATAAGCTAACAATGTTCTGTTGAAATCAAGCAAATGAAACACACTTTTGGCTATTTTCTGAAACAGATCACATAAACTGCAGATACTATCTAGATTAGGCACTACTTAGAATTAAATCAAGGCCAAGGCCTCATGATCTAATCCATAAGGTCAGAAATCCTACAGCCTCAGTGATCCAAATTCACCTCCTCTTCCTGTGATAAGACCAGGGAATTATTCTGAACATTTATTATCTCTCAAAAGCTATTATTTCACCACAATGTGCAATAAAATGGTTTTAGCTATGGCTGTGCATTTGTGTCTTGCACGGTAACAAAAATGTATGCAACCACACTTCAGCAAAGCCTTAATTTAGGGGTGCAATGTAGGAACAAGTCAAAGTATTTTGACAGGGGAAAATTAGTCTTTGAAAATCTTATCTACTTTCAATACATATTTTTTTTAAAGTATTTCTCATTAAAAAAGAAGCATGTATTAAAAATTTCCACACACAAAAGTACACATAGAAGGCAATTGATGAGATGAATGCATGGAACTTTTTATGTGGATTTCCTCCATCAGCTACTACAACACTCAGAAAGGATCTGGCTGATGTGCCCATGAGAAAGCTAAACAGATACAGGGCAAAACAAATCAACTCCACACTGTATTGTTGCAATGCAGAGTTGCAGAAGAAGAAAAAGAACTTTTTAGAGTAGCACCCTGAAATTCCTTACAAGAGAGCAAAGTGCAACAAAGTGCTCATTACTGCAGCCAAGCAAAAGCCACTGCATCCTTCCAGCTCCACCATTCTGCCTTTACCTTCTGCTTATCACTGGTGCAGAGGAAATCACGGGCCCCAAAAGACGAGCTCAGAATCAAAACCACACTAACAACCTGGCATTTTGCAGCACTGAAGAAATTTGCTACAGTTGGCCCTAAAATTAAATTGAGATTTGACATTCTAGACAATATAAAGAGGTACTGCCCGACAAATGAAATTTTATGCAAGTCATGTATGCACAGCATATCACTGAAGATCAACTCAGCCAGGGAGAGAAAAACAGCTCAGCATTTACACTGTGTTTCCTTCCAGTCCAGCACACACCACACACAGGTTTCAGCCAAACATTGTTGTACAGAAGAGGACTGCCACCAGCCTTGACAGACAAGTTTTTACTGCATGTTTTTACTGATTTTTCGTATTAGTACCCATGCTCCTGACATCCTACCAAGTCCTAAAATGCCAAGGCAAAAAGTACCTCTGACCTTATGTTCTGAAACTACTACTACGTTCTTTTCAGCCAAAACACTGCTCTGACACTTGCAGCAGTGCAGCCCATGAAATACTCCTGATTATCTCAAAGGTGCCAGGAAAATAGGAAAGGTTCATGCACCAGGATAACAAACAAATATATCTGAAATAGAGCATACCTAAAGTGCTGGCCTACACATTTTCAAGGGCAGCAGTTGAGAAAAATATCTCACTACATGCCTCTCAAAGATCATGCCTGCAGTCTATACCTACGTCAGCCTTGGGTTATTCAACAGGGAGGGAGGCAGGGTTAAAGCCTTGAGGCAAACTAATCAGACCCTTAACCAAAAGTAGTCAATGCATCTTACAGAAAGCTCCTTTCCCAATATGCCCTAAAGGTAACCAGAAGCCTCCAAACCTTAAATTTCCCCATCAAAAAAAGCAAGGATTGCTTGTGCACAGCAAAGGAAAGCTGTGGCAGCATATCTAAATAGAGAGGGGAAAATAGGAGCCTGAGCATCCTAAGGTTAATTGCCACAGAAAGCAGAAAAGGGATTGAACGAGTCAGATTTTCAGTACACCCTACATTAAAAGAAGGGGAAAAATACCAATATCTCAAGGGGAAAATAATAGAATTGAAAGTGAATGCCCTCTTGAGACTACCTCTTTTGTGATCTTGAGAGGATTTAGTACTGCTTTTTGTGCTTTCAGCATTACTAAAAGTCAGGTACACCTACAGAGTTTGTTCAGGGTCCAGCCTTACACCAGAAGTATATGATGGAACAACCGATGACAATAACAAACCAGTTAATCCATTACAAAGGAAAGCCTACTGTTATGACTTTTTGTTTGTTGGGGAGTTTTTTCTTTGTTTTGTTTTTCTTTAAGACCTTAACATTTTATATTCTTTTTAACCACACCTACTAAAGTCAAACGGCCTTGAAACTGAAAGAGTAAAAACACATCCTACATTCAATTAAAGCTTAAGCACGCTCTCAAATAACATTGTTCTCTCTCATCAAAGTGTTCAGAAAAGAAAAACCAGGCTGGAAATACATGACTACTTTAAATATTGAGACGTGAAGTTAATAACTGGGTATTTTTTTGTTGTGCTGATGCATTTAGCCTCAAATAAAACCTTTAGATAACCTGATTCCACCACCATTATACACACTTGCTCACCACCTGAAAAACACATCATCATGACCTAAATGAGAATTAGACCTTCTTAAAAAATCACAGCAAGCGTTCACAAGATTATGCATAAAGTGTTTAAGAGAACTTTAAAACTAAGTATCAAGATTCCCTGAAAGAAGTTATTAAAACAACATCTGTCAATCTTCTGTCACGTTCTAGTTGAAGAACTCCCAACAACTCAATCAACCCCTCTTTATGCAAGAGGATCATAACTGTGGAAGGCAAACTCAGATTATATAAGTGCTCCAAAAAGAGCTAGATCACGTGGTTACCCAAGTCTCAAAATTCCCCCTATGGTGATTTTTCCACAAAAGCATGCAACAGAGGAAAGCTAGCCACAAGAAAACCAAATACAGACAAGAAAAACAAACAATAAAATAAAGATAAATATAGTTTTGTGCTTATTAAAAAACTCCATGAACATCTACGTAACAATTCAGACAGATTGTTAATTGTCTACACCAGGTGTACTTCCCCAACCCAAAAGTTCTGATTCTTCTACAGAAAACCATACTTATACTTGTCAGTTGGTCAGCCTCAGAAAAAGAGAACAGAGTTGAAAAAGGGATTTTCATGCACCAACATCAAAATAACACAGTTCACTTACAGCAAAACTGAGTTCACAATTCCCACTACATTTTACATCCATCCTAAAGGAAAATACCTTCCTACCTACACCACAGCTATCTCTTCCCACACAAACTCCATTTTGAGCACTACTGAGCAGCAAACAACCATCAGCCTCACTTTCTAAGGTACAAGAGGTACTTTACTGATGACATTATTCAACCCAGAGAGCTTAGTATGCAAGGCCTGGATTCTGCCAACATTTGCACATGCCAACCTGATACATATAAATGGGGATTACTCACATGCTGGAAGGTAAGTACATGAACAATAAACACGTTTGTGAATCAGCAATTACGTGCAGGTAGAATAAAAAGCTAGAGCAAAAGGAGATTTTTAGGAAAACTAATTTTGAAATTAGTTTAAAGAACATTTGCTTTGAGGGTTTGGAGGTGGGGAAGAAGTTCTTAGGTTTATCATCCTATACATAATAAATTGACAACAACATTAGAAGCCTGCAAAAAACCAACCCCTCAACTCTCCAGTTGAAACACTTAATGGTTTTACATTCCCAGTCACTTCTTGTCTCCAGTTACAGGTCAGCAAATCTTAATCAGAGTGATACAGGCTATTTAAAATAGAAGGCTTTCATCAGACAACTAGAAAAAAAATTTATGATTTTCAAAAATACAGAGCAGCTCTCCAGAACAAACATATTACTGCTGTGAACAAGCAAACTGCTGAGCAGCTCAACCCATGAACTGTGAAATTAGAGGTTGTGAAAGCTGTGAGGAAGAAGAAGGTGGTGTTATATATATGAAATAGGCTGCCTTTAACTTCCTCCTACACCAGTTTGGGTAAGAAGGGCTTTCCAGTTGTAGGATGTTATTCTGTATGCCCAGTAATCATAGACTGTCTAGAAAAATGTCCTTCAGTGTTCACCCCAGGTGGCCAAGTACTTCCATCAACTTCAAGGGCCATCAGTTCTTGCTATCACCAGCTTCTGAAGCCTGGAAAGGGTGTCCCACGGAGATCAGACTCTTGCACAACAGCTGGCAACAGGAGTTCCCAGAGTTAACCTTATTTGTTAGCTACAACAGGAGTGGATGCTGGCATTACCCCATCAGCACCAACACACCTGCTAGCACACCACAACCCATGACAGGCACATACTGCACATCACACTGTGCACTGGCTATTTTGAATTGGTTTCGCAGTAATAGCACCATGGACTTCCTTCAATATTTCAGTAATTCTGTCTCCCCATTGGCAAGAATTAATATACCACAGTATCACCGGGAACTCCAAAAAAATGTCCCTTTAGGAAGAGCCAGGCTCCAACATCTGAGACAGACTAACAACACGGGTCTCTTCAGAGGACAGCATCCTTCTTGTCTGCTTCTGTTAGCAAAGCATTGTTAGCCTCAAGCCAAAGCTCAGCCACTGCTAACTTGCCAGCTCCTCCATCAGAATGATTCAGTTCTAAATTGGCACTATTCACAAAAAAGCAGCCAACAACTTGCATCTTGAAGGCCACAAATAATGTTTCACCATCAAATACTCAATATAGTTTGGTAGCCTAGATGTCTCATCTATGTGACTACAGCTCTTTTCACAAAAAGAGTTGCATCAATTAACAGCATGTTTTTCTGTCTCCATCAATACTGTGAACAGTTCACATAAAGAAATGTTTTAGCATTACTATACATACAGCATTTTACAATTCTTCTTATGAAAAGAACCCACAACAGGAACTAACTGCTTTACACCAACATCCAATATGTGCTGGTGGTTTATCACGGTTTAACCCCAGCCAAAATCATGATAGGACTGAACAGCTCTGAAAGATGCCTCTGTCCTTGGGGTTTTACAGAGTAAGGAATCCTTACAAGCTATTTATCAACATTTACTGATCTCTTTCTAACGACTGGAATTCTGAGTAAGGAATTTTAATGCTAGAAAATAATTAAAGTAACAATTAATAGGAGCTAGGAAAAATAAGAAGCAAAAATAAAGAAATGAAGGTAAAAAAACCAGAAAGTAACAAAAGCAAGCAGCAAATGGGAGAAAAAAAATACTTAGCTCATATTAGAGACCACTGAGAGAACTGGAAAGACCAAAGTCAATATCCGTGTAGTGGATTGGTTTTCACTAGCTACACAAGGGGTCCAAAAAAATCTGACAAACTAGGACTGGTTACAGCTGCAAGAGAACAGTGAGACTGAGAACGGTAATTAAAACAAGCTAAAGATATGAAACCTCTGAAACAGGCAATCTTCAAGCTTTAAGAAGTAAGGAGCAAGTTACAGAAAGCTGTTGGCTTTCCTTAATGATCATGTCTAATTTTCTAAGACATCAAGTCCTGTGTGTGTCCAAAGCAACTTGATAGTTGGATGCACCAACACCACAAAAAAAGGTTATTATTCCCTCTACTCTGATGAAAACAATGTCCCCGGGAGTTTACTGTGGGCAGCTTTCTTTCCACTCCCTCCCTGAGCACAGCAAAAATGTAATTGAGAACTACCACCCTTGGGATTTACTAAAACATGCATTTCCTTCTTTGGAATTGAGAGCCTACTTCCATAAACTTACTACTATTAGACGTTTCATTGGGAATACCCATCCAGACACTTGCCAGAATCTCCCTGCATTTTTTCAGCCTGGCAATTCCACAAGATACCAAAAATCTGAGATCATCAAAAGACACAGGTACTGCTAAACAACTGCCAGGTATTTTACTGAGGTTAATTATTGCTCAGTGCTCCTCTCCTCCAACGGTGACTTCTGAACACTGCCTGCTTTTTCATCAACACGATTTAACAAATCCTGCAAGACGACTCACATAGCTACCCTGGGAACTAATAACAGGTCTGGAAAAACCCAAACATACTGCTCTACTTCTCCCACTCTTCAATTTTCAGTGACAGAAGGGAGTATAAATTGTACTTAATTACAAAATTGTCAGTTCAGTCCTTGAGTCAGTAAATCATGATTTTACCATTTCTCCCCATTCTCCCCTCTCTCCAGGAATGCACACTTACAGCACTAATTCTCATCTCCAGAGAAGGGTGTCTTCTCCCCTTTCTTCCACCTTGCTCATACAGGAGTATCACAGCATACAGCACATGCTGCAGTCGAGAGAGCCACAATACCCAGAGTATCCCCAGACCACTTCAGAAGGCTTTAAACTTCTGCCCTTCTTGTTATTCAGCCCAACCTTTTATATTCCTCATCCTACATGCTTTACACCTGCGTGCCCTCTGCTCCCTTTGGTGGTTGGTCAGTGCCCCTGGGCACTCCATGGCTCATTGCTGTCAATGCTGCTCACCTGCTGCTCACAGCTGCAGCTCATTGGGGATGAGGCTCCCCCAGCCCCACCCCAATCACCACAAACTGTGTGCCTACAGGGAGAGCAAATCCTGCCTCCCCATCTCACACTCTTCCTCCAGAGTCTCAGCTCCTCACTAGCACAAATTATCAATCCCACTCCTTTGGCCAGTCACCAGCCCCTGCTTTGTGGGGATCAGCCACGACTTTGTGAGAGATGCAACAGAAGAAACAAAATGTGGATGTCCCAGCACGAGGTCCAAGAAGTCATGATTCCAGCTCTTCAAGGTCAACCCTGGAATTACTGCATTTCCTGTGGATCTCCTGTGATGCTGTAGGACAAGTAGGTCCCAGGTGCCTATCTCCTGAACTTATACTTGCAGAGCTTGCCTTTTGTATTTGGTTTTAAATATGCTGAAAGACTTTAAAATATTTAAAACTTTGTGATTTCAAATCCCATATTACCCAAAACAACTTGGTTCATTTTTTTATATACAAAGCAGACAGAGGAAGTTGAGATAATCCCTCCTTTTTTCCCTACTCTTAAACATGTCCACACTTACTTTCTGAATGGGAATTAACATTTTATGTCTGACTAAACACAATTAGAAAAAAATAAGTCTTAATAAATAATGGAAGAAAAAATTTCAAAGTCAATCTACAACCATCTTCTTTCTTTATGGCCCCTTTAAAGATGTTTTTAAATATGCAATCAATTTTGAGTTCTAAAACTTAAATTCTCACCTTGAAACTGTTAAAAAAACACCTTTAAAGCCTAACACATGCTCACTGACTGCAGCTGGAGGAATACAGAAGAGCAGATGCTAATAGGAAAGAAAACTCCAAACCTAAAATTTTATTAACTGTGCAAGCTGTGATGAAGCTTTTGAGTTCATCAATCTGCTCAGTTTCAAGATAAAGTGCACCTCTGTAGCTGCACATGTTCATCTTGAAAACAAATGCCAAGCTCAACAACCAAATCTGCCTTTTCCCATCTTTGTAGTATCACAAAAATCTAAGTACAAAGCTCTGCATTATCTGAAGCCATTTGAAGACTACATAGGTTCCTCAGATTTCCATTCTCAACTTTTAATTACATGTAAAGAAAATACATCTTCATAGCACTTGTCACAATGAAGTACATTCCATTGCATTCTTGTCATGGACACTTTATATGACACAAAATTCACATATAGCAATAGTAAGAATGAAGTATTTTCTGGTAAGCAAGATATCCAAGAGACAACTGAATGCTCAGAAATAATTATTTTCATATTATAAAGGATATGTACTTCCATCAGAATAAGGATTTCCCAGATGCATGATGGAGGTCATTTGCCAAAACAAGTATTTAATGGTAATCTATAAATTCACCCCCAAATAAATAAAGAAAAAACTTAGCACACTACTTAAAGAATTCATCCATGTGTAAAATACTAGCAGATTTTAAATCAGCCAAGCAACCTCACAGGGGCAGAGCCAATTTTTCTCATGTTTACAAAGAAGTGCAGTGTAGTAATCAAAGGTTTTACTCAAGGAAGAACTAAAGTCTTCAAACATGATGAAATGAAACAGAAACTCCCACTTGGTTTTAGCTTCTGCTTTACAGAAGGTAATTTCCTGTTTGATTTTGCACTCTTGACTAACACGGTTAGGCATACTATGCTTTATTTCAAATCTGAGAAAACTTGGAAAGCATACATTTTATTGGAGAAACTGTACAGTTTAAGGTTTAAAATCAGCAATTAGAAGTCCCCATGGAAGACAAATGTCTTTAAATGGTGACTGAACAAGGGGAAACTCTATAAAGACAAAAAAGCTGTTTGTAAAGTAGAGAAAGAGTGAAAAAACCTTCCAGCAGCTACCAGGACCCCAGTTATTCCCCTTGAGCAGTCTGCCCAGCTGTTTACCTCCCTCTGTGTGGCACAGATAAATACTTATAAAAGTGTCAGCTCTACATTGTCCAGCCAGTCACAAGAACTGCTGGTATAAAGAACAACCAGAGTTCCTATCAGAGTTCACACATCGCCTTTAAAGCACAAAAGGAGGCAATATTTAAACTGAGAAGGAAGAAAACACAAAGTAATGGTACCTGCTGCACACATCAAAACAGATGAAGAAACACTCATCCTACTGTCGTGAGTGGTGTTCATGCTGATTTCTGAAACTTTGAACAAAATTATGTTGCTAAATTACCTTCTCACTTCCCTCACAATAGCAGCATAGTGGAAAAAAGAAATTAGCAAACACCACTACAAGACATTATTGATTACAAATAGTTTTCATCTCCAACAAGCACTGAGGTGATATGCATTTTATTAGCCTCCTCTTCTAAACAATAATAAAATTACGTGTACCACTGCAAGCTATCATTTTTATATACACTAATGTATGTAAAAAACTTATTCAACTCAAACTCATTCAACTCTACAGTTTTAATCAAAGGGATGTTTGAGATATGTATTTTTTTATTTTTAGGAATAAAGGCATTTTACGTGACACGGATTGTTTCACTTTGGTATTTTAAATACATAATCCAACACTTCTCACTGCCACATGTACATCTTACTTCTTGCCAAAAAACAGAAAGTGACTTGACTCATCCACCTACAGCATCTCCAGTGAAAAAGAGTAAACCTCCCAAAGGGCAGAAGAAGAGCAGAGGGGTGGTCAAACTTCCTACAGGGAGATATTGGAATAAAACTGATTATATGTTTAAAAAGAACCTTTCTATCACAGTTACCCCCAAACATTAACTCTTAAACACCTCTAGGACAAAGTTGCAAAATGGCTAGGAATTACCAGGACACACAAGCAGTCTCATGACTAATTACCATAACACCTCTTCAGGGGGGTGCTGGAAGATATACACCAGTATTTGAAGGCTCAGGTCCACTACCTTTCCATGGTTTACTATTAATTAAGCTCGCTGTCAGCAATCTCCTGTAAACTAATTTTTAAACATGTTTATCACAAGGAAAACAAATCCATAACTCTCAAAGTTAGTTTTTATTATCACTGATAAATGAAAGCAGTAACATTTTAAAACTCATCACATCAGAAAAACACCCCTCCCCACACACATTAGTTGAACTCAGATTAAGCCTCCTGAACACAGTCAGTCAAACAGGACATAGCTCACCTTGACAATCAAACTACTTTTCCCTCGAGGACTCAGTGTTGTGAGAAATTCTTCAATTCCAACTTGCATTTTAAAAATTAAGATGACTACTACTACATCCAACATATACTTTATTTTTTTTTCTACTTTTCATATTTTACACATTTGATTTTAAGCCTGGGGAGTGCTGGTAGCACAGTACCATCAATCCATCTTCTCAACACAACAAGAATGAGCTTTACTCTAGCCATACAAAGCCATCATGGGTGCCATTCTGGAAGGCAGTGAGTGCCCTCACCTCCCATTGATGTCAGACCACATAATGTTTCAAGTATTGAGGTCTATTGTTCAGTCCATTTCTCCCCCATCTTTTGAGGTCCTGCCATATATTCATTAGAAAAGGCCATACACTACACTACACTGAAATAAAACAAAACCTAAGACCCCCAAGCATTTGCATTTACAGAACTCTTCCCATCCACAGCATATTCAACTAAGGGCAGAGTACACAGTGCAACCACACATGCAAGGACTATTTTCCAGACAGAAGCAGCTCTTAAATGGCTTTGTTTTCTTAAAGAAATTGTATCATTTGTAAGAGTCAGGAAGCCCTTCCAAAGCATTTCCTTATGTAAATAGGTAGTGACACTGTAAATCCTGAATCCAGTAACAACAGCAGAGAGACCCCACATTTCTGAATCAGTCCACTTGGTCACGCTGGATAAAAATACCTACACATCACTTTAATACAGAATTACCATTTACTCCAATTTTTCATTTAGAAACAGAGCTGCACTTGCAAGACCTTATGTACTGTCACCTATAGTAATTTCAAAGCTTTGGTTTGTACACATGAAAGTAGGCTGTGACTTGTTTTGGAGGCAGTAGAATAGGGAAAGACCTGCGGATCAAAGCCCAACTTACTTAAGGAGGTGTTTTACATCCAAAATCTTCTCGTCTGGATTTGCAGTTAAATCAATGTTCTAACCTGTTATAATCAATGTTCTTCCCTGTTCCAACCGACAAGAAGAATTACAACAATATAGCCTCAAACAAACACATGGCTGTCCAGAGAGAGAGAGTTACAATATTTACTCAAAGGCACATCTGCTGGAGTTCTGCCCGCCGGCCAACTCCGGCAGAGCGGCTGCACGGGGGAGTCTCAGTTCTGCCCGGTCAAGAAGCGGCTGTGTAACACCACCGGCGCTGGTGCTCAAGGGAGAAAAGCCCTTTCGGGTTCGGTTTTCCCGAGTCCCCAGACGACAGCCGACTTTGGGGAACGGCAGCAGCCGCAAGAACCAGGCTAGGTTGGCCTCCCCAAAGGGCAATGCGCAGCATCCGCGGCACCTCTCGGGGACCAGTACCAGCGCTCCCGCCAGGAGAGAAAGCGAAAGGGTCGGAAGCAGAAAACAAGCATCGAGAGCCCAAGAGCAAACACGGGAGAGTTTTATTCTCCACCGGAAAAGGAGGACCCCCGCCCGCTCCCTTCCCACCTTCGGGCGGGGGGCCCCGAGGGGCCCGCGCTGCCCCGGCGGGGCTGGGCGGGGGCAGCCGCTGCCCTCCTCCCGCTCCCGCCCC
>JAYDZK010000271.1:11141667-11158552 GCA_034509185.1 Euphonia xanthogaster | reverse complement strand
GGCCCCCGTGCGGCGCCGAGCGGGGCGGGCCCGGGAGGGACCCGCGGCGCGGCCTGCCGGAGGATCGCCGCTCCTCCCTCCGGGGCTCCGCCGGGCCAGGACGGGGTGCCCAGCCCGGGTGTCTCGGCGGCGAGACAAAGGCGGCGCTGCCGCGTTGGTGACGGGCCGGGGCCGGGTGGGCCGTGCCGCTGCCCTCTCCCGAAGGCGGGAGCGGCCGCCTGTTGAGGCTGCCGAACTCGGCTCCGGGCGGCAGCTTCAGGCGTCGAGATTTATTTCGTTCTAAACCGGGAAAAGCTAAACGTCAAAATAGTAACAGACTGCTTACGGGCTTTGGCCATTAGAATTTGCAAAAACAAAAGTTTGCAAAGGAGATCCAAACACTAGTAATAACGGCTGGCTCATCTTCCTTGTAAATTTCTTCAGCGTTTCATGAATGACCAGAGAGCAGGTAATTGACGAATAGAGTACAGATGTGTCCGTAGTCAGCCGTAGCAGGAGGACGCAATTGTTTAGCAAAGAAATAGGAGAGTAATTCTGTGTCAAAGTAAACGGGCTGCCAACATCACTTGCGCCCAATGTTAGCTTAATTTGCAAACAGACTGAAGAATGACCACGAGCAGTTCTCATCTCAAATTCACATTTCATACGTTTCAGTTACACTGAAAGGGCTTTACTGGTAGTGGTGGTAACCCAGTTATATCAAGAAGGAACCGCAATTAGCTGACAGTCTCCGGTCCAACCAACCCCGTGGTTTATTTAGTGTCCAGAGACCTGGACTCAGTGAGGTACAAGGGACAGCCTTTGTTCCCTAAAATTTCCTGTTAACACACCCACTGGGAGAATTTGGGTCCTGAACTGAGTTTCAAGCCACTTTATATAGCTCAGTAGATGATGATTTCTCTCATGTAAAAACATCTTGGGTTACATGCAATTGTGCTATGACAGAGAATAAGAGAAGTTAGGGATTGTTCTTGACCTTAAGTCATTATTTACAACAATACTTGAAACTATGGGGTGATTTTGAAATAAATATTTTCACTTTTGGTCCATTCATTTTTATTTAATGTTCTTGTAGACTAATTTCTTCTAATTTTGCATCCATTTTTTTTCAACAAATTTCTTTGCTATACCTTTGTTGTCTAATGACTAATGTTACAAATTCCTGCAAACTATGTTGGTTCTAGTCTATTTGAATTTATCAGAAAATCTGCCTATTTCTCTCTAGTTAAATTGGGCAGTTTTGCAGGTCAAGTTAATTGCAGATTCCACAAGTGCTAGCTAACCAGTGTGCATCAATTGCTGGCCTCACAGCACAGGTGAGAAGTGAAAGCTGCCTGGTGTCATCCACTTGAGCAGACCTCCCTTGGCCAGGGCCATGGCAGGGCCCTCTGTGCCTGCCACAGGACACTGTGCAATGGAAAGCTTTTGGAAGGCACATGCACGGGAAGACTGAAGAAAGGGTGCACAAGTTATTGAAATATCTCCTTTTTTTTAAGACTTTCTAACCTCAGCTAATCTCCTTTAACAATGTTATTTTACTGCGTATGTGCTTAAAGAGTTTCCTGTAAAGGAAAGGAAACATGCCATGAAATTTCATTACGAGGCATTATGAGCCCTGCTTTAGGTCGATGCAGCAGTTCTCTGCTACTTGACATAACAAAGACAGTCTTGACATCCATCCTCTTCCCCACTGGGCACTGAAGAGCACCTTTCACCAGGGGTTGCAGTAACACAGGAATGGCAGGGTTCAGGCAGGGCATAACTTGGCTATTTCAAAACCTAGAGGGAAGTGGTGGCTCCTAGAGGGAAGGGTACTGCTACTCCTGCCTCTTCCAGAAGTGTGTCTTAGTCCTTTGCCTTCTCTTCAAAATAAAACACTCATCTTCTCATCATGCCTTACCTGCCCCACCTTTTGCCTGCAGATCCACATTGTCTATTGCCCTTCTCAAGCAGTGCCAGGCAGCAGGTAAATCTCTGTTGTACCACGTTTCTTTCTTTTTGGAAATGCAGTTTCTACCTTTTTGTCCTATCTAAGTCTCTAATGCTCCATTTGTCTTGCAAATGTCAAGTCTGCTTTCAGAAAAATTCAAATAAATTTCTCATTGCACAAATGTCTCTTCCATGGGTCTAGCTGTCAGACCCTTGCCTGTATAAGAGAGGGATCTTGCTGTTACCTCTGTTACCTAACTCAGTGTAGACCTTCTCTAGCAAGTGCACGGAAAGTTTCCATATGGGTATACTTTGAAGACTCAAATTATTAAATGGATGCAAATTCATTATGCCAAAAGTTTATACAGCGACCCAAATTCAGATCACTACAGTATCCCAGAATGCTGGTATTTTCTGATAGGACACCCTTCAGATATATCCAGGCTTTAAAACAGGCTTCCTATACTCATTCTAATGGAACTTTTCATTGGACAATAGTCTTCTGTGCAAAATTAGTTGTCACTCCTCAAACATTTCCTGCTCTGCACCTGCCTCCTTACTGCTGCCCAAGTCACAGCAGCAGCAGCAGCTCTGCTGCTGTAGGTTTCCTGGTAAATCCCCTCCTCAAAATCCTTAGTTTGAACCAATCACATATTCTAATGGCCAAAACCAGAGGGTTTTCTTTAAGATTAGAGGATTTTAAAATTAAATTTAAATACATGGGAGACATTTCAGTAGCTTTTTGGTATTGGAGCCCTTGGGATACAGATCTTGAGGCTCCAGTGGCAGTCGTGTGTCCCAGAAATGGCTTAGTAATGAAAACTATGCTTCTCATGTAATCATATCATTCAAACCATCATATGATGGTTTAGAGAAAAATATTGAGAGATTTACCATAAGTTAATGGAAGGAAGGTTATGCAATCTCCAAGACAGGCATATGAAAAATACAAGAAATCACCAAGTTAAGATTAGAGCTCTTTAGGTACAAGGTGAACACCACAGAGACTTTGTGACGGGTGTAACACAAAACACTAGCAGCTAAGCAGCTCTCAACAGCAGCTTATTTTTCCCTATTAATCTAACTGATAGACAATTAGGATAGGAAGGTGCTGGTTTAATGTGCCAGCAGATCAAAGGATCTCATTTAGCTATGAAAAAAACCCCAAACCATAATGTGAGCTGTCTGAGCAGTGCCCAGGGAAAATATTTCAGCTGGCAGTATCGTATCCAGGAATGGGCTATGCCCATAAATTCTGAGATCCTCAGAGTTCCTGCTGCAGCTGCAGACTGAGGGAGCTGCTGTTGGACACTCACAGAAGCACTAGGATCATTTATCTTCCCAAAAACGTGTAACTGTGAACTTCAGGAAATGGTTTAGCTCTTTCTTCACTGAACTTGTGTGACATACCATATGAGGGAAAGCAGACCAGAGGATTATATTGGCACTTTTTTTCCCTTTTTTTGTTTTGGTTTTTTTTTTTCTGTAGCCATAAAACCTACCAGTCACTTCATCTTTACTGCACTAGGCTGTTTTCAGATAAAAATTATTACGGTCTTTTCCCACTCTGGGCAAATTAAACTGAAGATGAGACAGTTATTTCAGTCATCTTCAAAAAGCTTCAACAGAAAGAAAACTATTTGCTGAAGGTTTTAGATTCCCCCCTGGGCTGTTCAAAAAGCAAATAAAAAAGTTGTTTTACTTAATCAACTTCTAAGAAGAGAAAGAAAAGGCCTTCCTCAAGGGCAGAATAGCTGGCAGGAAGGGTGTTTGTTTGTTTGGGGTGAGGAGGGGGAGAAGAAAAGGGTAGGTAAATCGCCTCCTCCTGGAGCTGTGAATACACACAATCACTTCTGTTTCTCAGACAACTGCTTCCAAAAACAGGCAGCAAAAGAAAACCAGAAACCCTATGTAGGCACATTGGTGGCAGTCCTGCAGGGGCGTAAAAATTTCAGCTTTTGTCGGGAAGACACTCTGCAAGCAAATCCCCAGTACCCATCTGCTTAGAACAGACCAGGGGCATGATTTAATTTTCTTTGGGAGACTGAGCTGGCTTGTGATGTGGTTAACTTCCATAAGCAAGCAGATGTTAAACAGCTCATTTGAAAGCTGTTGCTTGCAGCTTGTTATTGGTTCAGTTTCTAGGTCACTTTTCAAGTCAAGGCAAAAGATTATTTATACCAATCATTTGCTTCTTTTAGCACTAACAGGGAGATAAAAGCAAATGGGTGCCCTAAACATCCATGGGCATTTAAGCCATGCAAAAACTGGGAGCTCGTAGAAAGAAAACCCAAACTGCAGTTGAAGAAGGTAGTCAAATATAATAGTAAAGATTCCAGAGAATGCCTCAGCACATTTCACCATCTTCATTGGTTTTGTCAGCAATGAGTATTTTCAAATGCAATTTGAATCTAAAGGCCCTTGAAGAAGCAAAAGCATTTCCTTATGCTCCATAACTTAGCAGTGCAAAGAATGACAGATGTACTTTTCACAGCAAGTAGTTGCCTGCTCACTGAGGTACAAGGGTTTAAGAGCTGAATCCATGTCAATTACAAGGAAAGTTTTCGAGGGACTCCAGGGGCAGTGCTTTGATGATGGCACAACTGAAGTCAAACAAAATGGCTCCAGAAAAGTCAATATCCCTCAAAAATACCAGGGTAGTCCAAGTTTGTAGTCCAAGCCCAAAGAGCTCCCTGAGGAAATGGAGAGAGGTGTGCATGCAAATGTGGTTCTCTCTCTAGATGCTGTGCAACACCTGTCTTGCCACACATGCCTGAAGAGCTCATCTCACAGCTCATTTAATTTGCAATGCTTAAGCCAAGGGGATAACAGAGGTGGCAGCCCATTTCCTAAAAAAACCCCAGAACCCAGCACATCCACATTTGGGAACAGACCAATACTTAGACGTGGTTGAACTGCAGAAGTTCCTCATGCATGGAAAGAGAAACAGGATTGTAGGGAGCTGGAAAGGATTATTATTGCTTCATAATAAATGCTCTAGCATTCTGAATTCATCTGGTTTACAATATAGGAGAAGCATTTCTAGTGTACTTTCATGAATTTTGCAGTTTTACAAATGCCTGTGAAAACCAGACAAAGGTAGATGGTCAGAATTGAAAAATTCGCAGCAAATTGTGTGTCATACTCATAGCTAAGACTTGAACTGCTACTTAACACTGATACATGGGTTTCTGTTTACAGAAATACTGCATAAATTCGATATGCTTCTGATAGGAGAAGAAAGTTTTGCTTTTAATATTGCAGGATATTTCTTGGGCAGGAGAGGGAAATGATTTTTGTAGGAGGAAAACACAACATTGGGATGACAGTGAGAATAAAGTCAAAGAGCAACCCTTGTACAACTTGCTGTAGTCAATTTGCTCAGACAAAGCAGACCATGGACCAAGATGAAACTTAAGACTGAAGGGTGGTTAAAATGACAAAAATCCTGGACTTAACTAAAATCAGTTCTGAAAACAGTAACAAATGTGAAATGAAGTAACTCCTAAATTACACTCTCATTTGAAAGGCAAAAGTACTACAGTCTCTGCTTCAGCCTACGTGCCTTGGAGGGATGCAAAAGCCATCAGAGAGTTCTAGAATGAAATAATGTCTCAGCTTGGCACAGTGGCAGCTGCATTACCAGCTTCCACAAGGTTTGGTCATCCAGTTTAAAACAAATTACAGATCTTCAACCTATCTTGTATTTTTCTCATACATAACACAAATGTAAAAGTTAAACATTCAGCAGTTCAAGTTAGTATTTTTAAAAGAAAAACAGCACAAAAATAATGTAGAACTTTAATTTCTATAAATACCAAGATTTGTCAGAATTGAACAACAAAAAAAAAACAACTCCCAAAACAAATAGCAAATCCCCACCTCCATACTAAATGGGAAAGAGCATATCCAGCACAGCCTAGAGTAAGGAGAAACATCTGAGACAAAGTCCTGAGTGGCACAGAAGCCTTAAAAAGAATTTAGGTTAAAATGATTCTTTTTGATTCAAGTCTGCAGCAATGATATTTAGAGAAGTGCTGTTCAACTGTTTGAAACTTATATAGATGGATTAACTGGTGGGAGTCTGATGGATAGAAATACTTAATATAATGCATATATCAAAGCTCATCCAGTTCTGCTGAGTTCTCTAATTGGTTTCCAGGGGATTTGGATTAAGCCCCAGTTTGGTAATAAAAAGACTATGCAAAAGAATAACCAAACTAAGAAGTCTCCAAATCTGCTAGGGATATTCCATGAAGGATAAATACACTTCATCAGTAAGGCAAGCCTAATATTATCCTTTTTACCACGGGCTATTTGTACTTCTAGAATTTTTTTCCCCTTAACTCACCTTCAGAGCAGCCACCCTCCCCTTTCAGGATCATTAATGGCAGCCTAGAGCTTCACTGCCCTCTCCTTTTCCAGCTGAAGTCAGGGTCTGCCTTGCAGCTGACTTCAACAGCACCAACTATTAGCCTTTTTGACTTTCTTTAGAAGATGAAGGAATGAAAAGAACTATACACAGCAGATGCTAATCACACTCTTTAATCCCCACATCCTGCCAATGTTATTTGCTAAGTACTCCTTATAACATGTATGTTCTCACAAGCATAGTCCCTTCACTCACCTTGATGATTCTCTCGTCTCCTCTCACAACCATATTGCTCAGGTGAGACTGTTCTAATTTAACAGTCTTTAAAGACTGAATCTAAAGTACAGAGTCAAAAGATTTCCCCAGGTCTTTCTAAGTCTGTGGAAGCAACAGTTCACTGATTCTACATTTGCCAGCTCCTTCCCAAGCTGCTGTGCTGCTCATCCTTCCCTATGCTTATTTTCAACAGAATACATACAAACACAAGCAAGGCAGAAGATATTTGAGCCAGCTAAGTAGGAAGGCTGAAGAAGAAAGCAGAAACAGGCTAAAGACAAATGTAAGTGGAGATCTAAAGGCCTGAATACAGTTTTTAGTGCTTACAAAGAGCCACATGAAGCAGGAATGCTTTTCATTTCAGTTTAAAGTACAAATATATTACCTTAAATAATAAGGTCATTTTTTTTTAAGTTATTTGACCATAGCTGTAATTTTGATGGCAGTAGATTTCCACATCCAGATGTGCTGAGGAGATGTTTCTTCCTTGAGTGGTTTAATTATCCTCCAGGCAAGTGTTCACAGTAACCTTGCATGGCTGAGCTGAATCCAGCCAGTGGCACAGTATGGTTGACATAGCACTGCTGCAGGGAAGCAGTGTCACCAGCAGTGACAGTCACTACGGGTCCAGAAAGGAGGAATCTGTGGGAGAAACAAGGACAAGGACACAGAAATAAATGCAAAGGGAACTAGAAAATGCACAGCAGTAGCATAAGTCAGAAGAACTATGTATCTTCTGAAAAATAAAAGTTTAAAGAAAGTCTCTGATGTAACTGGAAAATATTTGCATGAATGGAAAATCTGGAAGAATGGCATATGGGCAAGGGAGCAAGTTACTGTGTGGGCTTGTCAAGGTACCTACACATACAGGAGACATTTTAGCATCACTGAATTGGAAAAGTGCAGGCATCAGGGCAGAGTCAGGGGTGAGGTGGGTCCTTCCTTCCCATGAAAGAGATCCCTTACCCACTGTGCCCTACAGAAATGAGTCACACACTGTCCCTGCTTCAAGCCCGCACCATGACACAGCCAGAGCCATCCCTATCACTCTGAGCACCATCAGCAGTTTACCATGGGGATGCTGTCAATCAACCTGAGCCAAAGAATCCCCTCCCTGTGACACATCAGGATGAATCACACCACACTAATTAATTCCCAGAAACCAATGAACCCTGGAATCATAAATCAAGAAAAGTAACTTCAAAGTCTCACAACTAATTCTGGCCTTTTCTGGGACTTGTGAAGTTTACCAGCACAATTTCACCATTGCTTTTGCATTTCTTGGCAGTTAATCTTCTTTATTTTGCTCCTAAAAAATCTATATAATTTAACATATAAAAGGGATGCCCACTGAGAAAATTGTCATATGTATCAAAAGATTAGGCAAGCAACCTACACTTTCACAAAAAGGAGAAAAATAGGCCTGTGGTTAATAATCCAGGTACCTGCTGCTTCTGCAACAGCTTCATTTCACTGTCTCCACCTGACAAAACACCTCTGTTATGGAGGAGAACTTGGTATGAAATCTTGAGGGATACACCTCAAGACACAGCTTTCTGTGGATCCTGAAAGCCACTGTGAGAAAAGCACCTGCATGTCCTCTTTTACCCATTCCTCTGCACTTCCTGGTTCTGAAACCAACATAAAAATTAAGACAGTTTGCACTGAGTGTCTGCCACCACAGGGCTACGAT
The DNA here is from genome assembly GCA_034509185.1 of Euphonia xanthogaster. Lineage (NCBI taxonomy): Eukaryota > Metazoa > Chordata > Aves > Passeriformes > Fringillidae > Euphonia > Euphonia xanthogaster. Next base: position 11,150,282 of record JAYDZK010000271.1, on the reverse strand, counting down.
CAACAGCAACACAGAATAGCTTTCCTTCACAGACTTCCCTGAATTACCTGTCTGCTCTTCGTAGATGTTGTCACCTCTCTTCTAGGAAGACACACAGAAGGAACTGATGTAACTTGTAATTGAAAGTAATTGATGTAATTTCTGTCTCTTGTCCTAGTAGCACGACTTACATATTATTAAAAATACCCCAGCTAAGGATTTTCCAGGAATATTTCTGATTTAACTGGAGGTATTAACACATTTTAAAAGATTCCTATTTGCCTGCTAATTATAGTTACAATCCTCCACATGAGCTGTACCAGAACCCATCATGAACAGCAGTTTTTACACTTAACAGTAGCAATCACTGTAATTCAGCAGCTGTAATTATGCACAGTTGGTTGAAAGAGCTTTATAACTAAACAGATACAATACCTGAAGGAATTAATTCAGGGTTACTGCTCATTATTAACAGTCATCTACAAAATTAATGATGATTTAACTATCATTTGTCACAGCCACTAAGAGCAATCCCCAGGACAAATGACAAAATCTTAGTTCTCAGGAATGAATGAATACCTGTCCTTTTCCCAGCTATTTCCATTACTTCACCAGGACTCCTTAAAGAGATTACGAGTATCTGTGTGTCACTTTACCCAGCTGCCATCTCTGTCTCTTCCCCAAGCAGACCTGAATTTCTACTCTGCTTCCACACACACTTGCTTATTTCTGCATTTCCTGTCTTCTCAGCTTTTTTCCCTCTATCCTCAACACCTGCAGAAACCACCAGATTCCTGTACAACATCAGCCCTATCTACTGCCCCTGCTTCCAAAAGGAGCATGCAATGATTGCTGGTCCTGAAGGCTTGGGCTCACAGGACAGACCCTTTGGATGAAGAAACACCTTTCAACATCTGATGCACACAGAAGTCACAGTGGTGGTTAAAGCAATGCAGTATCAGAGCAGCTCAAGAACCCCTAAGCACAGCCAGCCAATGCCAGGTTCTCACAATTCCAACAGGACCTAACAAACTACAGGCACCCTCCTAGCTTTCAGACATTCAAGTGGAAGTCATCTTGCATAAATCTTGCTGGTTGCAGCTGTCTATACACAAAGACCACCTGTTTCATATTATTTTCAACCCTAACCGTTGGTCTCTTGGATCAATAGCATCACCTTCAAGTGTTTTTAATACAGCCTTGCCTTGGAGCTGTGCAGCAGCTGAAGGATGTGAGACACTCCCAAGGCAGCTGCCAGAACTTCACACTTCAGAGCGGCTCTGGGAGCTGCATTTCAGCGCCCCTGGAAAGACTGAATGCAGACTGGAACAATCTTGGCTGCACGGAAAATGCTGCTGCAAAAGACATGTCCCCACTCACTGCAGATTGCTGCTCTACCACTTTGCAGGAGTAGCTCATGACACTCTTTTGGGAATGACTGTAGCCTTTACTGAAGTACTGCTTCTTGGTTGTTTGTTTTTTAAGCCAGATAAACAAATAATATGAAAGTGAAAATTTTACTAATTAATGAAAAAGGACATGTGGACTCTGCTCTCTCCCTCTTATGAAAATACAGTCCCTTCATCTCCTTCCTTATGTACATAATTTTAATAGATAACTTTCCCTCTCATAGTTACATTTTAGTCCTGATATTGCAAAAAAACCCATTTTCAACAGAAAATATAACAAAGCTACCCAATACCTCCTTCCTCAAAAGAAAATGCTGCTCTCTAGTGGGAGATGATGGTATGATCTAATTCCATTAGAAGTAATGTTATACAATTTTCATTTTATCAGTCACAAGAAACTTTGACTCATTTTCAAAAGCACTGAAACACCAAAGTAGCAGGGCTTGTTTGTTTTTTATGAGTCTTTTGGATTGGCCTGTGAGATTTTGGTATTCATTCTTCAAGATAAACTTGCTATGCATTTATATCAGTACCATAATCACATCCAAATAACCTGCTAAGTAATGGTGCATTAAAATATTAACATATCTTTTAATTTGGCCCCTTTCAGTTTTCTGTTTTTCTGTTCTTAAGACAATATAATAATAAGCCAATTGTTTTGGGGTTTTTTTGAACCTATTGAGTTACCAACAGACTTTCCTAGGTCTGGATACAAAGCTTAGCCAACGACTTTGAAGATGGGTTAGTTACCTGCACAGAATAATTTAGGCAAATATGTGAAAACTATGAAAATCTGTATCCTGTTTGCTATGGGTTTCTAAAGACATTGCTGTCTACAGGCACAGTGATACAAAACTGAGGCATTCCAGTTGCAGTGATTCCTTCAACTTCTACTCAAACAGTGAAAAATGAAAAATGCTCAGACATCAAGGAGTCTGTCCTGAAACAGCCAATTTTTTTCTTCTGGTAGTTAATTTATAAAACACAGCATTCATATGCTTTCCTTTGCTTTTTTTCTTTAAGCATAGATAAGCAAAAAAGGGAATAGTGCTCTAAACTAAATTTCTTCAAGTTATGGACCAAAGCAGCACAGTTCTGGATTTACTTCCAACTTTCCATAGTCATAACAGAAAACCTATTTAGCACAGGCAGCTGTTTTCTTCTCTCTCTGCAGATAAGAGATGTGTGTGAAGCAGTTTCCTGATAAACACACCAAGAAAGTACTTCATTAATTAAGAAGTCTAAATTTATTAAAAAAAAAATGGAAAAAATGAAATGAGGATATGGATATTCAAAAACAAATTTATTTCTTGAAACTTTACACTTCACTAATTTCAATCAGCACATTAAGGGGAAAACAGAGGAAAATGTGAAAAATAGTGTTTCCTTTTAAAAATTAAACCCAAACTAAAGCTAAAAATTTTAACCAAAATGCAAATTTTAATATTTTCAAGTTTCATTTCTTGACTGTTAAAACTGATGCTTAAAAAAGCTGCTTATGAGTGAAAGCCAACAGCTAATTTGTTTACTGACTGTACAGAGAGCTCAAACAATAATTACTAATTCAGAGTGCTCTTGTAAACAATCTATTTTTGGTTGAAACACTCATGAGGCTCAGAGGATACTCTAAGGACAAGACATAGTGGCTTTAAGCAAGATAGGTTTTATATTACTTAGTCATTTATGTTGTAAATACCTGAGATTTAAGCTTAATAATTCTCTTTTGTCTTACTAACTACACAAAGAAATGGAGGTCAGCTTATCCATAAATTATGCAGAAATAGAATACACCCATAAATAAACACAAGGTTCACACTTTCTTTACCTCTGCCTCTTGTCATTGTCATATTTAAGACAATTACAAGAGATGTAATTTTAGTCTTAATTTTTAAACATACAAGAGAGTGAACTCAGCATTTAAATAGCTCCTTTTTCTATATTTACAAAAACCCAAAAGCAAACCAAACAAAACCTCTGCCCCACCAAACCAACCAACCAACAAAACCCAAAAACCAAAACCAACCAAATAAAAAACCCAACCAACCAAAAATTGGAAAAAGGAAAGATGTGGTTATTTGCTCCAGTACAAACTCCACCCATTTAGATATTGAAAAGAATCTTTATTCACAAAAATGTCAAGCACTATCAGTAGAACTTCCCCTGATAAAACAAAGTACTTAACCACTTTAGGAAAGGTTTATGGGCTTTCTCTCCATGAAGCCTTTACCCATGTTAAATTTATATCTAGACAAAGAAATAGACAAATGAATAAGTGGCAATCTCACTGAGATCACAAAGACAACTTTAATTTATTCTGAAATTTCTATTGCTAAAACAGAGATAGCAAAATATATGTAACTTTTAGAGCAGATAATAAATGCACTACATTCTCCATTTTCACCCTGCCAAAATCTAGGCAAATGTAGATCTTAGCATCACACTGAAAACACAAAAAAATTTGAGAAGAGCTATGTTTAATTTCATATGACATCTTGTCTGCACGGAGGATGAATTAAAAAACAGAGGCACCTGAAGACTTAAACCAATAGATTTACAGTCTCTGAATGTAGCCTTACACTTCTGGAGGACATAAAGACAAATTGCAGCACAAACGTCTTCATTTTCAAATGCTAGAATACTCAGCAGCCTGCTTTTTCTCTGTAAGGGGACAACTTCAGCTTCTTTCTATACTTCATTTCTCTCCAACCTTGACCCATGTCATGAGCACACTGATATTCAAACACTGCTGAGAAAACACTAAGATACTTGCCCTCCATAGCACCACTGTAAAATTAAATATAGTACACTGAAATGATTTGAGATCTATACTCATTCTGGTAACTTCTTCAGTGGACTACAGCTAAGAATATTTCCCAATTATTTCATGGCAATGCATCAAAACAGCACCCCTTAAATTTCCACTTTACATAATAAAATCAAAGTAGGCTGCTCAGATGATCCTGCTCAATCAGGAAACCTTCCCAAAACTAGGACTGCTCTAAGTTACTGATTCCAGCAGTTAACACAGTTGCTGTCATATGAAAAGCTATCTGTAATTTGCAGTATTCTTACAACAGTCTTCTCAGAATTTAGCAGCATCTACAATGTACAGCTTCTTGTAGATATGATCCCAAAACAGAATCCTGGGGAGGAAAATAATTTACTGGATAATAACTCAGGATGAAGAAAAACCCATTAAAACTACCAAAGCAAACAGAAATATTTCAAACACTTTGAACAGTGCTCCTGAACTCACGATGAATTCAACACAGACTCAGTTCCAGCTTTCTGAAGTTCCTGTTCTTAGAAGCTGTAGACTGACCTCTGCAGCTCCTGCTGAAAGGACATTTCCAAAAGCATTCCGGGCAAGCTCACAGAACTCTCCTGCAATTCATTTTTTTAAAATAAGATCTGAATACACGTTAAATAAATACTGTGTTAATGACAGCTTGCACCCACTAAGGGTAACAGAAAAAGCTAACACTATCACATGAAAAAGAAAACCAGGTGAAATCACTTCACATTTGTTGCCACTCTGGTGTACTCTCTCCTTTCAGGGTCTGTACTAACCACGGGTGGTGAACAATTGTGCATTTCTTTTGATATAATTTCACTTTCCAATTCACTTCTGTTGAGACACATAGAACTGATAATACACTTTGCTTAATTTAAATAATGTTTTCTTACTATTTCTTGGTTTGCTACCTTGTTTTCTGTCCAAGTGCTATGTAACAATGGGAATATGAAATTCATTATGATCAAATATCAGAGGCCGCCTGGGAGGGGTTGATTCTTTGTCCGCTTTGTGTAACAGCTTAAAGAGACCTGTTCCAATATTCATTGGAATTCCCATGATGATGCACTCAGAAACACCTAGGAAAAAACCAAACAAACCCAGTGAACATTTGAACATAAGGATTTACAAAACTACTTTCATTTGTCCATTCTGTTTTGTGTTGCCTACAAAACATTGTCACATATAAGGACCAAGGGCTCTTCACTAGACAAAGTAAAATGTTATGGTCATCAGACCAGTATGTTATTTACAGAGTGTTAAATTCTACAGGAAAAACTCAACCTAACCTCAACATCTTCTCCAGGGATGAAAGCTCTTCAGAAGGTTTGTTTTTAGAGAAGACATGTCCCATGCAGTGGCCATAGCAGAAGGTGTAAGGCAAGCTTACTTCATGCTCATTCTCTGACTCAGTGCTAAGGCTTCAGTCAAACCTGGCAGGGCTCCCCTGAAACCTCCCCAAGTTCCCAGTGAGAAAGGCACAGAACTACTTGAGCTGTAACGCTCCTGGCATTTTCACCACTCAAAAAGAGCTTGTTCTGAAGCGAAAGATTGAGTCAGTCCCAATGATTTTTGATGGTTGTAACATTTCCACTGCAATGTGCTGACACATTTATATTCTACCAATGTGCACGACTTTTCCAAAGAACGTTCCACACTCAAAGCAAGCTCTCAGATATCAGTTTCTCAGCATGCTGTTATGAGCTAAATGACATTTTTGCAGGTTCTCAGGAGTATAACTAGATTGTCCTTCACATAAACATTTAAGGAGGTAAAAATAAATAGCTGTACATTTGAATGCGGAAAGGATGAAATAAATTTGCTTAAAATTCTGACTTGATTCACAATTTGAATGTATGCAAATGAAGATTCAGAAAATACTGTGCACAAAGCACTGTTTGAAACTGGCTACACTAAGACCAGCTAGACATACACACAAGTATATCTAGTTAACTAGTTAACTTCTGCATAACACATGCATATTTCTATATTTCATTAGTACCCAGAAACTCCCAATTTCAGCTCTAGGATGGCAGGCATTGCATAAACAGATCTTGAAAAGAGTGAAACCTGCTTTACTTCTTTTCTCCAATTAACCTATTAGACAGACTTTTTAACTATTCAGTCCCAAAATACATGTAGCTTAAATAAGAAGATTATCTGAAAAGAATGGGGGCAAAGGCATTACAAAACTCAAAATTAATTCAATTCCAAATATTTGAGCACATGGCAAAAATACAAAAGAGACAAAGAGAAAGCCAGAAAACTCATTGACTGGGTTTTCTGTTTGCTGTATCCATCTGGGCATTCATACACTTGTGCATATGTAGCCATGTATTTTCCAAATTTACCAAATTCTTTCATGAACTCACTGAGATGATTCGGTGGCTGCTAACGTAGTTAAATTTAAAACTCAGGAACAGATACATTTAAAAAGAAATTTCTAACAACAACTATCTTGTCTGCTGTTAATTAAGTGAACACTGATAAACAAGACTTCTGATTAAAAAACAGAAGATATACAATTTTCATCTATTTAGATTAGAACTAAAAGAAGACATCAAGAACTTGGCCTTTCTGCTTATTTCTAGGTACAAGTGCTAAATGACCTAAGCAATCAGGTAAGAGTATAACCTTCAGCTAGGCTGAGATGAACCTGTTTCCCTACTTCTTATGAAAGAAGGAATGAAAATAAAACCTAAATACTGAGTGAGGTACTAGATCTATTGAACAGTTCTATGTGTTGAAGATAAACAAACTTTCACAATTAAAAAAACAGAATTATTGATAGTGAGACAAATTCCCTAGTACTTCACAAGAGATCTATTCTGATAAGTAAAACCAAATTACTCAAAGTTTACTTTAAGAAACATCCAACAAATATCCAACTGCCTTCAAGATCTCAGTCTGAGATGAGAAGTAGAGAAACACAACAAACTTCTAGGACTCCTAGAATGAATTAGCCTCAAGCCTGAACTTAGCCTCAAGTTTTTGCCATACCAGCTGAACAGGAAGCTTAACAAAGACAAAACTCCAATGCTTTGAAGAGGTTTCACAGATGCTGGGTAAGGACCACAAACTGTAACACACTTTGCAATACCTACCACAAACAGAATCCTTCTGTCCAAAGTAGGCAGCATCAAAGAGATGGTCTGCAGTCTTTTCAAAAGAAGCCAGCATCAACACACTTTCCTTCATTTTTGCCAGTCCAAACCTGGTAATGCCCAGAACTTCACCCTTGATTGATGGAAAAACCCAAAGAGTAAGCCTGAGTAAATAAATATACTATCTACAATACAGTATTGTCATAATACACTGATTCACAGTTGAACATCCTGAAGGTTAATAGTTTGGTAGTAATGAATATTTACATAAAAAAAGGTCATACTTCATATACAATATAAGCTGGTATAAATGGCTAATAGCTCTTGAATAGATCTTGAGTATTGAACAAATTGAAAGAAACATGGCTGGCCATGAGAAAAAAACTCCACAATTATAAACTGGCTGTTGAGCTACAAACTTCAGTGGGGTCTGAGAGCACTATGCTGAATTTACTGCCTATTATCTACAGATAAATTCCACCTCAGCTGCCAGGAAACTACAGAATATGCTCAATCTTCATTTTTTTTTCCACTCTCCAGAAAAAAAAGGTAATGAGCTTTTTAAACTAACTTGACTTGTTTGTTTCTTATTTCTCAGAAACATCCTGATTATATCAGGTTACACACAGAAGGCTAAGTCAGAAGAACAGGCTAAAGAAAGCATGGTAGGAGCCCACCAAGTTTAAAACATGGCACTCTGATGCCCTTTTCTACTGCTGTGCTTCAACTTGACAGGGTCACAGCCCTGGGGACTGCTGCTGCCCAGTACAACAAAGCTCTGTAGTTTGGGAACAAATCACAACTCCACCTATTTCACCCAAATTAAACCCTTGTACTCTGGCAGGCAAACTGCAAAAATCTACACTTCACTAAGTGTACTCAACTCTAAAAACCATATTAGATGTGAAAGACAGAAAATCAATCAGTAAAGAGCAGATGATTTTGTACTAACATGTTGTTTAAGACTGTGCATGTCAGCTGATTCTATGTGTAATGTCTGCATCCTTTGCCTCTCACATATGGTGCAGCTGTTACAAACCACTCCCCATGGGGTTTTCTGCACAGCAAGCCTTAAACTGCATGCATGGCTACCCAAATAGTCGTTTTTCACACCATCATGTTTAGGATTCCTATTTTCAATATGAAATTATCATTCCCTACTCGTTATATCAATTTGTTTTCAGTCAAAATAGATCCGCCCTCCCCCAAAGAACTAGAGTAATTAAGCATTTTGTGTAAAATCTAAATAACACTATTAGGTCAGTACAACTTGGAATTCCTTAAGCCCAGAATTAATTTCCGTCTCCTGAACTAGATCGGAAGAGCTCG
>JAYDZK010000271.1:11114437-11141567 GCA_034509185.1 Euphonia xanthogaster | reverse complement strand
GCCACTAACACAAATTCACTGGCAAGATGAGAAGTTACTATACTTCTCCTGTAAATAAAGCAGGTGTCTGATAAAATCAATTTGTTTAAACAGGCCAAAGTAACATTTTGAAAAACCATAGTACAAACCTTGTAAGTCATTAGATCAGACAGTAACATGACATGTCTCCTGTCAATGCTCATGCCATGGTTGACCATCGTGTACTGAATCTCATTGATAATGGTTGTCCGAGCAGCTTCAATTCCCAAAGTTTTCTCTACCTGCACAAGAGATTGTTACATGACTGTTGCATGTTACAGGCATGAAGAACCAAGTGCTTGGAACAAGCATATTCCTGGAATAAATGCCATCTGATAGCATATTGATATTCCATTTCTATGATTACCCTTTTAACTTCTCCATTTGAAAAATATACATAGAAACAGCTTCTCTGTGGTGAACAGTGATGCCAGGTAATTATTCTCTTGTGTTTATGCATTCTGACATGTATTAGTGGAATCAGGCTTCATTCTATATCAACTGCTGCATCTGAGCACAAACAAGCACTGGTAATAAAGATGCTATGGGGAAAACCCCACAGCACCCATCTAGACATTACCTCATAAGTGTTGTTAGAGGATGTTTTTGTTCCTTTCACTCCATGAGTAGCCATAACAGCTCGTAGATTATCACCTTCAACCAGAAGCTTGTATTTTTCCTTCCCACTTTGTTCATCAACATGAATGACAGCTCGGGAAACCTCTGGTATGCCTTGCACTACAACCTTCACATAAAAAAGAAGCCCTAGTAACTTGGATGTATACAGTAACACAGTGTAAAAGGGTAACACTTACCAGCATCCAAACCTATTGAGAAGGTCTAGTACATTGAGAAAAGGCTCACTCAAAACACATATGAGTAAGATTTCTCTCTCAAATACATTAGTGCAGAACTGACACTGCAGTATAAACCTTACTCACTAGCTACATTTTATGTTTTATGTCAGACATTCCCACACTCTGGTTTGTGTGCCTGAATGGTGGCAGACCCATACAAATGAAGGGGAAATTGCTAACAATAAAGGTTCCCTTATCTCTGTTTTTAAAATCTAGAGTAGAGAGTCTCCTCACAGTAAGCTGCAAAAAAGCCAGATACTGCCATGTGGTTCAATTTTAGATACAGCTGAAAGCAGATGTAACTATTTCATACAACTGCTGCACTTGCAATGCTTCAATAAAGGTTGTAAGGAAAATATCAAAGCTTCCATTTTACTTACAAATATTAGTAAAGGATGGCTTAGTTTCAACAGCAAGGCAGCACCATCACAATCTAAGAGTTACTGATCCAGCCTATGGTCACTGTCAATACTGACAAGAATTATTTCACCTCGCCACCATGGAACTAATTATTACTACTGATTACCTCCCACAAAAGCATGAGCCAGCCTTGGCTTTTACCTTTGGTAGCTCTTCCTTGAGGGACTGCAATACATAATACATGGAACTCTTGCTATTTTCACGAGGGGTCACACACACAACTGCTTCTCCATGGACAGCAACATCCCCAGGCTTCACTCGGAGTTTAGAGACGCAAATCGAGTAGCGCACAGTCTCGGCATTCACCTGTGCCAAAAGGCAACCAGCAAACACCAGGGTTATGGCAGCAGGTATCAACAGGCTCAAATAAATGGAGCCATCATCAACAGATGACACAAAGGAAAAATGTAAGGAAAAAAACCCCAAATATTCTCTTCTAAATTAGTTTATAAATTCATGAAATAGTATCCTACGCTGAGGGTACCAGCCTGTACATTAACCAATGGACAGAAATGGCATCCCTGTGTTTAGGAAAACACAAATGTATGTTCCCTCATTCCAAATAAAGGGGAAATTATCCACTTAGCAAGGAAAACATAAAAGAGACCCTTCCAGATGTAATGTAGCCACACAACATCTTTCATTCACTTCCTTTTTTTAGCCTCCCCTGGTGTGATTACTGGCACAGGATTAAGAGACCCTTCATAACATATCCAAGGTATAATCTGTGTAAGAAGTGAACAACTCACCTCTAATCTCAGTAGTCTAATGCGCTCTAAAGACAGCTTCACTAGGATGAAACAGTCATCTGGAAGAAACACTTCCTCAATATATTCAGAAATCTTTTAAGAGACAAGGACAAAACAATTAGCATGCATAAATGGCTAAAATACCCCATCGCAACTGGCTAATGCATACATTTAAAGCATTAGCAGTAACGCAATTTTCTTACCTCTCCTAACAAAGTTTTCTCAATTCTTCCTTTAACCAGACGGGCAAAATCAGGATCATCATCTTTGTCCAACTGTGCTGTTATAATAGGGGTGCTACAGGAGTAAACACACACACACAAAAGCCCAGGTAGGCAAGTGCTCAGCTAGGGAACAGAGAGCAACTTGAATTACAGCCTGCCTTATGGAATTTATATCTTATCTAGAGCAGTATTCAGCAAGATAAAGAGATCTTCAGCTTCCTAAGGTGTACTTAAGAAAAATTACCATTCAGGTACTTCAGGCTGGTAAAAACAAGCAAACACAGAAATACTAGAGACTGTTTTAATGGCATGTGTTATTCTAGTATTATTTAAGCGTGGCTTCATGCATACCTAGAAATAGGTATGCTTCAAGTGCTGCTAAGCACCAGAGCACTTCACAATAGGTGACAAGTCTAAGGAAATATCATACTTAACAAATAATCACTTTCTTTTATTTGATTGTCTCTGTGGGCTTAAGCATCACAGTTGGGCAGACATCAGATTTTTGTTTTTTGAGTATTTGCATTGAATGGTGTCTAGTATATTGCTCAGGACAGGGAAATGCTATCATGTATTGCAAATTTACCCATCAGGTTTCACTTGGGCAAAGGAAAAAAAACCTCAGCAGATCAAACCAATATTTGTACCTAATAGCCTTTGAAGCATTAATGATTTCTTTGATTCTTGGCACACCCAAAGTAATGTTCATTGAAGCAACACCAGCAAAATGGAAAGTCTTCAGAGTCATCTGTGTGCCAGGCTCACCAATGCTCTGTGCACAAAGAGCTCCTACTGCAGACCCAGGCTCCATCTGTGCCCTGATAAAAAAATAATAGAAAGAGACATGGAACTGAATAAGGTATAAGATCCTAAGCAAACAACAACAGAAACTATTCTGGTAGATATACAAGAAGTTTGTTAATATATTATTTTAGTAAAAAAAAGCAAGACAGAGGTTGAAAGGTCACCAATACTTTAAGACTGATCTCATACAAAGCAAGAAGACACCCTGTCATGTAAGCATTCCACAGATTCAGTATAACTTCCATTACAGATTACAAAATCCTTGTCTTCTTCCTGCTATGCTGGATCTAGTGTTTGATGCTTTCTCCCTTCAGGGAAATCCCATATGCTAACATTTACTTGTTACAGTAAAAGAGATAGTTCACGTCAAAAAATGCCTAAGACAAATGTAAACAAGTAGTTCTAGTAAGGGAAAGCAAAAACTGGTAATTGCTTTAAAGGAGTTAAGTACTTAATAAATTAATGAATTTTCTAGAAGAATAAAACATTAGGAAACAATTGATGCAGGTAGGCCACAAAGAAGAGATCACCCATGGCTGCATTTGAATGTCCAAATCTGAGAAGTCTAAGGAAATGAAATAAATCTCAATGGATAAAGAGATTAAAACATCCACACTAGCATTATCTTGGCAGAAACCAAGAGTAACAAACAAAGGATCCTATGAGTGCATAGTAGACCAAAGAACATTTTCAAACAAAGTGTGATATAACTCCTCAGACTGTAGATCAAGAACAGCTATCAAGATTCACAAGAATTTGAAACTCATCTCTATAGACTTTGTTCTGCATGGACTCATTGAAGCTTTTCAAAAACCTCCTGCAAGAGGGGGAGGAAGGAAACATGTCTGGCAGTGGGTGTAAGAATGTGAAGTGTTTAAACAATATCCTCCCTTACACTGAATCCTACCACTTTTGGCTTTTACCAGCGTCTGCTGTCAAAACACAGTCTGTGGATATAAGTAATGAGTAGCTAAATGCTGAAACTGTGCTTGTTGGTATGATTACTATTACTTCAGAAGGAAGGTGCTTAAACACAAGCAGGTAGCTTTGCATGCTCAAAAAACATAAAATAAAACGAAGCATTTTTTTTACAACGCAAAAGGACACCAAAGTTTGTTAATGAAAGGATCTGATTTTGACTCAAGACAAACGTAAAAATCCCACCTGTTAGATCTCCAGAACTTTTGTGCAAGACTCTGCCTTAACAAGCCCACCTGTAGACAGTGATGGGGCTTTTTTGCATCCTACCTTTGTCTTGCAATGTTTGTGTCATTGGAGCCAATTGTTTCTAATTCTTTGTACTGCATTCACAACAGAACCAACATTCACACAGTAAAAACAGCAAAATACACGCAGATGTTACCAACAAAACAGCAGCACTGAGAACACAGCAGGGTAAAGACTCACCTCATGTATTTGTCTCTACAAGTCTCTAGAAACTTCTCTAGTTGTGTTGGAGTAATCCTATCCAACTGATATAAAACTCTTGGCTGAAAAGAGAATGGCATAGTTGGAAAAGCAACAACTTATGAAGATGGAAAAGAACTACAATCATTACACTATTGAAACTATTTACCTCTGTTGTGCCATTGTCATTAATTCCATACTTGTCCCTAGTTTTTTTTATCTTCTCAGAAACACCTTTGATGAATTTTTTAATTTCCTGAAATCACATTAAAACCACAGTAAGCAAAGATGTGGTCTCCATATTGAAGTCTTGAACAGTAAGTTATTTACTTTAAGATCCAAATATTTATAACAAATTAATAATGCACAGTATGAAGATAGGAACATCAAAATTTACACAAATATATACATTAGAGTTTAGCAGTCCAGATCCACTTTGGTGTAGCCACAAATCAGTAGCTGCACATGAGGACTGTGGTCCATGCTGAATGAAAGCATCCTTCCTGAGAACACACTGACGTGTGAAGATACCTGACTTGGGTTGACCCTTCCTACCCACCACTTAGTCAAAGTGATTTAAAAACTAAAAAAAAACCCAATTCAAAATTCCTGGTTTTTGGCAATACTGACATATACATTCTCAGCCATTCCTCACTATTCACAATACTCAAAATGGAAAGACTGTGGCAAGAGAGGAAGTATATGAAGTGTATCTGCTGGGTACATCTCAGATTTGAGGTGCACTTTATTCTGAGAAAAAACTTCAAAACTACTTTATACATGTCAGTCTTTACCTAATATGATTCAAATAACTTCCTAAGCAGTGGAGAGGTCTTGAAGATAATTGCATTTAACAAGTCATACTACATAGACCTTTCACTCTCTTACCAGGCTTACACAAAAGATAGTCTTTACTGGAACATAAACTGAAATAGTACTGTTAGGAAAATATCCAACATTTATTCTATAAGTGATCATTTGGTCATTATACATTGGACATATACATGTACACTAGAAGTCATTAAATATGAAATCCATAATTAAAATCTTCCACAAATGTGGATTTGGTGCAAGTCATTACCATAACACAAGGTTATCAAAACCAAAACATAAACAAAAAGCAAGAGGAAATCCTTCCCATCTATTTCAACCATGATTTAGGAAAGCCTCCATAAAGAAACAAATACCTGGATTTTTTCAGAATCCTTTTAAACCTTTTCTACCCCATTAGCCATACCTAACAAAGAGAGTGATGGTTACACAGCATCACCTCTTCTGCACTAGGTACTGGACTCCTTGCAACCACCACAGTCAGCTGAGCACTGACAATTACTTGGAAAAATGAGTAAGTATCCAAAGAACTGCCTTTTTTTTTTCCACAGCTGAGTTCATAGAATCATTATGAAAACACTTCTATTACATTCTAAAAGAATTCTCTCTCAAAATAACATTCTTACTGGCATTCAAGTATTTCCAGAAAGTACTTTTTTTCTGTGAATACCAGAACTGAGTTCAAAAGAAGAACAGAAAACAGAAATGCTGCTGGAATGGATGCTTCAAAGTTGCTTCCCCACTTGGATGACAGGATGTACTCTTATGTTTTTGCCCCTTTTTTCTGCCCTTCAGTAAGTAGCGTTATTCACAAATAATATATTTGGACATTTTAAAGGCTTTTGACCCCAACATATTTGCAAAAAATTTATAATATGATTTATTTCCTAAAGTAAGTGTTTAGACAATACTATGGAATTAGAGAGGTTAATCTTTTTATTACACGTGCATAAAAAAAGCAATGTTGCAGGACTTGCAGAAGACTTGTCTTCTTTGACAGTGCCTGAGTTGCAAAGTACTTCAAAAAAATCCAAAATAACTCCAACACAATATATCAATTATTACATCTAATTCTTAATAAGGTATAACATAGATAATAACATATAATCAAATTATATTTCTATACACCAGTCAGAAAAGGTGGAAGATCGATATCTGAAAACTTAATTTTTCATTGTCAACTTTTATTCATGCAGAAGACCTAAAATAGGAAATTACTCACTCTTCTCAGCTTTCAGCTATCTGTTGGCATTTGATCCAAACTATGGATTAATTTTTGCTACAAATGGAATGAAAATGTAGCTCACTCTTTGCTAAGCCTATCTCTCTCTCTGGATTTATAATCTTTAGTGCAACACTGTACTCTATGAGCACAGCTACTTAACTTTCAGAGTGGACTCAAAAAACCATTGATTTTTTCACAACTTATAAATCCATTTAGTCTTAGTCTGGACCAGATGAACAAAGAGGCACCAAACAGGCTCAGTAGGATGTGGCTCAGCACAGGCCTTGCCAGCTCCTCCTTGCTGCTTACGCCAAAGGGCAGCTCAGGGTTTGCATCAGGTGTCCCAGCAGCCAGGTTAGTGGGGTCATTGACACACCAGAAGCAGTGCTTGCATGGCAATCTTTGCCGTGAAGAAGCCACTGGAAAGCACAGTGGAACAGACAATGCCACGAGATTCAGCCAAAATCTGCTCCACTTCAGGTAGATCCAGCAGGACAACTCTGCATATAGCAACACTGAGTGGCTATGTGCTGAGCTTCTTCTGTGTCTGCACCACATTCACAACACACTTATTCCATCATCCCATAAAAACCACAAAATAATGATTTTTTTTTATTGTGAGGATTTTCAAGGATTTCCCCAACTCCAATCAGAAGGAAAAAAATTCCCTTCACCTGTACCTTAATATACACAAATATGTTAAAACATGAACATAATTACTGTGCCAGTCAACAATCTGTTTTCTAATCAGCTGAATTCCCTCCAGCAAGGGCAGAGTGCAGGAAGAAAAATGCTGCCTGTTTGGACAAGGTTCCTTAGACACACTGTGTTCTGGACTGGAGTGGATAAGCCCATTACAGGAAACACTGACTAAAATAACAGCACTAAGAAGCATCTCTGTTCTGGAATGGAAGAGTGGAGGAAGGCAAAGGAAAAGACCAGAAAAACATGCTCATATCCCTAGAGACTGAAAGAATGACTTTTAGGAAGAAGTGTCAAGTACTGAAAGAATGCTTCCTCAAAATCCTTGAATTTAGCAATGGGTATTAATTAACATGTCACTTTTCACATTAAGAAAGTTAAATCATTGTGATGAACACCTATGTCATAATTTAACAAGCAGTAAGGTATATATGCTAATCTATTACTTTAGCACTAAGCACACATCTTTAGCTAAAAAGCACTAACATTAATGCTCACACAGTGCACACACATGCTACAATTACCTCATTATATTTTTCATAACCTGTCTCAGTTAATGTCTTCAAGGATGAACAGAAAAAAAAGGAAAGAAGAAAATGTAACTATCTGAAACTTAAAAAATCTTGAGCTAATTATCACTAAGGTGATGCAGCCATATCTGTGCTTCTGAAATTAATAACAACTTTAAAACTTGCATTATGATTTAAAATATGTATACTTGAAAAACCAGCTTTATCCACAAACTCTAATATTAAATTATTTGATTTCTTTTCCTTAAGACTTGCAGTTAAGATTTATTACATATTTCAAATATGGATATAACTTGACTCTATCAACGAAGTGCAATTCAGGTTTACCTTGTGCTCTGAAACACTCTGATCTATTGAAAAGAAACCCTTCAAACACAGGTCATGAAATGAATTTCTCATCACTGCCAGTAATCAGAAGGTTCCAGAAGGTCACAGCTTTTTAAGGATGTAAAGTTATTCTACAGACAGGTTAGTTCTACAATTTTGATCAGTGATTCTCAAGGAAGTCTTGAGAATGGCTGCTCTCAAATATTAAAATTGCACAATGCTCTTTCAAATAAATTGAATTTTACAATTCAAAGTATAAGCAGCCATGTGAACCTTCACTCACCCTTAAAAGCCATGTAAGTAGTCTCTAGACAGGCTAAAGTCCTGTGCTTAAATCCCAAGGAAAAGTTACTCACAGTGTGATAAGGAAGTGAGCTAATTACCTGCAGAAAACTGTCTTGGCAGCAAAGAAATTCACTCTTCTTCATGATGGACTCAGACGTTAATACCAATTCATTTTTGCTAAGGGCTGGTTCACTTCGGCATGGGTAGACAGCCTTCACAGGAAAAAACATGACTTATCCACAGAGAGCACATGCACAAAAACTCCATTGCAAAGACACAGAACACATATGTAGAACTGAATAACAGCATTCTTTATTTCTGGTTGTTTATTTCTGGTTGTGTCTTTTTGTAGTTTGTTTAATGAGGTTTTTTTTGGTTGGTTTTGGTTTACTACACTATATATTAGACTACTGTGGAAAGAAGGATCACATCCACTCCTACTTCTTTCTGCAAATCTGAAGGTATACATCCAGACATTTCCAGTTTTAACCATTTTTTACACTCACATTACAGAAATCTAAAGTTACTTCAGCAAAAGGCTTTTTTCTGGGGGAAGGGGGTCATGACACACCAACCAACTACAAAACCAAAACTGAACAATACAAGTCTTCAAACAGGACAATATTATTGAACAACCACTGGCCAGCTGAACTCAAGGAACATCCATGACTTGATTTAATAGAGAATTAATCTGTGCAATGTACCAAACTAGTACCCAAATAAGCCTGTAGTAATTTATCTACTGAGCTGGATATTGAGCCACAAAACTATATTCAAGCACAGAAAGAAATTTCACTTTTCACAGCTTATACACAGTTTGGTCTCTGTACACAAATTGCTCTGTTCCACTGGAAAAAATATCTATTACTCTTAGAATACACATCCTGAAAGACTGACCAGGACCATTCAAAAAAGGCAGTTTGAAAGTAAATACTTCCAGTGAAACCATTTTCCCCATTATTTACTACTTTCTTCTCCATGCTTAACAGTATTTTCACACTTTCAATAAGGATTTCAGCAATCCTTACCCTGATATTGTCTAGCACTCTTTTGAATTCCAGTGGTTCATCCTTCCCTTCCATAGCTGCAGGATCCAAGCCATCTCCTCCATAAATAAACTGTATAATGTCACCAGTAGAACTTCTGACTGTTAAATCATACTGTGAGCAAAGATCTTCAAGGGATTTTACCAGACGTCTCTGAAGGGGAAAAAAAGGACAAGGAAAGTAAAATGGATCTTTTTAAAAACAGCTGTTGATTTGAAGAATACAATACAGAAACCAGACTTGGGAAATAAATCTGACACAGTGATGAGCAGGCATGGAAACCTACTTAAAATCATACATTACCCCTCAGGCTTTACTGTGTATTCCACAGAACATGAAAGTCAACAAAATTTCATGCAACAACACAATACTCCACACTTAGAATTCCATTGCATAGAAAAGCTAATGACTTAAGGCTAAGCTGCAAAAATCTATTGTAGTTTGAGGGATTTGTGTGTATTTTTTCACATAACACTCATTCTTCCAAGCATATTTATTTCTCAAGGGATACAATACTTTTTGTATATGAAAGCAGAAGCACTCAACGATTGTTTTCCCTGAGCAAAGAGGTCACCTGCTTAATTTAAATACTACTTAAATGTTGGAACAGAAATCTTAAGACTGCACATAACAGCAAAAAGCTTTTAGGAAGGACATTTATTTACAGCCAAAGACACTAAAATCTTCAAGAACCAGTCTAAGCCTATATAGCCAAGGTGCCTCTTACCTAGAGAGAGCAGACACTGAAAGGGAGCTTCAGCTGCATTTCTGTCATCACTCACATCAGGCTGAGGAACACACTAGTCAAAGCAGGCCTCAACAACTGCACAGAACAAGGACTTTTACCCATATTCAGGAGGAAACAGCTTAATACAAGCATGTTATTGTAGCACTGGCTGAGGTCTCATTTACAAGCTCCACACCTCCTGGAGAACAGACCAAGCCATGTATTTCACAGTATAAATTAGTGTTACATTGAAAACACACAAGGTTTGCACTTCTCCCTGATCCATCACCTTGACATGCACATGAGAAATATCCACATCTTTCAAGACTGATAAAACCCTCAGTCCTGCTGACACTTACCTGCATATACCCAGTTTCAGCTGTTTTTACAGCTGTATCAACCAGACCTTCTCGACCAGCCATTGTGTGGAAAAAAAATTCAGTGGGAGTCAACCCAGAATAGAAGCTGTTCGCAACAAAGCCTTTTGCTGCAGGGAGCTGCAGGGAAGAGTGTGAAATACACAGTTAAAATGCAATGTATGTTCTGTATGTTACAGAAAAACACAGTGCATGGTCATTGGAATGCTTTCTGAAAGTTAGCCAATACCCCCACCAACACAGGTCAACGACCTCAGGTCTGCTTAGGTCCCAAGTTCCATATTTGTATTTTACATCCAAATAAAGGTATCAGAAATCCTTGCCTGGTTGTTCGAAACAAATTTAATGGAGTTTTTCCTTCCTCCTACAAACCTTGTCACATTTCCAGCTATTTCTTCCCAACACTGCACCAACACTTCCATTAAACTTGCAAAAATTGAAACTGCAATTAAGAACGTTCATTTTGCTACAGTAGTGCAAAGGTATTTGCTGAAGTCTTAGGAAGCTAGGAAAAAGACAGCTGGAGATACATATACAATTAATTTTTTGGAATGGTCTGCCCCCACCCCTGAGGAAAGTTCTTGCCAATGAAATTTATGCAGGCATCCCTTCAAGTCAAAAATCACTTTTTGTTGTTATTTAACAAGAGGTAATGCTTTCTAAATCAGAAAAAAAGCTAGAACTACATTTTATCTTCTCATCTAAACTATTAAGTATTGTTTCTTTTTCTACTTATTCAGTATGTTACAGAACTCAGAAGTTGAAATTCAGACATTTAGTCACATTTGTGTCATAGCTACCATCTGACACCTGGCTAACACAGAAACTATGGGCTCATACCTAGAACCTTTGCTAGTGTTCATTAGATTTCAGATAGCACTTTAAAATAAATTAATCTCACTGAATTATATTAACAAGTGAATTAGAGTCATTATTGCTTCATGTAGGACCAAAACATTAAACACCGTGGTAAATCCTGGTGAAAAAAGAGAAAAACCAGAAGGATTTATCTGGCATGTTCTCACCTGTTTATAAAGACACCAACACACATTCAGCAGTTTTCCTGGCAAGTATTAGTGCAGTCAAATGTAACACCAATGAGAAACTTTTAACTCATTATTTTTAGGAATCTCAAGAGAACCAAAATTGTATCATCACCTCACTTGAATTTTACTAAATTAGAAAGGTCAAAGCAAGGCTTAGTTGTAAAAAGTAAAGCTAACTAGACATCCTATGGCAATTCAGAACACTGCTGTTAACTCCCAAATCACACAAAACATTTTACAATGACCATATATGATCCTTTTCCCCCAGCATATCACGACAACATGTTTCATCATGCAGTCTCCTCAAAAAGGCTTAAGGAAACTTGTTTCACTTTCCTTCACAGACTGTTGTAAACACCCAGAATTACCTTAGAATGCTTCTCAAAGTGAGGCAAGGACCTGTTCTCAAACCCATCAGGAACACGGGACCCACTGATAGCCTGCTGTCCTACACAAGCAATCATCTGGGATATGTTAATGAAGGAGCCTGAAAAGACAAAGGAAAAGAAAGCCCTTCACTCACAAATTAGGAATATACTGCTTCCCTGATGTGTTGCCTTCACTTCCATGAAGGTGAATTATTTAGCCTCATAACTGCTCAGCAAAACAGAAGTGCAAGGAGTTAGAGAAGCTTTTCTGTTACTCGTCCTGTTAGTTTCAGCATTTATGCAAAGGCTGGCACTTAAGTCTATGGTATAGCCAACAATCTTGCATTTTTTTTTCCTTTGGGTCATAGACATTGATGCCATTATTTGGCTCCCATCCTTGTATCATCCTGGCTTGTATCATGGATTGTTTTTCACACAGCCCATGATCCAACCTACATATTTTGCTTCACAATTTCTTCAATAAACATACTTCAACAATACTTTTCATGAAGGGTTCAGTGTCTACCAGGACTCCTAGAACAAACTGAGTCCCAAACAATTAAGTCACTAACTCAGAAGTTCTATATGCTGAATATGTTTGCAAACAATGCCTCCCCATCACCCCCACAAAAATTATACATTTAATATACTCTTAGTCTTAGATTTCAGTATTTCTTTAGAATACAACATGTCACTGTGAGGCTTCCCACAATTAGACAGCTAAAAAAGGCAAAAGTGACTCCTTCAAATTCTTAAAGGAAACAAATGAAAACTCACACAGGAATTCGAGACCTTATAGCACCTTCCAGTACCTAAAGGGGGGCTACAAGAAAGACAGAGAGGGACTTCACACAAGGGCATGTAGTGATAGAACAGGAGGAATGACTTTAAACTGTCAGAGGGCAAGTTTAGATTAGACATCAGGAAGAAACTCTTGATAACGAGGGTGGTGAGGCACTGGAACAGCTTGCTCGGAGAAGCTGTAGATGCCCCATCCTGGTCTGGTAGAAGGTGTCCAACCCACAGCAAGGGGGTTGGAACTAGATGATCTTTAAAGTCCCTTCCCAATAATTCCATGATTCTATGAAATGTTAGTTCCAATTCTGAATGCATCATTTACTGCTGATTTTTCCATGTGATATAAATACTTGAAAAAACAACTGAAAAACTGATTAAAGTCTTAAGAACAAGATGTTTTGCAACTTGTACTAAAAAGCAAAACACAAGAATATCAGAACATCTGCTTGATTTCAACTAACCATACCCAACCTGTGCTTACTGAACTACTTGAAACATCTATGACACGAACTTGCACAACTGGCAGTAGAAAACAAGCTATAAAGATGGAACAAATAAGTTTCACATAAGTGAAGGAGTGAGCAACCTACAAGCCAAGTTCAGCTGTTCCTACCTTTAGAACCACAGAGAGCCATGATCAGGGGACTGTTGCTCTTGTCCAGTTCTCTGAGACAGGCACTGCCAGCGTGATCTCTGATAACAGACAGTTCTTTAAGGATTAAAGCCTGAAATACAGTATTTCAGAGGGTCAGAATTTGCTAAAAAACACTTACACAAACAGAACTCCATCACTGCCAGCAACACCTTCAGTAGTAAAAAGGAATTCAAACACAGTGAACACAAAGAAACCCAGCTGTTGCTTCAGGTAAAACAACTTTAAATTTCAGCCTGCCTAACTTTCAGTTTGCTGAAGAAAATGTCTTTGTTGGGATAAGATAGGGGTATCCAAGAACTTGACAATCTCTTATCAGCATCAAAACATCCACTAAATTGAGCATTGCACTAAGCTCTAAGTCACACTGTGCTGCATGGAAGACGACCACGAAAATCCTGATCCATGTAATCAACTCCATTCCAATTAACTGTGTAATTTTATTCTCCTGTATCACCCCAATACACCCTGGAGGATTTCAGGTGTTCTGTGTTAAGCTAACATTTTTAGATTCATACAAACATCTGAAGCCTGTACAGACTCAGCTCAAATTACATGCCTAGGGATTGTATTTGCTTGCATTTTTAGGTTTCAGAAGATAACTGTAGACTTTGCAATGTACAAGAATATATTTGTGAAGCCTCTACTCCAAATGGATAGTGAATTTAATTAAAAATTGTACCTCTAGTGTCTCTTCTGCAGTACAACCAGGCTGCTGCTGTAGCTTGCCAGTGTTCAGAGCTTCAATATACTCGTCACATTTCTTATAGCCAGCATTCAGGAGCTCATACTTAGCTTTTAGCAGGCCCTGCCCAGGGGTTACATCACCAATTCCAATTGAAAAGCCACGATTAGCTATTATTAAAAAGAAAATAAATTCTGATAGTTCAATCTCATATAGAGGAAACAAATTAAATCCAGGAAATATTATTGGGAACTTTTAATTTTGCCTCCCATCATGTGACCATCACAAGCACTTCATAACCACAATAATAATTGTTTCACTATCTCTGCCTTCAAAACAAGCTTATTTTTTTAAAAGCACAGCAGGTCATATTTGAAGCAAAAATCTTGCTTGCTCTCTATTTCTGCATTAAAGAACCATTTTACAAGGAAATGTACTTACAAAGATAGACTGGAGCAAGTCTGGCCAGACGTGACATGGCATCTGCAGCTTCCACCTGGCCCCAGTCTCTCAGCAAGATGTAAAAGATGTTGTTCTTGGATCCTGACCCCAGTGTCCCTTTGTCCATACTGCCACTCATTAACTCGCTGTTCTGAATTGTAACATCTAGAAATGAAAAGGAAAAAAGAATTCACCAGTTTTAGAAAACATTCACTACCCACTAGTAATCACTTACACAGAGAATTTTTGAATAAAAGCTCTGTCCATGCTCAGTATTTTCAATGTGAGTTTAGGTATCATCTTCTTGAAGCACAAGTCACTGCTCTATCACTTATTACATCAAATCAAAACATGATACAGGTTTTCTTGAGACTTTTGAGAATCTGCAGAGACCTTTCTGAGGAGAATTACTATGTCTTCAGAAATGCATTTTTTCAGAGAACTGAATACAGCCAATAACAAAATCTCCAAGTTTAAAACATCATGTGCTCCTGCTAAACTCAGAAAATGGACTCTTCCCATATTTTCTAAAATGTGAAATAAAGACTGTGAAATAAAGACAATGTCTTATGCTCACAGGAGTGTGAGCAGGATTGTTTTGTGGCCTATTGTCCTAGAGTATTTAGAGGCTTAAAAAAATTGTTCCACCATGTTCACAACCAACTTCATAGCACAGAGTGCTCCTTTCATCTGCAGAAACCCCTCAGTCATCTGCAGAGAGGACTTGAGTGCTAACGGGGAAATTCTTCCTTGAGGCAACTTTAAATGACAATTAGTGTAAATTAATGGTTCCTCATCCCAACATGCAAATTAGTGTAAATCAAATGGTTCCTCAACACACACTTGTGAGCAGCAAAGAACCAGCCTAAGCCTGCCTGCTCAAGTTCCTTTCCAACAGTCACCACATGAATGTTAAATTAATTCTAACAAAAGTCTTCCTCATGTCCTACAGCCTTTTCAACCATGGTGCTTTGCATTCCATCTCCAACTGATATCCCTAACTGGAAGGACATGGATGGTTTGATATCCTAGGGATTCATCATCCCTGCATATTCTAGCTCTTTACAGTGCTTGACTTCTAATCCCTGCATTAGTACCCCCATCAAGAGACTACATTTTTTCACTTGTCCTTGGAACAACCACTTCCTAAGCTTTGCTTTCCTCTCTCTCACCTTCAAACACTAAGTTCGCATCATGACAAACTTTTGTTTTAGTTTAAGAGATTAGACTTCAACTCTTGAGAAAAATGGCAAGATTTTCATTTCAAGAACACCTATGTAAAGTACAGCTTCAATGCCTACAGTAAGCTCAGTAATTACAGTAAGCTCAATAATTTCTATGATTTCTTTGAAGACTTCCAAAACATGGCTTTAGAAGAGTCACTCACAAGAATCATTGTAGCACAGGTCCTCCCCTCTGCCACAATACTGTTTGCCCTTGGTTCGCAGGTTGGCTTTTACAGGACAGTCATCACTGGGTTTGAGAATGAGGCTGAAAACCTGTTTTCCTGTCCAGAGTGTTACAGGCTGAGAGAAAGAGAGGGAGAAGAATAAAGATTACAAGTTCATGCTACAACTACAGAAAAAGAGCAAGCAAGAATTTAATTGTAAAATGGCTTGATATACAAAACATGTGTACAGAGAATCATACTTGGAGAAATGCACAGTAGCATTCTTTTGAAAAACATCCTCTTTCATAGATTTGAACCTCCTGGGTGCTGAATGGTTATCCTTGACAACAGGGTATGTGCATGCACTCAGAGAAACATGCACTACTACTCCCTCTTATCATCATGTACCCCTTTCTGACTAGAAAAGGCAAAAAACCTCAAAGACACTACTGTCATTTCATTTCTGAAAGAGGCTGCAACATTCATAATTACTTTTTTATAAAGTACCTTTGATTTAAAACTTTAGGAGTTTAAACATTCATGTAACATCACTATGGGTCAAGAACACACAGATTAAGATGAAAAAAATAGTTTGACACACCTTCAGAATTGCTGGGGGTGGAAGACGAACTTTGATCTTTTCATCCTTGCCAACCAGGATAGATGCAATAATTTGACAGGCTTTAGCTCGATCAAAAAAGGTATCTTTTAATGTAAGAAGATAAGCACCTGGAATGAAAAAAGTATTATGACAGACTAAGTTAGATTTAGTTTAAAAGCCATTGCATACTCAGTGTTAATTATTCTGTTCTAATATGAATCAGCTATGCAAAACAACAATAGTTTAGACAGCTGTAGTTGTAAATACTTTCCAGAATTTTAATTGCTCCACACCAAATGTCTAAAAATTAGCAACAGTCTACTTCTATAACCTACTCTCTTGATCTCAGACTCTGTTTCATAAAGTGAAATAAGGCCTCAGCATTTATTGCTGTACACTTTCTTCCTTATGTTCATTGAACATTTCCTAAAGAATTAAAGACATTGAAGGTACATACTACTGTAGGTTAAAGCTAATAGTGAGTGAAATCAACTCCTCTACCATAATCATAAGCAGTTTACATTTTGTCAACTGAATGCAGACAAAGATCTCAAACACTCATTTGCAGAAAAACACAGCAAAATACACTCAAAGGTGGTAATAACTGCAGTTACAAAGGTAGAACACATCAGAAATTACTCTGAGGGCATCATTACCTTTCAGGAAAATCAAGGGCTTATTTAATAATGTCACTTTGACTTGTGAAAGGAGGAAGCTTTTAATTAACATAGAAAAATTCTGAAAAAGGGAAATGATTCTGAACAATTGTTTGTTCACACAGCCCTGAAATAAGCTCATACACACCTGTGAGGAAATCTTGAATAGCAGCAATAAGAGGCTCTCCATTTCTAGGTGTTACCAAGTTTGCTTTAGTCTGCATGACACAAAAAGATATTATGCATTTGAAGACACTGATATTCCCTTGGCTATTCAAAATGGAACCTACCATTTAAGACATTTATTTTATGGCAAAATGGTCAAAGCTTATTCTAAATTGAACTACAGTTTTCTTCAAAAAGATGGAAAAAAGTAGTCAGAAGTTTCAGTTCACTTCCATCCATGCACACCTACTGACAGCTAAGGAATAGTCTGAGCAAAGTTACTGGAAATTACATATTCTGTTTCCAAAGCAGAAGTGGCAAAAAACTTGATGTGTTTTGGTAGGACGGGGAAGGGAAGACAAGCTAGCTCTGAGAATGGGGGAAAGGACAAGAGGTGTTACATTCACTACAGGGATCAACTGGAATACTGCAAATTGTCTAATCCCTCCTGATGGGTAACAATTGAGCCACCTGTAGGCCCATGATCTTATGTTTTACTCAAACTACTGCTCCAGTTAATCACTCCCACCCATGGAGCAGTTTTGCCTGAACTCATTCCCACATAGACCTGAATCACACACTGGGGGTGTTCTTCTTAAGCTCACAAGTCAGTCCAGTGAGCTCCAACAGGCTGCAGCCAACAATTGTATGGGTACACCTGAAGTAGGAGTAGCATTTGGTAGCCCTAAAGGAGCAGCGGATTGGTAAACCCTCAGCTTTGTGCTACTGACTCACAGCACAGATCAAAGCTTGTAACCATGAGATCCGTATTTACCTTCCCTCCCTTCACCCTTTTTGACCCTGCTCTATGAGCCCACTCCCTCCGGCCTCCTCTGTGAAGCTGCATTCTCCAGTAAAAGCCCAGTATCACCGCCTCATTTCCAGCTGGTCCATCTATCTGTAATTGCCAGGCTGTTAGACCAGAAGCAAATGATAGATCTGCTGGCAACAGAGCCACCCTGGACTGGTAGCAATCCCTAAGGACAGTCAGGCAGAAGCACACTGAAGACATCTACCTACACTGCATTTTCCCCAGATGTTAAACCTAAAGCTGTTAGATTACCAGAATGTAATAGACCTAATTTATTCTGAAGTGTTTTTTGCAGAGTTTTCAGGCAGCTTCAAAGTTGTAAATTACCCACACCCAGTAATCCCGAGAGTATTTCGGATTTCACGTGCAGGTTAAAAACTAAAGGACTCAGCCCATCTGTCACCGGCAAAATCCCAACATGAGCATTTTATTTACCCACCCCCATTAAAACAAGTGCTTCTGCTTTTGCTTCTTCTGTCTGAGGAAGGTGAAGGTTCATCTCATCTCCATCAAAGTCTGCATTGTATGGTGTACAGACACATTCATTGAACCTGAATGTCCTATGAGGTTTTACTCTAGCCTGGAAAAAGAAGAAAAAAAAATTATGCACACACAGTGAAACACAGCTAAAAAAAAGCCATGCTCAAGTGCTTCCTTTTTATACTACAAACATGAATCAAAATTCCTGATTATAGGATTTAACTCAATGGGAACTGACAGGAATTGTATTCACATTATATTATAGAAATGTAGATAATAATTTTCATTATGAAATATTTATAAAAAGCACATAAGACAACATGCTTTGCAGAGATCACATCAACTGCACAAAAATGAAATGCTCACACGAGAAGAGATAGCAAGGTCACTTATGGCTCTTGGAAGAAGTGTGCATACAGCATCCTGCCTGGGTACCCATCAATTCCCATGCACAGGCACAACTGCACTGCATTCATCCTTGCTCCACACACTGTTTCAGCAGGAGCTCTTTATTTTTGCTTGTGTAAGACAAACACCCTAAAGGCCAAGTGGTTGGTACTGCAGGCTGCACTGCCTGTGCCAGCATGTGTGCACTCACAATGTGGGCCATGATGCTCAGCTTGTGCAGAGAGGGCTGCCGGTTGAACAGCACAATGTCACCATCTATCAGATGGCGCTCCACAATGTCACCAAACTTCAGCTCCTGGGCCATCTTCTCTCGGTTCCCGTATTTCAAAAATCTCCATAGGAAGAGAGAACAATGCAGTCAGAAGATACACAGACACTAAACAGAAAGACAACTAAAAATTAATTCTGTGTTTATAATGCCAACTTTTCCATTAAATGCTGGAGTATTTGTATTGCAATAACTAGAAGACAAAACTGGCGTGCACTGAACATCAGTCACTGCTATTTTAAGCAATGAATGTATTCTGACATTAGTCAACAAAGCTACAGTGATCAAACATTAAGTAACAAAAAAGTCCATTTGTAAATGCACAGAATTTATTTCAATTGTATCAGAGAATAGGAAGTTTCACTCACGTATTACCCCTCCTTCCTACAAATAAACTGACTTTAGATTAGCTTTCACATGAAAACAGGCAATATGATCTGCCCAAAACCACTTCTTTTCACTTGTGTCTGTACTACATCCTCCAGTTCAACTAAGACTCAGCCATAAAAGAAAATAAATCTAACTGCAGTTCAACATCATTAGTATGTGCACTTTAGTTTAAATGCAAGAGAGTATTTTAAAAATTCATACACTAAACCTGAGAAAATAAAGACAACTCTTTCTCTACTGTCCTTTATGAAAGATGCTAAAAATAAATTTTAATCCCTGCAGATATAACTGCCTTCACATACCAACAAGAACAAGTTGATGGGGAGAAATAAAAAGTGAATCATTACAGATAAGCACAATACCTTTTCATTTGGGTGTGCCTTTGCTGTATGAAGTTTGCTCCAGGATGAACATCAGGACCATTACAGACAAGTTTCCTCATAAAATTAATATTTGCTTTGTTCACCTGTTGCATAAAGACTTCAATCAGAAAAAAGCAGAACACATTTCAGGATCTTGTTTTTACTGATGGCTTTTGTATTAAATTTTAGGCTCAACCGACAATCCCCTTGCACAGCCTCCAGCTGCTGAGGGGAACTTGCAGGAAAGAACAGAGGAGAAAAACATCAGCATATCTTAGAGCAGAATATCAGAGGGAAATCAAATTAAAAATCTGGGAGGGAAACTTAACAATGAAAGTACCCAACCACTCCTTTGTGTTTTGTTCATACAAATCTATGAACGAACTGAAAAAATATGAAGCAAAACTCTTAGTTCTGGAGATGTCCCTCCTCACACCACATCTTGTCAGCACTTGCCTATATCCAATACTACAGATCTTTATTTGCCAGCAGCAAGAGAACTGGCAAAGCATCAATGAATGGCATTTCAAACACAATGCAGTACATTCACTCCCTTTTAGAGTGAGTAAAGAAACAACACTGAGGTCTGACTTGGGGGAAAAAAAAGGAATAGAAAAAGTTTTTGAGTCCTACACTACTTACCTTTTCAGGAAAGGTCAATATTTTAGCAACATGAATAGGCACTGCTACTTCATCTATCCTTAAGTTAGGATCAGGTGAAATGACTGTTCTGCCAGAAAAATCCACTCTCTTTCCAGACAGATTGCCTCTAAATCGACCTAACAAAGCAAAGCAGTTAAAACTCTTTAGATGAAAATAGTTTTCAAAATGTTATGTGTTAAGACAGTTCATCAGAACATCTTTTAAGGTACAGCACTGACATCCAACACAGCAGTAGTGGAAGGAGACTTGGCAATAGCAAAGTTTGTGGTTCAATTATTAAAAAAATAATTAAAAGCAATTTTTTAGACACACCTTGCTTTCCCTTAAGTCTCTGAACAAAACCTCTGGTCCATTTTTTAGGTGCCATGTTGAGGGGTATGCCAGAGAGCTCACTATTAATGTACAGAGCACACTGCAGCTGAAGAAAATCCCAGTCTTCCATAATCATCTGTGTTTTGGCTCCTGATATCCTATGCTAAACAAAATTGTAATCCAATTCAGAAAATAGAGATAACAACATATACTCATAACAGAAAAATTCTTGGTTAGTCTAATTTAACTCTTCCTTTGCAAATAGAATCATGAAACTTCCATCAATTGGAATGAAAAAGAAAAAATACTTTGTGAGATGATGCATATTACTGCACATCACAAGGGAACCCAGCAAAAAAAATCTTTTGACTAATATGGGCTTTGAACAAATGCACACAAAATTAGGTATTTCTTTAAATTACATTTTTTCCCCAATCCACTTAAGCTAATACAACCTAACTGACAGGATAATCAGTAGTTAATAGTTCTTCAGTCACGGAAGAATTAGTCCTCAATTCATTTTGTCTGCCTGACAAAGGAACAGTTTTAAAAAGTGTGAAAAGTATTATTCTGTTAGAAGTGCTCTTCTAAGCAAATGACAAAAAGTCAAATCATCATTTAGTATCAATTTGATGGCTATGCTAAATGAAACCTGATTTCTCAAGACCAGATGGTGGAATAAATAAAGCACAAAGATGTAAGAAAAGAGGAAGGTCTACAAGAAAAAAAAAACCAACACAAATCAATAGGTGTAATATTTTCATTTTAAGTAACTATGCAAAAAGTGTGACAGTCATGGGAGAAGGAAAAAAAATTAAAAAAAGAGTTAACAGACCAGAGCTGAAATGAAAAAAACATTTTCCATAAGAATCCCAGCAGACCTTCAGCAGGTCCTACACCGCAAGCAGAAGCTTATTTCAGTTCCACCTGAAATAAGTTTTTCCGATCTTTCGGAAAAATGCCCAACAACATAGAAATACAGCACCAGACTGTAAGCACTAAACCCACTTGCTGTGTTCAATCCCACACAAATCTTTCTGAAGGCATCAGTCTCAGAGGATGAAGGCTGACTCACCTTTTTTATCACATCATTGAGGAAAATTATCTCTGTCAGTTTCATTGTCAAATCGTCCTCATTGGTGCCAGACTTCAAATCACTCACCACAGAGGGTCTGATACACAGTGGAGGCACCAGGAGTCGTGTGAGGATCAAATCTGAAGGTTTACCTGCTTGTGGATTCATTAGAAGTAGAGGGATGTCTTCCACTGGGATTCTTTTAAAGAGATTCAATACTACCAAAGGATTCAAGTTTTCCTACAAAATCCATTGGGAAAATGGGGAGAAGGGAGAAGAAGCCATCACGTAAAGTTTCAATGCCTCCCTCCCCCCTTATTTTATTGGTGTTCAGAAATAGCCTTTTTCAAAGGCAAATAGATAACTATTCATGCAAACAAAACTATTGTTTGGTTTATTCTGAACCGATGCTTTTAGCATCTCAAATGTTAACTTGCTATATATTCTTTCCTTCCATTTTTTCCCTGTACATGCATTAAAGGGAAATTACTTCCTAGCGTGTCGTTCTCTTGTCTCAAGAGTTAATGGAGAGTATTTCATTGTCAATAGAGAAAGCAACTCAATTAACATCCTACAACACTCTTACAGTACATTGTATTCACTTTATTAATAAAAAAACCACATGATTACAGTAGTGCCTAGATTATTTTTCAAAACTTAATTTCTTGTCTTAGTACAGCTACTGCTGCACTCACAATTTTTTTTATCTAAAAATATATGTATGTACCTGGAGATCTCCAGCTTGCTAAGAGCAGAAGGAAACAAAACTGCATACAATGAAAAGCTAATGAAACAAAAAGTTAGCAAATTAGGTCTGCTCTTTCTCAACATTAAGAACTCCTGAAGAAAAAAATTTGTGTATTGGAATTAATACTGGTGCTGCAGTGAGCCTATATATATATATATATATATGGAAACTTGATATGGACCTGTGTTTCTTCTTCCTGGTCTAGTTTATAGAAGCACAACACACTAAGAACATCCCTTTCTTCACAGGCAGGTAATGGTATACCAGAACACACTGATATACTAAATTTCTCATTTTAGCGAAGTTAACATTATTGCACTGGATACAAATATTCTTCACTTATCTTTTGCTACACAAAATTCTTGGATCATCACAAGACTTGAGCAGATACATTGCAATCCTTTAAGGAGTTTTATTTCATGCACAAAAAAGAGCAAAAAATGTAGGTTACAATAAAATTCACCTGAGCTCTTCCCAGTAAGGGTTCTACTTCTTTGTTATATTCAATGGCAGTTTCAAAGGACTGGAGAAAAGTAGATACTATTGGATCTACAACTTTCTTATTTGTCTTGTACTTTTCATGTATTATCTTCAACAAACCACACTTCTTCACAGTTCCTGCAAGGAATTAAATACGGATTGCCTTGGGATTTTATTTCAAAATAACAAAACCACAAAACACCACCAAAACTTGAGTAAGTTACAGCTCAAAAATAAGGTAAACCTTCAGTGAACATAAGGACAAATTAAAACTTTATCAGCTTTATTAACGAGCTTCCTAAACTCACAGACAAAAGGACAATCAAGTCATACCTTTTTATATGGATGGCTTGGTGTACCTACATGATGGTGCAGCCTCTGAGGCTGAAAGTAGGTGGTTTAGCCCACACCTTTAATTCAGCTTCACCTCATTCACAGCAGATATTCCTAAAGTAGAAGTTCCCACACTAAAAACAGGACTAAGAAGTGCCATTTAAGTATCTTACCAGCATCTTTTGAAGTAATTTCAGAAGTGGATTCTAAGAAAGATCTGATAAATATTTTCATGTCATGCAGGTAACATGATGTGTGAAACAGACAAGTCCAAATGCTCAACTTGTTTTACTGAAGTATTCTGACCCATCATGTAACTTTTCTAAATGCCTATTGTTTATGCCCCCTATGTGTAGACAGGGCATGTATGATAAAGCAGGTCTCATTTTATTGAGTTTTGCATATTTCAACAAAGCACCCACAATTTTCATGAGTTAGAAGCTTTAAGTTATGGATTAACCATCTAGTATGAATCTGCAATAGATGAAGTCCTTACACAGCAGTAATGTGTGATCAGTCTAAGTGAAAAAGAAACAAAACCTATTTTGAAAACCAGATATGAACTCTTACAAAAATACTCTGCCCTGGAGAAAGAATAATGTTAAAAAAGATAATTTAATTCAGCAATGAAAAATGATGTTCACTCAAAATTACACATGGTATCAATGCTTCTATGTGAATGTACTGATCATTGCCAATAGCTCCCAGTATTTTTAAGAAGACATTAAAAGGGGGTTTTTTGCCATTATTCAAGTATCAAATATTGGTCACTACCATGAAACATGAAATACTACAAGCAACTAGGAAAAGGAATATATCCACACAAATGAGAAGTGAACAAGCATGTGTCTGGCCCCAAATTGCCTCTTTCTTAATGAAGGCCAGAGAGAACACCCATTAGCAGTGCAATGAATGAGCATATTCAAGATCTGGATCCTGTCAGAGCCATCAATGTGAAAACCATCAGAGCAGATAACTTCATGAACTGCCAATGTTGATACTCACCATTAAAGGCCCCACAGTAAGGACAAGTGTTTTTCTTTCGGCACTTCTCAGACACTTTCTTTTTAAGCCCTCTCTTCTGAAGATATGTAAGGCCAGGTCGTTTTAGGTAATCTAAAAACTGCTTTTTTTCTTCCTCTGACAGCATGATGCAGCAACAGGTTTTGCAGATCATCTTAAAAGTAAACACGCATAAACACAGCTGTTTAAGAGACACATTCACAGATGTAACCTCTTGAACTACAGCTTAAGTTCTTCAACACAATGCATTTTTTTTGAATGAGATACCACTGTCTTGATTGAAAGACCAAATCACATACTGTAATACATATTAAAAAGCACATGAGAAAAATAGTCCATGAGGCAAATCTTTAGCTAAGCTCTGCACGGCCTTAAAAATTCATATAAAGAAAGAAAACAGAGATTTAATTTATTTGGATGTTCTGAAAGGCAAATTATCCTGCATATATTTAACTCAAACTGCAAAAAAATAATAGATTAATTTTTTCAGTCTGAGATTTCATAGAACATCACTAAGACTGGTCTTCAAATACATGTATTTTACAAAAGAAAATGTACACAAAGATAGATTATTAATGCAACCTTATTTTGGCCTTCTCAATTACTTTCAAGCACCATCTCTTCTGTAAATTTCCTTTTTTAGACTAGAAACTGACAACAAATCACGATGATGTTTACCTGTAAGATGCCTATCACAGCTTTGAAGTACCCGACGTGAAAGCATGGCAGTTCTAAGTCAATGTACCCATAATGGCCTAAACAGTCAGCCAGACTTTTGCCACAGGTTTCACAGGGACGATCTTTTTCACTGGTTCCCTTTGGGAGAAAGGGAACACACATGTAAGGAAAAAAAGTTAACTGTAATTGATGGGATAGATACAAAATACAACAGTTTATAAGCTACTCAGGACTCCTAGTAGCAGAGCCACTCCTTTTCCCCAGCATCAGAAGCACATCAACAGTATTAGAGTCACTCTGACCCTTAAGAAAAATGGTTTTTACACACAGCCCCTGCTGACACCAATGACCTGGACTCAAGCAGCTCTTGCAAATGATTTAGAGACCATTAATCTACAGTGTGGCATTTTGCTGACACGCGTCTCTGGGTGCCCCAGCAGTCTGGCAGGAAAGTAACTTACTTCCTGCCCCAAGAGAATGCATTCCTGCTTGCCAAAAGTGTGAAAAGAGTAGCTGGCACTGCAGCTAACATATGAAATTCAAGTAAAGACTCATTTAAACTTACTTCGGAAAAAGAGTAAATTTCTGTGACCCCAACTTTTTTTTAACCACTTCAGCAATTCTCCAGAAAGAGCTCAGAAAACAAAGGAAAAGTTCTCACCATGCGATGGTCCAGCACTCCATACTGCAGTGGCGAGTGATGGTTGTCCTGACTATACAAATTCTTGCTGACCACTTGAATGTGGGCTTGCTGACGCATCTCTTCTGGAGATTTCATGCCAAAACAGATGTGGCTTCTAGGACAGGAAATTTCAGATTTACGTATGGGCACATATATATATATGTACATATGTGTATATATATATATATATATATATATGCAAAACCACTTATCATGACAAGCACACCTACATGCAAGTATCACAGAACCAATTGGGTTGAAAAAGACCTTGGAGGTCACTGAACTGTGACCAAACACCACCTTGTCAATTAGACCATGGCATTGAGTGCCACATCTGAGTTTTCTTTAAACACCTCCAGGGAGGGTGACTCCACTATCTCCGTGGGCAGACCATTCAATGCCTAACCAACCTTTCTGTGAAGTTCTCCCTGATGTCCAAGCTAAACCTTCCCTAATGCAACTTAAGTCTGTGCCCTCTCATCTAGTTACAGGCTGCCTGGGAGAAGAAAGCAATTCCTAGCTGGCTGCAGCCTCCTTGCAGGGGGTTTTAGAAGAGTGGTAAGGTCTCCCCTGAGCCTCTTCTTCTCCAAGCTGAACACCCCAGCTCCCTCAGACGCATCCCCAAGGGGTGGTGCTCCTTCACGTGCTCCGTTGCCCTTCTCAGGACCCCAAAGCACTCGAAAGCAATGCAAAAGTGGCTAGGTTGATTTATAACATTGCTGAAACAGGTTCTTGTCAGGTAACAGAGCTGCTTTACGGTGATTTAGTGGTTTTTACGTGAAGGAGTTATCGACGTTCGTGAGCACGCCCACAGCTGGACACAGGCACAGCCACCCGTGTGCAAGAACCCAGCCTGGGCCCGCGCTCCGAGGAGCGGAGCAGCCGTGCCACGAGCTGCCCACCGCGGCCTTCCAGGCAAACACTCTGCCAGCTCCGGCTACAGCGGTTCTGTCCCCCGCAATTCTGCCGCTCCCCGCCTCAGCCCGC
Source organism: Euphonia xanthogaster (assembly GCA_034509185.1). Lineage (NCBI taxonomy): Eukaryota > Metazoa > Chordata > Aves > Passeriformes > Fringillidae > Euphonia > Euphonia xanthogaster. Next base: position 11,114,536 of record JAYDZK010000271.1, on the reverse strand, counting down.
GGGCACCGCACGACCCCCACTCACATTTTCTTGGCCACATCGGTCTCCCTGAACTGCTCCTTCACCATCGCGGCGGCGGCGGCGCGGCGGGGCCCGCGC
>JAYDZK010000271.1:11073595-11105975 GCA_034509185.1 Euphonia xanthogaster | reverse complement strand
TCTAGTTGCTCTTTTCAGAAGCCTCCTTACCTTAATTCTATGCAATCAAGAAAGGATCTGTATATTAAGTGCTTGCATAAAGGTATGTGGCATAGTGCCTTGTGTAGGATTGATGTTTTGAGTTTACATAGTTAACAGAACTGTTCTGGATTGAGGGGGGGGGAGGGTCTGTCTCCGGAAGAAATTATTTCTGGAATTTGAGTACTGAAGGTTTTCTTCCTCAGCTTTGTAATGTCTTACATTTTATTTAATACAGATTTGTTTATTTGGGTAGTACAGTAACACTGTGAAGCAGATGGATTGAAGTGGTTACAGCTTGGTGCCATTTTATTGGAATCTTCGTGCTTCAGCAGCTGGGAGTTTTACACAGGTCTCATGTGAGGTTTGCTCTGCCAGTGTTTGCCCCTGCACTCCAGTCTAAGCAAGGTGTAGCAGGTTTTCTGTAATTCAGAGGTTTAATGCACGTGTCATGCTGTGATCACTAGGTTAATCTCCTTTCCTGTGGGAGGTAAAACAATTAAGTGGAACTGGAATCTTCACTTTTTTCTCTCCTGTGTGCTGAAGGAACCCTTTTATTTCCTGCTGAACTTGGCACATCCCATCATTTAGATATAGTAGCTTTGTCACTGTTGCCTGCTTGGTCTGGCCCTCATATTTCAGCATCTCAATAATTTTATCTATTTAACAACAGTCTGGAATCTGGATTAGAAGATGAAGGAGTTTTGGAGAACAACTTCTAAATTAATCTTGTGGTGAGCAATTTCAAATTTATATATGTGGAATGACTTGTATTAATCACTCTTTACAACGGGTACGGCTTGTTGAAGTTGCACACAAAAAATGTTGGTGTTTTCCTGTAGGAAGGACTCAAAATTGTGTATCAGGCCTGGTAAGAGCAGAGATTACTATCCTAGATGCACAGAAAAAGAGAGCTTTGATAAAGATGAAAGATAGCAAAATTTGGCACCACCTGGGTGCAATGAGGTGGTTTTGTCTAGGGACCAGCTTGTAACAAGTTTGAGAACAAATATTGAAGGGAAGAAATGAAGCTGCCCAACAGTGGCTTGAAATAAATGAGGCATAGTATGCTTTGAGAAGACTGCAGTCCCAACAGTCAGCTGAATGGGCAATGTGAGTTCTTTCTATTGATGGAAAATGTGTCATTTAAGGACTGAAGTATGTAGGTCACTATCAAATCTGTTTGCAACAGTCAGAATAAATTAACTTGTTCATATTATTTTGGTCAGTTCGTATAAAAAAAAGAGTTTTAATGTCATTGGTTTCTTACCCAGGGGAATTAGAATGTTGTCCAGTAACAGCTGTTGGTGATACTAGATTCATATAATAAGTTTGAAATACCTGTTGTGAATGTTTCCTGCTCATGTGCTTCTATTTGAGCAAAACAAGATCTAAAGAACCTTTTTTTTTTTGGGTGGGGTTTTAGGTACTGCTAAGAGATGAGATAAAAGTAGTTAATTGTTTTTTCTATGAATGCTGGCAAAATTTCATCTGAGCCGGTAAATTTTCCAATATAGGTGGCAAAAATTTCTTGTGTTCGTTAATGTCCCTAATAGAATAGCAATAAGATTAAATTGTTTCCATGAACATACTTGTTGTAAAGCATCTAAGATGTTAATGGGAGAGGTTTGAGTAAATTTTAACAAATCAGTGTCAGGAGTAGGCACATCCAAGTACATTCATGTCTTTGGACAACTTCATTATAAAGGGATTAAATGGAAACTTGAGTTTGTTGCTAACATTTTTCAATTCTAGTTAGGTCTTAAAAATATTCCCTGGGATATTTTGTCCACATCTCGAATTCTGTAAATTTCCTCTTAATTTATTCCTCTGTGTAAAGGCCGTGGCTAATGAAACAGCTGCAGACGTGCTAAAAGACATTCTGTGTGATAGAAGGTAACTGTGATTTCCAAGAGCTGGCCCTTGGCAGCCAGTGCTTCTGACAAAGCTCCATCTTCTTTCTGTGGCTGCTGTTCATACACAGAGATCTTGGGTAAAGTCCAGCAATGTGCTGGGGCAGAGGATTCAGAGCACCTGTGCCTTCTCCTTACATAGTAGATGTTGCACAACCAGCAAAAATGATGAGTGCAGTGCTTCACTGGGGTGGATGGTAACAGTTTGTGCTTGTGTTCATTGGGTTAAAATACAGCTGTTATTTAATGAAGCTGGCCAGGCTGCACACTGACCCCCATTAGGAGAAACATGCTTCGCTGCCTTTCATGATGATCTGATTTGATTGTACTGGAGCTGCTACCCTGCTATCATTTTCTGTCAATTTTTGCTAGCCTGTTTGTTAAGCCAGGCATCATTTGTGTTGATTTGATAACAGGTTTCAATCACTGATAATAAAACTTTTCTGTGACAGATGACCTCAGATCCATATCTCCTGCACAGTGTTGGCTGCAAGTAGAAAATTGGAAGTGACATTTTGCTTTTTCAGTGTTTTCTGTCTGGTTTAACAGCCAATGTAAAAATAACAATCAAAACGGCTTAATATTTTTAAATTAAAAGAGTGGAAACAGTTGAATTCTTAAAATGTTGGTCAATAGTTCTTGCATAGCTTGTTTCCCTGTTCTCTTCTTACTGTGATGGATCCTGCCACAGACAAGAGGTGAAATTAGGTTTTTGGGTTTTTGTTTTGTTTTTTTAGGCAAGTAGAAGGGTATCAGAAAATATGAGAACTGAGAGATTTTATGCTTTAAGTATTTCTTTTAATTGATCAGTTCTGGTTATTGTAGGAGGCTTATTTAGGCCCTACTTCAGGGCTTTACAAAAGAAAGAATAGTGTAAGGACCTAGGACTGGGAGAAGCTGCTTCCTGTTCACACACTAATACTAAACTTGTATGTTTTTGAGGAGTTAATTAAACTGAGAATATATTTTTCCTAGCATTGAACTGCATGGTGCTTGTAAAAACAAGCACTGGACTGTAGTCATGCATAAACCACAGAAAACAGGGTGAAAATGAATTGTCCAGAGTCAAAGAAATGCTGAAAAATAAACATCTGTCATTAAACATTAAGTGCAATATGCATTTTTTCATTTTTATTAGACATGAAAATCTTCAGTTGTGTTAATGTCTGTTAATTGCCTTTTGTGACTCTGACTTGTGCTTTTGAAAAAAATAAATCCCTCCTCAGCATGGTGAATGCTTTACTTTGGTTCAACAGTGTTTTAGATCCTGGCAATACTTCATTGGTATGAAGTATCTGATGACCTGGGTGAAAGCCTCAGTGTGGGAGTAAAAAATACTTTTACAGAAGCTTGACTGCAGTGTGCTGCACAGACAGACCTAGGGGAGCCTCCTTAGAAAAACCTGTGCTGCTGAAGACAAGTGAGGCACTCCTACAGACCTGCTGGGATCTCACTGGATGACCTTACATTTCCCAGGACAATGCCCTTCATATCTGCTTTAAGGTCAGCCCTGACTCACTCAGGTCATTGGACAAGATGATAATTGTAATTCCCTTCCGACTGAAATAGTCTATTCCATGTATTTGTACAGAAGTATATTTGCACTTATGCCCGTAAAACAGTGAGGTACTTAAAAAAATATCCTCCTACTTTATTCTTCTGTGCTTTGTGTGTGAAGTGGGAGCACTGGCACATTCCAGACTTACTGTGTGGGGATTAACTCTTGTCAGTGGTGATAGATAAACACAATTTTGTACCCTTTTAGTCTCACAACTCAGCTGTTCCTGTATCTGGCTGCCTACCTGGGGGCATTCTTCTCTGAGGTTTATAACTTGTATCCCCCTGTTCATTAGCAAAGTTCATTGGCCCATAGCATAAACACCTTGTCCTTTAAATACTTGGTGTGATTAGTACTGATTTTATTGTTTTAGAAGTGGGGGAAGCTAGTTAGTTCTTCAATCTTTGGTCTTTTGCTGTCCCCTTAAAGATTCCTGAGGTTTCTTTAAAGCACAAACCTGCTTAGCCAAGAGAATATCTTGTCTCTGTTCAAGCTGCCTGTTGCATATGGACCCAGTGGCTTTTTGTTGCTTTTATTTGTTCTGCTTGCAGGTGCTTTTTCTATCTTTATATTCCCACGGACTGTGTAAGAATGATAATAATCACAAAGTTCATTCAGAGCAATTTGTTTATCGCTCTCTTTCCTAGTGGTTCATCAGTGCTCCACTGGAACTCCTGTGGGTGCAAGTGCCAAAAAAACCTGGCAGAAACTTATGGGTGCTGTCTGCAGGGTCAAGGGAAGTTTATAAAGCATTTTCTATGGCTGTAATGTGGATGAAAGGGGAGAGACTTCCCAGGTGTATCAAGATCCGACAAATCTTCTCTTGCTTAGTTCAGCTTAGTTCTCCCAGACTTTTTTTCTTGTCTTTTTTTTTCAATTGTTTTCCCACTTAAGTAGCTATCTTGAGATATGAAGTACAGAAGCATGCGCAAAATTTTTTTCATGGAGCTGGCTGAGTAATCAAAATGGTTTTATCTAGCCATCTTTAATCTACACAAACTTCAAGAGCAAATATCTTGCTTTTCTGTCAAGGCACATACAAGAAAACAACCTAGATTCTGAAAGGGATTGTGCAAAGTAATCCTTTAGCCAGCAGAGGACTGTAGAACCACATATCACACAGTTATGCAAAAATGTTCCATCACAAAGAGTAGGAGAAAAACCCATGTACCAAACTATGAAGTCGAGACAGTCTTTTAAATATGGTAAAATGCTGAAAAGGGAGGGCTCTTTTCATTGTTTGCTTCTTATTAAGGAATTTAATTTGCCTCAGGTTTGCCTTGTCAATGAAAATCTATGGGAATTTTGTTTACATTTGGAAGCACGTTGCCAAGAATAGTACTTCATATGGTAAGTATACTGAACCTTCTGAGGGAATGACAACACTACAGAAATGGTTCATTCCCTAAAGGAAAACATACTTCATTTGTAATGAACATTATGTCTGCAGAAACTAATGGCACAACCTCCTATTCAGCTTATGTAAAATAAAACAGGCCCATATGCTGCTGCTTTTAGGGTTTGGGTGCTTAAATTAAATGTTGTTTAATGAATATTCAAGTCCATTTGCTCAGAAGTTGTGCACAGTGTAGCATATTTTCCTCTGTCTTTGGTCTTACCTAGAGTATTAAGCCATTACAAGAGGGTGCTAAAGCTGAGGCATCTGTTTGTAACTAAAACTTGGGTATTTAAAACACCAGAGCAGATGAGAGGGTGAAGAAAAACATACAGTAAGAGGATCATATTATTTTTCGTTTGTAATTAAGACTGAGAATGGTTTGATACACATGGCACTCTCTAAGAAACGGGAACACTGACTGTGCCTATTTCAGCAGCTGCAGTTTGGGTTTGTTATTGTGGCATATTCACTCCCTCCCACTTCCTACAGGACTTCATTCAGCTTCTTCTGTGTGTGGGGGCAGGTGCCTGAGCCGTGCTGGGATGCCTCAGCAAACTGCTTTTGGGCAGGGACACTGGTGCCTGTGTGTGGGGGGCTTTAGGGCTCTGGGTCTCCGTGCCTGGGCTGGGCAGGTTAGCTAGAGGCACTCCACAAACCTGGAGCTCCCATACTGGCAGTAACAAGGTCTCACCTTGGATCATCTAGCCCCTGCTCAAAGTCAAGGAGAAATATTAGTAGTCTGGAAGAATTCCTCTGGGAGCCAGACCTGTCCTTTTGACTGCCCCAAAATACATTGGGCATTTATCATGGAAGGTGAGCAAGTTCCTGTGAGTTGGGAAGGGACAATGGCTATAAATGGGTGGCTGAGTTCTCTCTCATTGTGCAGTTACTTGCTTCTATTTAATCGATTTTTTAATTCATGAAGGCACTCCTGGATATGTTTAAATTAATATATTTTCAGGAAAATTTCTCAATAAGAGAAAATGTGAAATAGATACTTAAATGTTTTCATGAACTTTATCTCTGAGTCCAGAAATTGACAGCGCTATCCTCTTTTTTAATGGCATGGAAAAAATCTCATTAGAAGACAGCTGGAATGTAAACACAAATCACAATAATTGGCTTTTATGTATTTTCATGAGGGTTCTTCAGATGCTTGTTTTTACTGCACAAGTGCAATATTGTAGATATGCAGTGAAGCCCTCTTCAGAGAATAATTGATACATGGATAAAATACTTAAAAACATTCCCTAATGCTGTAAATCTAAGTGAAGGCTGAGATAAACAAATACACAAACTCTCAAATTCTTGAAAGTTATGTTACTTCCTACATCTTCCCCTGCCTAAGGAATTCCAAGGTCTCCTCTGAGCTGGGCTGTTAAGCATTAGTGCAAAGGAAAACAAGAAATTGCCTGTCCAAGGAGGTGTCACCTGAAGATAGTTAACCTGTTCTGGGCATGTCTGTACACAAAAATTCACCACATACATGTCCATTTTAGTGTGTTTGTTAGGGATCTCCAATTAGAAAAAGAAATCTCTACGTAGATTACAAAAAAACTGGAGTTAACAATACCATCGCTTGTCTGCAATGTGAATTTCTGAGGTGAACCATACTTTAATTTCTACTTAATTTCTAATTTCAACAGGAAATTACTCTGTTCTGGCTACTGCACAATAAGCAGTGAGGCACAGTTCTACCCTGAAATACTGATTTTATTTAGCATCTCAATTCTGAAGTACATAGAACTATATTGTAAGTACATAGAAGAGTATCTCTTTCATTTAAAAACTTTATATGGTACTAGGCTAAGTAGGCTAAGTACTTACTTTTAAAATGTATCTATATGTTAAATATTTTTTATGCAGTCTTCCTATGTATATTCAATGAGTATATTGAATCACTGTAGTGAAAGAGTTCTTTTTGATTTTAGCAGTTGTTGTCTTTGGAGCCAGCCCAGGAGCACAAAGGGAAATGAACTCTCCCAGGTTTGTTATCAGTGGGACTGTTCAGTGGCTGCCATCAGCTGCTATCTTCTAAACCCTCTATGTGCACAGGGCTTACCAAAAATCCCCAGAATGCTAGGATATTTTTTGACCCAAACTGGTGAGAATATGTGTCATGCTGAAATTTCAGGTGATCTGCTCCTTTTAGCTGTAAGATAAATACAGTCTAGGTATATGTAATAGAAATACAGTCTGGGCCATTTTATATTATATTGATAGGATCATGAAGTACACATGGCCTGAAATCACTAGCAAACAGCTTGCCAAGTTGCCAGTGTCTGCTTGACTTCAAGTTTCTAGGCCCCTCTACCCTACACCATCCTGGTGAATTCAGAGTCAGGATTTAACTGACAATTCCCATTTTGTTTTCTCATGTTCCTTCTTTTGAAGGACTCCCACCCTTCACCAGCTACAATCTGTTTGAATCTCAGAGCAAAACATTCTCCAAACACCAGGAAAATATGAAAGACTTGCCTTTTTTAAAATTTCTTCTCCTATCCTGCTTTAAAACAGACTGTCTCTTTCTTCCTCACCTTTCTTCTTGTCAGCTATAGTAAACACAAACTGTCCCTAAGGAGAAAACAAACACTCGCTGTGGTATGCAAACACTCCATGACTTCATGACATCAGTCCTAACATGGCTTGTTTCAGCACCAATTTAAAACTCATTCTACTGCACCTTATGTCATCTCTTCCTGGCTATCTATCCAGCTTCTTGCAGGTTTGTCACATTAATCTGGCACCCACCCCTTGGAATGCTAAAATGCATTATCCCCCCTTTCTACAGTATTCTGCATGTTAAAACATTGAAATTTTTCTGCATCCTCCTTTGCTCCACAGGAAAGATGAAAGAGGCTGTGGAGAACAATTGTACATCATGGATCTAGCCCTCAGGATAGGGATGGTACTGATGACAGCCTGTCAAAATGCTGAACTTGTGGTGTTGTTTGGATGAAAGAGAGAATGCAAATGAGGGATAAGGAGAAAATAAAAGCTTCAGGATAGACAAGGGGGATTTTCCAGCAACAGAGTAGCAAACACTGTCAGAGCACTTGTGATTACAAGTCATATAGCCTCCACAGTTGGGAGCCTGAAATGTCTCCTCCTCATTTACACTTCTTCCCAAAGACTTTGTAATGCCTGAAAGAAAATAAATCTAGACAGATTCCACGAGCTACAGAAGGAGGATTTACTTTTAAAAGTCTTAGAAGAGACTCTTGGAACCTGTTGTGTACTACCTGCCAGGAAATCTCTGGTGTAGACTATGAAAGTTTATGAATTTCCAAGACATTTGGGTTTCTATATATGGCAAATTCACATTATTAAAAAATTAAATAAATTGGTAAAAAGGTGTAGCACCTTCATGTTGGTGCTCTCACTTGCTTTCAGATCAACTTCTAACAAGTTGTCTTAGCTAAATTAGGCAGTAGAGTCAACAATTTTCTGTAATAACTGTGACCTTAGGATTGTAACTGACAGTAGTAGTAAGGCTACAGCTGACTGCTTTTGAAGACTAAAATATGTAATGATGCCTAAATTTGCTACATCTGTTTTCATGCTTTACTGTAGACAAGAAAAAACATGCTGTAAGATCTGTACTGTTTTCTGAAATACTGTCAGTAATTATGCAATGTATGAAGAAACTCATTCCCTCAGATCACATGGGTGTTCTGAGGGATGGAAGAATTTCCCACTCAGCTTTTAGACATCACAGAGCAAATACAATCAAAAAAGGGGAAACAGCACTAGGTAGAATCACTACAAAAAGAAGAGCTGATTCTCTCCAGTCCTATCTTTCTCGTGCTATTTCTCCCCATTGCCTTGCAGGTAGGACATTAAAAGAAGCTGTACACAAGGAGCTGAGGATAATCAGAGCACAGCAGTCTTTCTTGATTTATTACTTCATTCATTAATCCATATATAAAAAGCAATCTAGGACAAGGTTCAGAAACCCTCACTCCTGACAGGTTCTCACATATTTGATAAATGATTTTGCCGTAAGAGACTTGTAGGGCATCTGCAGTATGTTCTGCTGAGATCTATTTCTCAAAACATTTTTACAGTTTCATTTCAAATTAGAGGATATCTCATAAATGGGTGATTGAATTTCTATCACTTGGATACAGGTGGAGGAGTATAAACAGCCAGCACCATAAGAAACCCTCAGTGTCAGGACAGCTGAAAATGATCCTTGGAATAGTTTCCTGTTTCCTTTCAGCCCAAAGCAGTTAATTGCCATGGAGAAGTTGGAAGGCATTGATATGGATGTTGTTTTCTCTAACTGTTAAAGGAAGGAGTGCTGTGATAGATGCATTCCATTTGAGTTATTCCAGGCAGAATGTGGATTCTGAGTATTAATTTGAGACAGCTGAGCTGAGCTTTTGTGGCAGTCACACAATCAATCTTATTGGAACAAGTTGCCCAGAGAAGCTGTGGATGCCCTGTCACTGGAAGTGTTCAAGGTCAGGTTGGGTGGGGATTTAAGCAACTTGGTCTAGTGGAAGGTGTCCCTCCCCATGGCAGGGGTGTTGCAACAAGATGATGTTTAAGGTTGCTTCCAAGCCAAACTATTCTGTGATGATTCTAAAATCTGAACTTTAAAAAGAAGAGTTACATTCATCTTCTAAGTATATAAGACCCAGAAGCTCTATTTTCTCTCTTTATTTTGATTGTTTTGTTGAGGCAGTAAAAGTTAAATTAGACAATCCCATTGACTGATTCTTTCTCTTAATCTTGTCAACCCTTTAGTCCAAATATTCTTTGTCTATTTCTCCAAAAATTTAATATAAAATATCTTCCTGAAGATGAGATGTAAATTCAGGGATGCTGGTTTCTAATACAAGCTTAGCTGCCACATCTCCACCTCTGCAGTGAACATGGTGTGCTGTAGATCTCAATCATGTGTTTAAATTCTCTCTGAATATACAGATTATCACTGCTGTGCAAAGGAAATCTTTTTACTCCCCTTGAGTAATATCCCCCAGCCTTATGCAGCCAGGCAGTATTTATCAGAAAGTCATTACAGCTGTTTTGTTTGCACATAGCTTTCATTCCTCATATTTTAATGTCTGGCCAGTATTAGCTCAATTAGTTTAATGAACAAGTAGGTCTTCTGATATTTGCTATCTAATTAGTTTATTGGCCTAGATGTAACATGCTAGATCTGTCTGTGCAATGTGTCTGGCCAAGTCTCTTCTGATGAACTTTTCTATTTTGGCTCAGCACTTTTTGGAAAATAAAGAATGGGCTACATTCTGCATCTCTTTTCCTAAAGGATGTCAAAGCAATAAATTCCACTAGAAAGGATGATACTCTTCTAAACTGCCAACCAGACAACTCTGAATCCCTTCTATGTAGGGCAATCTGCTTGTGTTGGCTTACACCTGAGAGAGAATATGAAATAAAAAGCCATAGTTTGATTTCCAAATGATACATAGCATGCAACAACAGAAGTGGAGGACAACACCATTGAATATATACCAAGGATATAAAATGCTTTACTATATGCTCCTCTTTCTCCAAATGGAATAAAAGAATTAATGTTCGATAGATGTTTGTTGTATTGCTTATTATTTACTTGAAAGTGCTGAGATCTTACCAAGAGGAACTCATATCAAGACACATGCACTGTGGATGGAAACAATTATAAAATGTGATATGAAACTAGAGTACTTCATACTGTGTCTTAACAAGTAGAACAAATTCAACCACACCTTTTCTTTTCCTCCCTATTTGTTCTAGGAAAAAAAAAATTAGGTATTTTGTCAAAAGCCTCCTCCTCCCAGCAGGCTGAAGAGCCTCACAGGTTGGCCAGTATCAGCCCTAAGGACAAGGGTGATAACTGCAGGCAGCTGCAGGTTCAGCCAGGAGTTGTGCCAGGCCCAGCTGATGCCCATTCCCTGTGCCCCAGGGCTAGCAGGGTGGTGATGCAGCACAGCTGCTGCTCATCACAGCCAGGTGAGGCAGGCAGCTTTTCCTGCTGCCTCAGACCCTGTAAGTCCCAAGAAAGGAGGAGCAGGAGTGGGACGCTGAACATTCACTGGTTCACTTCTTCTGGATCTGAAGATGGAAGAGTGACTGCTTAACTAAGGTATTTCTGAGTGCTCTGGGGATTAATCACTTATCCTGAAATTCAAGGAGAGCAGCCCTCAGAAGCCCTGAGTGCAGATGAAGGTAGGAAAACTCTGGGGTTTCTGTTTAAGACTGCAGAATCTTCGTTGCTTTTATTCAGAAGTTGGAAATGCATAAAACAAAGAGCAAAAAGTTACCTTTGTGAGTGCAGTAGTGTTTCTCCTTTTAAGTTAAAAGGGGCAGTTTGATTTGCCTCTAAACTTGAAGTTGTCCTTTACAATGTCAAAAGAGAGCAAATCAGCAGGTAGTAAAGTAAAAAGAATATGATGTTACATGGGTGAAGTGAATGCGTTAGGAAACACTATTTATAAGTAAGGCTGCTTTTTGTCATTATTTCTAGTTAAGCACCCCTTAGTTTTTGATCCAAAAGGTGGCTTTATAAAAAGGTCTTCTTTGGTTCAATCAGTATTGAAAACTAAAATTTGAGCAGGTAAAATCTCTTTAGGAAGAAAAAGTATAACATCTCACAATTTGGAGGCTGTGTAGCTTTGCTTCTTTCAAGTTGTTTTACTTGGTGATGCCCTGGTGATGCCCTTGGACCTATAGGGTGTAAACTGAAGGCATGTAAGAATTGATAGTTTAGTGCATATGTGACTGTAAAATTACTGATTCCTTCCTTTTTATTTATTTTTTTTTCCTCACTGTTACAAGGAAAAAAAAAAAAAAAAAAGGAAGGAATCAGTAAGGGGTGTTGTGAATTCCAGGAAATGTCAGGGTTTGCTATATGATATCAGTGCTTATGGTTTAAAGAGTTTGCCTTGAAGAAAACTTCTGTTGCCTTCTGGTGCTGGTTGACTCAAACAATAAATGCTATCAAGGCTTCTGAAGATAGGCATAGGATATTCTTGTTAGTGAGGTTTTGTGGCCATAGGAGCTAAATTATGGGTAGGCCCTATAATAAGTACAAGAATCTGTTGACAGAGCTTGGAAGTGAAGTCTGAAAGGTGCTCTGAGCATGGGATGCACTGCTTATTTTCCTGTTCAAACATTTGCTGGAGCAGTTCAGTGACCCACCCATAAGAGGAAATGGGCCCAATGGGCTATTTTAGTCTTGGGGCCTTTTTCTGCTCTACAGCAGCATCCCTGCTAATGGTGCTGAATGGGCCATCCCAAATAACTAGCTACTGGAAGCTGAAGCAATTTGTGAAGCTTCTCAGAAATGTTTGTGGAAACCTTGGGTAGATGTGCAAAGTGATATGAGAGGAAAAGCAGCCTTTTATTATTCCCTGTATTATTTCCATTCATAGTATATAAAATTTATTAGTATGGTGTCATAATTACTTGTTTGTGCCACATTCATTAAATGAAAAAATGCATAACTGAAATGCAAAGATGGGAGATAGTCCTCGGGGAACACTGTTGCTTCCTGGCTTTTGGGAAGCTGTTTATATCTTGGTAGGAGACTGGAGAGAGACCTGGCCTTTCATATGACCAAGTCTGAGAGGACATTAATTATAAGTCAGGTCTCTGATTCACTAAACTGTTAGGTGCTGTAGTATTTCACCAAAATGGATCATATGTAGGGAATGCCTCTGCTGTGATGGGTAGGGATATGGTACTGTTACTGGTATTCAAATAATCAGTGCTGTGTTCCAGGATTAACATATCATAGTATCTGGCTAAAAAAATGGCAAACCACTGTTTAAAGTTTTCTTGTAATATTTCAGGGAATTAATTCTATCATGATAGACAGTTGGAAAGTTCAACCAGTGAACTGAACCTTTGTAAACAGACAGGAGAGAAGTTTTATCCTGATGATAAAACTCTGTGAAGCTTTATGATGTCCTAAAGTGGACAGTCTATATTGTTAGGTACTTCTGATGTACTGGAACATCTGGTGCTGTTTTTCCTTCTTGTGCAAGCATTCATTTTTCTGGTGTGCCAGCATGTCAATGTGTTGGAAAGCTGTTCTGATTGCTGCACTGGTAGTATTGACTGACTGGGATCAATAATGGTACAATCAAATACAGGACAAGCACTGCTTACCCTTCAGCTTTGCATCTAGCTTTGGCAAAGTGGCAGCATTTCCCTTTCTGAAATTTTCACTTTCGGTGCCTTTCATTCTCAGCTAATGCTGCTTCTGCTTTCCTCCTGGAGTTCTCTGTCAGCTATGATGATACACCTCTAAACCAAGTTTGAATCCTGCTTTGTAAACATTTATAGATGTTTATGAATTTGCCCCAACATTTCCTGTTGTCTCTGTGTGTTAATAGAGTAATTTTTGATTCCTTTTACTTCATCAATATGCACTCACATAAATTCATGTTGCAGTTTAGAACCAATTAAAATTTATAAGCCACAAATAGTGAAATTCTGAGGATTAATTTACTCAGTGAAGTATTAATCTGTGTAATGTGGTAGGTTATCCTTCAGTAAACCTGGTTATATGGAGATGGGGAGATAGATTTCCTTGCATGTTTTACTGTAAATGCAGTAATTGGTCCCACTGGGCTGTTGAGCTTGAATGGTTACAGCCAGCAGTACCACTGCAGCCTTGGTATGAGCCCTGGGACCAAGAACCAAGTTGTGTTTATCTAGCAGCATCCATCTTGCTTTCCATTCCCTGCTCAGGCTTGGAGATCAGGAAAGAAAACAAAATCAAATGAATAAAATTAATTAAACTTTAAAGAAAGAAAACCTTTGATGTGAATATCAGGAAGTGCAACCTATTATCTCTACCTGCCCCAAATCTCTGCTTTTAAAGAAGCAATGGAGAAGGGATTGGAAAAGGGCAGTAGTGATCAAAAATTTGACAATACCTTTGGCAGAAGCAAGTTCCTCCATAAGGCTCGTGAATCAGGATCCTCTTACACTTGGAAAACCTAATTGATCAAGCCTAGCAAATCTGACTTTTGTTAATGGGTTTTTAACTATCATTTATTCAGCTAATGATCTTGCTGATAGGGAGCAGGGGCAGAAAGAGATTGTGGCTTATGAAGGCCCACAGGAAAAGCTAGTGCCTGATCCAATGCTTTAATTTAGATCCTGTCCTTTTTGCTTCAAGATGTGCTTCCTTTCATCAACTTCTGCCTTCTTCCTGGGTTATTAACTGTGAGCTTGCAGTGGTAAACCCACTGGAACCTGTGAGAGTTTAAAAAAAAATATAAGCTGGGGAAAAAAATGTGACATGGGAGTCCGGAAAGATAATTTTTTTTTCTTCTGTAAAGATTTAGCCAGGGAAAGCAAATAAATAAATGTGCTGTAGGAACTTGTATTTTGGAGGCACTGAGGTTTCAGGATTGCCTTGCTGTAGAGGTTCCCCTCATTAAAGAGGATGAGCCTGGTGTTCAGCCCTGTTTTCATTGCTGTTTCTGGCTGTGATTTGGAAAGGCAGCATCCCTGGTTTCTCACTTTATTGGGTTTACCTTCCATATTCCCTCTGAGAGGGATGATGCTGAAAGACCAAAACCTGCTCAATTGCCTTTATCTGGATGAAATGTGAATTATCCCTGTCCAATCCCATAGTTCTAATTCTGGTGTGTGTCAGTTCATGTGGAGCAGAAATACAGGTGTAAAAAAAGGGAAATGGCTTTTTGCAGCTAACTCCATGTCAGCTGGAACACAAGTTCTTGGTGAGCCCTGCCCTGTTTCCTAAGATGTGCCTCCTTCCAAACCCTCTTTCCCAGGCCCCAAATGTCAGGTCCTTGGGGAGTTCTCCAACAAATTGAATCTCAAAGGAGACAAAAATCACAATCTGGGCTTACCAGTCCCTCACTGTCAGATGAAAAATCCTTGTTAATGATGCTTATCAAGAAAGTGGGCAAGAAAATGTTGGTTTGATGTCTTTTCAGGACCCACACTGAAACAGAGCCCAGAAAATGGTGTAGGATTTAAAGGGGTTTCTTTGACTGCAAATTATGACACTGTACACTCTCAGGAAGACTCTTGATAATGCTGTCCAACTCTAAAAAGTTTTAAGAATGATGAAAATAGAGTCATGTATAACAGAGGTGCTTTTGGGGAAAAAAACAGCACCTTGGAAAGGTGTACCACAGAATCTGCTGTTAGGAATGGAAATTACCTCTTAGGTTTCATATACATATATATATATATATACATATATATATATATATATATATGGTAGGATTGGTAACTTCTGTGCTTCTGGTTTTTAACAGTACTTTGTTTCATGCTGTGATGAGTTGACCCTGGCTAAATGCCAAGTGCCCTCCTAAGCTGCTCTCTCTCCCCTACTTGGCTGGACAGGAGAGAAAATATAACAAAAGTTTATGAGTTGAGATAATAACTCACTGATTACTGTCATGGAAAAAGCAGATCCAGCTTGAGGAAAACTGATTTATTGCCAGTCAAATCAGAGTAGGTTAATGAGAAAATCAAACCTAAATATTCAAATGCCTTCCCTCACCTGTGGCATTTTCCTGGGCCCATCATTACTCCTGATTTTCTCTGCCTCTAAAGTGAATTGTTTTTCTCACATACTCACTCCTCTTTCCAGCTGCACTGTCCATTTCCCCTCTCCTTTCCCCATTTTGGGATGTGCTAACTCAGAGATGCTACCAGGTGCTTCTTGGAGCTGCCTGGCCTTGGCTCTGTCAGACACAGGCAGCTTCTCACACTCACAGAAACCACCTCTGGAGTCCCCTTGTGACCAAAGCCTTGCCACGCAAACACAATATTGTGGAACATTTTCAAGTAATTTGGGGGAGAAAGTTACCTTGTTGCATATCATGCTATTTCTAAATTGTTAATAGTAATTCTTTCTCCCACCTTCTTTGTCTCCAATTACTGAAGCTTGCACATATCATATTTTTGTGTGCACTGCTTTCTAATTATCTGCTATGAGGTATTACTATTATATTCCTACAGAGCGTAATAGAAGTTTTTAGGGATTCATAAAATGCATTTAAAAACCCTCTAATGATTGTGGGGAGAACAGTGACTTTCTTTTTCTTTTTTAGATGTCTACCTCCATTCAAATAGTAGCATTCAGGAGGAGGGGATTTGATTAGTGTAGTTCTGTTCCATGGCATTACTTTCATGGGAGAGTCTGGTAAGGGTTGTCTTCTCCAAAGATCCCCATCATAAACACTAGTGCTGCTTGTTCTCACATTTCTTGGTAATTTCTTTGTAATTGTTGTTGGTTTTCTTTTTTTGTTACTCAAATTAAGTCAGTTTTATAGATTTTTATCTTGAGTATCAAAAAAGGATCCTCACTGGCTGGAATTAAAAAGGGAAGGATATTGCAAATATGCAAATGCAATTGTGAATACAATTATAATTTACCCTTGTAATTATTTACTACAGTCACTTTGTATTTGAATGAATCATATTTTTTTCTTCATGACCTGAACTGAAATATTCTCTTAGCGAGGACTCTCCAAGACTTTGACTATGAAGTAAACTATGAAATGAAGATTCTTGCACTTCTAACATTGAGCCTGAGTGGTTGGTTCGATTCTTCATTGGTGAATAACTTCTTTTTTTGTTGGTTTAGATTTTCCCTCGGATGTAGCAGGGTGAGGGACCATGACTTTCAAAGCCTTGGCTGGCCTTAAAGGTATTTGCTGTGGATTAAGATGCAGGATGAGCTGGCTGATATCACTCTTGGCAAACATTGCTCTAGTTGCCAGGATGGGGAACGCAGGGAATAATGAACTTTAATCCTTGTTAATAATACAAATGAAAGATGCAGGTCAGCCAGCCTCGCTTGCTAGAAGAGCCTGATTAATCAAGCCTTACCTTTTGGAAGCAAGTGTTGAAGATTGATTACTGCTTTTTGTCCACTGATGTTTGATTCCCATTTATTCTGTCTTGACCTTTGTTCCCAGTGAGCTTCGTTAGATGTTCACAGACCTCCATGTGGTCTTTTCCATGTCAGAGAACTGGCTTGTTGGGCAGTATTTCTTCCTTTTTTTTTAGCTTGTAATTCCTCTTTGTGCCCCAGCACCAAGCCTGTGCTTAGATTTGTGTAAGGAGGCATTTGTTGCAGGTGTTGGTCTGTGTGTTGGTGGAGTTGGCACAGCTGGTGCCCGTCGTGTGAGGCTCTGAGACAGTGGGGTTTGCCTATAGCCATTGGTTGGTGGAAGCTGATATCCCAGGCTTGCTTCCACGACCCTGCCTGGGTTACAGAACAAAGGTCCTGACTTGGAAATTTCATATATGCTCTGTTGTTGATGAGGGAGCTGCTGTAGATCACGTGGGGCCCCTTCACCTTGCCCCAGGCCCCATTCCAGCTGGCTCCTGCCTCTCAGCTGCAGGCTGGTGTTGGAGTAGTGGGAGCAGAGCACACCAATGCCTGAAGCTCTGGCACTCACTTATCATTGTGATGCTTTTGCTGCTGTGTCCTTTTGCTCTCCTGGGACAGAGAAGATGGTGCATTAACCAGCTGTTTGGGGCTCCTCTGCTGTCCCTGGGCTCTGCCTCACTCAGCTGCTGCTCACAGGTTTGCTGTGAGGCAGGAGAGAAACCCCTCAGAGCACTGTCAGACTCTGTGTGGTTCTGTGTTCCTACACTTTGGCTCCTCTGCCATTTGCTGCAGGACACAGATGAAGATCATACAGTACTCTGTGCTGTGATAACCAATGTCTTCTGGTATTTAACCTTTACCAAGGAAATTTAAGTGTATGCACATGGGAAAATGTATTTTATTGGAGCTTTCCAGGCAGTATCTGTAGAATTATCTTAAGAAAGATGTCTTTTTAAAGGTTTTTAAATGAGATTTTTGTAATATTTTCAAGGAATTCAAGCACAGTGGTCTTCATCTTTTGCAAGCAGAGTTCATACAACAATATACTCTGGTACCAGACTTGTAGTGAAGAAGGGGAAAGGCCAGCTTTGCTTTTACCACTTGTTCTTCAAGCTAGAGCTGCTTCTATTTATAGCCACCACAGAGTTTAAAGGGCTTATTTTACAGGCTGGGTCATGAGCTGCTGCTATTGGTGATATTTCCCAGGTCCTAATTTCCTGTATCATAGAGATCTAGCCACCTTTACATTTTTTATAATTGTCTAGGTGACTTCTGGGAAGAAGAAAATCTAACAACAACAACAAAACTCCAAACCAAAACCCAAAAAAGACCTAACAAAACAAGCCCCAACCTAAAGCTACTTTGGGAAAAAGAAACAACTCCTAAAGCTTTTGTTCTTGAAGAACGATAATTGAATTGCATATTTAATGTGAACAAATTACTTGGATTTGCTTCTTTAAGTCTGTATGCAGGGATAAAATGAACATATTGCAGTGGGATTACTTCAAAAGTTTTGCTTTAACAAAACCCAACTTGTATGTGCCAATGAGTGTATGATGACTTCTACCACAAGGCCATATAAGGCCTTTCAGAACATGGATAACTTGAGTTAGATGCTGGCTTTTTAGTTCAATTCCTGCCCTGCATATAAAGTGAAAATAGAAATCTGACCACTGTAGAATGGTAGGCCACTTTGTCTTCTGTTGGGACTCGTGTATTTAGCTACTGTCAGCTTATATCAGAAAGTGATACAACAAAGGTCTGGCACCTGGGTAAGTGCAGAACTCACTACATTTGAGCCTCAGGCTACTAGTAGCCTCAGGCTCAAACATCTTGCAATTGTAACAATTTATAGATTTATTTATTTTGGTACAGGCAGATGTAAGGGTAAAAGAGAATTAATTTACTTTTGACTTTTTAAATAAGATGCCGGAAATGCCCAATGCCAAAATAGTGAAAGCTTTTTTCCATGGAAAGCGAGGCATGGGTGTAGGCGTTTGCAGGATCCTTGTAAAGGCCAAACCCTGATGGCCCTGGTTCCCACCAGCTGGGAACTCCAATGGGTCCGTGGGGTGCTGGCACACCTGTGCTGTAGGTTGCATGCTCCAGCAAGCCTTAGCTCTGTGATGCAGATGGCTCTGGACAAATCATGTCTTTAGTAAGGAAAATGTGTGTGTGGGCTCTGGAGAGGCCACAACACAGTCAAGTCTTCAGTTTATGCAGGTGGTTTTTAGTGGGATTGAAACATTATCAGCAAGTAGCTTCTATATTTGAGTAACTATTTCTGTGTATAAATTTACATCATTGCACTTGATCAGGTATTATGAATATGCATGAGTGATAGGGGTTGGGGAAGACATGAAGGATGCAGAGCTTCACACAGCTCAGGCTCAAGCTCTTGACACATCCTTCACAAGTAGAAAAACATTTGGGTAAGGTGTAAAACTGTCTTGTTCATTGATTGCTCCATGGGACCTCCAAGGAGTCAGTCACACATGCAACACAGGAGAACTGTACCACTCTGAGTCCTTGAAAATGAACTCTGTGCTGGGCAAAGGTCCCTGAGGTATTCTGGCACCCAGCTCTCAGTGACTCTTTAAACACTGCAAGTTGAAGCTCTACCCACCAAAATTGGAGTTTGCTGTGCATTACATTTCTGATGAATCTTGGGTGCAATTTGAGCTTGAGAACTGAGATGTATTCTTTCCTGTGCTGCCTGTTGAGTGTCCCAGTGCTAGCCACGATTCCTTAGCTAAATCCTCTGTGGAGAGAATCACTACCCCATCTGCTCTTCAAGCTGTTTGTTTATTTTTGGGTTCATGCTGCACTTGGGCCTCTTCCCCTGCAGCAGGAGCACACTGTGCCTTTGTGACAGAGGCATAAAACATGAGAATGACACTACTGGCTCACACCAGGCAATGGTGGCATTGCTCTTTCCCCTGGCTGTGTTCTCTGTATTCTGGTGGCCTGAAACACTACCTTGCTCAGACAAAATAAATGTGTGCTCTCATGTAGATCATGGCAAATACTTTGATTTGTCTTTATTCAGGGAAACCCAGATTGATACCAGTCAGAAAGACTAAGGTTTTAAACTTTTTTAAACCCTCTGTTGTGAGCAGACATAAGTGGACAAATTTCAATCTACTAGAAAAATGAATTAATAGGTTTTCATTTTTGATATAGTGGGAAATTATGGGGCCAAATTTGTCTGCCTTTTTGATTCACTTAAAAAAAAAAATCAGTAATATGGTATGCTGCTGATGCTCAACCTTTACAGCATGTTACATAAGAAAATAAATATAAATGTGTTGTGATCATAAGGATTCAGCATGTTTAGGTGTCAAATGATTGTCCAGTATTTATCTCTCTGGGTATATGTTAAGAAATATAGAGAGTTCTCATAGTCATACTTCTTGGATTCATTATTGTTTTGGCATTATTATGGAGGGGCTAATTCACTTTTTGGAACAACCCTAAAGAGACTGGGATGTAAATGTTATTTTTTTTCAATCCTCATTACATGATTTGGTACCATTAATATTTAATGGAGACAAAAGATTAATGCCAGTGTTCATTTCTAAAGAGGCAGAGATGCTGCAGGACAGCCTTTAACTTTGCCACTTCAGAAAATATTCATGCTTACAAATATTCCTTTCCTTTCCCTTGCCTCTCCTGAAACCTTTCTATTCTCTCATTCCTTATTCCTAAAAATAAGCCATAGGGCTCTAATACAGACACTGATTAAATATGCTGCTCTGTAATTTATGCAAAAGTGAATCCCAACAGGTATCAGAGACTCTGAAAATCTGTTGTGAAATAATTATCCTGAATGACATTGTAGAAATGGTCCATGAAGATGTTGTCAATAATGCATTACATAAAATTTGTTTGAAATAAACCTTGAAAATTACATGATATTCATAGGAACTTGAAAGAATTACCAGTAAACAAATTTAATCAGCTTGATGTTATGCATACCACTCAACCTCTTATTATCTGATCATCTAGGTTTTAGAATACAATGGGGAATTGAATGACAATTAATACAGAGTGCTGTAGGAGCTCATGTGTGTTTGCAGGACTACCTTATTTGCTCAATTTTTGCTCATGTCTATTTATCTGCATTAGTTTCTTGCTGCCACAGTCTTCAGTGATGCCCACTGATAGTGTCCTGGCTGCTGTTGCACCCGTTCCCTTAACAAGAGGGCACTTGTAAACAAAGAATGAACCCACTTGACAACGAAATTCAAATTTTTCCCACTTATGCAGGAGTGTTTACACCAACGTCCAAACGCTTCTGGTTGTGATATCCAAACTGCATTGTGAAAATGGAACTCAAACTCTGGAGCCAAGTGCAGGATGCACTAGATTTTGTAGGGATTTATTGATGCTTCTTTCAGGAAAATACAAGACCGTGATCAGCTCTATTGCATGTCAGTTCAGAAGAAGTGATGCCCACTTCTGCTTGCTGAAGTCAGTAAGAATTTTGCCACTGACTTCACTAGGAGAAATAGGCCTAGAATTGGATTCACCTGAACTCTGTTGTTTCAAGATACTGCTTGCATCTAGCAAGTTTTCTATCAGGCAAAAAAATATGCCAGAGGTCTTGATAGGAGCTTCAAATCTTCCTTTGAGTAAATGGGAAAACAGTGCAGAATTCTTTAGGCTGTCTTTGTTATTTAAGATGATGTGCTAGCCTCTAGGACAGAGCTGTGGGTATTCACTTTCAGTTTTACATGTGCATTGCTTAAAGGGGTCTTCTGTGAATGTGTTTGGATGAAATAATTTGATATTAGAGCTGTGCAATGAGGTACCTGTTCGAGATAGTGTTTCACTTAACCCATGAGTTTGGAATATGCTGGTGAGAATGCTGCTAAGGAAAGGAGCATCCTTTCACAGAGAAGCCATAAGATTTTTAATGTCAAGATGGCAGAAATGCAGCCAGGTGCAATTGTAAAAGAGCTTGAAGATCAGCAGTAGGCAAACCAGTGATTATACAATATTTTCTAGCTTCACCCAAAGGCACTGTTAAATGTTTAGGCAAGTCACAACAGAAATTAATTCTGTAACTTGAAATGATGAATTTGGGATTTCTGAAATATACTCCATTATTGATGCTAGCAAGATGTGTTTTAGTAATTCTTTTGGGTCTTGAAACTTATTTCTGAGTCATTAAAATCACCACAAAGCGTACAGACTGTCTTGTATTTAGAAGTTGTCATATGATAGTTTGAAATATTTTTTCTTGATGGTAGGGTTGTGAAGAAACCTAGAATGGAAAGAGGAATTATCTCTGATGCTTAGCTTGCTGAAGCATCACAAATAAAACATACTATATGTTAAATGTGGCACCTGTCCATGTTGCTTTCCAATGTTTACTACTCTGGATGAATATTAGTCAAAACAACATCTGCTTCACAAAATCTTTTAGTTCATATCTTTTATTTGGTTCTATTTTTGTTTTCTGTGTTCAGTATTTTTACTTTCGTGTCACCTTAGGTGCGCCATGGAAACTTAAAATTACAGTTAAATACTCAAGGAAAATACCTAAAAAATTAATGACATTATATTCATTTAAAAAAATTCACTACTGCAGCCCTGAAATCAATTAAATTGGGAGGGACATGATAACATTTATTACCCAGATAAAAATGTCTTAACCTGTCTCTCTGAGAGATGATGACAGAGGCAAACCAGCTGGTATCAGGAGGAGATGTGATTTAGGTCTAGTATTACTGTATCTATTTAAGTGATGGCTTTGCTTAACTGACATAAATTCATATTAATAGAGATAATATTTAGTGCAGTTCACTTTCAGATTTTGGTAATAAAACTTTTGTGTTGGTAAGAAGGGAGAGATATGATGGGACTGCAAGTATTTAGGACTAGGGTACTAATTTACTATCCCCAGAATCCCTTGCCAGGTTCTAATGTATCCTTTTGAGTTTTATTATTTATGTATAAAGAAAAGAGTTAAAACACATTTAGACTCAAGAATGCTTGATGTGTCACCCAAGATGGAGAAACTTAACTTCAAAGAAGAGGAAAAAACTGCAGTTTTAATTACAGGACTTCAGGTTTTTATATATATATATATATATATATATATATATATGTACCAAAACCAAACAGCAAATTAGTGCTGGATTGTTTTTATTCCAAGCTATGGGTGATCCACATGCTTGGAGTTCAAAGATGTTTGTAGCTCTTAGCTTTTGCTAGAAATATCAGTTCATGTTTGCTGGTATCCTTGCAGTAATAAGCTTGGAAGTTAAATAATTCTGTTATCTTCCTCAACGAAAAGCTGAAAAACTCTGTTCTAGTGGTTAAGACCTTGCCTGGCATATAGGAAAAACATGAACTCAACTCCAGAACTGGTATATATACTATATCCATGGAAAACTAGTTGCTGATCTGTTATCCACAGATGATTCTGTCTGTCCCTGTTTCTGTCTGTAAAAACATTTCAAAAGGTTCTGGTGCTGATCAAAGACTGAAGAAATCAAGTGAAAGGAGTCCAGAATTTTTGGCAAAATGCACCCTGTTATCACAGTTAGCCCTTCTGGCAGTACTGGATTTCCTGGTTTAAAACCATGCTGGACTTGATGTTCCCATCACTGCTGATAAATGCATTGCTCCTGAGTGCCAACAGCTTGCAATCTCTCATGACTATTACATTTGCCATTGAGGTTTTCCGAGATTATTTAGATATGCATACCAATTCTAATAAGTCATTAATCTATGTACTTGCATCCCACTGTACATTTTCTACACAAACATCTACTTGTTTACCTGTCAGTTAAGAATCATTCTCTTGTCTCTGCTGCTAAACTGCTGTGAGTGAGAACTTGGATGATGGGTGGATCTAAATAAAATGGGGGAAGCTGTCAGTATGTTACAAAGGTACAAACAAGCTAACTTGATGTCCTCTGTTTTGCAGCTGCTCTGCCACAGAGGTTGGTTGAATGCAGCTGCCCAGAAGCTGTGTGGGATGGGGGGGCTGTAGTTGAGCTGCCAGACTAATCTATGCTTTCAGGGCAAACCTCAAACTCTTTCGTTGTCTTGAGGTGGTACTTTGGCAGTGCTAAAACCCTACAAGTCAGTTGCAGTCCGTGTCTCCTGCATCTAAAATGCACCTAAGTGGAGCTTCATGTTGAGTTGCATCATAATTCAATCTGTCCTGGAGAAGAATTTTTGCCCCTCAAATAGTCGAAGGCCAGTCAGTTTTTCTGTGAGATGTAGAGGTTTTTGCCACTTGGTATATAGCAAGTGAGATGGTAAAACCTGGGGGAGGGTATTAAGATAAAGAGAGAAAAAGCTTCCAAGTAGCTCTTGACAGATGGTGCTTGAAAATGAGTATCTCTTTGGCACCATGAATGCTCCCTGAGGGGTTCTTCATTCTCCAATTCTTTCCCCTTTCTTTTTTCCCTTCACTTGCTCCCTGACACTTCCCTTCATTTGCTGTAATTTAAATGAAAGCGCAGAAAAGGCATATTCGGTTTTAATATGTAAAGAGCTACTCCTGGGTTTGAAGCAGCCATTTAACATGCAGGTTGAGTGAAAAGAGAGATGGAGGCTGGGGCTGCTGGCTGTCAGCTCCTGCCACAGCAGTTGCTGCCATTGCTTGGCTGCTATCAAAGATTCATCAGGGGGAAGTTGCTGCTTTGCAGACAAAAATAACAGATGGTCGTTCGTGTTTGCCTTACTCCGGGGGCCTCGCCACAATACACGAGGTCCAAGAGAATTTGAATTACTGGGGGTGGCTGCTTTCTCTGTGTGTGTTCATGCATATTTGAACAGATTTTTTGGTTTTGGATTTTATAAACTTGCTAATGAATTTAATGATGAACCTATAGATTTCCTGAGATGCTTACACGATGTGTTGGTTTTGAAGTGAGTTTTAATTAAATTTTCCAGCACTCATCCACAATTTAGCACTGTTCTGTTGCAAAACAAGCTTCTTGCCACAGGTGGCAGGGCATGGATGTGACTCAGAAAAAAACCTCTCCCTGCTGCCAACCCAAATAAACATGGTTCATTTTGGAGAACTACTGATCACATTTTTGTCTCCAGCAAACTAAATACTGTATAGGCAAAATAAATGTCTGTTTCTGTATAAGGTAAGTAGAACAGAATAGGGTAATTAAGTTTTGAAATATCTTACTTTTATCTCTTTAAATCTGGATAATTTTCTTTTCTTGAAACTTACTGGCTTTATCTTTACAGAGGAGTTCTGTTATGTAAAATTTAACATTAAACTCCTCAAAAAGGTACCTCAAATACTGTGTATGGCCAAGGAAGGTGACCTTTAGCCTTTTTGCCCTAAGTTTTTTCAACATGATTGCTTCCAATTAAGTGACTTATTTGGTATTCAGACTTAGGTTTTAAAACCAATCCTAGTTAGAGTGCATATATGAATGTGCAGTGTGTTTATATTGATCAAGTACCAAGTTTATGAATTGCAGGAGCACTGATGAGAAGTCAACCCCAGATCTAGACCCGGTCTATTGCTTGGCTCTAGAAAGATTCTGTCTGAGACTCAAATACCATCTAAGTGTTCGTGGTCAACTTGTGTGCACACGCTGGTGGTTCATGTTTGGTACCCCCCACGCAGGTGGGTGTGGTGGTCATCTGAGGGACACATCTCATACGGAGGTGCTGTGTGCCAAGGCAGTGGTTCTTCTGAATTTAATGCCTGAAGAACACTGAGCAATGCTTGGAAATCACAGAATATGCTGGGTCGGAAGGGACCTATAGGGATTGCATTCAACTCATGGCCCTGCACAGGACCATGCCCAGGAGTCACATCACGTGCCTGGGGGTGGTGTCCAGACACTCCTTGAACTCTGTCAGGCTTGGTTAAAACCCTTTACTAAACACGTGAGTTTGTTGTTACCAAACACCAGTGATAAGGCTCAGTAGCCTGTTTGGATTCTTTGAGTCCTGACTCAATTTGTCTGCTTTTGCAGTCACCTGGGTCTGGGACACATGCACAAAGAGTTGTGTGAGTCCAGTATGTGGCATACTGCAGGCTTTTGGGATCATGTTTTCTTCTCTCCACTGGCCACCCCACTTGTTTTCTTCATGGCAGAAGAGGAGATAGATGCATAGATAACTAGGTGGTGGTCGGCTTGCTTGATTTTGCAAGTGAATTTTATGTAGTGGCTATTCAAGCATGACTGAAAATGCCTATAATTTGGTTTAGATTCTTTAGGATGGTTGGCTGATTCTCAAGTGAATTTTGCTAGATGAACTGTGTAATGAAGTTGTACTAGACTGTGAGATGTGTACTCTGTGTATAGTTGGGTAAATGAAAGTTATTACTGTACTTTTGAACTCTGTAGACCTTTTAATGTCAGAAGGAGAAAGAAGCTGGTTCTGTGGTAGTTGCTGTGATGGTGGCCAAGATTAACAGAGGTCTTTGGGTTTTAATTTTAGATTTGCAGAAGCATGGCCAACTGGTGAAATGTTTGTTTTGCAAGTCAAGCTTTTGAAATCTGCAAACAGACAAATTAGAAGACAACACAAAATAGCAAAGTTGAAGGCTTGTTTGCCTAGTGATGAAATTACATGGTCTTTATAACAATGCTGATAGACAGAGTTGAATCAGTAATCCTTCTCAAAATCCTACTTCTGGCTCCCACAGCTATGGTCAAAGAGAAAAATATGATTAACAATCAGACTGATGTTTTGTAGCAGTTAATAAGTTTAATATTTCAACAAATATTTTCTGGCAAAATACTAGCTTTGATTTTTAGATGACTACTTAGAAGCTTTCCAAACTGTTATGCTAATGAAAAAAAAAAAAGACTAACATCCTGAATCCCAAACAAATTCAAGTAACCTTAGTTTCAGTACTCATTTGATCCAAACATGAAGACAAAATACTTCACAGCAGACAAGAACAGGGGTACAGTTTAGAATTCAGACACAGGGAACTCATGGGTTGAGATAAAGACAGTTTAACAGGGAAAGCAAAACCACAAGCAGAATCATCAGTCCTCACTTTGCATGTGCCAGCTGGTCTTCAGCCATCTCTGGGAGAGTAGAGCCCCATCATGCTGAAGTTGTGAAGACAAGCGCCATCATCCCAAATGTCCCCCCTTCATACCTCTTCCATCCACTTTATCTACAGAGCACGATGTCACATGGTCTGGAATGTCACTTTGGGTCACCTGTCCCAGCTGTGTCTCCTCCCAACCTCCCACGCACCCTCAACTTTGTCACCAGTGTGTAAGTATGAGAAGCAGAAAGGCCTTGGCTCTGTGCAAGCCCTGCTCAGCAATAACAAAACCATCTCTGTGCTCTTAACCCTGTGCTCTGCACAAAGCCAAAACACAGCCCCACACCAGACACTGATGAAAATTAACTGTGCCCCAGATGAAACCAGCAATGACATCTTCCAGGAAAAATAATATATTGTTCAAATTGAGCTATGGTTCCTCAGACCCAGGTCTAGGGATGTGAAGTCTTATAGAGCTTTGTGGTTCTTGTTGAGATGCATTAGGTCCTTGGGTTAGTCTGAAGCCTTGTTGGGTTTTTAGGATGTTCTGGAATGGGCAGAATTATCTAGGCTCAGATTTAATACAGCTACCTGCTTCTGGACCAGAGTTTGCTGGGTGGTTCAGATTGCTGACATGACCCGAAAGGATGGGAGTTAGCAATTTGGAGGAAATAAAGATGACTTATGTGACCCATCTGGTTCAAGTGACTGGAATCTCTGTGCTGCATGGCCTGAATATAGACACTATGTAGACATATAAGGTTGATGATGTTAATGAAAAGTGGCAGTTCCACATCTCTAGTGCCAAGTGCATTACTGAATAATTCAGTCCCTTGTACTGTACATTTCATTCATTTCTCTTGTAAAGGGATTTATTATTTGGCACAATAATTCTACTGCTGTCCTTGTCACAGTTTGGCCATAGGAATGCAATAAGTTGTGCATGGAAGCAGGAAAGAGATTTATAGGAGGTTAAAACTACTCTGTTCTCATCTATTGTAGACTCTATGATAGATCCTTGGAGCTAGTCTAGTTTATAGTTGAGAATGGAAAAAGTGAGACTGCCTATCCAAATCAACACCTCACAGAGCAGTACTTCTCAATGCATGTTACGCAGATTATGAACTCTTGAAGGAGAAGTTCTTTTGAGTGTGAAAAATTCTTTTGCCAGGAGTTTTTCTTGGTATTGAATATGAGCTCATGTTTATACCTATCCAACTCTTTCTGTAGTCTTCAGGTTTTGCTGTAAATTTGGGTGAATTAGTATGGGAACCCAGGTGTCTGAATGTAGAATCATCTCACAGTTCTCTTGAAGCACAGTTGACAGTTTAAATTTACTGGGCTCCAGCTTGGGAAAAAGCACAGTAGATCCCACAGTTGAAAATGTCATGCAAGAACTTTGAAGACCTATCAGGTGCTTCTTCCAAGTGCTGAACACCTATTGGAAATACACTGTTGTTTTCCTCTTCAATGCAATTTACTGATGTCCTTCTGTATCACGGAGGAAAGCAGTGCTTGTGTTAAAGGTCATGGCTTTAATTCTTATCCTTTATTTGCCACAGGCTTTAATGTAGCAGATCATGGGATCTTATTTGTACTCTCTTGCACTTCACAGAGGGCCTTTGCAAGGCTCTTTTTTAATTTAACTATATTATAATAAGTACAGGCTGTTGCTTTAGATGGTGCTGGTGCATTGCTGTTTCGCAGAGTAAGCTCAAATGATAGTTAAAATTGATGGAAGGAGGTCCAGGGAAGCAGCTCAAGGTGCTTCTGGCCCTAGTACTGAGATAATATTGTCTTGCAGCAATTCTTAGGCTTTACCCACAGTTACTCAAGTTATGGAAATATTTTGATACTTTAGCACTAGAGAAGAGGGGAGCAGCATTCTTTCTTCTTGGTTTCTTTGTCAATAGTGGTAGGCTGTTACCTGCCTTTTGCAGTGCTAATGGCAGTGTTTTATCTCTAAGTATATAGGTTTCCACAATTACGTTGATGGATTAACGCCAAAAGTGCTCAAATTTCCCTCAATTTTTCTTCTGTTCCTGTCTTTTTAGCTGGCTCCATATATCCAGCTTTGAGGTTGTATCTTTCTGACTTTGTTTAGTAAAAAAGTGAGGAAATTAATTTGAGTTATCCAGGGTGGCATTCAGCCATCTGTTCAACGGGATCCCTGGCTTGCAGAGTTGCTCTTTGATTATACGGGTGGTTTGTTTTTCAGATGAATTTTTTTGATAATAGGGAGCACTTTGCAGTAGGCAGTCTTGTGTTTTTCCTTATATTGCAAAACTTGGAGGGAAGTGTATGGCAATAAGTATAAGAGAGTCGCGGCACCACATGAAATGGCTCTAAGAAACTTGTACAGAAGTGTGTGGAAAAGGGAACAGGGTTTCCTCAGAGGTAGATGGGAGATGGCTGAGGACTGGAGAGGAGGTTTATACTGCTCAGCTATAATCTTCAGCCAGACTCCCTACAGCCAGGGTCAGAGTAGTGTCTCTTATGTGGGAAAGAACTTTGAAATCTTACTGTGTTCAATTGCTTCTGGCTGCTGGGGAGAGCAGAGCTAACCTGCTAGTTTTGAATGAGTGAGCTCAGGTACTGGAAGCAATCAAGGCAAAGAAGCACAGAGCATCAGACCTGGGGAGAACAACTGTGTTTCTGGTACTAAACTGAAATACAGCTTCTTAACTGTATGTTTGTGTTTCCCCATTCAAGGACATTTTATAGTTTAGCCTAATACTCGGACACATGCTTAGCTGTCTATCTACATAAGGGACAAGCAGCATAATGAACAGTCAAGAAGAAAGGAAGGCATTCTAGACTAGTTGACATCATGTGGTAACCCATGTCTGTTCAAATAAATGGTTTTTTGTGCTGCTGGCAAAGTCAAATATTGAGGGTGAACTAACCCATGGTTGGTGAATAAGGAGCTGTCTCAGCTAGAGCAGTGGTTCTGAGGACACTGAACTGGGAGCTGTATCCTGTACAGCAGTGGTTCTGTGGTCTTGGTAATGGATTAGTGGCTTGGCATGAGCTCCAAGTGTGCTGCAGTGCAAGATGTCCAATCTGAACGTGGAATAGGTGAACAGGGGAGAACATCAATTAGGGATGACCCTGTGTCTTTAAGCATAGTTTGCTAGTACTGGAATGCTTTGCACTCAATCAAAATTTACAATATATAGAGGGGAGGAAGGAGAAAAAGGAACCATGATTTATTTGAAGTCTGTTCTTTAGTGATTGATTTAAGGATATGTTTGGGTGGGCAAAGGATTAAGCAGTACCTTGGTGGCTATGTTGTGGTACCTTCAGTTGAAGGAAATTATTGTAGAAAAATACTTATTTCATCTAAATAAGCATAGTTATCTGAAAGCTGAACCCAGAAAAATGCAAATTAAATGGGAAATGTTCACTAGGTGAAGTTGATTAACTGTTGAATTGAAGTGTCAAGAGAACTGTGGAGTCTGTTTGCCTTAATTCCCTCAGGTAGAGACTAGAAAGTATAATTTGATCAAACAAGTCTCTGGCTTAAACACACAGGCACAATTGGTTAACATTTTAAGTGCTATCTCAAGCAGAAAATTATATTACTCTGTAATGGCATTCTTTGGTTTTAATATGTCTGATCAGCTGGTGGAAAAAAGAACAGAGCATTTTTCTCTGTCACTGGAAAATTAAAATTCATTAGAATTTGATCTAGAGAATAAAATAATTTTTGTAGCTTTTCATGTAGCATTTTCTTGCTGAAGAAAACCAGAATTTCTGTATTTCTGCAAAGTCAGTCCTATATCATCAAAAGCTTATGTCCAAGTATAAATATCTTGTGTGTGCATGCATACTCTATATTTTGAAAATGTATTCCAAGAAATGATGTTGTACAGTGGGTTGTTGCATACCTGATAGCTTAAGATCAGGAAGAGATGACTGAAGCGCCTTGGTGAAATGTGTATGTTGTTTGTTTACCACCTACTGCTGTTCTTTTGAAACACATCTGTGAGCAGAATATTCTCAAGGGATGTTTACAAAATAAGCCAGGAGCCTGTCAGCCACTCAGCCTTTTCTTTGTGTTCTGGTGAGCGTGTTAAATTTCCTCTTTGTTTTCCTATCCCTCTTGTAACATAAAAAAAAAAAAAAAATCTGAAATCCACAGCAATGCAGACAGCTGGGAACCTGGCAGCCCAAGTATTCTTTCAGAAAAAAAATTGGGCCTGGAAAACTGGGAAATCTGCTGGAGAACTCAGGGCTGTCTTGCTTGAGTGCTGGGAGCCTCTTGCAGCTCGTTCACAGGCAACTCCTAGATAACATCTGCTTATTGCTAGAGAGTCCTTCCTTAAGTCTTCAGCTTTGTGCAAAAGTTGGTTGTTTTTTTATAACGTGTTTCATCTTGCTAGTCTTAGAGGTTTTTATTGACTCTGTCTTTATTGAAGCACACAATGAGTAAACTGCATCTGCTTACATGTGGTTCCTTCCTGGCTAGTTCTGCTCTCAGGAGCTTTTCTGTTCCTGCTTCAGGAAAAATCCCGATTTTAAAGATCAAAGTGCAGCTCCTCATTGGAAATGAAAAAGCTGTTTCTTAAAAAGAAAAGAAAATAGCAAAGAATCATCTGGTACCTTGTGTGGTGCCAGCTTTAATGGCACCTCCTGCCTGATTGAAATAAAATTAATTATGGGCATTTCAGTTTAAAAGTAACAGTCTGGAGATCACTTTTCAACTCTGGACTTAGTTACATATAGGCTTTATATTGCATTTAATTTGAATTTGATTCTGTTAGTAAATTTCTGTTTGAAAATTCTAAATTACTCAAAAACATTGAATTGTCTCTGAACTTCTGAATTGCTTCAGTTTTGGACATGGATCGTCTGCTTTACTATAGCCTTTATTACTGAAAGGTGACAACCAAGGATCTGCTTCCTTCATTCTAAATAAAATGGAAGTAAGTGTAATAGTTTTCATGTAGTGTTCTCTTAGGCAAATGATAAATTCAATTTACCCATATTGTTTATCAGTGCTGTTTTGTAACTTGCTGAGTATTTTCTGCATCGAGGGTATTAAAAAGGCAAAACAAAAAGCCACAAGAACCAAACAAAATAGCCTGCAACATCCCCTCCAAATAAGCAGGCAAAAATTGTGAAAACCTTGATCTAGAGTAGAAACTCTGAAACTTACTGAAGTGCTGTGAGAAGTGGAAGATACAAATCCAGAAGAGTGGAATTTTAGCTTTTTGATATCTTAAGTCAGTACAGGGCTATGTTTTTTAAAAAACCAAAACGTCCCAAGCAAACAAGCAAATGATGTAAAATAAGCCTCAAAGCCAAGAGAGAAAATCCCCAGCTCCACAGAACCACCAGCTGGCTCCACACAGGGGTCTGTCGCTCCACTCTGATCACCCGTGGTCCGTGAGCTGCCCTGGGCACTCCCGAGTGCTGCTCCGGCCTCGGGTCCGTGAGCTGCCCTGGGCACTCCCGAGTGCTGCTCCGGCCTCGGGTCCGTGAGCTGCCCTGGGCATTCCCGTGTCCTGCTCTGGCCTCGGGTCCGTGAGCTGCCCTGGGCACTCCCGTGTCCCGCTCTGGCTTCAGGTCCGTGAGCTGCCCTGGGCACTCCCGTGTCCCGCTCTGCCCTCGGGTCCGTGAGCTGCCCTGGGCACTCCCGTGT
>JAYDZK010000271.1:11050675-11071811 GCA_034509185.1 Euphonia xanthogaster | reverse complement strand
TCTAAAAACCAAAAACAGTAGACTATTAAGCGTTCAGCGTCTTTCAGGACAGAATGAGATGTGACTCCAGGGTCATCAAAAAGTTTATTACCTTTCACAAGAGATGGGTGCAGTAACACTCTCAGTGGCCTTAGGCTTCCCTGCATCTCAGTTCTTTCTAATTTATTCACCCAGGACCTTGGTTTTGTGCAACTAAAGAATTTCAGGACTGTGTAAAGGTGATGTATCTAAACTACTGGTTGAGCATGACCTTCAGAGCTTTTTTGCAGGTCTGCAAATACTGCAGGGAGGTATATAATTTTGCAAAGGTACACTTGGAAGGAAGCAGTGCATCAGCCCCAGGTTTGCTGGTTTAGCCAATCCTTGATACTTCCTTGGAGCTATGAACCACTTTACCACACTGTATCCTGTGACAGAGTAGAAAACAGCTTGATGCAACTTGTACCATCGGAGTATGGAAAACATTGTTTCTGGGGCCTTGAGAAGGCTTTTACTAGTGCTACAGACATGGAACAATGAGGCTCAGATTTATGTCCTCTATATTTACCTGCTATTCCTATTTGTGTACAGAAAAGCTCTAAACGGAGATTGCCTAGGCGATGTGGAGATGATGATTTGTCACAAAACTCAAGGTCAAGAAGTGATTTCTTGATCAGTAATCAGTTTAAGCGTGTTTGACAAACCTTTTTCTTTAAATTCAGTGCTTCAAGGCTATTAGCCAAGTTTTCACGTGGTGGCAAAGGTGATGAGAAAACACATCACTTGCAGTAAGCAGTAGAGCCACAGTACTGAAAACACGAAGTAGCAACTTCGTGATTCAATAGTGTTGGTTCTCACCACTCCCGCTTTGCAGCACTCTTTCATTTATTTATTTGATGTGTCACACAATGACACTGCTCAGCTAAAGGGTAAGAGGGAATGTAGGTAGACTGCACACCTGCAAGAAAAGCAAGAGGCCTGGAATGCTCCATCTGGAGAACAGTATTTGTAATACAAAGTCAGGATCCTATGTCTTGTGGCCCTGGTGTCCTTGTATTTGCATCAGGGCAGCAGCATGGATCAGTTCACTGCGGCAGGAGTCCAGCTGATGTGACTTGCATTATTATCAGATACCTGATTGCAGTCTCTGGATGGATGGAAGGTGGGACGTGAGCAGCATAACAATGTGTGTGCTGCTGCTGCTGCTGTGTGATAGTAATCTGTGATGAGGACAGAGGCTCCTCAGCACTGCAGAAAAGTTTTGTAAGGACATGATGAAACTGCTTTGTGAAATTCTGATTGTTACTGGGTTTTTGAACTCTGATGTACTGCCAGCTTGTCCAGAAGGTGTTTTGACAAACATGTTTAGTCTGTGCAGGACAAGAAGGTAGAGGGCTTTAGTTCTGAAATTGAAGTTTTCTTCTCACATAAACTTAATATATAATTTGGGACAAATTTTGAGATTACAAGGCTAAAGTAGTCCAAGTGTTGGATTCCAATGTGGTATTTCATGATTTTTCTTTTCTAAACTTTTAAAACTTTCCTGCATAACTGTGTCAATAAAATTTTGTGACAACACTTCTGACTTTATACATGCTGTGGTAAATTGTTCAGACACAGGATCTTGATCACAAATTTCTCTGCTCTTACTGTTTTCAGTGGAGCAATTCCTGGCACATGTGAGTTGTGGCCTGTGCAGTGTGATATTCAGAAAAATGCTTTTCTAAACTGAATGTAATTGCCAAAACATTTTTTGAATACTTTTTAGGGGTTAGTAGAAGAAAAATCCTGACATAAAGTCTTTGCCTTCATATTCCTTTTGGAAATAAAGACATCTGGATAAGTAAAGAAAACTAACAAAAAGAGAGGGAAAAGAAGATATGTCATGGCCTTTATATTCAGAAGCTTTTCAGAAATGTACAGCAGCAGAGCAATGCCTCAAACTCAGATGTATAGTAAGTCCTCACTGTAGTGGAGTGCTGCCTGTAGTCTATTGGCCTGGGGGAACCAGTCGGTGAAGGATATTGCTGGCTTCTAAATTGATCCCTCAAACACCTATTGAAATCAGAAATTACTCACTGAGCAGACGGAGGACAACCCCCACCTCCTTGTAGTTGCAAACCACTCGAAAAATTTCTCTGAGCTGCCGATTTGCATTGCAAATCCCCTTGTATCTCTTGTATCAGCTGATAGAAGAAATTATATTAGATATTCAGAATGTGGAACAGTCATCTGGCAGGAGGAAAGAAACTTTTTATTGTTTTGTTCTGTCTCAGACTTCTATAAATTATTAAAGTGCATCTTTTGTAGTGATATGCTCTAAGAAAGTTTTATTGCTGTTTGAGTACAGCAGAATAGGTCATAAGTTTTCATCCACTTTGCCTTGTTAAAACTTTTTCTTACATTATGTTAAAGTGCTGTCTGGGCCTGTGTACCCAAGAGCAGTGTCTTACCTGCTAGCTTAAAAATGTCAATGAGAAACTGACTTGCTTATAGAGAGAATATGCAACAAATGGCATGGATCATGAGTTAGGACTTCGTCACAGACAGTAAGTGTTGGAGATGACGTGTGCTAATGAACAAGACTTAGTCATAGCCCTTCTACTGTTATGAAAACATTGGAATGGGACTATGAAGTTATAGCAGTTACACTACAAGTGGTCTTTGTTGGGCTTATAATCAATTTATTACTGTTATTTTAAGCAAGACTTTTTTCCTCTGACACATTTGCTCTCTACTGTTTCCAGTTCTATTATTTTTCATGAAGACTTCATGTTGCCACTTGATGAACATGACAGCATTTGGCCTGCATTACAGCAGGAAAGGGAGAAAGCAGTCATGTAAAGGTGTTTCTGGCATGATAACTAAATGACTGGTTTGGTCTGCAGTATCAAGTTTGCAGGTCTGTTTGATAGTATGTATTTAACATTGGTTTGGTTCTCTGATAAAACTAGAATTTTCACTTTTACAGGTGGAGCAGAAAAGACCATATCCATAGGCTTTAGGAAAGAGGTTTTTCTCTAAGACTTAATTTTGTTGGTTTTGGGGGGCTTTTTAGCTTGTTTTCGTTTGTTTTTTTTCTCCCCAGAATTCCATGGGCTGTAGATATAAGTCTGAATAAAACTTCACTTAATTTCAGAGGAGTTAATTTTCAGGTCTGTTTTCAAGTGCAAGTTCTGTAAGACTACAGTGCCTTTATTTTTGAACTTCTCTGATTATTGATTGTACTTCATTTTGAGTAGTTTGTAGAAACCCCAAAGTTATGTTCCTTTGAACAGGTGCAGAACTAGCACACCTTTTTTACTTGTAGAAGTATGTATGGTAGTGAGCTCCCTGGATCATCCATTATCTGAACTGTCCTTTGTGAGCTGCTCTCTGATTCTTTGCTGAATTATGTATATTTTGATTTTAGCATGCCCCTTGAACAAGGCATTGTAAACTCCAGGACTTGTGTTATCACAGTCATAATAAAAAAGTGCAGGATAAAACCAAGTGAAGCTTTCATAGTAAAATGTGAGCTTGCATTCTAGTAAAAGAGAAATGTCAATGTATTAGGGATATGAAGAAGAAAATCACATTCAATGGAAGAAATTTTAAATTTCTCTGTGTTGGACAGAGCCCTATTTTATTTGTAAAAACCATCTAGTTTGTGGAGATAGTGTTTCAGTAGAATGTCTTATTCAAAAGTAGGATGCGGCATTCAGAGGTTCTTCCTGGTGTTTGCTCTTTCTCAGTTTTTACGTAGTAACTTATTTGTGCTGGTTCTCAATGCTTCTGTCTCTGCTGATGAGGCAATGTTTAAAAATAAGCTCATAAATGTCTTCAAATGGGATGAAAATGCACCCAGGTCTAGTGAAGTTCTCAAAATAGGGTGGTCCCAAGCATAGACTTAACGTTAGATCTAAATTAGTCTGGTAATCAGTAAATATATCATGCTGATAGGTGATGAGAAATCAGGTGCAATTGATTGTTTTGCATTGCCAATGTAGACTTAGCACCCTCTATTCTTGACTTGCATGCAAAGAAAACTTCAATCTGTAGCAAGAGTAAAGCTCTGATATTTCAGAAATTCAATACTAGGCTTGATCAGTGTAAGATACTTTTGAGCATGGTATTCCTAATGTTACAATGTCAGCGTTATTTGCAGAGTGTTTTGAGAGTACATTACCGTTCCTATGTTTTAAACAAGTTACTGATTGGTACAGTTAGATAAATTCCTATTTATTTAGTTAGCATGATAATAAGTATCTTTCTGTAACTCACTATTTTAACTGACAGGCAGAAAGCAAAAATTCACAAAGTAACTGAAACACTTTTCAGTTGTAAAGTAATTTTTAATGAGGTACATTTTGTCTGCTAGGAAGAGGAGTGAGGAAGGAAAAATAGCAAGTACAATATACAAAAGGATCTTTGTGTTCCTAATACTGGCTCACACGAGAAGCTTGCAAAACAAAACCAATTCTTTTGCAATGGAAATGAAGTGCATGTACAAAGAAGAGACCAAGGGTGAAAAGAAAAGCAAATGAAGTTGGTCATGTAGTTTCGTTTGTACCTGCTAAAAATGAATCCTTTTACTTGAGAGTTAGTAACAAGTTGTACGCTTCAAGAATGATGACTAAACTGATGTGGTCTGTTTGCCTTGGGAAAGGCAAGAGTAGGAAAAGCAGCCTCCTCAGTAGTACTATTTCAAGTCTGGGTGTCAGCTGGGACATTTGGGAGGGCAAGCCAAGTTGCAGCACAACAAAGACCAGTAGTACTGGCTCCTCGCAGGGATTAGAACAGATTTGTCTGCTCTCGTACTGCGGGTATTCTTTAAACAGTTGTAGCTTTGCTAAGTCATGGGTAGTTCTCCAGTGTCTTTATGGTGTTCCTAACACAGCAGTGTATGGAAAAATAGGCTAAGAAAAGCCAGTGCCTACAAAGGGAACTATATTCGAATAAAGGGAGAGAGTCTGCTAGGGCACATTGCTCTAGGATTTTCTCACTCGAGATTTGGAGGGCCCAGCCTCCATTTCTCCTTAACTCCTAGCTGCCTGTTGCCCTCTTCCCTTCCCCTTTGGCTGATGTACCAGGAAGGTACAGCCTTCCCAAACTGTCTACCATATATTGCCCCCTTCAACCTGTCATTTTACCCCAAAGTTCTGAAATTCAGGCTTGTCCAGACCCACTTGTTTCAGGAGACCAGGCTGATGCTCGAACTTAGCAGAAACATTAAGCCCCATTTCAAAAATGTTAACACGCATACATTCAGCCGTAGAATTGTTTGTGAAGACATTTTCATACATCTTCCCTATCACAGGGAACAAGGACTGTCTGCTACTTGCTGTTTTTTTGGCTGTGAGACAGAGATGAGGCTGTCTCTGTTTTGTTTGAAAAAACAGTTTCAAATTTCTGCAAAAAGAGGCTGTGTAAGTTCTTGGTTTGTATCTCTTGCTTTTAGATAGTGTACTAGAGAGAGACTACTCCTATCTGTGGTCTTGTATTTTCCCTTGAATTGAGCAGTCCCTTCTGCAGCACTTAGCTAGTTTTTGAGAAAGCATTCTGTCTTTGTGTGCATATGTAGCATTCATGCTTGATTTGGGCTTTTAAATGATGCTGGTCTTGACAGCAAAATAGTGTGATAGATAGACATTCTGGTTTATGAAGAAATAAACTTGTTAAATTTGGCTGTACCAGATTTTAAAAGCTCTTTATTTCTTTTGGACAAAATAAAAAAAAAGAGTAATTGGGTCAACTGAAATGTCGTTTAGATGTGTGGTTTTTTTCAAGTGCAAAGTCTTTTATTAACACAAGGTGAAATTTTTGAAGCAACCACAGTAATTCAGTCAAGCAGTATCTACATAATCTGTTTTCAGGTCTTTTGTGACCCAGTTTTCTTGCATAAAAATTCTAGGAGTACTGACGAAGCTCAGTGCTCTTATTTTGGCACAACTGTACCTTGTTGTAATTGCTCTTTTTATCTCTACATAGCAATAACATGGCTATTTGTGTGGTGTATCTGGATTGGTCTGCACTGTCTGTTTTGAATGCTGTTTCCTTTTTGGTGTGCTGTGCT
Source organism: Euphonia xanthogaster (assembly GCA_034509185.1). Taxonomy (NCBI): domain Eukaryota; kingdom Metazoa; phylum Chordata; class Aves; order Passeriformes; family Fringillidae; genus Euphonia; species Euphonia xanthogaster. The sequence goes on along the minus strand of JAYDZK010000271.1, from coordinate 11,065,777 downwards.
TTTGGATGCTGCAGCTGCTGGCCTTTCCTTAAGTTGTGCATTTTAATTCCCCTTTGTCACATAATGACCTTGAATGCAGCCAGCAGCAGGTTCTTTAGCCAAGTTGCAAGAATGAACAGGTCATTTGTACAATTTGTCTCATATGCTTACCAGAAACTCATTATGCCATTGCCTTTTCTTTTCTGTTTGTTGTTTAGTACTTGTGCTTCAGTGTGTTGTGTTTTTCTGGTGGGGGGTTTGTTTTCATTTACTTTTGGGTTTTTTGTTTTAAAACCTATCCTATTAGGCAATGTCTGCCATCCTAAATGAGGGCTAAAGTTGGACAGTCTCTCATATTTCCTATATTTCTAAGTGATTGATTTTTCCAAATGGTTTTGCTCAGAGAACAGCAGCTGGTTCCTGTGTCTCAGAACATTAGTTTCTGACTGCTGAGCTCAGATACATTGAATGAAAATATTAAAGCTTTCTGCAGCTGTCTGCGAACTGGGAGTTTAACTTTGCAGATGAAAGTTTAGTGGGAATCCCAGAGAGTAAGGTTAATTTCTACAGAATGTTTGAGGTCAGTAAGAACAATCAGATAATGCATTTAAAAAGTTTCCTTCAAGATACTGGAGTACTAAACTAGGATATTCTATGATATGATACCCAAAATATCATTTTCTTTTTCTATAAACTACTCCCATTACTGTGCTCTAGGCCCAAACTTCTCTTCACAGTACTGCTACATGGCTTGTTGACCAAGCTCTTAAAACCCCATGCCTTATATTGTAAGTGAGGTTTCTTAGGCTGCAAGTAGATACTCAAGAAACACTTTCTGTGTCACCTTAGAACAGGATGTCTAGATCTGATTCTGTCTTGTAACTGGTCAGTTAAGGAAAACAGTTGTAGTAGCCTCCTTTGAAAAGCCTTTGATTGTTGAAGTTAGTTTTGAAGAATGAGCTAATATGGTTTGAAAACTGACACTTATGGTTTAAGACTTGATGTCGTCAGCTGTGTCTGTCTAATTCTAGACTGCTACATTTAGTTCATTTATTTATTTTTATTGCAAATGGCAGGTTGTTTGCTTGGACAGGAGCATTTCATGGTAAGTAGAGGTGATGTCTCCAGGAGATGGGAGCAAAACAAATGTAGTAGATACTTGTTTATATGTGGTTGTGAATGCATGAAAATAAATAGCCAACACAGTGGGAGAAAATCTTAGAAAGTATTAAAGATATCATAAGATGCAGGAATTTAAAAAAGGAATAGTTTATAGTTGTATTAAGAAGTATTGTTTTAACCATGTGAACACATTTGAAGGAACTGCCACCAAATCTTTCCAACAAATATCTTGCTGAGGCTTTCCTGAATTGAATAGAGATGATTTTGAGTGTTTTTATTTTCAGAGAGAAATGTCTTCATGGTGGAAGGAACTTTTTTCTGAGGCTATGGCACTTTACAGTAGATGGTAGGCTTGCTTTGAAGCAGAAGTAAATAACCCTAAATAGAGGATATAAAGCATTGAATTGTTGAGTGTCAGTCCTTCACCACAAGAACACAAAAATCCATCTTGCATGCTGTAGATGAAACACTGAAGCAATAAGCTGGGCTTTTTTGGACATGTGCACACCAGACTGAAGTGGAAATAAAGAATTCTTCAGAGTTGTTTTATCATTTATCTTGGGGAACAAATAATTCACTGCAGAGGAGAATGAACTTCAGATAAGAGCCCTGACAGTGATATAGTATGATATAGTGTATTAACACTTTATTTTATAGCATCTTTGCTGAAAATGATATCTCAAAGTCTATATGTGGTTAGATAATACAGATATAAAGCTAAATGGTAGTTAGGAGACAGAAATTAGGACTTTTAAGCAAAGAGGGGACACTCAGTTTCCAGACAGCATTTAGAAGATAGATGGCAGTATGATGGCAGAGGCTCTTTTTGTTTTGGCTTTTTTTTTTTTTAGAGATGTTTTTCTAGATGTGGCAGGTAGAGTGGGAAAAGATCTATTTAAAGAATGGCAGGCATGTGTAAACAGACTGCTGAAATTTGCTCTTGCTCTCTAGTACGCACTTGGTAATGCACAAGCTGACTTTGGCATTATTTACAGGAGCTTCTTCCCTTAGACCTAACTTCATGGGGTTATATTTGTGCTTATTGTAGTTAAATAATTCCTGGCTTGTGCTGATTGAAGAGAAGTAAAAGAAGATTGTTTTATTCATATGCCTCACTCTTCATGGTGAGTTTTTTAGCTTCCCTTCTTCAGCTTTTTGGTAAATTTCCCTACAAGACTGTCCTGAGCAAAAAAGTCTTGTCTTGGAACTTCTTTTTTTACTCCATTTGTTGCTGGTTAACATGATCTGCACTTGACACCTGATACAGACTATTCTGTTCCTGACCTAGAGATGCTTTTCAGAAGCTTTTGCTCAGAATGACATTCCACTGCATATTGGAGAGCCTCTTCAAAATCAAAGCAGGATTGAGCTGTGGAATCTGACTTGGAGAAAAAAGAGAACATGTTAGAGAGGAATTTATTTACCCTGCTGTTTCTTCCCTTGAATTTGATCCTAACTCACTGGAGTATACACAGCAAAGGCCACTGTGAATGTGATAATAGCCTTTCAAGCTGTTCAATTGTGTGAAGGGAATGCAATGTGTGTGTGGTCAGGATGTGCACAGTATTGCTTTCTGTGGTGTGGTCAGCTGGTCTGTGGCTGCAACTGCCCGGGGTTGGCCGCTCATTTAGCTGCAGAGTTTGTTTTGTGGGTACCCTCAGCATCCTATGGCCATTTCCCTGTTTTATACTGGGTAGGAGCTTCCCTGCTTCTGTCCGTAAACTTTCATCTGGAAGACCTGTTCCAGAACAGGTTCTTTCACCCAGTGCACAAGAGGCCAATCCCCACACAGTCAAGATATTTGAACAGAGATTGACCAACCTTTGCTCATGAAGTACCTTTGTAAACCTGCTTGCATGAGCTGCAGCCTTTCTGTTAACCCAAGTCTTTGGAATGGATGTTTATTTGAAAAAATTTCTAGAAAAGTTTGTCTTTGTACTTGGAGTGTACTTCTCTGGACTGGAAATGTCCCAGCTGCTCATTTCTTCAGTGTTTTATGAGAATGCCAGGACTCTGCACTTCAACACCATAAGGAATTCTTATGTGTGTTAGTGGTAGGAAGAGTCAAGCCCAGAGCTAGGGTGTATGAAAGAAAATTGTCTCTGCTATTTTAAGCAGCAGAAGTATGATATTGTGCCATTTCAAAGCTGTAAATCACTGTTAAATATCCAAAGCTGTTCACTGCTCACTGAAGGCTCAATTTTGATAATTGGATGTCGAAAGTTGTTAATGTAGAAATTCAATTCCTAAAATAAGATTACAGCGTAATGGCTGTTTCCCAATGTTCTAATGTCTTAATGATGCAAAGGATATAGCTAATATTGTTTGTTCCTTTTCCTGGGTATACTCAATCCAGTTCCTACTGAACCATCCAGACACTAGCATGTGTGTCTTGAGAGAAAAACTTACTCAGCAGGTTCTCTTTGAATATGTGACTATACCATTCACTCAAATTCAGTACTAGTACTGTTACGGCTTCAAAATGAATCCCCAGAGCCAAGCTAGCAAAGGATACCTGGGAGACATGAAGCCAGGGTTTAAGCCTGGCTGATCTTAACCACATCTGTACTCTTTGACATCCTAGTTCCAAAGCCCTTGGGAGATACTGACAAGAGGGTGAACATGGCACATGTTTTGTGGAGGTGATTAAGTAAAACCTCTTGATGACAGTCTTGACAAACTAATAATGTGACAGTAAAAAGGTGTTTTTCCTTTTACCTCTTATCTTAGTTTACAGCAAGGCTGTCTAGATCTGAAAAGCAGAATGCAGTTTCAAATTTCTCCTGCAATTTCTTTCTAAGAATAACAACTTGGGATAGAGTTGAGAGTAATCTTTAATGACAAATGGATAGAAATGACACCAAGATCTTCTTGTAACTAAAAGATATCTATCCAGTATTTAGCTATAAATCTTCAGTGCTCCTAGGTTCTCTTTAGGAAACAAGTTGTTACTCTATCTAAACATTAGTGTTCTAGTCATGGCTGGACAGAAGGGGAACCAAGTCACTGAGAAACCATTAACAGAAGATAATAGCAGATTGCTCTGTATATTCTCTTAAGTATTTTCTGATTTGAATAACACGAGACAGAGTTTCAGTGTTTTACCAAAATGAGTGAACATTTGAAGGAATATAACTTTTTTTTGGTAGTGCCTGATGAATATGCTTTGAATATGTGGATTCTTTTACACTGTTTATATATTAGCACCATTCATATCCTGCAGTCTGGATCATGTGGAATACTTCTAGATTATCTGTTACTGTTGCAGTAGCTCTGCTGATACTGGGATGAGTGTGAGAAGTGAATGTATTAGCTGTTGGCACATGAATTATGCATTTTAGATCCATCTTGAAGCTTCAGTGGGGCACTGGAATTATCTTAACTCATGTGCACTTTATGGACTCTGCAGTTGTACCAATAAGGCTACTACAGCCTCAGGAAGTTTTTCTACAAATGTCAGGGACTGAGTATGTGTCATTCCATGTGAGCCAAGGTAAGGGATGCTTTTTGCTGCCCACAGGGGAGTTCAGTATTATTAGTATAATTAAAGATTCTCTAATTAATATAGAGGAAACTCTTTATTCTTCACAGAGATAAATGTCTAGAGAAGGTTAAAATATCTTCATGCACTTTCATGAACTTTCAAACAGTTAATTTCAAAGGTTGTGCAAACAGAAAAACTCCTGATGTTCTATTAGTCTTTTGCCCTAAGTGCCTAGATGTAATACTCTTGAGAAAATGTACCTTTGTTTGCCAGGTTCTCATAAGAATGATGGAAGTTTATCCCAAATTATTGGGGCTTTTTACATGAAATGTTAAATAAGACTGTCCTAGCATAGTTTATAAACATGGGCTACTTCTAAATGTCTGTTACAATAATAAAGCTTTGTTGGGGTTGTCCAAAATGACTGACGTCAAACTTAACAACTGTATTTCTGATGTGAAATCAGAACCTGTGCTCTGGAGAACAGTTAAAATAATGAGAATATTGTTCATATCTTTGTGCAGGGTTTATTATTCTGTAGGAAAACTGTTCTTGGGGCTGGTTTTAGTGTGCTGATAAATTATTTCAGATGTCAAAGCATGATCCATATCAGAAAGTAATGGCTGAGCAGTCTCATTCTAGACCACTCTAAACAGTTTTCAAAGTGCTGAACTGTTTGAAATAGCAGAGCATATTGATGATTGAAAAACAACCTCAACTTGGTGCATATACTGAAATGCAGCATATTTAAGTGAGAATGGTTCATGTGCATTTGTAAATTTGTTTGGCACTTTTATTCCTATTCCTAAATGTTAGGTAAGTGTGGCTATCAAAACTTCTGTCTACAAATTCAGAGCCCCAAGTAAAGGATGCTCAAGGCAAAAGTTGAAGTGTGTAATTGATAAGGATATCTGGACAAGTAGTGAAATTTAGGTTAATTATTGTGCATGTTCCCGTGCATCATTTGGAAGGGTCTTTTCTAGTTCCCTTAAAATGGAAATATGTAGCTGGCACCAGAATTATTTTCAAGACTTACTCATTATTTGTAATGCACAGACTTAACTGGCATCTTCATTGACAGTGTTAATAAATAAGATATGGATATTGCAAACAGGGTTTCATCCAGCTTGATGAACCATTAGGGGATCCCTTGAAATAGTATTTTTACAGTTGACTTAACTGGTAACAAATCCTCAAAGCACATGTGTGATCTATATAGAAAAGCAGCTGCTCTCAGTGTTGGGAAGAATACAAAATCTACTTCCACATCTTCCATGAGGATTACCTTTGTTCTCTTTTTCAAGTTCTTGTTGTCTCCTGGATTTCATGCAGGCAAATGAATCATGCTTCTAAAGACTAAGGAAGGACAACATTCTCCAAGGATGCAGAGAGGGAAAAAAAAAAGCAATGGTTGAGGGGAGCTACCTTGGAATAGAATGCAGAGTGAGTTTTATTAGGGGAAAAGAATAGCAAGTTTTGATCACAAGGATGATAAATACAAAAGATAACATCTTAAGCGAGCCCAGAGGGAAAGATGGACTTGTAGTAAAGAGGTACTGAGCAGGACAGGTTTGCCTTTAAGTCAATAGGGCATTGCCAGAATAGCTTGATTATACATTTTTTTCAAACATATCATTCACTATTTCCCCTAATAAATTAAGTTAATAAGTGAATGATATGTTTGAAAAAAGTCAAGTCAAGATTTTCCTTTAACAGGGAGATGGGAGACTCAGAAACAGCATCATGTAGCCCATCTCCATTTTTGACCTTGTGCCTTAAACAAAGACCAGCTAAAAGGAGCAGGGGAGTAGGCACTTTGGGACACTAATTCAACTTAATGCTGAGTATGATTGAAGCTGTCTCTGTTGGCAGTAAAGTATATTCTCCATAAGGTCTGGGAATAATGACATGTTGTAAATTCATTTAATTTTAATTTTAAAGCTTGCTCAAAGGTAGAATTACTAGAAGCACTTCAGGTCTAGTGTGGGTCTTGGGTCTGGATTTTTTTTTTAACCTACAGACTCACCAGGCACCAGTTATTCAATTAGAGCTCTGGCTTTAAATGTATAACAACCTGAATACAGATTGTGTTACTAATGTGGAATCACCTAGAGCAGAAAGCACCTGAATTATTTCAGTGGTTTGTAATTTTCCTGTCAGAATTTTGGTTTAAAAAACCCCTAATAAAAAAAAATAAAATATATATATAGTCCTGTGCACTTATATCTCTTTAGTATGGAGTCTAAATTCTACCCATACAATGGGTGTGCAGGGCAGTAGTAGAAAAATGAAATGCAACCCATTGTCATAGCAGGCATGAGCTTGCAGCCCGTGTAATTACCTATCTCTAGCCAGGCTGAAAAAAATCTGTAACCTCAGAGTGAACTCTAGCCCTGGACCTCTACCCTAAGAGTAGAGAAATGCCATGCTCCAGCAGTCACTCAGATGAAACACAACATCAGAACATACTCTCATAGGCTGATTTCCTCCTGAAGGCATGGACACTGGTTCTTAGCTTATATTGGAAATGCAGTTTACTACAGATTAATTTTCTCAATGGGTGCCTCAAGGCTTTAAAGGTTATTATTATGCTATTGTTAAAAAAACACTGAAGCATAATTTGCTATTAAAGGCAATTATGATTGCTGCTGTCTGAGAAGAGTCATTCTTGGAGCCTACCAGCATGTTAGATATTGCTGCTAATGCTGCATTTCCGCTATCAGAACTCACCCATCCTATTTGTGCTGTATGCCAGTCTTATGTATGTCCCTCTATGCTGTTTTGATACAGGTACTATAAAATCTTTGCTGTAAACTTTGCTTTGGTTTTGGGTAGACTTGTGTGCATCTTGCTTCGGTACCATATTCCAGTGGTCATTAGCTTTGACTAGTGACAAAATCCTTTTTCCCCATCCAGTGATCAAGCCTTTGTATTCTCTGCAGTTCCTAAGGTGTGAAGGAGTTAAGATGTAGCAGTAAATAATTCTTTGGATATTCTTACAGGATCAGATGTGCAACCAGGCATGTTTGCCACCAGCAGTGGCCTCAGCTATATAGAGAAATTTGGGTAGCCTCAATCGAAAGGGAGACAGTTGTACATCTTCCACCAGGGACAGCTTTCTTAGGACCTTCTCTGTGTAAGCCATAATGCTGGAGAGGCTGTGAATCTGTTATAATCCATTCTTGGCAGTTCAATTGGGTGTTTGCCACGAGACAGCATGGAATCCTCAGGTTTCAGGGTATAGAGATTTGGGATGGCTCTGCCTGCCTTTTGACCTTGCAGTTTGTGAGCCTCCTTTGCTTGCACTCAGGGAAATGCAAATATCTGCTGAGCTTCTATGGTCTTTACATAACTGTGTTATGAAGCAACACTGAGTCATTTTTTTCTAAGTAATAGAATGTCATGGTAAAGTATTTATTATTTATCTGATATACTCCTGATTAGGCCTTTAGTTAGCACTTATAAGGTATTTTTCTACAGATATTCTTAGAACAAAAACCATTGTGTGAGTTTTCACACAGACTGTTTGCATTCACTCTGATGTACAGCTGTGATTACAGTCAATTCTGAACTCTGTTTAAAAGAGTGAGCTATAGAGCCCAAAATGCTGAAAGTTCAAATCAGCAGAAAATTCACGTGCAAATGACAGCTCACCGCACCTGCCATGGAGAGGAGTAGCCATGATAAGATAACTCACAGATTAAGTACTTATGTGTTTAGCATGTTTCCTGAACAGAGATCAACTTACTCATGCACTTCTGCTACACATCCAAAGGGACAGGTATGTCACAAGGAATGTAGTTTTAATGATGGTATAAAAGCTATTTGTTCAGGAAGGACCAGGGGGCAGCTTTCTTTCAAATGCAGGAGATTCTGCAGTAAGGAAATGTATCTGAATGTAAGTCAATAGTTGTTTTACTTCTAGCACCAGCCCCTGTTATAAATGCACTGCTGGGATGTAGAAGGTTAGGTTTTTTAAAGAAGGCATTTATTAAAATACTGTTTTATGTAAGGGTTTTGATGTTATACACTGGTAGATCTTTCCTTTAATGTGTTCCAAATGCAAGAAAATTTTGCATTCATCAGCAGTTAGAATTTAAAAGCTGTTAAGAATGAGTTCTGTTACTCTCTTAAATAAAACCACTGCATGTCCAAGAGTTTGGAAAAGTATCCAGTCCAATCTTGCTCTTAAATGGGAGCCATGCTCCTTCTCTGCTTCATTAGCCTGCCCCCTGCCAGACAAACACAGTGTATTGGCTGCTGCCTGGGAAAGGCACCTGCCACCTATGGAGAGAGAGAAGCAACCTTAGAGAGCTGGGGAGGGGCAGTTAGTGTATATGTCATTCTGTGCCAAGAAGCAGTTCTGTTTTTCATTAAAAGCTATTTTGAGACCTGCAAGTGGCTTGTGTTGCTGTTTTGCAAAGAGACAAAAGTAATCTTTTTTTTATACAAGTTTAACCTAACAGTGACCCAATGACCACACCTACTTTGTCCTAAAAGCCATAATTAATTGTGTTACTGGTTACTGGAAATATCTTTGACTATGTTTTTTTTTCTTGAGCAGAGAATCCTTGCTTCTCTATTTAAAATATCAGCCCCTACTGAGGCCTAAGGACTCCATAATGAGGAAGTCTGTCTTTCTTTTTTTTTTTTCCCTTTTTTTTTCTTTTGTTCCTGTCTGTATAGCTGTGAAGAGTAAGTACACCTACACCATTCCACACCATGGCTTTCATGAAAGTGACTCAGCAGGGATGTTCAATTCTTTGACCTCTGACAATCCCTTAAACTTGTGTAAAAGAAGAAAAAATTTCCAAATACGAATGTTCTCGTGGTGGATTTTTAGAGCTGCTACTCTACGTGTTTCAAAATGGTAAGTTCAGTTCTTAATTCCAAGGAGAGGATCAAGTGACAACAGAAGTGAACTCTGTACTTAACTCACAGCTACCTTCTGGAATAGTTTTTCCACAGCCTGACATTTCTCTTACTGTAAAATATATCACTCCTCGTACATTAGGCTCTTTTAATTTCAGAAGCCTGCTGGGATTGATGTTTCGTAAATCCATCTACATGTGTAATCCTTTCCTATTACTTGGATAAATACTTTGACTCCCCTGCTCCAAGCCAGAGAACTAGAAAAAAAAATGGATCAGTTCTTTCATAGGAAAGGAAAAAGTCAGTCTACAGACAGAATCAGTCATCTCTTTCAAATCTTTTAAAACTATAGAACTGAGTAATACATTTGGGTTTGTTTGGGTTTTTTTAGCAGAACTGAGGCAGAATTGGGAAATTATTTCTTTGAAAACACCCAGCCTATAAAGTTACAGGGTATTGCTCCAGTTTCAAGGGATTTTAGATCTGTAGTGCAGTTTTAATATGCAGACGTCCTTGTCTAGTCATCTCACTGTTGCTACTTATCAATGCTTTCATCAGAAAGGTAACATGATTTACACCTGCCTGAGCTTGTACATTTGAATTTCAGAGTGACTTTGGGATAGCTATGTATACAAGTTGCCAATTGATGTACCAGGGCTGTGGTAAATAGTCTTCTCTGTAAGTGCTCACTAATTTGTCCTTAGGTAAATATGAATGCAAAGCAGTTCCATAGTGTGTTGGAGTATAATTTGCAAGACCATTTTATTCACAGCTATTTTAATACAGGATATTCTAAAAAATCCTGTACTTCTCAGTACTGCTTTCTACTTAACATGTTTATGTGAACCCTACCCTAGATAAAGAATGCCAGAGACAAAGGAGACTACTCCATCACCTTCTTAATATGTTTATGTAGTTAGAATTTTCCTCAAATAACTACAGTTAGTGAGGATTAAAAGTATATTTCTGTATGGGCCATCTTTGTTTTAAGGCTTATTTACCCATACATGTACAGATTGGGTTTATCCCAGGAAAATGTATATTATTATGTGCGTGCTTGTTGATACGTAGCTGGAGCCTCTCCTTGCTAGGCTCTGGACAAGCCTATATTAGAAGAGAATTGGTGCCACAGCTGAAAAAATCCACAACTATACCCATCAACCTCATTTTTCAAGTAAAAGTCTCAGTTAGAGGGAGGGTGCAATTTTTTATTAAAGGATGATACCTTCCATTTAGTCTTAGGAGACGTTATAAACCAAAGAAAACACAAGATGAATGAAGATGTACTTTTTATATTTATTGTGTACAACACTCTTGCCAAAAGGTGCTGCTTCTCTAGTCAACCTTCTATGCCTCAAACTGACAGTAATTAGGATTACTGTAATAAAGGGGACCCTGAAGAATATTAATATTAAGCTTGTGCTAAAATATGCCTAAGCTTTATAGATCAGACCTAACTAGCACTTTGAATATCCTTTTGGAATGAGAAGAGTCCTGTAATATATAAAGCATTAGCTTAAAAATTGCCCTCTGGGGAGAGAATAAGCTTGCATGTTTTGGTATTGATTTTAATTTCTGTAAGGCAAAATGCTATGGGCAAATATGGAATCTGAAATGCTGCTCTGGGAGATAACACTGTAGTATTTTATCAAAAATTGGCTTTGCTTTTTTGTCTGTTGTGTCCACACCTCACAGCCCCCTGCCCATGATGCTTGGAGTTTGGTGAGAATGTTTTCCCAGAATTCATGAAATTGGAAGTAAAGATTTCAAAATCAAGATGTGGCTTTATCACAGAAGAATTATTCATCTCAAGGTTGCAGATGTTTTTCCCTTGCAAACAAGGGGTTAAACTTCATAGGAGGTTTGGCTGTGAATTTGGAGGCTGTAGTCTAATTGGATTTCATTTTATGTGCACGTTAGCATAAGCTCTAAGTGGGTCTGAAACAGTCGAGCTGATGGATGGCTTTTCTTCCGAAGGTGGCGCATTGCCACTAGTGCTGGAGACTCCTTAATGCACTAGAGGAGATGTAGCAGGTGCAATGTTCTTGCCAAAGGCTTGGAATATCTGCTCTGTCTGGCCGAAAGAGGATCACGTGCCCATGTTATGTCTTGTGGTTTCTAGCATGAGTCCTGTGACAGTTATGTTTTTTAAATATGACTTACACAAAATATTATTTTTTACCAGGTACTGAATTTTCTTCTAAAGTACAACTAATGGCTGAAACTACTCATTCCTTTGTAGATTTTATTTGCTATCAGCATTTTCCACTTGGTTGGCTTAGTCACAAAATAGGCAGACAGAATAAAGCCTGGAAATGGTAGCCAAATTGGCAATATCCTGAATCTACTGCCTATGTCTTTTACATCTGCCTTGAACTTTCATGGCATCAAAAGTTGTATGTGTACTTTCCAAAAAATTATGCCCTTTTCAAAGGATAAAAAAAAGATGAAAAACCTCCTGGAGTTTATTGGAAGGCATGTGCTTATAAGAGGTCCTTGGGCTTGACTTGATACCATTGCAGTTTGAAAACAAAACCACAAACCCACTCCCCCTCCCTAAAACAAAAGATAACTGGAAAAACACCTTCCCCTATCTCCCAACACCCCAGGTTTTTTTCTTTGCTGTTTAGGCATATTCGTATGGCATCAGTTTCCAGTTTTCAGTATTTTCAGGAGCAGGAAGGCAAAACTGTAAAAATTGTCACTAATATTACTATTGGAAGCAAATCTCAGCTTGCCATCACTCTTGGCTGTTTCTAACACTAGCTGCTGATAACTGAATTTCCACTTCTGGTAATTTACTCAAGCTACTTACTAATGCAAAACCAGTGAGTCCCTAGATTTATTGACCTGCTGGTGTAAACCTTTTATGCAAACATAGGAAACGTAATGCAAATTTTTGCATCCTATTCTATAGTGCAGGTAAGGTTAACATAATTTTCCTTCTTGCTATCTATTGAGCAGGAGGGAGAATACCAGAGATGTGGTTAGGCATTCATAGCTAGTGTAGATGTCTTACAGTAACAACTTGTAATCTGAGTATCTGTGCACTTCTGGCTTGAAGATGTGCTAGTGTTTTTTTTCATGGAATGGGTGTGAGGTTTTTTTTTTGGTCTCTGTCCATAGACAGTAAAATGGTGAAGAGCTCTGCCTGTTTGCTAATGATTTGGACTTGAGACATGATGTCCCCATTTATTTTCTGGGTCACTTAGCTGAACAGAGGAATGTGATCTTTATGTGGATTGCTGCCTTCAGAGGATACACAAAGCTCATAGCATGGAAAGGGACTTGGCAGGGTTGGAAGAAAGAGAATGGGTGAATGAATTGAGATAAAGGTGTTAAGTGAGAAAGTTTGGTAAAGGGAAAGTTGAAGGGTGAGAAAAAAGTGAAATAGGAAGAGGAAAAAAAGAGAAGACTTGAGATAAGAGTACCAAAGGGACAAGGAAGATCGACCAGAAAAAGAAGAGTTTGTGTTTGTGCCCAGTGCTACCAGTCTCCACCCCAGGCAGAGAGCAAGGCAGCAGTGTGGTGATGTAAATTAAGTCTTATACTTCTCTGGTTCAGACACTGACTGCCACATATGCTGTTTCTTGAAATTTTCATATCCATAGTCTTAAAACACAGTAAGTGGTCAGAATGTGCTTTTTAGAACTCACTATGGAGTGATGTTGTTTCTGTTCATTTTCTTGCAAGTTGTTTTCCAAGTAGTTTGAAGAAGCGTAGAGCCTTGCAAACGATACACAAACCCTCATGGTCTTAATTTTTGTTTTTTTAAAGCACAGTTTCGGCTTAATTCTTTTTGTTTTTACTCGTCCTTTCAAGAAAGCAGCTGTTGGAGTATGTGTTCTCAAGCTGCTTTGTAAAGAGTCAGGATTTGAAGTAGCTCCTTTTGACATGCATAAAAGTATTCATGAGTGTTCAGTAATTGCCACTGTTGTAACAGAGAAGTAAAAATTAACAGCTCATTTGTGGTTTTAAGACCATAATCTGAAATACTGATTTGTAGCAACTGAATATGAGTTTGCAATTAAAATCAACTACTCTAATGCTGTATTTGTATCTGGAACCATATATTTGTGTTTGTTCACAAATTGTTTTCTTTGAACTGCTATTTACAGTCAAGACGAACATTTTTAACAATTATAGTACAAATCATAAATGTGAATCATGGCTTAAATGATGGTTTACTGCAGTAGGTGATGCCCCTTTGCTGCCAATTACCCAACTGCAAACTCACAGGATTTTAAATTTATTTTCCATGTAGTGCCTCAGCAGTGAGAGAAAGAAGCTTAGCCACAAACAAATCAAAAGGCCCGATCTTGGGCAAAAGCTGTACATTTTTTTTTGCTGTGAGAAATCTGGAGCTAGTTCTCCAACTGACAGTTGGAATTATTTCAGCCTGCTAGCTGTCTTTGAAGTTACCTGCTAGGTAATTTCCCTGCTAGACCATGGATAGCTTGTAGAAGTGAGTGCACAAAAAGTACCATGCTCCATAACCACTCTTTTCTTGTAAGCTGACTATTGAATAAATAAGCAAGTTTTGGGAAGGATTTTCAGACTGGCTCACCAAGCAGCTGCCTAGTAATTTCCAGTAATTTTAAAGTGGGCATCTAGTTGAGAGGAACCCACAGAATATCTTTTGCATGCATAGATACCTACATACACATAAATCTATGTATATAATACATAGTTTCCCTATGATACAACAGTAAGAAATATTTTATCAAGACTTAAAATATGTCTGTGTATGTAAGACATAGAAGTGCAATAGCATACATCTGTGATCCTGTAGTGACTATGGGGTTCAATGGGTTTAATAATTTAGTTACCAGATGATTCTTTGAATTGCAGCACTACAAAAGTAAGACCAAAATAAAAAGCACCGAACAACAACAAACAAATCTCAAAAATCCTCAACACCAAAACAAAGTGCAAATGATCTCTTCAAATATAATCTTGACAAAGAATATTATAGATAGAATGGTCTAGATAACTTAAATTTTAGGTGTAAGAGAAATATGTTAATGGCATTAGAAACATCAGTACTCAAATTCTTTAATGAGCTGCATGCAGTTTCCACTTGTTCAGAGGAAGTGATTTTCTTCCTCTTTTATTCTTTTATGCAGAATTTTAAGCTGTGCTGACTGTGGGAAAAGTGTCTCCTCTCCAGGTTTCTGTAGGTAGCTATTACTGTCCTGATGTAGGAGATTCATAGGTGAAATGTTAATGAAAAAGAAACAATAATCTAGTTGCGTTTTAGGTGCTCTCTTTGAGAGACCACATCAGATACATATGGATTCAAATACAAAGATAATTTCTGTTTTCAGCTTAAAAACAGTGTTATGTTTCTTGTACTAGCTACTCTGAAAGTGTAGTCTTGCAGGGCTAGTTGGGATAATGTGTGACTAAAGTAAAGCCATTTGATCTGTAATCTGTCCTAAGTGGTTTTTATCCCTCTTTGATAATTATACTATGAAGTTAGATATTCTTTCTCCACATGAGTCTAGCTATTTTAGCAAAATAAAGCTGTTCACTCTTAACCACGCTTTGCTGACACTCCCTTTTTCCTAATCACTGTAATAGGTCCTCTTTGAATTTGTTCCAATTGAAATTGCTTTTTTGTGCATTAATGTGACAAAAACGAT
>JAYDZK010000271.1:10933531-11050575 GCA_034509185.1 Euphonia xanthogaster | reverse complement strand
ATTAATGTGACAAAAACTATATACTATTTTAAGTGACATTTACTGAAGATGTTTAAAATAGTGTTCATTGGACAGGCCTCAAGTCAGAGTATCAACCTGTATACCTATAAGCCAGCTTTATTCCTTGGCTGCAGATGAATACATATACTTGAAGATTGATCCTAGGTAGCATCCAAGAATCTCTTGTATTTAATTGAATACAAATGGGTATTTTTAGCAGTGGTGCAGAGATGGTGGCAATGTGGATTATATGCAGCTGTATAGCTTTTAGTTTTCTGCTCTCTGTGATAAAGGAGTTAAGCATGTGTTTTATGCTACTATGGGTAGTGGCTTAGCGAAAATATTCAGAAATTTTAGCTGAAGTTTTTAATTTTCTTAGTCTTGGATGTATCTCATGTATGTTTATAAAAAGGGGGCTTTCATTTTTTTATTTTTTTTTCAAATTTGGGGCATGTAACAGTCAGGAAAAATGTCTGCTACTTATGCCAATAGTAATTTTGTTTAAATGGATGTTGCGGAATTTATTGTAGTTTGGAACTTCTTCCTTGAAATCCAGTTACCTTGTATAGTAAGAATTAATATATTTTCATTATAACTTGCAGGTTTTGTCTGCTTAGCTTTTCTGAGTAATACTGTTTTCAACACACATGTAAAATTTCATTCCCTTGTACAAGCCATAGAAAGCAGCCTTTTCCCTAAATACTCTTCAAGTTTTTTGGCTTTTATCTAGGTGGCTGGCTGGAGGTGACTTTAGTGTGGCAATGAAGGTACCAATAAACTTTTATATAGAGGGTGAGATGCCCAAGCAAATGCTTTAAGCACAATTTTGTATCTTTTCTATCAAACTGGGATAAGGAAGGGTTTTGGTACCCCTACCTGTTTCAGTCCTGTTGGCATGCACACCAAGCAGGAGAAAAATGCCAAGAGTTTCTCTGCTGGATTTGTACACACATACTTACATAGGTATATGTAATAATATGTGCTAATATGAAACTGATGGTCTACCTTGGACACTTTTAATAGTTGCATTAGATTACATTTAGCACTCCTGAATATGGGAGGCTGTGGTAATTGCCAAGTGAGTCATCTTGCATTCCAGCATTGTGTGATTTCTGGGTCACTACTGCAGTCAAAAATAAAAACAAAACTTGACATTTGTCTTTTCAAGATAACCTGAAAGCTATAATTATGGAACTGTATTTTTGAACTATTTTTTATGGTTTCCTTCATTTATTTGATGCTTCAGACATGATGTTCAAATGTTGTTTTTTAATTGGGGGCTTGGATTTACCACTGGATTTAGAAATTTTTTTGCCACATTTTGATCTCTAAGGCCATGTGTTCAGGCCCTCTTTAAAGGCAGCTCTTCCCTCAAATGCATGAATTAGGAGTTGTGTGCTTTACCTTACCTAAAGTTAAGGATGCTGCCCTTAATGTTTCAGTGCCTCATCAGGTCGTCCATCTGTATTAAGACATTAGAACTTTCTTAATTTGCGAGGATGCTTTCAGTTTTATTTCCTTTAATGCCTAAAAAACACTTCCATAATCTTGTATGAAGGAGCTAATCAGTGCCAAGTGTTAGCAAGCCCAAGTGCTCTGAACCTGTCTAGCACTGAACTCCAAGTATGAACAATATGAACAATCTTGTTATCACATGAGTTTCCAAGGGAATAGTTTACCTGGAATTGCTGTATGTTGGGATTTTTTGATGTTAGTGGAAAGGCTAATTTCTGTGCAAACACTTACTTTTGTATCATAACAGCATGAAGTTTTATACTTGGTCACAGCAACAGGGCTTGAAAGAGTGCAGAGACATGGGAAGCCTGAAGGCTTAGATCTCACCTGGTGAAAAGACATGAGAGCTTAGAGCTTAGTTGTTCAGAATATGAATAACTGTGCTGGGGATATTGTAGCAGCCTTCAGTTCAGTATCTACCTGATTTAGAGTTCCTTTGCAGTGAGCCAAGGAGAAGGGCTCCTTAGGGATATATGAAAAATCTGGCTCTCCAGTATTTTCACCTGATCTATCTTTATTGAGAGAAGCCAGTTCACAAGACAGAAAAACAGTGCCTTAAAGAAAAAAAAAATTGCATGGTAAGTGTACAGGGAGTTAAGGGACACATTTTCATTACTGTCATTACTGCTGTGGCTTTTCAGTTTTACCTGTGACATGACACTTTGAACTGCAATTTCATCATGGTTTAGAAAATACAAATCAATCAGCACTTAATCTATTTTTGCAAAATTGAAAGTCATGTAGAGATGTGCTTCAAGAATTAGTGATAGAACTAGCACTGAAATTGCCTTCATTCTGTTAACAAAAATTTACATTAAGGCAGCATTTTCTATTCATTTTTCACTAATTTCATTCACATTGTGTTTGGTCAACTGCTAGGTTGAAATGCTTCTACTGAGCAACTTGGTTTACTTATGACGTGGTGGTGATCAAATGTTGTGTAGCAATTGTAAAGCTTGGCAGAGGTGGAACTCTTGGCCCCAGGTAAAGGATCCAAATGGTGAAAGCAAGGGATGAGGAGTACTCTGCTGTAAGATGGGATGTCAGCCTGATCTGTTTGGTCAGCTTCAAGTCTAAGACATTTATGAAAGGGTAGAATTCACCCCACGTTCTATCCAGACGTGGGGTGAATATGTTGTTTCAATATATTTAGCTCGCTTTACTAATGTTAGGGTGGATTTTATCATCATGGGCACGAGGAAACCTAGTTTTGTTTTTGACTCTGTGTGTGAATTCAACTAGATTAGTTCATCTTCTTCTGTGTGAACTGCTGTGCTCGTTTTTCAGGATCCTGCAAAAATTGTAGGAAGACCACCTTAAAAATAAAGCCTCTCTCATGAGCTGTGGCTATTTTAGGAATTAATCATATTGTCTTTTGGACACACTCAGGTTCAGGTATCTCCTGAACATATTTTAATAGTTTGACTAATTATTTGTCCCATTCTCATCACCACAAAATGTATGCACATTTAAGGTTTCCTACTGCCCTGTCTTATAGGTTTACAGTGAAATTTTATCTTAGTTATTTTTAAGTACTGTAGAAACATCTTGGGAATTTTGCTGTTGATTTCTCTGACACACAGGTAGTGGCAGTGCAATTTGTTCTGTCCCTTCAACTGTGAAACCATTAATCTGGAACCTGTAGGAGGTTCTTGTTAGAATCTCAGTAGTAACATCTCACACTTATTAATGAGCTGTTCATAAATTAAGCTCCTAAAGGCGTTTACATGTGAGCCAATCAGTATCAGCCTATGAGGATCAGGATTTGTATGAGGATTTTTTAATGCAGATTGCTGCCTTTTCACTGATCTGGGTGGCACTACAAAAGCAGATAGACACTGGAACAACAGACTATTTATATCACTCTGAATCCAGCAGAGCTCTGTTAAATGTTTGTTTGTTTCTTTGTTCCTTTCTATCTATAGCTGTGTAGTCTCTCCTTAGAATGAAGATGTGTGGCTGCGCAATACTTGATTTTGGGAGGTGGAGAACAGGCCTGTTGGCTGGCACTGTGGGGCAGGTTACAGCAGGTGGCACTATTTGGTGACTTTTGCTGAACACTGTTAATTATTTCAGTGCACAGGTATATGTTGATATACGATCATTTTTTCAATTGGATTTTTATGGAAACACTAAATAAGGTACCCAGTCTGAAGAAGCAGACACGTATGTCCTTCCTCTCAAGGAATAGTAACATCTTCTGTGTACTTCAGTGTAGATGAAATGTGTCTAAGACTGTTCTGTGTCATATTGTTAATAAAGACCTATGGAACTAATTTCTGAACTGATGCTTGGACTAGGTGTGCTGGACTTTTGTGAAAAATTCTGGAGGAGTAATCATGTTTAACTTCGATGTATCAAGGGTTAATTATTTTTAAAGGGCTTAGAGGTCTCTACAAAAAACCCCAGTTTTTAACACATAGCTTTGTTTTCACGTTCACTTGAATTTTGTCACCGTGTCCTGAGAGGTAAAAAAAAACATGGTCTTGTGAAGATGATATCTCTGTTTATGGGGAGGGGAGATTAATTGTTGCATTGCTTTTCCAGTGTGGTAACTTACACACTTATTAAATACACAGATGAAAAAAATGTGTCTAGGTGTATGCACATATGTATTCACTTGTAGAGTCACTCTACCCTCACTCGTTTTGCAGCTGGGAGATTTCTTTCAGCCAGATTTCTTTCTTTCTACTTGACAAACAGGGATGTCAGTAAAAGCAGAATTGATCTGATTAGATCTGCCCAAGAAAAAATAAATACAGTTTTCAGCTTATTTCATATTAATTATGGCCATTTAACAGCTGTGTTAGATGTGTCTGAAAAGCTACAGATAGATTGTTTCTATTAAAAATAAAGAATGGTGTGTCTGGGGGAGAGAAAGCAGTTTGCCAGCAAGCACTAGTTTCTGACACTGCTCTTTTTCTAATGTAACAGTTATTTTTAGCAGTAGAAAGTGCAAAACATGTTTAAGAGAAATAGGCTGGAAAATGTGACATTGCACAACCCATCTTTGTGGGTGGATGAGGTTTCTCTGTCTGGATTGTGCTGCTTGCTCTCATTTGCATCCTCTCGCTGAGTGTCACGCTTTTATGAATTACATATATTTGCAGCTTAGAAGCCCTATGTAAGCAGATTGATATGACTGCAAAATATATTTAAATGGTATAGCATACAAGCCAGTGATGTTGTTACAATCAATACTGTAAGAAATAATTCCTCATGTTTTGACTCTGTAGTTATGTTTTGTTTATCAACCTTACGCTAATAACAGAATTAGACTGAGAAGGATGGATTTTACAAGGTATTAAAATAACTTCATATTTAGTAGGAGTGGGGAAAAAAGCAGGTGCTTCATGTTTATTTCTAGGGATGAACAGAATCATTTGGAGCAGAACAGGGAAAGGAGGACTGGAGATGTGTATTTCCTTGCTGCCTCTGTTCTCAGTTCTGCTTATCTTCCTGGGATAAGTGTTTTCATTTCTGTATGAGTTGCATGCCTTAACCTTTAAGATTGGAATAGTGATTATGAACTTTCTGTTTACCCACTTGTACATGTTTGGATGAAAAACATCGTGTAATGGTTTATTAATTCTCATATGTTTTGCTGCTGCCATCTGCCTATTTGCTGGCCTGCTTATTCAAATGGAAGGACCTGGGCTGCACTCTGAATTTTTTTCTTCTCTTTCCTCTGTCCAAAATCGAGAGCTTGGATGATGCTGGTGGACTTGTGACTGGGTAACTTAGGGGGAAGAAAGCAGTATCTCTGAGGATTATGTATTATTAGCAGTGGTCAGAAGACTGGGGAGTACACAGAAGGTCTCTACTTCTCCAGACACATAGTAAAGAGAAAGTTGAGAGGGAAGATTTTTGTGTGTATGGCATCTGCAGCTCCTATGATCTTCTGGTCAGAAAGGGAGAATTTGCCTCCTAGTTGCAGATACAACTGCTTCCCTCATTTACTGATTCACACTCAATTAATTTACATGTCTTTGAGCTTATTCTTACGATTATTTGTACCTGGTAGAAAATGGATTCCTGGTTTGAATACTGAATATTGTCAGTATTTTTCTTCTTGGCTTCTACCACAAGCAAGGCAGGCTGGTGTCAGTGCTGATGAAGACAATATGCAGTATTAGAGAACTAATACAAAAGGTTTTCCAGCAGAGAAAATGTTGAATTAATAGTAATTGTAGGCAACATTAGAAGTAGTTTTATTCTTTCTTTTTTTTTTTTTTTCCTGGAAGCCTAATCTTCAGAACTAAGAAGAAGAAGAAGAAAGTTTAATTACCACTACTCACATTAAAGATGTTTCATCAACAGTTAATCCCTTAAAAAGGGATTGAAGAAAAACATCATCTGCTTTATTTGCTTTTTAGTCCGTGTGGCATTTTGCACCCAAATTTCCTGTTAACCAGTGCAAGAAGAAAAATGCATAAGTATCCTGTTAGATATAAACTCTCACAATCATATAAGCTCAATTTAACATAGCTCTGCAAGCACAGTTTTTAGTACTGAACTGTTTAAAGTGTGAGATTTTAATTTCAAGATGATCACAGGGTATGTATAGAAGGAGAAATAATCTCAACTTTGTGTGTAGAATAATTCAGATTATCTGAACCTTAATTACTTCAAACTTTGTCCGATTAACTGTGCTGAAGCCATCCTTGAGTATCTGAAATCTATTCTTTAAATGTGTCTGTTGGTTCCAGTGACTAAGATAACAACCAATCAACTTTATGTAAGTTAGACACCTAGCATTTGGGGTAATTCCTTGTGATAACTTGAGATTTTCACATAAACTCTCTAGGTTTTTGAAAGAGACTCTGGCAATGAACTTATATAGCCTTGATTAACAAGACTCAGGTTTCAAATGTGCAAGTTGACAAAGCTCTCTGAGAAGGTAAAGGTCTCTGGAGGAAGAGCCACAGTGTGTTTTCCAGGCTGATTGGGTCCCATTTTTCTCTGTTCACACTGGGGGCAAGTGAGTTTTTTGTTGCCTTTCCATTAAGTGGTGTTGTCCAGATGCTGCCTTATATTTAGTGTAGTTAGCTAAAATCAGAATAGAGGTATCTGAGAGGGAAGTGGGCAAATACAGGTAAAACAAAAAAATTCCAACCTCAGAAGATAAAAATGATGCTTTGGATTTAAATTCACACTATGTTACTGTTTTTAACAAGCAGAATTTTTGGGTTTAAGTGTTTTGTTTTGTCAGCTTTGGATGCCTGAATACCCACCGTTGTCAGTTTCTCAAGGACAGGTGTTTAGATCTTACTGCAAAATTAGTGTCTCCAGCTGGGTGCTCAGGTATGCTTCCAAATGCATAGGCCTTATAATGTTGCTTATTTTTCAGTTTCCTATTTTCACAGCTTTTATGAGAATATGAATGATTAAAACTCAAAAGAATAAACTGACAGAGGGTTTGTTTTCTTGTAAAATAACCACTTTGAGATGCTTTATGGTTTACATAGCGTTGTGAATATTAGTATGAATTTCTTTTTGCTTCTGCAGGTGCTGGTTTGCAGAGACAAATATAACCTCCAATTCCCAGCACAGTGATCTGTCTAAACACAATTTGACATGCATTGCTATTAGCTTAGCACCTTATCAAATAATGTGCCCTGATAGAGATAAAAGGTTTTACAACCTTACTGCCTTTGTTTCTGTGTGCGTTCACCCACAGAGACAGCTCTGCAGCAGCTAATAATTAACACAAAAGACAAAGACAAATCTATATGGCTCAGTGTTGGAGGGTCCAATGTGCATGTTAAGTAGCTGGGGAAGTTAAATCTACATCAAGAGTGTCTAAAATGGGATCTTCAATTCATTTTAAAGCCTCATTTGAAGTTGGGCTTTGTAAAGTCTCATTTTTACATGATGGAGCAGATGTCATAGTGTTGTCTGGAAATCACCATGGTTCTGTGTGTCAGAGCATTTACTCAAGCCTTCAGAGAGGCTCTCACTGCTCTGTTAGCTGTAACTCTGTGCTGCTTTGCATGCCAAATGTAAGCCAAGTATCTGAGAAGGAATTAAGTGTGCTGAAAAAAATCACCAGGGTGATATAAAATGTTCACTGAACTAAACCTTTCCTTCCTTGCTAAGTTTGGTGTCTTTGTGGGTACACACAGTTTTAAATGGTAGCCTGGGGGACTAAACACAAGGCCATGATGGCTTTTTCTGACTGTTTTCCATTCAGAGGCCAGTGAGGGCTCCTCTCATGTTCTTGAGTCATCCAGCATCTTTAGGCTACCTGGCAACAGAAGTGTCATCTTGGCCAGACTAGATACTCAAAATGGGAGCTGTTCTGACACGAACAACAAGGTGGCTGGTCCGGCATTATACAGGACATTGAAGCTGTTTGTTTCCCTTCTCCTTTGAAAATCTAGTTAAGTACTTCAAAAACAAGAATCTCACTCATGACTGCTAAAGCTCTATTTTATCATCTGAACAAATCTCCAGCCTAAATTAACTGAGAACAATGGGGTGTTTAGTAGTTTTAAAAATCAGATCAAAATTCTAGCCACCCATACATACTGTTATATTTTCAGGAAAATCAATTCAAGCCAGACTTGGAGATATTTGACAATACAAGTACAAGTAGGTGCCATGAGGTATTTTCAGAATTGAGTGTCTTCAGGTGCTTTTGAAACTCAATAGCCATCCATCTCTGTTTTAATGCTTATGAATGTCTCTACAGTTTGAATCTGGGTTCAATTCAAAATTTGCTTCACTATGCATTCAGAGACATGTTATTCTTATTCCTGTTAAATGTGAGCTATCAAAGAAAATGATCCTTAAGTGTTTAAAGGATAATGCTGAAGTGAAAATATTTAGGAACAAGAGAAACTTTGAAATATGTAATGTTTTTTTCCTAACAAAATGATTGGGAGAAACTTAAGTTTATTATCAATTGCATTGCTATACTGAGTTTTAATTTATCGCCCCATCAATATAATAAAATGAAGCCAGAAAATCCAAATGAGTTCAAGCTCCAATTTCCCATAGAGAGAGTAGGAAGAGTAAGTCAGAGAACAAACAATGATACTTGAAGGAGGTTTATAGAATACATGTTTCACTTGGAAGTGTTATGGTGTCATGCTGATCCCAACATCCAAAGCAGATTTGCATAATTGTAATTTGGCTGAAATTTATATAGGAAGCCTATGGAATTTTGGTGCTAATTTGCCATTGAGTTTCAGTGAGACTTCATAGTTCCTTTGGAAGTCTTACTGATGCAGGTTGTTAATTCAAATTTTCCTGTAACATGTCTCTGAACATCTTCTTAAGGTAAATTTGCATGCTGACATAGCTTTCCAAAGGGATATTTTCCCCTGGTATTTAGTGTTTGATGTCTGAGAAAGCTGCTTAGGGATGTCTCATCTTACGTCCTGACTTGACTGGCAGTGGTGACAATTAGTTTTAATTTTGTGAGCCAGCACAATGTCAAGCACATTTTGTGTGCAGTAGATGTGTAATGGTAGGACCCAATCCTAATTTCTGTGGTTCTGACAAATGAGCAGCGGAAGCAGGCTGTGCTACTGCTCATGGCCTGATTAAAACTTGGATTTTTTTTTTTTGTGTATGTGAATGCCTCAGTAATACAACAAATGTGACAAGCCTTATAAATTCCTCATCCCTCTGAGTGCAATGGTCTGTGTTTATCAGCAAACTAGGCAAAAGGGTGAAAAAAATCCTTCTTATAGAGTCAGAGTTTTTTTTATCTGTCTGAAATACAACAGTTCGCCCTCTGCTTGCTTTCTAAACCATTGAACAAGATTCAAAAGATTACCCAGCTACCAAAACCTACATATTAGTCTTGCCTGAGTTGAAAAGAAAAATGATAGAAGACTATATGGACCTGAGTAGCTGCTTCTCTGTGATTTGTGTGCTCAGCAGCTCTCTTCCTAAGCACAGCACTGAAGTTACAGTGCAACAATGTCAGGGAAGGAAGATCCCTTCATAAGGTCAGGGTATAATGCAAGCTGTGCCCCTGTTCTTTGAGCATGCTGGCTGGGAAAACCTAGTAAGGGGAGAGGATGGAGAGCAGGAAGAAACCTGCACGAGCAGCGTTGGGCTGGGTTCATGACTGCCCTGCACCTTCTCTAATCTTAGCTTCAACGATCACTAAAATTTTCCAAACTGTACAGCAGTGAACAGAGGCCAAGTGTCTGAAGCCTCAACTGTTGTTGTTCTCAGTGAGAAAAAGAAAGCTTATAGACTAATAGAAATTTTAAAGGTAACTTCATTAATATTAGTTATTGAGATGGTTGTGCACCTAAATTAATTTTATTAGTATGACATATTTGTGTTTTAATATTTTCTGTTCTATTAGCTGGTGAGAAAACTGTGGGATTTACCATTTCTGTCATGACCAACCCAAGAACCTCCTCATTTTTCCTCCTGATTTATAGCTCACAGAATGGGGACAGCTAAGGCACAGAGCAGTTCCTCTGCCTGACCCTGCTCTGGCAACTTAGCTTTGTTTCAAGGCTTTGATTTTTTTTTGTGTGAAGCTTTCTGGGAAGGATGTTAGCAAGGTGCTGCATGGCATTCTTGTAAACCAAGCAGTCCTCTCACACTGCAAAGCAAGTTATGCATTGGAAGCATTCAGTCCTGAGAAGACTAATATTAAACATCTATTTTTATTTGTATTGTAACAACTTAGAATTTTTTTTCAAGCCCTTTTGTGAACTACAGATATCTAATAAAAGAGTAATTCCAGCATCTGATGATACATTGAGGCCACAGTAAGTGAATGCCAAGTGCTAGAAGAGGAATGCAACATAAGCCAGAGGTGATAAAAACTAGTGTAACAGCTAGGAAGAGTGCATCTTGCTGCCTGCAAGGCAGCAAGCAGTAAGAAGAAAAATACAGCCTCAAGACCCTTCCTGGAAACGGCAAAATGAAATCTGAAGCAACTGCTGTGTTGCTATCTCTCATGGAAAGTACAGGTGAGGACTGATGCAGAGGAACATCATGTATCTTTTGACATCAAGTCTGTCTTGGCAAAGAGCCTGATCAAATAATATGGGTCTGTGTCCTAAGCTATTCGTGTTCCTCTGTGACCTTGAAAGTCTCCCTGGAGGATTTTGGGATATTTTACTTTGAAGAACTAAGGGAGGAAATTGCACACACTACAGCTTTCTTCTTCCTTTGTCACTCATATTTTGTTTTGTTTTGTTTTTCATTAAGGAATTATTTTATGATTTTTATCTTGTGAGCTTTTTGGTGGATGCCCGGAAACATCTTGAGCAGTGAAATTTTGGCTGCTAAAAGTAATTTTATTAAGGTAGCACACAAGCAGAGGTGAAAAAATAGGAACTAATGGTAACTCTAACTTGGATGTTCCTGTTAAGTTTTAAAAACTATTATGTTGAGCAAGGAACCTTTTGATTAAATTGTGAAAGACATGATCTCTGTGCGAATTTTATGATTTGTTGCATTTCAAATTAAGTTAATTCATTCCTATGAATGCTTCTCCCTTTAGTGTCTTGGAGTTTCACAGACATAGTTTTGTGACCATTTGCATAATTATCTAAATGGGCAACTCTTTGTCCTTCATCATACTTTCCCCCTGAGGACTTCTTTATTTTTTTTTCTTTCCTGCAATCTTTTGAAGTCCAGCCCAGGATTTCTGAAGTGTAGGTGTTGGCTTGATTAACTTCAAAGCGACACACCGCTGACTATCATATTAGCTTGTCACTTGGCCTCCAGCAGACACTGCAGTTGTGAATGGAATTGAGTAGCTTTACGGGAGCTATATTTTTTTTTTCTTCCATAGCAATGGAAAAATAATTAAACGTGAAGGTTCAACAATGTCACTCAAGTATATGTTCATATGCTAGCTAATAGTATCTGCTGCAACTTTAAATGTAGAGTGGTATATAATGCCAAAATATTTTTTGTATCATGTTTACTCTTTTGCTGCCCCAAAAAGAACCCAGAGCAATGTGGAGATTTGGCAGAATTGTAATCAAGTCCCTTTCCCAGAACTTTGGGGTTTGAAGCAGCATGAGACGCAGATTTATTTTTTTAATTTTTAATTATTTTTGGAAACTAAATTTTGATGGACATCTAACAAAAATCTAGGTCCCTGTTTTCTGTGCAGTACTAAAGCTCCAAAGGTCAATGCAATGTGTCTCATTATGACAAAACTGTAAACTGTCAGTCACATAAAATCATTTTTATAAACTACATCCTCCTAATGTCAGCAATATGATGCAATTACATTTATTGCTGACCTAGTTTCCCTACCTCATTGTTGTAATCAGAGATCTCAAGATATCATCTGGCCCTGGTAATAGTTATGTTTTAATGATTAAATAGTTGTGGTAATCTGTGGGAGGTGAAAAATTTTCCTGAAATGTTGACAAAGACAGCTGTGAGTTTTTAGGGAATGGAGACATTTTCTTGATAGAGACTATCTCTGTATGGTGTTTTGAGATGATATGCCTGCATCTTACTTTGCCTAAGAAACCCCCTTTTCTGCCTTTAATTTCTCTATGCAAATGAAAGATACCCAGATGCAAACATGACTAGATTGAAAATCAAAATGCACAAACTGTGACAAAGGCTGTTTTTTCTGAGATACAAAGCAGACTTGCTAAAGAGCAGCATTAGGTTTAATTATTCTTTGTAATGTGAAATATATAAAGGCAGTAAGAGAAAACATATTTAGAGTTGTATGCACCTGAATAGGTAGTGTGCTTGCTGGGATGGTAAATACACAAGCCTGTAGAAGTACTATGTATGTTGGACAAGAGGCATGCATAGGTACTCTCAGAAGGGTTTATTTTGTTGGTAATTAGAAATCAATGGAATATGAGTTAGAATAATAGGTCACAAAATATCTAAGGATATGAACAAATTTGACCAATGAGTTTTTATAGGGTACTTAAGGTATTTTGATGATACAGATACACCATGCCTGCCTTTCTGTCAGCCTGTTACTCGTTTGATATATTTCAGTGATTTTAAAAAGGCTGTCTCTTGCAGTGCAGTTCCATGCCCTCCATCCTTGGCGGCTTTCTGTACAAATGAAACTGTACATGTTATGCAATAAAGCCTCGTAACTGACATCTGTAATGAAAGGGGAAATGAGAAATTAAGAATTCAGTCCTAGGAAAGTGCTTGCATGTGTTATTCCAGAAACCAGGACTAACATAAAACACTCCAATTAATACTGAATACTGCATATTATTTGATTACAATTCAGAAAACTTTTTTTGGTAGGTCGCAGTAGGGTGGCTTGATTTAAATCACCAATTCTAATCATGATTTAAGTCAGCAGGCAGGAGCCCTGTATTTAGATAATTAATTTTAATCTGTACTTAATTTTTTTCTTAAAGAAATTTCAGTCCTGTTGGTAGGTATAAACAATTAAAACACACTGATTCGCAAACAGATGAAATCCTGCGTTAATAATTAATAAGATGTTTTGTTAATAGAGAAAGATATATTAAAATACATATGTGAGTAATTAGATCACTTAATGTGCATTTATTTATATTGTTAATTTTTGCATTTTCTGATATTAGAGAATGGTGAACTATATTTGTTGTCTGCATTGAGGATACTTTCTCACGTACGGTTTTTCCTAGAAGCATACCTTGGTTCATGAAATGTAAATTAAGTGATTGGTTAGGTTACTTAAGCAAAAAACATATAAGGAGATGGGTACATGATTTAAAAAAATACATACTAAAGAAGTGTAACTTAGTTCTCTTGTTCAGTAACTATTGAAAGTGCATTAGCTGTAGTGAGCTCTATGAGCTCTGTGCTCAGCACACTTTATTTTCAAAGCTGTAGATACCAAAATGTCCATCCACCTATCTTTAGCTGTCTAAACAACTTTCAGAGTCTTTCCCCATGTATTTCAGAATTTTAGAGCTTCCAGTCTTGTATCTTTCTTTTGTATCTTTAGCCTTTTGTATCTTTTTCTTAATTTACAGATGGAAGGGCACACTATCTCTTTTGAAAGTAAAATTGACTTACTCAATAAGTTTAATCCAGTGAAGAAAACATTATTGCCATTTTTAGAAGAGGTTAAGAAGAAATATGAATTTAAGTAAAAATGTGGCTTTAATATGGCTGATGAAGAAGGTTGAAATTATTTTCCCGTGCTTATTAAAAAAATAAAATCAGGAACACCAAGACAACAGCATGCGTTTGGGAAAAAAACAAAAACCCCAAACATTCATTCAAGAAAACGCCTCTTCTACAGCTGTGTGTCTTATGGCAGTAGCCAAATAGATATTGTAAAAAAACTTCTAAGGGGAGCTGATACCATGTTAGAGCAACAATTTATGAAATAAAGATTCCTGTTTGCAAGTGAGACAGTGGCACCTAAAACATTGTCATGGATAGACTGGTTTAATTATATACTTGGCAGTTATATACAGTGGTTTTGTACTTTAATGAAGAAAGAATGCACTCTCTGAAGTCTACATTTGTGCATTCGTTGCATGTGTAATTAAGGAAATTTCAAAATATGTATAATATACTGTAGAAAGTTTTAAACAAAATATTCTGTGCTTATTTAATAGCCAACGTTAGATTAGCAACCACTAAAGCAATGAAATGAAACAGATTTTAAACCCTGTTTTTGCTGTGGATCACAGCTTTGAAGAAAAGTAATGGGAGAATCTGGTACGGAGAGAGGTGCTCTATGAGGTAGGCTCAATGGTGTGATGAAATGCTTTTTTGATGTTTTTAGATGACATCAAAGGAAACAATTTCTTACTGCTTTGATCTTGATAAGAGAACAGTAACTGAGTTCCTTCTAGACGCACAGGTGCTCTAGATCCTAGAGAGGGTTGTACTGAGATGGCACTGATTTTCCAGTAGGTGTGTACTACTTCTGCAGCAATTGTCTCCAAGAGAAGTCCTTCCTCCCTGTACCCAGGAGGAAGGGTTTGCATCAGGGCTCACTGCTGTCAGCCATCGTGTCTGCATCTTTCACCTTATCAGCTCTGCAGCCTTGGGCAGAATGGAAGCAGGTCCATGACACATATCTAACCCTTCAAGTATCACTGCTGCTACTCCATGCCCTCTCCCCAGCCCAGTTTTATCACTGTTACCTTCTAAACAGGACTGCCTGGGGGTTTTGGGTAAAGCTGTGCATCTTCACAGTAAGGGAGCCTTTTTTCAGGTTGGTGGTATTTACTCTTCCAAAGGAATTGCACCTTTTCCATGAGGCAGCATATTTGAAGGGGGTGGGGTGGGAATATTTTCATCCTTCTTCCCTGAAGCCCAACAACCTGGTGCTGATTTGAGCAGTCTTGTAAGGTGGGGAGGAAGGCACATCTGCATTCCCTGCACTAGGACCCGGGGAATGATCTCAACTGTCATGTTAGATGAAAATTCATGAGGTTATTCTGTCACAGTGTGAGGCAGCATAATAGAATATGGTCTCATTCGTGAAAATTTCTGTTTTCTTCCCCTGCCACTTGTCTTTTTAGCTATTAAAAAGGGTTAAGGGTCCTCTTGTCACTTTTATTAATGCAGAGAATCTACATCAAGGAGGTTTTTTTGCCCTGCTATTCCTTGGAAAGTTTCTCTCAATGCTAGAATTAGAAGTGAAGATGAAAGCAGAAAAAAAAATAGACATTGAGAAAAGGATAGGTATTCAGCAGCTCTTTTTCAGGAAAGAAAACTCAGTGGAGATGATCTATGTCATCAGATAGTTTAGAGATACTTCTCTATCCTGCTGATTTAAGAGAGGGAAGTGAGATGTAAACAATAGATCAGTGGCCTCACCATGGAGCATGTTAGAATAGACTGCAGCCTAAATCCTTATCAAATGATCTTGACTATTAGGAACTTGTTGATTTCAGCAGCTACTGCAGGGATTTGCTCTTTAGTTTTCCTAGCTCAGGGAGCTGAACTTTCTCTTCAGGAGGATTACCATTAGGTCTATAGGACCTAATCAGCATAAAGCTTCAGCCCAGCAGGCAGGTGTCACAGTGCCTGTTCGTTTGCAAGGTAAGTAGCTACAAAATGTGAGAAGTTCAGAATTAGTAATGCAAGTCTTCTGTCATTTTTATCATTGGACCCTGCAGGGAGGATCTGATTAAATGGATATTCAACTCTTTGCATTAATGTGAACCCAATTTTAATTTGCATATAATTAACAGCACAGAAAGTATAATTTTATTATTTGCTGTTGGAAAGCAGATCTGTGGTGGCAAGGAACTACATACAGTTGCTGAAGTGTGATATAAATGACTTTATCTCATACCCCTTTCCTTCCATTTCTGCTTCCTGCAGCACATTAATTTCAACATCTGTTTTGTTTGGTATGAAATGCAGCATCCAGATTTTTCCTGAATTAAGTTGCTTCACATGTTTCTTTGTTTTGTAGGGCCTCTATGTAAAAATAACCATGCTGTAGACCTGGTAATCTTCGAATGCCCTATATAGTTTCACAGACATGTGTTTCAAGTTCTGTGGTACAAAACACAAAAGCAGTCTGATTTGGATTTCTGAGGGCATTGATGCTGTCCACAATTTCTGACGTGCGTTTGGGAAGTGACAGGGAGCAAATCAGTTCACCTCACTGCACCTAGTGGATAAGATAGAGCTTTATTTCAGTCTAGTAGGGCAGTTTTCATAATCTTAAATTAAAGGCTGTAGGTCCTTCTACTTGCTGACTCATGATTTTCTGCTCAAAAACCATGCTCCAGAAATCCATATCATCAAGATTTATTTAATGGACAGCTGTAGTAGTGCCCTGAAACATCATGTGCTTTGCTCTACCAGTAGCTGGAAATTCTGTACTTCATCAGATAGCTGAAATGAAATGATAGACTGTAAAATCATTTGGTATATGCTGACTAGATGTGAAAAACAGCATATCCCACATGTTGAACCAACACATGAACCAACACATAGTACTGTTTCAGAGAACTGGATGTGTTAGGAATCAAAGTCTTACTAGATTGAATATACTATAGAGAAACTGTAACTTCGATTAATTGAATTTTCTAGAAGAAATCTCTCCCACCAAAGTTTATTGTGACTGATTTACACCAGAAATTTAGTCAAAAGTTTACATATTGTCGTGTCCACCCAGATTCAGTAAAATCCATCACAAGAAGTATGTTCCTGTAAGATTGTGTAGAAGTGAATCATCTGGGGAGTGAAACACACATACATGGAATAAATGCTAATTGCTGAACTGCACAACTTTGATTTCAAGCTTACACTTGTCTTAATACCTCATTTGAACAATGCTCATGGTTGTATCTTTCCCTTCCATTTACTTCTAAGTCATACAGAAGGGAGTAGATTCTAGTCCAGTAATTAGCATTTAAAGTAGTATTTAGAGTCTGGAATCTGGTGATCCTGTATTCTTATTAGCTAAATCTGGATAAAAATATAAGTACATAGTGTCTCTTTACTTAGCTCCATTCTTTTGTGACTATTTTCCTAACAGAGTAAGATGGATACAAGCCATCAGCCATATGAATGTTTTTCCATGAGACTGGAATGTTTATAGTTTGCAAAACATAAGTTTTGCAGTGTCTTAGAAGCTGATAAGCCTTAGGCCATCCACTTTCTAGGCAGTTAGAAGGCAAGAAGCTCCTTGGAAGGCTGAGGGGTTAGTTCAGCAGCTGTTGCTTATGTAATTGTACCAGGATGCTGAAGCTAATTAGGGCACTGTGATGTGAAACTGTTCTAATCTGGTTGCATAGATTATTTTAAGAAACATCTGTAACACCAAAAAGAATTTTGAAAAATTATTGAAGCACTTGTAGTTTTAATTTGAGCTGTCTCTCCCCAGTTTCAGTACCCAGTACATCTTTCATTTGTTAGCATATGGTCTTTGTATCCTGTTTAGTGTATATTTCCTTGGGCCTGTGTGTGCCAGGCTCTAAGCAGAAGAAGCAGATCACTGCTGGAAAGGAATTACAGTAATTGACTTGTGGGGTCACAAACAGTTAACTCTGTGGGAGAGATGTTAATGCTAAATGATGCTATCATGGCATTTCTGCTCAAATAAATGATACCAGCATAGCAAGGTTTAGAAGTAGTTTCCAAATGACCAGGAAATGTGAGTAAGCAAGTCATGAGCTAAAATGTACATTCTCCTGGCAACGAAAAAGCTGTGCCATGTGCTGCCAGTTGGGCTTCATCAGTGAGCAAAGGGTATGGCTGGATTTAGGAGGGATGCAAGTTTCAAGCTTATTGAGAAGGGACACAAGAGGCAAAAGTTGAATTCAGGGGTTTCTCTAAATGTGTAGGCTGAAAGCATATACAAAAGAGAAGACTTCTGGGTGCAGAGTCTCCTTTAAGTAGATTACAGGGAACAAAGGGTGTCTCTGAGTACACTGACATTTAAGTATTCCTCTGATGGCTTTTTCCAGCAGGTGCATTCCTCATCCAGGTCTCCAGTGTCTCTTATTGTTGATATAACCAGGTATATTATAGACTGTGTTGGTTTATGTGTCCCATAGTCCGATATATGTACGTGCTTTATACCCATTGGTGCAGTCCATGGTGAGGTTCTCTCCCATGGAAGGGCATGGGGCACAACTGGAGCATTTTTTCTTGTGTGGATGTTTATGGATGCTGTACTTTTTCATCCAAGCAAGTTCCATGTTCCTCTGTAAACTAAAGAAAGATTTCTACTTCTGTGTACTACTGCTCCTAAGTCACAATGTGTATGAAACTGAAGGTGGAAGAGGTAGAGAATTGTCATTTCCTGTTGTCTTCACTAGCTCATTACCCTGTCTGAAGTGACTGGGATCAAGTTGTAACTGGACATGCTGGACATGACAGCCTTTTCTTTGTTTAGTTTTGGTAGGATACTGGCAAATTCACATACCCAAAACTTGTCTGGTTCGTGACTTATTAACATAATTTGAGCCTAAGTGATTAATAGTTGGTAGTAATTAGCATATTAGACTAGTATTCAGAAAGTATATATTTCCTGAGGCACATAAAAAGCTTTAGAATATATTGAACACAAATTATAATATAATAAAAAGGTAACCCTCCTATGCTTTTGTCCAAGAAGTAGTTGGGCTGGGCTGGATGTTCACACTAATATACTGTTTTAATGTATTTCTGAATAAGTGGCAGCTAAATAATGTAAGATTATCATAGTGGCTGGCTACACTGAATAAAAGCAAGAACAAAATGAGTAATTTACACCATTATAAAGCTGAATATAGTACAAATTGGTCGGTGTACTTTGTGTCTGAGAGATTAACTGGAAACATTCAATCTCTTGAAGGCACTGGGAAACCTGTGGGATCCCAGGAAGATATGACTTATGGACAAGACTTGATTGGCTTTGCCTGTATGCATTGTGCAAAATTTGGCCATGCTGTATTCCTCAGTGATGCCCGATCAAATATTCACTGTGTCCTTGAGGTTTCTTGCTTTCCTCCTCTGGCACACTGAGCTGTGACTTTTGGTCTTTTGTCTCCAATCAAAAATTTGTTAACTTCTTGGAAGTATTTTGTGTCTCACATTGTAGCACATGTGATAAGAATGTTCTTTGGACTCTTCTAGTGGAGAAAGGAACATGTTTGCTTTTGGCAAAGGATGGCCTGGGCAAATGCTCCCAGGCATACGTGCTTTAGTTGTATGTGACACGGGACTTTCATATGCAGAAAAGTAATTTGGGAGCATGGAAATCCTTTAGTTGAAGCTGTGTTTCTTGAAACACAGCAATTCTTTGGAAATGCTGTGTGTAATGGAAATATAGTTTTCTTATTAACAGGTTGTTATGTGTACCTTTATTTTTAAAAGCTATTTGCTAAATCCTGCAAAAATATTTATTTTATATATGTTTGCTGCATGGAGAATATCTGCAGCTGCAGACTATGGTGGCAAATACAATCCATTTAAATATATCTGCAGCTTTATTTGAATAAGAAATGTATTGAATTTGGAAATCAGTATAAGCCAAGTACTACAAAAATCCTATGTATTAGAACTTTGAAGGTACATGGGATAAAGCAGGTGTAGCTTAACTGCAAGAAGTCTAAGGCTCTGAAAAATCTATAAATGAAATATAATAACTTATTTTCCAGATCTGACTGAGAAAAAACATATTTTCTCCGATAGTCACTATTGTAATTTAGTAGAAGGAAGCTTTTACAAGGTTGTTGTTGCCAAGGTAACCACTTCATTCCCATCCGTGTGTTGAGCATATGTGTATCACTTTATCTCAGCTCTCAGAGGCAATATCATGGCACTGCATTTGGGAAATGATTTTTTTTTTAAAGTGTACAAGACCTCTTAACATCCAGAAGATTCATTAAATGTTCTAACTTAAGACAGACTTAAATTACTCTTTTGGGGTTCTTTTATGCTAAAGTTCTGAGTGTGAGTGAGTCTTGTTATAGCTTTGAACTCCATACAGAATGAAATTTAAAAAGTAAACAAGTTGTCAGTATTTCATTTCAAATGCATATATTCAATGATTTATGGATTATATGTACACACAGGCATATTTATATATAAATGGGTTGTGTTTATATTTTTGTGCAGGAAGGACTGACAAAAAGGGACTGAAAGAAGTCTCGCCATCCTAATCTTTTCTATGGTTGATATGTATTGGGGCTAATTTTTTTTATGATTTTAGGGAAACTATTTAAGATTTGTTATTGTATGGATTGCAATGTGACCAGCAAAGAATGAGTGTTTTTGCAAATTTCACTATTTGCTGGTAATCCGAAGTGCCTGGCAACAGAGCTAATGTGGAGGTAAAAAAAAACGGAACCAAGGGTAGGGGGAGCAGACAGACTAAAAATGACGGCCTAGACAGATGTATTTTATGCCTCATTTGAAAGATCAACAGTATCATTTTTAGTCAAGTTTAGTAACACCAGTTCCTAGATATGTAATAATGTCCTTTTGCTACTGTGTATTATACTGGGAAAATTTGCTGTATGATGCTGCCCGTGGTTTTTACTGCTGTCCAATACTGAAGCTGTGTCAATTTTTGCATTACTAAAAACATGTGGAAGCTTTGCTTTATGGTTAGTTTTTGACTAAATTTCCCATCCTTAACTTAAAATAGTAAAGACAACCATGTCGTACCATCTTTGAAAGTGGTCAAGGTGGCTGTTTGGCTAATGGTGGGGTTTATTGTATGGGGAAACTCTGTATGATCAGTAACTTTCTGCAGAGGGACAGGGTAGACAGTAGAGGGTGACAGTGTTAAACCAACTTGAGGTAGATTTGCTGGAAGATGTCTGGCAGAGACTCAAATTTTTGTGACTTATCTTAAAGGGCAGATGAAGACTTTAGGTCTTTGCTAGAGCCAAAGAATGTTGGTAAAATATTCAGAAATGCTTCTGTTGAGCACAAACTTAGCTATTGGTAAATTGCACAAAGTAGGTTGGTTTTTTCCCTGCTGTTGTTTTGAGATTTGGAGAGAAAAAAAAAAAAAAAAGCCTATTCTGGACAGCTCGCCTTGCTGAACAAGACAATGGAGGGAAATAAGTTGTTTTTTATTCCTGTAAATACTATTTCTAAATGTATTTCAATAACCTTTTTGTATGTGGAATGTGT
This sequence comes from Euphonia xanthogaster, assembly GCA_034509185.1. Lineage (NCBI taxonomy): Eukaryota > Metazoa > Chordata > Aves > Passeriformes > Fringillidae > Euphonia > Euphonia xanthogaster. The sequence continues at coordinate 11,029,533 of JAYDZK010000271.1, read as the reverse complement.
GCCATCAGAACTGTCTTTTAACTCTGAAGATATCAACTGAAGGGAAATTTGCATGGCCTAAGGAAATACTAAATATAAAGAAAAAACCATGAAAGCTTTTATTTCCGAAATATCTTGTTGCTATCTTTTGTTTAAAACAAAACAAATTGTGTTCACAACTATACTCATGTCAATGTAGAAATAAGCCACCACTTTTTGAAACAACTACTGCTTGGAAGTTCACTGTTTGGCTCTCACAGTCAGTTCCAGACCAGCTTCCCCTCACTTTGCCCATTGAGCAGGTAATTGATAACTTGTTGAATTGCATGGGTGGCATGCAGAAGTCTCAATAATTCTTACTCTGCCACCACCACCCAGCTCATGTTCACTGTGCCCTCTGAGGTCACATGAATTTTTTCCAGTTTTACATGACCATGTGGGCTTGTGCCTGCAATGTTCAGTACTTGGTCTGAGGTTTATTTGCACATGAAAGCATATGAGATCCCTGTTCAACCCACAGATCCTTTTGTAAAGAGAATACTCAGGGGGATGGTCAAGTATTCTCTAATGGTAGTGGGAATAAGACAGCCTGGTATAAAGCAAGATTGCACTGACATAAGTTCAGCTACACAGGGGGCAAGGGCTGAAGAGTGAAATAATTCAGAGACATTGGTATAGGAACTGTGTCCAGACAACAGTTATGGACCCAGATCTCAATGCAGTGATCTAAGTGCAGTCATATGAATGGGGGTTTTCCCACTGGCTTGTACAGATTTGGGCACCAAAAAATTGCGAAGACCAAACAAATGTTTATTTTTAAAAGATTATGAAGATGACTATCTGTTTGAGGCTTTTTGTTTTCTTTGTTATGAGGATGCTCTTTGGAGTTGCCCATTTTCTCCAAAGCTGCCTCATTATTGTAAATCATTCCATATAGATGATTCTGTTATTTTGTTCTTCTTTTATATTTCAGGATTTCTAGGGCACACGTTATATGAGCAAAAATCCCTCTACTGGGTAATCCCAGACTTATGTTCTAATACAGTTAGCTAAATAACTCATGATGTTTCTATAGTTTTAATTACCTAAGATAATAAGTGATTATTAGCTTAAAACTAATACCACTTGGGATCAAGAGTTTGAAAGTGGGGATCCTTAAGGCCAATATGTAAATACATAACTCTTAGTCCCCAGTCATATCTCCCTACCTACCACTTGATCACAGAGAAGTCCCCAAAGGATCTCTAAAGAGCTCTAACCAGGCATCTGCACAGATCTACCTACAGTACAAAGGGTGGTAATCAAGGTTAGGCAAACAGTTGGCAAGTAACTGAGCGAATGCATTTCCCTACCGTCACTCACTTTCCTCATTCTTTTATGGCTTCTTTAACAGGAGATTTCTGTAGCAATTTTTATTTAAGAAAATTTTGCTTGGTATGTCTGTGGAGCAGGTTTAGAATACAGTTAAAGGCAAACTTTGTATTGAGTGTTCATTTGAACATTTTAATTTTAATTGGCAATTAAATGTTTTGGATGGAAAACTTACTACATTGGATGATAGTAGAAGTTGTTGATCGAATTTTCTCTTACCACTGGGGACTCGATAAACAGCAGACTTATAGTGGTTCCTCACTAGGGGAATAACAGGAAAAATAATTTAATTTCATCCTTGAGAAGGACATTTCAAGATAGCTATAAATCTCCTTGTGCAGTGATTCTCTGTACACAATCATGAAACTTGAGGTTTCCACCAATGCTATCTAAAATGAAAACAGGTGTATTGAGAGGACTAGTATTCAGAATACTGTCATAGCATTTTGGGAAAATGCAGAGTTCTTCAATTTCTCAGGTTCTTTAAGGACTCTTTATCTGACAAATCAAGCTTTCAGAAAACATAACTTTTGGTGAGATGTAATTATAGAGTTAACCAGCCATTAACAGTATTCCATATTTGGATAGTTATATTTGTGTCTTGACTTATTTGTTTGAAAAGGATGCATTATTTTTTTTAAAAGTAATGGCAGGCTGTGTTTGCCTAAGCTGTATGGAAATGGTAAGGTTTTAGTACAAATAGGTTCTACATTTGATAAACACTGATATATGTGGCTTTGAAAGAGAGAATATGGTCTTAGCAACAAAAACATATTGACCATTGACTGTTTTTGTTTCTTTTTTACTTAACAGCTTTCCTTTGGATTTTAGTTTAGTCTAAGAATCTTATGCATTAATTGAAGAGGTTAGGTTGGTACCTGCTCACTTCGTTACCAGCTGTTACTAATTAGTGGAGCTTAGTCATTAAGGAACCTGCTGGGGTTTGAGGAGAACAATTTATATTTTTTCATGGCATTTAAGCACACAATATGCTTGTGAGTGGGAAAGTTTCATTTGGGAGCGCTCAGTTTTAGTGGCATTAGCATACCTATGGTGGGCTAGACTTGAGCTAATATCCCCGGGGCAGAGGGCATGGGAGAGCCCCAGTACTTGAGTAGGTGCTCCAGGAGGGGTTCAGAGCAGCCTTTTGGGCTGTAGCTGTGCCTGTGGCAGGATGAGTCATGGGGCCTGTGCTGTTTGTGCGTGGTGAAGCTGCATCATTGCAAGCTTTTAGCCTCAAGCAGTCTCTGAAAAACAGTTTTCATTAAGCCTCAGTATATGGACAACATGATGTCTCATAAGGGTATGGGGGAACAGAATTGCCTCTTCATGGGTTGTTCAGGTCATGGCAGGCTGGGCACACATGCTGTAATCCATTAGAAAGGTGTAGGCTGATTTCCCTAATTAATTATTTTTGTTATGTGAAGCAGAACCGTTTTCTCCCCTACCTTAATTTAGTCCTTGCTTCCCATAGGTAGTGGTATGTTTTGTGTCTGTTTCCAGAGCCTTTATTAATAAATCCCAGTATTAATTCCAGGAGCTTGGAGGTTTTTTTGGTGTGTGTTGCTATCATACTTTTCTGTACAAGTTCTGGTGCAAGTTAGCCTGTGAAGTGTGAGGACAACAGTTTTGATTAGTTTCTCTTCTGGGGACAGATGAAAGAGGAAGCTTTCCTGCTCCTTCCTCCCCTTGAGCAGCTGTGTAGGACAAGTTGGCCCCTATTGGGCTGATGTCAAGATTAATGTTTTGCTCTTTTGAGGTCTCTCTAATGGCACCATTTAATGTACTAGATTACATTACTGGGTCAGTCTTCAAGCTTTTGCTGATGGACTTCCAGATCTATCTGGCTACATTGGATTTAAACTTTAAACACACTCCTAACATATGCTGTTGCATGTCTTCACTGGTCTTCACTGTAATCACAGAATCACTAGGTTGGAAGAGATCAAGTTCAAGCCAGCCCTAACACCTCAACCAGACCATGGCACTGAGTGCCACAAGCAAGCTTTTTCTAACCACATCCAGAGATGGCTCGCATAAGGGCTGGTGGAGGTCGCAACAAGAAGATGAGATCCAGTACTATTCCATAGGCTGCAGGAGGGTAAAGATGGACAGTAGAGAGCATTTCCATTTCAAGAACCACTTCAAAGCAAACTGAGAATAAAAGGTTACTGCTAACTAAAAATTTGGCCTATTTCAATCTGAAATATGTCAAAATATTTTGACAGCATGGGAAAATCCCCTTCTCCCCTCTCTGCAATGTGTTCCAAAAAAACCCCTTCTGACTGAAGGGAATTGATTTTGTCAATTATTTCAGTTTTTTATCTGAAACCACAGAGGCTATTTAAATTTCTGAAACTGGCTGTTTTGGGAAGTAAGCTGGGACAGAGGAGCGAAAGGATAATAGCATTTACCAGCCATGAGGAGAAATAGGTGTCTGTCCTCATTTGTGCCACATGAACCTCCAGCCACGCAGCTGTCACTTGGGTCAGGCACAGGAGTGCCAGGTGATTTCTTTGCTGGGAGTAGGGCCTGTGGACTTACCTTCTGTAATTATCCTCTATTTCATCTCCTTAAGGGTTACCCCATATGTCTTGTAGAGAACTTCAGTTACCCGTAGTTTCAGATTTACTACAAGCTGCACGCTGGTCATTTTCATAAGGATGCTTTGACAGGTGCATTTTCTTTGGGCATAAAAATTCAAGGACTGAGTTGGTTTCATTGGTTGTTAAACCTGACTGTCAGATTGTTTTGGAAATGGATTATGGAAACAAACTGTATTTCTCCATGACATTTTATATTGCTGAGTCTCTTGGACTATTGTTTGGTTCTCACATTTTGCATCTTAGAGGGAAAGTCAGAGAAACATTCATGCTTTCTAGGATATCACCCTTTCCCCCCCCCTTTTTCTATTTTGTTAAAATTTATTTCAAGTCTAAAGTTAATAGTAAGAATGAACACCTGATCTTATGGAAATCATTGGGAACTTTGTCTTTATGGGCAGACTTTCCCAGAAGGAGTTTCTTCTTAAATAATGTGTTTGGTGCTCAGTTATCTCTGGAGGATTGTCCTAGGTTGCAAAGTATGCTTCCCACATACTAAATACAAGCACAAACAAAAAACCTGAAGAAAACCCAAAGCCTTTCATCAGAACCATCAGCAACTCAAGCATGAATCCTTAACTGAAGCAGTAGTACTTGCCCTTGTCTTTGTAGACTCTCTGACGACATAGCAGCAGCTCAACTTAAGCTAGTGGATAAGAATGATTCACTTAGAGATGAGAGGTTCTTCACATGCTGTATAGCACTTTAAAATGCTAAGCACTTCCATATTTGGAAGTACTTATCTTTTATTTGCTACAATATCTTAATTTTTTTAAATGCCACAGAAATAATATTAGGGTTCTCTTAAGTGTTTGCTTTTATATTAATAAATCTTCAGAGAACCACATAATTTTTTTCTGATTGATTTTATAATTTGGCACCTGCTTCTTATGAATTTATTTCAAACATTTAAAGATAGTACTAAGCCATCTCTTTCATTTCTGCTGTCGTGTGACAGTAACAGATTACTGCCTGCCAATAATTTCATTAACATTTCAAATTAAAGAATATAAGGACACACATTTTATAACAGGACATTTTTTTTCTGGTATTCTTTTCTTTCTTTCCTTTTTAAGGGTATTTTAAAAGTAATTTGTAATTTATAATGTTGCTAACCTTCCTGTTGTGGGGGTGAACTTCCTTTTCAGGACTTTAGAAAGGAAATGACTGCTGATGAAATGTGCAAGATTCACAGAAATGTAAACAAAATAATGGCACTGGATGACAGAACAAGCAAAAGAGAGGCATCAGAAGTACAGAATTCTCTTTTAACCCTGGCAAATTTGCCTTGGTCTGATCTGATGGGAAAAAGGAGGTAGCTGAGTCTACCCCTAGTTCAGACTCCTGGCTCTTTGTTGAAGCTGATAGTATAGAAATTCTCACAGCAAATTTGGCAGAGTGTTTTGTGCACTGTGTGACTTGTGCTCAATTCACTCCAAGTCCTACACCAGCAGCCTCTAGAGGTCTTCGGTCTTGTAATCTGAAGTAGTCATAAATCTTAGAGCTCTTTGCAGCTAAGTACTGGTAGAGTAATACTACATTACACTGAACAGACATCAGTTCATTGAGCTTAAGAATTAACAGATATGTGATACTGAATTTGGAAAAAACAGTTCAAGAGTCAAAATTTCTTTTGAGTGGGTATACTCAACTACCTGCCCCTCACAATTCTGTTCTGGAATCAGATGAGACCTGCTGGCAACTTCAGTGCTCTGTGAGTTTTCACATGGTGATATAGATATGACAATTTAAAATGTATGAATCTGGTGTGAATCAGCTGAGAGCTGGTTCAAGTTAGTTTTTTTTAACTTTAAAATGAGCTAAGTTCACAAAATTCAGATTTTGACCATTCCTGTTCTTAGGCCCTGCATTTCGTGCTGTCTTTACCCTTTTTTTTTTTTTTTGAGTAAGAAGTTGCAAAAGAAAAATGTGCATTCTACACCTGTTTTTCTCAGACTTTATATTTCAGGGTTACAAATTACTTTAGGATATTTAAGGGAAAAAGGTCACCTTAAATATGCACTAAACGTAACTGTGACAGAAAAATACATCTGCTTTATTGATGTGTCAGTGCAATTAGCATGTAGGAAAAGCCAAAAAGAAAGAAGCAGAGTTTAGTGTAATGCAGTTGCTCTATTAATTAATTGGACAAAGGCTTGGTTTAAAAATACCTTTTTATAAGAAATGGAGGTCAATGTGTGCAGTATCCTAAGATCTTATTTACCAAATATAAATGAATTGTTGACCTGTGTAGGGAGGAAAAGAAGAAAAACACAGGTGCAGTCAAATTTCATGGCAAATTACTGTCTTCAAAATGAATTTTTTCATGTGTTTATTCTGGTTTACTGTGATAAAAATATCCCTAACAATCATAGCTCAGCAAATACCCATCTATTCCAGCAGAACTGCAGATTTTTCTGGCTTTGCTCTTGAAACACTTCATCTAAAAGGATTTTCTTTAAGTGGTGCACTGCTCCCCAGGTTTCCATATCTTTGAAGATTACTGGTATGTTTTCCAATTAAAAGAAAAAAAAAATATAGGCTTCTGGATTTAGCTGAACAGCGATCACGTCTAATTAATCCATTTGAAAGGAGTAAGTTCTGAGTTCAGACCAGTGGTTTGATTGTCAATAACCTGGAAGATGGTGTTTAATGACGATGTAAATGACTTCTTGAGGGAAAATTCCTTGCTTTTGGGCTAAACAGTCATATTTGAGAAATACTCCAAAATAGGTAATTGTAATAGGAATAAATATTCTTTGAACATGAAGACTTTTGGATTATTTTATAAGGTTACAAATGAAGATATTTTACAGATTTGTAGTGAGTTATTGCATCGCTTTACCAAGTGATGTTACTGCAATCGCTTTACTATTCAGGTCCTGCTCTATCTACCTTGACTTTTAGTCTCATCAAAATTCTTTAAATGTAAGCGGTAGCAGTTTGCTGGGATTCTCTCTCATCCCCTTGGAAAAACTTGTGGTATCCCAGCAGAGCTGAGCATGTGGAATGCCACAAATAGTTAAAGAGTCCGAAGAGAAGTTCCAAACGTGTTCGCTTAGCTGGGTTTTCATGTCTGAGCCATTTACTGAAATAAGCTAAGAATGAAATAGCACCTGTTTTGACCAGATGGTAAATTTGTGGGATTTTATCAGATGCTGAAGCTGTGTGAGTGTTTTGTACAACAGAGATAGAGATGATCACTATTACTCCCAGTCTCACTCCTTCAGCATAAATATTGTGTAGGGTTGAGAAGCCGATTAAACATATGCACAGCATATTATTTAGTTTTTGTCACTCAATCCAGTCAGTTGCATGTCAGGATTGCTGCTACTCTATGGGGTCTGGTCTCTGTGTTTGACTTTGTAAAATTCAAGGATAAGGGGATGGAATTTTGATTAGATGCATTAACATGACTTTAGAACCCTGTACTGTTTCTGGCTAGTGGGATGCCTATGTAGCCAGTCTGTCTCATCTCTGACAGTGGCCAGAAGTGCATACCCCGGCGTGAGTAAGAACGCAGCAAGTGGATGTCATATGTTTTGATCTTTCAGCTTGTTCAGATGTTTGCATGTTCATTTTGTATTGGTACTTTGGTCCTTTTTCCTCTCTAAAGTTGTGTAGTTTTCCCCTGAGTTGGATTTCCCTGGTTCCTCTTTGTCTAGGAGTCACCTTTGCTACTGATTAGTCTTCAAGTGTTATAAAAGTTCTAAGTAAAACTGTTAGTTGCTACTGCTAGTGATTAAACTTCCACTCTGAGTTCCTTTCGAATCCTTAGCTGAGTATAACCTAGTCCTGGGAATTGGACACTTTGTCTAGTTTTTTCCTCATTTTCTTTAGAGCATTTTAATTTAAGAGAGACCCTTAGAGTTCCTCCAAAATTAAGGACCACGGCATGGGAATCCCTATTGTGCTTTCCATGATCAGCACTGATTCAAATGACTTGGATTTTTTTGCTGCACATTTGAAACCTTCATATGTATTGTGATCATCACCTGACCTTCAGATTATCTGTTATTATTTGTGTTCCTACAGTTTCTCTTATAATATTTATGTTCTTGATGTATGTGGAGAATAACTTATTTGCAGTTATGAGTCTTGATAATCTTTATTTGAATTTGTTTTTGGTATACCTTGGGGGGGTTTTGTTTAACTTCTTCTTTTAATCCTTTAAAGGTTTTTTAAACTGATGAGAGTCCAAATTTTCTGAATGATAGCTTGCTCCAAAGAAGCTTCCTTACTCTTCTGGTCAGCTGTACTGGCTTCATTCTGTCATTTTGATTTGCTGATAGTGAGACTCTTCATTGGTAAGATTCTGAACCACACTAAGCCTTTTGAGTTGGCTACAACATGAGGTCTGCAACTCTGATTTTTGGGAGACCTCTAAGTAGCAGGCCCATGAAACATTTCTTTTTAAGGCTTAAGTTTTATCTCTGAATTCTATCCTGATGGGTTATTTCCCTGATGTGTTTTCCTGTTTACCACAGATTGGATCAGTAGTATTACAAGGGCAAAGGTATTTGATTCTATGCAGTTCCTTTAGAAAGCACCAAAATACTGGAAAGAGATGTAGGAGGCAGTTAGCAATAAATTTTCCCTCATGATTTAGAACCCAGATTCTCAGCCTCAGAGTTTCCAGTTTTATGACAAAGACATGATGCATTCAGTTGGAGATGAACTCCGCTGTACACACCTCCTAAGAGTTATAGGATAGCCTATAGGAACAGAGTTCTTTGGTGTTCAGGCTATTTCTTTTTGCAGTGTCTTAGGTGCAAAGGTTTGGGACAGTCTCCTGATGTGCTCAGTTCCACATTTCCTGTTATTCCTGTACAAGGGAAAGAAAAAAAAAGATATAAGAAGACATGAAGTTGCAACACATAAAAGTACTCGTTTAAGTAGGAATAAGTTGTGTGCCAGGTTACCCTAATATTCTTGTATGATTTTATAAATAAAAGGCAACTTTAATATTTTTACTGGAATGCTTAAAAGGATGTATAATTCATTTTATACCCTTTTAAGACATGATATTCTTCCTGTCTTCATCCTTAAGAAATTTCATAAACCCTCAAAACTAGAAGTAAAATTACCTCATGGTGATCTCATTTTTTTTTTCTAGGCATGAAGTTATGAAGTTGCTAATCCAGTCTTTTATCTTGAATTCACCATTATAATGTCAAGATTGAATAATCTGCCTTTATCTCCAGGGTGACAGCTATGTAGAAACTTCAAAAGGGACAGTTTTGCTGGCATCTAAAGCCTCTTGTTAATTACTACATCTTGAAGTAAAGTGAAATAAAGGAGGATGAAAATTATATTTCTCTTTGACAACCTTGCAAAAATATCAGTGATGAAGCAGTACGTTATAAGTACTTGAAAAATGCATTTACTGAGATCAAGACCATTCTGATCATGGTTCAGGTTAAAGTCTACAAGATACATTATAGGAAGATGTGTGTGTGTCACTGATGGTTTAGAAATCTCTTAACTGGGAATTAAATATTTTGCCAGTATTTTCTTATTTAAATTGATTGAGATGATTTAGTAATGGTGTTGCTTTACATCTGGCAGAAGGGCTTGTATTGTTGTCTCTTCCATGCAGGATTAAACTTGTTTCATTTCATATCCCAGTTTTACCCTGTTTCCACTGTTGCTGGCCTTACATGACCTTATTATGTAAAGCCAGATAGAGTGTAAATATTATGACCTGTAGCAAGCACTCTGTTATCAGCAGAGAATGCTAACAGTGAACTAACTTCGTGTGTTTTCAGGAGTGGGGTTTGAGATGTTCTGCATTGTGTCAGTTTGTCTATGCCCTCCTTCTGGAGATCAGGCTGTGTTGGTGAGTCAGTGGAGGGATATTTGCTCCATAGGAAATCAGTCCTCATATCAAACCTGTAGGCCAGGCAGGAAATGTTTTGGATCATTTATTTTCTTTTAAAGGTTGTTATACTAACTTTCCTCTGAAAATCTGAGGAAAGTTCATGCAAGCAAGAAACCAATGAATCCCTTGTTAGTACCAAGTTCTAAGTAAGTACTTAATACAGACTCATGAGAAATAAAATTAGGCTCAGGTTTTTAGGAAATTTGTAGTATTTGTAGTGTTTTCTATTTTCTTTTTTTTTAAATGTGGTTTAGTATGAAGTAATTCATATCACAAAATACATAATAAAAACCACTGTGAATAAAAAATTTGACCGAGTTGATGGTGCTAGAACAGTGCTTGTTTCATTAATTTTAATTACTTGAGGAATTGTAGCATTGTGAATATAATACTACATCAGTAATGGCTGGTTGTCAATCCAATGTCCTTGCATTACTGGTAGCCACTAGGTGATGTTTCTAAGGAAGGAAAATCTTACTAGTAGTGTGAAGGCTTAAGTAATTCTAGAGGCTTTGTCTGGATAAGGGGGTTGGACCCCCCTCTTTGGTCATCACAGTTCACATCCTAAAAATCTTTTTCTTGAGGGAGCTATAAGGAAATATGAGAATTCTCTTTGTATTAGGTGGTCATTCCTGCTAACATTTGATTTCAGCAGTGCTGTTTGCCATGAGCATTTAGCTATTTGTGCTGTATTCGTTCACTGTGACATTATTAAAATAAAAATAATGGGAAATAAGGGAAATCTATACTATTCAAGTGAGATAATATTCCTTCTTTGCAATGCAAAGCAAACAAATGTGATGTTCCTTTTGCTAGCACAACTTTCCAATGGTGTCATCCATAAAAAACTGCAGTTATAAAATCCGTAATCCAGGGTTTCAGCGTGGGTGTCTCCCCATGTAACAGAAGGGAATGCAGTGTGTGTGGCTTTGTCCTTGTATATAGATTTCCTTGTTCCTTTTACTTGCTTGGGAGACACACATCTGAAGTGGAAGTTCAGTAACTGGATAATTGTGGCTAAATGAGCAGCCCTGAGGGTTTTAGGACTGTTTTAACAAATTACCGTGGTGCCATCAAGAAATCCATGTGGTTAAAATGAGGCAAATGTGGTAACAGGGACGTGGCAGTGTTTGCACATTTCAGAAAATTAAAGGTGTCCATTAGTGCGGATGTTGTAATATGAAAGGTAGGATTTCATGTTAAATACAATGTGATCTGTGGGATATGTTTGAGTAATATCTAAAACTGAGACTCTTGGTTATTGCATTAGGTTGGGATGAAGTTATTGTTTACTTTGTTATTATCAGCTTCTCTTTTAAAAATGCTGAGAAAGTTTCAATGAGGTGCTAAAGCCCAGGGGGTTTTAAGGTAGTTCTAGTACCTGAACAGCTTTCAAAAGTGAAACTTTGTACCTGCAGGACATCAGCTTTGTAGTGCAAGTGTCCTTTCAGAAAGAAGATGTGGGAACTTATATCACTTGACATATCCACAGTGGTGTCATCATGTTGACAATCTTGTAAAGCTAGTCCTGGGATAAGCTGAATGAAGCATATCTGTGCTAACCTGCAGCATAAGCAGTGCCTGCAGTATTTCCAACAGTATTTACCTTTGGAAGCATTTTAAGATTTCTGTTGTTACAAGAATTGTCATAATATATCAGTAATAAATCTTAAAAGTATTGTTAATATGTGTTCAACTAGTTCAATGTTTAAAATGCTTGATATCCTGCACTTTCCTGAACCAAAACAGTCTAGTCACTGCTGGACATTACACTGGTGCAAAATTACAGTAGTGACTTGAACACATTTCTCTACAGCCAGTTTTCTGAGACTTTTTAAACTAATTTATCTCATTCTAGGGAGAAGAAAAAATAATCTATTATCTTTTCTGAAATTTCATTTAGATCTTTAATGAGCAGAATATAAGCTTATTTCTGAACATAAGTCTGGGAGGGATAGTGAGTGAAGCATGAAAAACAATCAAATAATATGAATGGAAGCAATTCCCAGAGTATGCATTAATAATTAATAATCATTTTGAGAAAATCTGTGGGTTTTCAGTTGCTGTACTTTTGGGTCATCTGAAACAGGAGGATGGTAGCAGCACTGCATTTTCACTCAACAGTGCCTCCAGGTCTGGAGTGGTTTCAGCTGAGGATTTTAGGGAGAAATTTGCTTGTTGTGTGGTCCTGTGTAAAATTATATCTGCTCTAAATATCCAGGCACCTCATAAATCCAAAGAGCAAGACTGTTTTTCTTGTTCTCTTCCATTCCTTTGTCTGTATGAATTGATTCATAGTTTTAATTAACCTGCCTTTTTTCACCAAAAACACTCTTTTGAAAAACAAAACTTATAAATATTTACAAGATCCTTTTTTACTAGGTACATCCTTTGGTTTCTAAAATTTTCTTTATATATATGTTTCCTTTCCTCTAGAAATGTTGCTAGCTCATTGAGAATTTCTAAATGTAAAATTACCAAAAGAGACTGTTTCTAAACTATTGGGGGAGGGGTATGCTGGGTATAGGGAAGTATTTTCTTTCAAAATCAGTCTCTCTTTTTATGCATCTCAGGAGAAGGTCTGTGTAGAAAGCTCTGTGTATTTCAGACTCCAAATGCATGGTAAACAGTTGTCAACTCAGTTCTGCTCATCTGCTATCAGAAAATCTGTTGCAGGCTTATTGTTTCTCTTGAATAGTTCAACAAAAACCATTCTACTGGCAGATCCTAGCCTGAATATCTAAATGCTGAAATGTTTATTGTAGTAATTAACACATAATAATTAGATCAGTTCAACAGTGCTGGCTATATATAAATTTAGTCCATGGATCCTCAAATCCAGCACAACACTTCCATGTAATCCCATTGAAGTCAATGTAATTGAAGTTACATACATCCTTAAGAGCCTTTTTGGATTAGGGCCTAAATATTTTTTATTATGAAAGAAAATGCTCTCCAGCTCCTGGTTCTTAGATATTCTTGCTCATAAAAATAAAATCTGTAAACTAAATTAGTAAATAAAAATGAGGAGGTCACTACTCCCAGCTATTTGTGAAGCTGGGACTTGCCTAAGCACCTATGTCTTGGGTCAAACAGCACATGATGATGGAGCTGAGAGTCTGGGGAGAAGATGACTCCATGAGACAGGTGCTGGTGGGAGAACAGGCTGCTTTCCTTGACAGAAAGAGAAGTACAGATCAACTGTGTGCACACAAGTTTTAGTTAAATACATGTAATTTTAGAGTAACTTGTATTTTACCTTCCTTTTTTGTCTGATAACTTATTGCTGTTAAGAGTCAGCAAATCTTTACGTGATTACATTTCCTGAAGGAAAATGCTTCCAACTTGGATATGAGCAGCTATTCTAGAAAATGAAATGGAAATGAAAAACAGAGAAATAAACACCCCCTCCTTTCTTGAAAGCAATGGTGTGAGTGTCCTGCTCTGGAAAGGGGGTCCTGAATAAGCAAAGCACTGCAAAGAATAGTAGCTGAGAACAGAATATTGTGTGGATTACAGGGATTAGACAGTGGATAAATTAGTTGTCTTTTGTGTTTTTTACAGGCTTATTATTGATATTTTTCTCTTGTTCCTCCTAAACCTCTCTTTTTTATGCGTATGACATATGAATTTAATGTGAATTACAAAAAGAAAGTGCTTTGGAACTCCAGAAATTTACTTTTAGACCTTTATATTCTGGTTGGAATGTACAAGGGCCTCTAACTAGATTGTTGTCACTGTAGATCACAGGACCTTGCAGAAATATTAAAGCATAAGGACAGACAAATATAATAAATGTAGTTGATGGTCTCCAAGATGTATTTCACCTCAAGCATTTTGCATTCAGTTCATTAAAAGTAGCTGCTTTGCCTGCAGGACAAATGTATTTAGCATTCATGTCCTGTTCCCTCTACTTATTCAAAATATTTTTATCTCTTTGGTTAAAACCAGAAGCATTTTCCACTTACATAAGATTCTGTTGCACAATTCTATTGGTCTGCCAGGTTTTTTCCTGTCCTTTCTTTCATCTTTCTGTTCTGCACAAACATCTTTATCACCAAGTTCTTCTGTACAGCTACTACTGCTACATTTCACAGTATCCAAGGTGCTTCAAGGACAGGGATTTTGTCATCTCTGATATTGTTTTTCTGAGTAGCATCCCTGAAAATTCCCAGGTGTGGGAGTAGGAGCATTACAATTTTCTGATAAAATTTAAGATGAAACATAATGCAAAGCTCTTGACACTGATAAAGGGCTAACATGACTAAATCCAGATTTAAGAGCATTCTGCAGCAGGACTAGAATCACAGCTACTGACTGTCCTCAGCTTGGATGGGAGGCACACTGCTGTCAGTGTGTCACTCCTGCATTCATGACTCAAATAGCAAAGCCTACCTATCCTAAAGAGCTGGCACTGCTGGATCCACAGCAGCTGTTGTAATGCATAATTAATGCAGCCCTGGGATACAGTTTCAAACACTCCATGTCAGTGCGTGCAGGAAGCCTGCAAAACGGGCACTACTTTCAATAGTCAAATATTTATTTTTAACTAACTTTATTATGGCATACACACTTCTGCAAAATTGGGTGAAAAGAGGTAGGGTTCCCAAGTAGCTTGTGATTGAGAGATTCCAGTGGAAATTATGGTCATTTTCATTCTCTACAAAGAGCAAGGAAAAGATGAATTCATGTTTGCTTACTCAGTTTTGGGCCATGTACAGCATAAACACTAAAATGAGTCAAGAAACTTCTAGTTGGTCATTTTAGATCTAAGTAGGTCAAAAAAGATAGTGGATGAAGCAAAAATTGTATCAATGTTTGGGTATTGTGATCAGAGCTGGTTTTGGAGCAAGCTGGTATGGGAAGGGTTTTGAAGGAAACACTTTAGTCAGCAAGGTAGATCATTTTTATATTGACAAATCCTTTTTTGTAAGGTTGACAAAAGCAAACATGGCTGTTTAGCAGCATTTCTTTTTCTACATGCTGAAAGCCTTTCCCTTATGATGGGAGCAGAGTTCTGTCCCTTAGCTGTGGCTGACTCCCAGGCCGAGGATGGCACTGGAGCGTGCGCTTCTCCATGGTGTTCTCACCCGTGCACTTTTGATTAGCTGGAAACAAGTTGCTGTGATAAGGAATTCTGCAGGGAAAATTTTTGAAAAGAAGCTATATAAAACTGATCCAAGTATGTGTTGTGCTTGTTGTGCTGTGTATTTGAGTACCTTGAGCAGTACTGTGTAGCAGTAGCAGAGAATCTCTGGGTGGGGTAGTAATCACACTGTGTGTACTTCTTTCTGGTTTGATGTGCCTAGGAAAACATAAACCTCTGCTGCTTGAAAGATCCAAATGTAGAAATCTCATCTCTCTGACCTTAAACTTAATTCTTTCACTGCATGTTGGCAACATCTCTTGTTGCATATGAACGATGTAAATTATTTGAATTATATTCCCAATGCCCAAAGTGGCAAACCTGCCTCATGTGTGAAATTTAACAGATGAGAAGTAGAAATTGATTTTGAAATTTTGATCTTAGTCCACCAGTTTTAGCACTTTGATTCAATTAGTGAAGTTCTATGAATTTCAAGTAGCTGGAAAGTTATAGTATCTTCTTATAGATAAAGGCATCTAAATGTACTTTTAAGTAGAATGTAATTTCAGGACATGTTTCTTGAAATTATTTTAATTGAATTCAAATATGAAAAAAAAAAGCCTGAAAAAAATTTGTGTCTAAGATACACAAGTTTGTTTTGTTTGTTTGTTTTAATTTATTTTATAAATTTGAGGTCTTTGACAGATGTAAACATCATTAGGCTTTATTTCATTCTTTAGAACATAGAAGATCATGACTAGGGACAGCAGCCCAACCTTAAGTTAAATGCCTTTTTCTCCACAAAAGATCCTCCACTTAACAGTACTTATAGGGGACAATTTTTTCCTCCGTGTGCTACCTGACCTTTAAAAAACCCGAGATGTACATGAAAACTTGTGATAGCCATAGAAAGAACTCAGCTAAAAAAGGTAGTGTGTATTTTATGGTGATCTGAGGTTCTTCCTGATAATGATTCCTTTCTGCACCTGTGTAATTAGATGGTTGGTTTTTACAAAGACAGCCCAGTTTTGAAAGACTGTTTTGCACAGGTATTTGTAACTAGTGGAATTAGTAACCAGGTCTGTCAGAGAACTGTTTATCTCTGAAAGATCTGCAACAGTGAACTATAAAAGCTGATTTTCTCGTAGGTAACTTTTAAAATAAGGTTTATAAAAAACTTGGAGAAATGTCAGGAGGACTACGAAGACTCTGGTAAACACAGTTCTCCTCTGTAAGGGCATGATGGCTAATGGACTTGCATTGAGATGTGTATTCTGAATCTGGCTAATGTTTGCTGCCTCTGGATTGTGAAACAAAGAAATCATGCATCAAATGGAATAGCTGCAATTTTGCCACACAAAAAAGCAAATTGTATAATAGATGTCTGCTGTAACTAATTTCTGTATACATATCTAATTTATTTCTTAGTAGATTGGGACGCATTTAAACAAGAGCTAACTGGATATAGAAAAAATCTGAAGGGAGATGGACTGCATTTAAAGTAAAACCTTTGCCTCAAACAAACCAAAACTAAAAAGAGGGAAGACCTCTATTAAAGGATTTTTTTCTGAGTTGTAGAAGACATTTTTGTATTAATTCTTTACTTTTTTCCATAACTCTTGCAGACAAGTGTATGGTTCCCTTGCTTACAGAGACTGCACACTGTTGAGCAATATCTGCCCCATTTATATGAACAGACTTGTTTTAATTGACTATGTTTGAGCTGGATAACGTAACTTGGAGGGAAAAGAGGAAATTGTTTTTCTGCACAGAATAATCCCTGGTTAATAGAGGGGGTTTTATTAATAGTTATGAAGGAATGACAAAATGCATAGACATTATTTAACCATAGACAAACATGACCTAGCCCGAGAGTCACTTAAAATAGGTAGGGCACTCCCCACCTCAGAGGAAAATTAAGAGCCTCATGCCATGTTATGGTCCTGGGTGATGCTTAAATGGACATCTTGTTCTGACAAAGAATCTTTTTGGAAAGATGTTACATTAGGATTTGGTCCAGTTACTTCGTTTGTGTCCCCTCTTGTCAACCACAGAAGGTGATACCATAATGGGGGGCTCTGTCAGGGACCATTTAGGTAAAACAGAGTCTCTTAGTAGAAATGCAAGTAAATTTTTCATCTACCAGCAACAATGAGCTGAAATGCTTGAAGAGAGAAAACCAGACTAGTTTATTCAATTTATTTATTTATTTTGTCTGAAAGGCTTGGAACAATTCCGCAGTGCAGTTCTGACCTTTTCCTACACACAACTAAGTGGTAAGGGAAGCTAGGCTTCCTGTCAGCCCTTACAAGCTGCTGTTTCTCTTCTTCTCCTTGTGGTCAATACTTGGCTTTTCTGCAAAGCCTTGCTTGATTGTTATTTCAGTTAGACCATAAAGACCCTTACCTGTCACTGCCAACGTGTTTCCTTGCAGAAATAGATTATCTCAAATGACAGAATCCAAGCAAAAGTTCAACTTGAATGTCTGATGCCTTACAGAAAACTAGCAGCATGCAATACGTGGCTTAGCTGCACTGCACCATCAATATGTGCTTTATTCAAGATTTGCTTCACCTTTCCTTAGAAATAATTTTAAATGCAGAGATAAAATAGAACCTACTTTGTGTAAAGGAAATATCTTTCTGGCTTGATTTAGGATGAGATGACAAGAAAAGACAGAAAAAAAGTATGGGATGATGACATGTAAAATAAACAAAAACAATAAATGCAGTGTAACAACCTGATTTGTGAAATTTATATAATTAGGTAAATTTCAAAGCCAAAAGGGAAAGTTGAGACTGACTTGTGTGAGCTCAAATAATGAGTAAACTCATGTGTGAAACATTTTTTAAACTAGTAAAATTCTTCACATGTGAAATTTCAAATGGGAAATTAGTTTAAAATTTTGAGGAAAAGGGACTGTTCTGTAAAGGGACTGTGTTCTGTAAAATGATTTATAGGTTTAGTGGTCACTACTTGGAGTGAAAATAAGGACTTAGTTTGAAAACTGTGATTTAAAACTGTGTTGTAATAAAGCAACATGAATATATACGCAAAGATGAGCTGCTGAAAGTACTGGTGCGTTCTGTGACCTGCAATATGCAGCTCTCTCTCTGTACCTGTGATACTGTAATCAAGGAGAATTGTATGCCAAGGGTAGGCCTTGTTAAGACTAATTCTGGAAATAAAAGGGGCTAAAACTGATAGTTTTTCATATCCTGAGCTTATCTATGAAAAAATCTTGTGAAAGATAAACAGCAAAAGCAAAGATTTATTGGAGGCTGAAGTATCACGATGTCAAAAGACTTCACATGAAGAACAGGTAGAGAATTCTGGGATAATTTGAAAAAAAAATTAAATTTTTAGGACCTTAGACTGATTACTTTTTCTCTGTCTTTGACATCCTGTTTTGTGAGAAATATAGGATTTTATTATTTCTGTGAAAGGTGCTTTAGGGAGCACCTTTAGGGAGTTGGACTTAGTAAAGGTTCTACAAAGATATATAATGAAAAAAAATTCTTTCCTGTAGAGCACATTCAGCCCATAGATTATGACAGAAAAGGATAAGAGATTGCATTAAGATAGGAGACAGTGTAAAAACTGCCATATTGCACTGCTCTATGAGAAACTGCTATAGTTAGATGGCCCCCCATGTCATCCCAAGTGCTCCTGATGAGTAAACTGACCAGCTGGGACACAGGAAATGTGATTCTGATGTTTAGAATATCTATGTGTGTCTATACATTGTTGTACATGTGTATCTGTACATTTTTTTCATAGATACATAAAAATCAGAAGCTGAAATGGAAGGGATTATAGTCTCAGGCAACCTGGCAGTCACAGATCACTAGCTTTGGATTCACAAAAGAGAAAATCCCCATGGCCAGAATGTGACAGGCAAGTGGCTGGGAAGACGCAGAGCAATGGAAATTTTAGGGCTCCTTATGTTGAAGAGGTGTAGCTTTTGGGTAGGAAGAAGGATCAGAGAAACTGCTCCCTTTGAAGCACAGGCTCTTTTTGTCTGGTCAGGACTGGCTGGTGATTTAAGCATGTCTACTCTCCCTACAGTTTTCCTTTTGCACTGCTATAGTCATTACTCATTGAAAATATCCTGCAGGTTTGGGGAATCACTGGAAGGCCAGGTCAAGGGTATGGGCAGCAGATACTCCACTGAGAAGTCAGGAGAAAGCAGCTGCAAAGACCTGAGCAGGGAGTGTGAAAAGATGCTGCAATGGCAAGCGATGTAACAGAAAAGTACTCTGTGGTGAGCTTCATTTAAAAGTACAGACAGAAGCTTGCATTGTCCTACACAAATTCCTCCAGACATTACTGAATGGCTTGACTGCTTTTCATAGATTGAGCTGTCCTTGTGAAGAAAAATGTTTCAAGAGAAAGGGCTTGGATCAGAGCATGTCTGTTACACCAAAGGGTGTGAGAAAGAAGTGGTATTCAATATTTCCTTTGCTGCAGTCTGTACTGGCAAAGCTAATGTTCAGGACACAGGTCTTTCAAACCAGTCAGAAAGTCTGGAGGAAGGCAGACATTCCCTAGAATGGAAGAGGAGCATGCTATGGAACTTGTAAATTAACTGGATGTTCATAAATCCATGGCACTTGATGGGATACAGCCCCAGTGGATGAGGAGCTGGCTGCTGTCATTGTGAAACAGTTCTTGACTGAGGTCATGGTGTGCTTGGACTACACAACACTCAAAGGTTTCTCTCCAGCCTCAGCCAGTCTATGATTTGATTATATTGAGCCTTTACTGTAGGTGAATGCAACTGTTCATACCACACCAGTACCTGAAGTCTCACTGTTGGAGGAATGTATGAAGTAAGGTGTCACTGGAATGATAAGGCTCTTGCTGACAAGGACATAAAGCCATTTTGTTTGAAAACTTGTCTACAGGGCAGCTTCTTAGATGACATAGATATGAGATGCTCTGTAGCTTATCCTGTACTTCATAAAATAGTGATTAAATTTCCACTGGGAATAGGATGTAACTGGGGAGCATAGGGAGGGCTACAATATCATAAATGTAGTTGTCCTCTCAGGAGTGCCTCAGGGAACAGTGTATTTAAAGTGAAAAGCTGTTTCCTGCTTGCTCTCCGTGGTGTAGCTCCTCCTGAAAGCTGCTAGACTTTGCTGATCCTTGGGGGACAGCTGCTGAAATTGCAGAGGAATGCCCACAGATAAGAGATGCTGTCATGACAGGGAACGATTCAAATTCCTGCTTTCTTTTATTTTTTTTGCAGTGACTCAATTACATAGGGATACCTCATATTATCTGCCAGATATTCTGCTCATGTTGTTCTGTGTTCACAATATCTAAATAGATGTTTTCTTTCCAATTTCACTTGTTGTGGTACAGATATTCAAGCAATCTGTATAGCCTTATTGTGCTCTATGTTTATTTCTGACCTCCTGCTTGTCTAGCTCAGTTCAATGATAAGGTATTGAAGGCATTTGCTTTCTTCTTTATGTATGAGGGTTCCTACAAACCAGTGGAGGTGGCTACATCCTGATGTAAGAATCAAGAAAGAGCCTGAAGAGTTAAATGACACCTGTTAGCATATGATGCTCCCATAATATGCAATGGGGTGAAGTGCTGGGGAATAGCAGCCAATCAGTCTGCCCTGCTGCAATTACTCTGTTATTCAATCTGCACTTCCATAAGCTGATTGCTGTGTGCTTCTTCATCCTGGTCTCTATCTTACCTCATGCACTAAATAGTTTCTGCTGTCTCTGACAAAAAGTGTACTGGGAGTGGAGGAAGGCTTTTTCAGGGAAATAAAAATCAGTGAGACTGAATATTTTTTTTTTCTAGAACTTTGTAGAAGGTTATGTTCTTTTTTTATACCTGTAAGGGTGATCGCTATAAGTGTGTGCATTGCTGAGTGTGTTTGCTCAGAAAAATTTGTTGTTATTATTCAGTTTGCTTTTTCCCTCATTTTCAAGTGTTTAGTTGTGGAAAAATGACAGAACTGTTTTGATGTTACAGCAACACCAACTTGATATTAGAAGGTTTTTTAATAAGACAGTACTCTGCACATTATATTCTTGAATAGTTGTCAGAGAGGAATTCTTTTGCAATCTTGTCTCTAGAGACAGGAGGAGTTCTCATTGCAGACAACACATTCATGTTCAAACCTTGTTTACAGTTTCTAATGAGAATGAATGTTTGTATTTTTCTGTTTAGTCACTTTGCTTATCCTTAATTTGTTATGAAGAAGGACTGAATGTTCTGCAGCATGTGTGAAATACTAACAATTATTTCCCAATTACATCACTGTTAAACAGAACTCTGGTTTTATTACTGAGATGTTCGTGAATCTCTGAAGAAAAGACAAGTAGGGTTGCTTTTTCTCAGAGATTTTATTTTTAATGAAATGCCTGTACATGCAGACAGGTTTAATATTCTTAACTATAGTTTTAAACAATTGCTTTATCCTTTGAAAATCTCAGCTGCATTTCCTCGTGTTTGAATGAGCCAAAAGTGAACAGGATGAGTACAGAGAGACACTGAGAAGTTTCATTTGGCTGAAAGCTGGAGAGCAGCCCACCAGCTAAATTTGGTTTTTGACATAAAGGGGTCAGGTTGTTACCATGCAGTCTCATGCTGGCTACAGTGGTGCTACCTGAGGAGTACAGGAAATCAATGGTGACTGACAGATGCTAGTTGTGGGTACAAATTGCTGCTTTTCTCATTCATTGCTCTAAGATGAAAGAAACCTGTGGCAGTTTTTCTGCCAGTATAAAATTGCTTCTGTGTGCCACTTCTGAGGCTTCATGTAGCTTACAAAGGACCAAAGAAAACTTGCTTTTCCCCCAAAAAACTTCCCATGCCCCACATGCCTACAAAAGGTGGCATGTGACAATTTAGTGGTGGTTTCTTTTCCCATTGTTAATTTTAGTGATACAAACAGTTTGTGTACAGAAAACAAACTTGAATTGATTGAAGGTTTGATGTAGCCAAACCCAAGACATGCTTCAGTAAATAAAACTGTAAACCTACTTTTGGGAAAGCACTGACCCTAGCAGGCTAATTTGCTGGGTAAAATGTCTGTGACAGGGCAGCTAAGCTGGACTTAAACAAGTGAGTAACTAAAATGATGCAAATATATACACACAAAACTTCTCTTTCAGAGCTGTAATTTTGCCAGGAACAAACTTTGAGGTTCCCTTAATTAAGGACTCTTAATTAAGGACTCTTAATGTCATTGTATGCAGTGGCATACAGTGAAGTTTTTTCATTACTTCAATATAAAAGAAAGTATTGTGTCTTACAGAATCAAGAGGTCTGTTTGGGGTTTTGTTGTTTGTGGTGGGTTGTTTTTGTTTGGGTTTTTTTCTCCTGAGACACTGAAGCATCCATGTTGGTTGGAAAATAAACCCTCCTAAGCCTTAGAATATTGGTATTCTATTACTAGAAATACGGATATATAGATTAATTTGCTATTGTGTGGAACATTGGGTAATGAATGCAGCAAGAATTTGACTATTACCATTGCATTTACTTTGAGTTTTTTATTGGGATTTGAGATTTCTCGCCAGTTACTGGTTTCAACACAGTGAAGGACTAATCACAAAGAGATTTTGTAATAAATTTCTCCTCTTTATTTTCTGTTTATAGAGATTTTACTATTGCTGAGACCATGAGCTGAAAATGACAGGGTTAGAGTAAGACTTTCATGCTGGTCAGTCAGTCCATGAGAGAGACAGCTGGAGGATGGCAGGGACACAGTCCTAGAATTTGGGAAATAAAGTATATCCACTTGACAGTGAATAATGTTAGCTCAGTAGTGCAACATAATGGCAGACTTTATAGGCTACAAGTTTGAGTTCATCCATGTTCCAGAAAGATGAACTCAAACTGTAACAGGTACACAGAATTACTATGAACTTAATGAAAAGCCTTTGTGAGAAGAGACTGAAAAGAAATTGTTCATTTAACTTTGGACAATGAAGCTGACTGGACATCAAACAAAGTTGAGGTAGTTTAAACAGAGAGGGAAAAGAGATGAGCTACTTAATGTAAAGGACAGGCACAGGAACAAATGGTTATAAAGTAGTCAGTCATGAATAAATTTTAGGTTGGAAATGGAAGAAGGATTCTTGCCATGGAAGGAGTCAGGCTTTGAAGTAGCCTTTTAATTAAAGAAGCAAGGGCAAGAAATTACCAAGGAGTTGACATTATACAGTGCTGCTGATAGAGCACTGGAATTGATAATAAGGAGGTTGATTTCAGGCTCCCTTCCTACAAGCTTTGTTTTCTTTTCTGGGAAGGTAAATATAAGCTTGTTTCTCTTTCAAAAGACAAAAGTAAAAACCATGATGTAGGAAAATCTTAGGGGTTTGAAACCTAGCACAAAGAGCAGACGGGTCTTAGGGATGAGAGTAACAGTTAATTAAATCATTGCCAGCCTGTGTCCTTTTGCTGCTAAAACAATGCTGTGCTATCCCAAATGGATAATTTGGTTATATCTCAGTTTATGACAACGAGCAAGAGAGCTGCAAAAAGGAAACATTAGGTGAATTTATATTATGGCACAAATCAAAACTAGCTCATGTTTTTACTTTAAATATTGAATCTCTTATGTTTTCTGATATAAAGACTATGCCACTCTGTCTAGTAGTAAGTGCATAAGTGTTCAGGGAATGATGGGTTTGTAAATTAATAAATGCTTGCTGTGTTCCCCAGGCCTCACTGTCATCCTGGCCTGGTGTGAGCTCAAGCTTTGACCTTGGGTGACCCAGTGAGGCCACAGCCACTCTGCCATCAGGCTGTTCTGTCAGCACAGAGCGTGTCAGGCAGTGTGCCACAAAGCACAGCTGAGGAATTCCAAACCCCCCTTCTGACCACCACCTAGTTACTGCCTTTCACACGAGACTGCTGCTCCCACTGCATGAGTGCTCACCTCTGCTCTTAGGAGGTGGGAGCAAAAGGTGCTCATTACAAGCTGAAACCACAGTCTGCCACCTCCTTGAGATAAAAGTCAAAGAGAGAAAATTTGTGCACTGCGCTGTTTCAGCTGGAAAGGGATTTAAGTCCTGCCTCCCAGCTGAGAATGGCTTTGAGTGAGTCCTTGCCAGCTCTGTTACCTCTGCATGTCAGTGTAAATAACAAGTACTGACTGTAAGTGCACATTTTGTCCATATTTAGGTATACCAGGACCCAATCCCTAAAATTAATTTGCATCACAACAAGGCAAGAAAATGTGGCAACAATTTTTTGTGAGTTCTTTCAAGTTGTAGACGCATAGCTGTGACCCCAGAAAGTGCACCTACACAACAAAAAATCAATGAGTTTCTGCTGAAACTCTTTCATAAGGCAAAACCCCATAATTGTATGGTAAATATTTAGCTTTTAATAGCATTAATGACCTTGATAGAAGTAGTTGTAGGGATTAATGAGCACCTGAGGTTAATACAATCAGCTCCACCCAATCGATCATTAATTCAGAACTTGTGCCCTAGATTTTGATCATTAGTGCTAAAAAACAAAATCAATTTTACATGGTTTGGGGCACCTTTTGACCAGCAACATCAACAATACAGATTCTTAATTTTGAAAATGACCTTCCTGCTAGATTTTTCTCTTTTTCTTCCTTACATTGCCCTCTGCTCAATAACATGTAAGCACTTAAACGAAAATGCCAAATTTCAGCATGCTGTGTTTTGAAATGCCTGCTTTATTAAGTCCTGAGGCGTGTTGATAATAGAAGCATAACAGCTTTTTACATGAAGCACTTGCAGATTCCAAAGTCTTACAAATGGCAGTTGTTAATGGTTTGAAAGTGTTCTCTAAACACTTTGGACTGTTTGAATTAATAACTTTGGAGTTCAACATAGTATTAAATATGCTGGTTGTGTGCATGCCCTGCACCAGTAGGTGGTGGTTAAGGATCTGTGTTCATAGACACTTGTGCTAATAGCTGTTTTTAGAAACAAATCTTGAACTTCTGGGAATTTTGAAAATACTAAGGTATATTTCAGAAAGATTCCATTTATTTCACATGTTTCACTGCAGACTACATTTAATAGTATCCAGCCTCAGGTTGAGCCAACAAAAAGGATGCCCCAGTATTGCTCTGGTCTGGGATAAACAGCCACAGGAAACAAATATCAACAACCTCCTGAACTGTGTAACCTGAATACTCTTGCACCTGTGTTAGAATTTCATGTATAAATTTAAATTTACCAGTTTATTTCTGTGATGGTGTGGATACTAAGCCTTCCCCCCAAAAAAGAAGACAAATATTCTATAACTAAACCCCCTGCTACATGCAGCTCAAATTATGAAGTAGGAGAATTAAAGGAAATTAATAAGAACAGTCCAATTTTTAAAGTGAAACGTGGGAAATAGGGTTCTGTATCTCAGTGCCACAAGGTATCTGAGCTTAGCTGCAGCAATAGATGCAGAAGCTGCAGGAATCTCACAGGATATCCAAATCTAAAACCTACTATTGAGATCTCATTGTGAAATATTGCACAGATAAAGGGTATTTGTTTTTATGTATGCATATAGTTGAAATTTAAGACAGGCATTTTCAAAAATTAATGTTTTGCAAAAAGAGCATTACTACAAGGTATCATAAAAGCTAATTTTGTGTTTGATACAAAATACTACTTTATTTTACTGCAGAATGTATTTTTGCTTAATTCCCTATATTTTGTTCCAAGTGTAGGAGCGGATTATTAGCACATTCAATATAGTAACCAAACATCCTTTATTTTCTGTGTAATCATAATTACATGTGAAAATTTTTATCAGATTAAAAAACATGACCACCACAAACCCTAAATGTAAAGAAAGGAGAGGAAATTACCTTACAGAAAATCTGTAAAAAAATGCATTTGTCTATTCCAGCATCAAGGTATATGATCTAAGAAATTAAAAATGTTTTTCTTACACTTCTGAAAAAAATTAAGCTTCATGCAGTGTTATATCATGTTAAAACATGTGCTTAACTTAACTTTTTAATTGGCTTGAAAATTCCGTAGGTCTCACACCTCTCTGGTAGATTTTACCTTAAATGTCCTCTAAATTTCATATTCAGTATGCATGTTAGTTGATAGCACAATTTGTTTCTACTTGGTCTAATCAGAAGCACCTAAAGATTTCTATTGACATCTATTTTGTTTGGGCTTTTTCATTGTTGGATTCATCTCAGAAATACTTGAACAATTACTCAAGTATCCTGACACTCCTGTTGTACTGTGAGCAAATTTCTAATCAGTTTTTGATTGTGGAGTATAACACTCTTAACACAACCCCAGGTACACAACCTCTACTTAATTCAGCAGTCTTGTTAATGTTATTTTTTAGAGCACTGGTAGTTTTCATAGATGTTTCTCTATGGGATTTTGTTTACTGTTTAAAATACATCTGAAAATCTTATTCTAATACATGCTTGGTCCTTCCCAGTGAAATGCTGGGAGGCTGGTGAGGCTGTGAAAGAAATGGTGAATGCAGGGAAGGTGCAGAGAAGCCTCTGCCCTGAGCTCAGCAGCCCCATAAACAACTTGCTAACGAGCATCAGGTAATGGCTGTGGATGCTAAATAATCTCTTTCCTAGCCATTGAGCGGACATGTTTAAAATATGGTGGTTTTTAAAAATTAGTCTTTCCAGAAGAAAACAAATAATTTTCTGTTTGATGTACACCACCTTTTTAATAACATTTTATGGTATCACACAGAGGAGAAAACAAAATAAATTCAGCAAATGTAGAAATCGATAGAGAAGCTGGTATTTCCTCCGGTGAATAAAATCAATTACATCTTCAGAAGAGGTGTATCTTTAAAATAAATTAAAACCCCCAAACAACCGGGGCGGAGGGAGAAGAGCAGCCACCCCCCGCGCTGGCGGCGGTGCGCTCCGGCTGCAGGTGTCAGTGTGAGCATGGCTCAGGGCCGGCCCCGCGGCGCACGGAGCTGTCCGCCTCGCTGCGAGAGCCGCCGCTCGCATGTTCGGCGTGCTCGGGACATTGTGTGCCGGGCTGTTGGAGGCGCTGGCAGCAGAAGGTGACATCTGGTGACTAATGGGCTCGGATGCGGGGGCCGTTCCCAGCGCTCCGTCGGCGGCAGCTGCGCCACCGCCGCGCGGGGTGCGGCGACCGCGGGGAGCGGCTGCCTGGAGACGATCGATACCTTCTGATTTCCCGGGAACGGCACCGTGGCCCCACCGCAGACATGTTCCCAGCCCAGGGCTCCTGATGAATACACAGACCACCCAGCCAAGCGCGGCGCTCACTGCCATCTCCTCTTGCGCTTATCGAAACCCATCTACTTTTAAGGAAATGGCTCCACCTTAGGAAACAAAGATGGACCCTTTCCAGGCACAGCCCGGGCTCGGCGAGGATTCTCGCGTTAGGCGGGCTCTGTCAGAGTCAGACCGCTCTGCTTCCAGCGTAGTCCCAGCTGCCATCCCCCCTCTGGACTGCGCTCAACCTGAACCGCGGCTCTCGCTGATTCCGCTCATGTGTGTTAGGAGACACATCTGTCATTTAAACTCCCTGAAACAAAGACTGAGCCTGAATGAGGGGCCCGTATTTTTCTCATTTGATCTGCCGAAGAAATGTGATTTATTTGTCATATTCTTAGAAATGGCAGAGAGAAACCACAGGAGGAGCCCAATGTTGCAGATGGTGGTAAAAACTCTGTTATTAGCAGGTGACAGTGGAAAGCAAAGACAAATTCATAGCTGGAAGTTAGTGTTTGCTGCAGAACGGATTTCAAGAGGGGCTTTCTGGTGTGTGCAGGGGAGGGAAAGGGGAAGTGGGCTGCGAGGTGGCCAAGGAGCATTGCTTAGTTGTTGTGCCCATCCACTACAACTAAAAGAGACTATTTTGTGTTAGGGAGTCATGAAAAGCGCTGACAGAAGAAAGGAAAAACTAGAACCTGAGAATAGAAATGTTTTCCTGTGCATGCATACATACACACACAGATAATTGCATGATTTTCTATCATCCAAGCCTCTAGTGTGACAGAGGGAGGGAAGATAGTCACATGCATGTCCCATAAAATCTGCAAAAGCACTGTTCTTAATTCAGCCATCGGCTGTTCCGAGACCTCATGCAGACAATTACAACGAAATTCTATTTTCAGACTGACAGCCCTAATGCTGCTGTGTCCTTATGTTTACTTCGGTTAACTGTCAGCCCTGATAACGTGCACTGTACCACAGCTGCTGCTGTGGAAAAGAAAACCCTCAGAGTAGCTGCTTTGGGGGGAGGCATTTGAGAGAAAGGAAAGTAGAAAAAGCAGGGGGGAAAAAAAAAGGAAAGAAAACCTGCTTGTGTATCTACACAATGTGAGACTCAAAACAGAGATCATTCAACTCTTGTTTTCAGCACATTTCTTGGTTTTAGTCTTGGCTGATAAAATATTTAACAGCCATCTTAGCACTCAGCATAGCAATAACCAAAGAACAGTCAAGCTCTCGGCCCCCACTGAGACAGAATTCCAGTGGCATGAAGCTTTTTTCCCTCCCTTCCCACATGATGTGTTGTCTAGCCTAGCTCCAGATTTAATGTAAAATAGAAAAAAAAAAATCGAATGAGCAACAACAAAGCTTCATTACAGCGTGCCCCGTTCCTGAAATATACCTGTGGAAGTTACAAATTGAACTGGCATTGCTACATTTACTGGTCAGCTTACTGTGTTTGCCTGCTTTTAAAAATACAAATGAGGTTATTTAATTTCAGTCCCCAAGCAGGATGGAAATCCCCAGTTAAGATGGAATCATGTTTTTTCATGTGGACATAAATCAGAATGCAGTCTCTACTCCCAGGAGTGTGCTTTCTGAAAAATAAATAATAAAAAGAAAATTGGTGGAAAAAATCAACATGGGAATTCTGGTGAACAGAATTCAGGTAGAAGATTCTCCCTGTCATTCATTGCTCTCAAGTCAGGACCTGAATTAGAAAAAGTTACACTCTAGCCTGTGAATTCTGAATACTAATTTGAGGATCACTGAAAGTTGTTTTTCCATGTGGGAAATTGGGAAAATTATAATTAAAAAGTTGCTGTAGCATCAGCTTTCCTTGTGATGATTCATACAGAAATAGAGTACATTAGTTACTAGACCATGATATGTGATGGGATCTGGGTACTTTGTGTTTTGGGTTTTTTTTTCTTTTGGAATTGCTAAATACTCACAGCTCCCAATCTGATTGAGCAGTGTCTTTTCAACATCTTTGTAGAGTTGGCCTTCATAGCCTTTTTGTAAGAGGGGCAGTATCACTTCTTGAGATTTTTATTAGATCTGTCATGTGTTTTGTTGGTTTTTTTATGTGTGCCAGCTGTCAGAATCAGGAAATCGCACCCTCCATTCAGCTGCTGTTACTAAATAAGTAAATAGACCTAACCCTTTCTGATGGGAACCTTGAAATTTGGTGAGGCTCAAAAACTGCTCATCAAATACCAAGCTCCAAATCTTGTAATTTGGAGATGATATATCCTGATGAATTTTTCTATCTAGGTTTTCATTCTGAATGAATCTTAGTAGTTCTCAGTAAAGGTAGAATCAAGCATTATGCTTTAAGATTACCTCTTGTTTTTCCTAGATGTTGTTCATTGCATAGGGTGTCCACAGCTTCCCAGAGGTAGTTTTCTCATGCCAGGTTTTATGTATTGAGATGAACACGTTTTTCTCCTTTTATAAATTTTAGCTTTTACTCAGAGTATCAGGCACTCCTTAATTCTAACTTGCTAAATCTTTAGTATTTGCTTGCTCTGGAGCAGGGGCTTAAAATTCATGGAAAAAGTTGAAGACCACTGGTAGAAGGACCAGATGAACACATAAGGAGAGGAAAAGAGAGAAGTGTTGATGAAAGACAATTGTGAGAGGTAGGAAGGACAGTGGGAAGCAGCAGCCATTAAAGAAACCCTTTAGGAGGAGCACAGACTGAGACTGGTATGGCTCTACAAGCCAGGCTTTTTGTGGTGTGATATGCTTAGGTTGTGACCTTAAAACTCAGATGGAGTTTTATGAGAAATCTGACATATTTAAAATTATTAAATTAGCCAGAAGTACACCCTTTTCCAACATCTGAGTAACATTTTATTATTGTCTGGGATAATTTAAAAAATCTTTTTTCAACAAGTTCCTAACACTTGAGTGATAATGGAACTTCTCATTGAACTGTTAAAGTAGGCTCTAAACCAATTTTCTCTGTATATAAATTACTTACATTTTAATGGTAAATAAATTAGTGTTACAGCTTAGTTCCTTTCAGCACCACTGATATATGAGGGGAACTTAACTGGTTGCTCAGCTTCCCAAGGCATTTTTTTTCCATCTATAACACAGTGAAGTTTTATCAGTTTTCATTCTCTGAATGAAATCACAGGGATCTTATTTTCACAGATTTCTTAAAATGATCTTTCCAAAATAATGAATAGGTTCTCTAGGAAAGTGATTTTCTCCAGGTAGTTCAGGAAGGCATGTTAGATCTGTACATTTATTGATATTTGCCTTTCTGCAGAGCCTGGATAGCAGTCTCTGGAAATCTTTTGAAAGGCATATTGCAATATATTATAATAACCTTTGGAGCTTCATGTTCTAAGCTTGGTGTGTGTGTCTGTTCACTGGGGCTTTGTCTGACTGGTCCTCCTGCAGTCCCTTGGGAACTTGTTACTCCTCTCTGTAAGATCTGGGAAATAGATCTGTCAGCCTCATACTGTGTCTTCAAGGGGTGATCCTTGTGTTTCCTGTTCCTTTTTCAAGTAACAAGAGCTGAGGCAGAGTGGTTGTGACCATGAAAGCCAGAGTAAAAGGCTTTTAGGACACAGCCAGACCTTCTGTATCCATCAGTAACAGCTGGAGAGAGATGGAAGAGAGAACGTATTCCTTTTTATGTGAAATGACTGACCTTGCCATGCAAGGCTAAAAAACTTGGTAAAGGGTGCTAAACTACTTGCAGTTGAGATTTTTTTATTGGGGGCCTGGTGGGATGATAAAAAGGCTAAAAGGATTAGGAATCAAGGAGGGATTTTACAGTTCTCTGCATGAACTTGGCTCCATAGCATGTTTTTTTGCAGATAAAACTAAGTTTTCAGTGTTCAACATTGTCAGTTAAATGCTGGGGTGTTACTTCTGTGTCTATATTGCTAATAACCTACACTAATAAATGTGAAAGGAGGGTAAAAGTCCAGTTTGATTCTGACTGGATTTCTAGTAGCAGAGATTTTGCTAAAAGTATTGCTGTTGTTAGGACTACTTGATGCTTCTGCTAATCATGTGGGAGTGGCAGGGATAGAGTGGAGGCAGAGCTACTCAATCAACCAACTCAGTTTGAGGCCCACCTTGAATTAGTGTGAGGGGAAAACGTCACACCAGTTTGAGAATTTGCTGTGGGAGTAGAGCCTTCTATTTACTTTGGATAAGCATGTGCTTATTTATTGGGAAGACTCCAAGAAGTTGCCATTACTTCCTGGGCTGTGGTTGCTGAGATTATATAGTGAGGTGATGCTTTGAAATCTTTCACTGAAATGTGCTCTTTCATGTGAAAGGAAATACTTGCTAAAGTACAGGCTGTGTTCAGTTGGGTTGAAGGTAAATTTCTCTTACCTGAATTGCTTTCTGTCGAGTGTTACTCTCCTTTATAGAACCTCTCCACCCCTTCTGCTACTGCAACAATTATAGATTATGTACCTGAACATACAAACTCTTTATCTTGATGCAGTCATGTCTGTTGGAGATGACAGTGCTCTGAGAGGGAACCTTCAGTTTTCTGACTAGAATCTTGTTTTTAGTCCTTGTGTGAAGCTGTAAGCAAATACAATGAATTAGCTTATTGTCAGAAATGTTTGTGTTATTCTGCAGTTATGAATGCTGCACTGTGCTTTGCTAGACAAATTAACATAGTTAATAACACTACAATGATAAGGCTTTTACTGTTTACTGAAAAACATTTGGCTCTGGTGTCTCTGGGGATTCATTTGGAATATCTGTATTTTCACAGCTGCAAAATACAGGTGGCGTGGGCTGTTGCTGAATGGGTATGACATGTTTTTCAAAGGCAGAAAAATGAAGTCAACAGTCACACGACTAATTGACAATCATTAGTGAGTTGATCTTTTGCACCAATTGTTGGTTTAAGGCTTGAAAAATCTATCATTATCCCTGACAGCAAAAATTAGCCTGGTGAGATTCCAGCTCTCAGTTGACTAATTAACTTTTCTAATGCTGATAGACTTCCACCAGGTACACCTAGGAAATAATAGCTGTGGTGAGAATCCTCAGATACTGCTTCATTTGAACGTAGTCCCTCTTGGGAACTATGGTGCCAGGAGATCAGTCAGCAGTTTATCAGCATTGAAAGTGTTAAGTAGAGAGAGCACTCTCTGGGTTGCTCTAGAAAAGAAGGCCATGCTTAAACTGTAGTATCTTATCAAAATTCCACAAATGCCTTCTGGATTAGGGAGCTAGCAAATACTCTCTTAAAAACTATACACAATGTTTTTGATACTTCTGATTTGTTTGGTTGTTTTTTTACAGACACTGTTATGTTTATAGTACTGATGCAAAATCCTTAAAAAAAATGCTGCCGATCTGCTGTGTTTGTGCTTCTACCACAGCTGAAATTGGATTTGTAATCCTGTACTATTTGACTGTTTTTGAAAATTACATTTCTGATTTTGTAACAGCAAAGTTCTTACTGAGAGAAACACTGTAATTAATAGAGTTGAATTAAGGAAGCAGAGGTAGAAAGACGAAAAAGGAATTTTCAAGATAATGTGACTATTCTAGTATTTCTTTAAATCAGTATGACCAACTGGTATTTTAAAACAAGAATGTAGAGGTCTTTCAAGAAAAGCCTGATGTTTATTTTCTTGATTGAGGATGATCTAGCACAAATGGCATGTTAATAGTGGTAAATAGAGAAGTGTTACATGAAAGGCACTGTATGACACAGTATCAAGATATGATGCACATCCATTTTGTTTCTTAAGATTTTTTTGCTTCACCTAGCTCAGACCGAAATCAAGATGTATTTTTTACTGTTATCAAGTATATGGCTTATGCTCTGCACCCTGGTGTCTGTCACATAATTTGGGCAGTCACATGGCTTTGTACTCTCATCCATTGCTATCACAGACTTTCAATGTCAACCTAATGAGTTATAATCATTAGTTTTGTGTTCAATTTGACCACATCTGGGTGTTCTGTAGGGGTGTGCTTTCACATAACTTATCACCCTTTCACACTGTACTTGAAATAGAATTTTTAGTGGAAATATTGGTATCTTGTTCGAATATGTTAGTACCAGACTTTAATGTTGGTTAACTGCAGAAGTTCAATTTCAGGAACAACTTAATCAATGCCTGCTTCTGTTTATATTATGAGAGAATAATGTCTGCAGGCTGAAGTCCTGGGGTATTTCTCTGTTTCCTTTTTGCTTACCTCCCCCACACCAAACCAAAAGAATTAAAAGAAGAAGCAAAAAAACCCCAAATGCAAACCAAAACAAAACCCAATAAAAACCAAACCAAGAGTCAAAACCAAAAACCTCAAGCCAAAACCTGCAACTCACAAACCAGTGTGAAGATTGAAGGTTCAGGAGTCACCTTTAAGTGATCGGGAGTTGCTGGTCGTATACACCAGAACCAAGGCCATTACTCAGTGTGTAAGTCAAGTGTTCCCCACATTGCTGAGAGGTGAAGAATATGTCCCTACCTCAGAGCCTCTTGCAGTGAATGAAAGGGATTTCCTGTTACAGACTCAGGTGATGGACAAGTTGAGTATATTTGATTGTACTTTGACCCACAAAGCATATTAAAGAAAGGACTCTTCCAGCACACACAGTATAGCAAAATTATAGGTGAGAAACGGGAGGAGTCTGGACTCAACTGCCCAGGGTCCCAGTGCAGGGCAGGCCCTGCCCTTCTCGACTGCCAAGCTGCAACAAGCCACTATAGAGAGACCTGGACCAGCCTGGTCACCCTGTTCAAATGCCAAAGTATTCAATCCTCTATCACCTTTAGGTGTACATGTGACCTTCAGAGAAATAAGAATTGGCACGTGTGTGCACTTAGTGTTAAATGCATGGTTAAATGCCTCTCTGAATTGGAGTTGAAGGTGTTGAAGGAATCTGGTCTTCACACAGTCTGAGTCATGAGTATGTCAATGGCTGCTCTGTTACTAGTGAATGATTGCAGTCCTTTATCTCAGAATGGTACAAAATTGTTTCTTGTGCACTCAGTTTTTTCAGCTCAGTGACTTTTCCACGTGTTTAATGTATTTGCCAAACCCTTACTGCATAAGTATGTTCTGCTTGTGATTGGTTCTGTCAGTTTGTCCTGCAGCCCTCAGTATGTGTATTTCTTAGCATGTGTTGGAGTAGCTGATTTGGGTAATTTGGAGGCCCCTTTTGCAGACTGTGGTTAAGCACAAAATCTTACGTTGAATCCGTTCTGTGATTTAGGGGAAACCAGCATGAGGCCCTCAGCAATTACACATACATTTAACTTGCTGCATGTTGAGCATCAGTAAGTCACATACTCCAACACTGGTTGCATATCAAAGGCTTTTTAGAGAAACAAAATGTGCAACATGAGGACTAATCCCTTAGATAGTTGCAGATACTACTCTGCATCTTATTTCAGTGTTGGGAGTTTCTGCACTCCAGCACTGGATACATCACTGACTCACAGTGTTGTTTTATAGATGTACCTGAAAAGTCTCTGTGAAAATCTTACCATCTGTCCATTTCCTCGTTTGTAATACAGGATTTAAATGCTTTATTTCACAGGAAAGGTAGTTAATGCATTGCAAAATTCTGTGCATTTCAAATTCTCTATACTTTAGATGCTGCTGTGTAACTGGAATATATGAAACAGCAGTGTGCCTTAGTTCTCATACAGTACCAATCAGCTTCTCTCTAGTCATAGTATCCCCTCCTCCCCCATTAATTAATTTCTTTCTCTGTGTGCTGGTTTAAAATTACCTAATTACCTGTAAACAAAGGGAAGCATGTTTCTCAGGTTTTTAAATGATGGAGTTTAATTTTTACTAATCTTATTAAATAATAATATTAATAAGACTTAACAGTTCTCATACAAAGAGAAAGAGTCCTCTATAGAAAACATGAATACATTTAGTCAGTGTAAAACAGCTTGAGCCATTTTCATTTCCACTGTGTATAATGTATTTTTTTAAAGAAAATCAGACATGGGAAAATTAATTTTAACTTCATGATTTATGAATTATTAATTCCTCATGGCTGGGATTATTTACACAGTGAATAGTACTTAGGCAAAGAGCAATTAGAAAGGTGCAGCTTTATCAAACTTTAAGAAGCCAAAATACCAGGCTGTTGCCCATTTGTGGGGTTGTATTTTTGCTATTGTTAGATTTTGCTTTAGGGCTTTGTTAGGTAATTTTGACAATCAAATTTCCATCAGATTTCCCACATCGATATGTGTGGACATTCTTTGATTTTCTCTTGGAAAGGTAGCATTTTAACTTTGATATTCTGTGCTTTATAAATTCCTCTAGACCTCCCAGTAACACTTTAGCAGTTTTGTGTTTTGACTATATATTTAGTATATTTTGTTGGACTGCTGTCTTAAATTCAGTATCTCAAACTCAACTGCATTCCTGTAGCTCTGCTTCCCTTTCTGTTTCTTTGTGTAACCTCTGTGCTGCTGTAACCAACTCCTGCTCATTCTTTCAGCCTTCCGCTGACTCCCTGTTTGATTTTGTGTAATATTTTATTCTATTTCTTGCTCTGTTACTCATTTTGCTGCTCTTTTAAATATCTGACACCCTCCTTCTCTGCTGTATTTTTTTGTCCCGCTTCTAGTCTGGACTGTTGCCTTGAAACTGTTCCTACAATTCTGTTCCTGTTCTTGGCCCTTGGCCACATCTAGGCGAGGTTTACCCTTCTGAGATTGCTTCCATGGCTCAGTCAGTCTTCAGAGGAAGGAGACATGGATGTAGATCTTGGATCTACAATATTTTACCACAGTTCTTCATTCATAATCTTAAAAGAAATTGAAGTTTTATTTAAAGGTATGCACATGTTTGTATATATATACATATTTCTGGTCATGGTTGGAGCAGAGTTTGTCACAACTTGTGCCTTAAAATTATGACTTCCTGCAGAGAATGGTTTCAATTGGAAGAGACCTTAGAGACACCTTCCACCAGACCAGGAAGGTGTTGATCCAAGCTGCCCTTGAATACTTTCAGGAGTAGGACATTAACAGCTTTTTGGGGCAACCTCTCCCAGTGCTGCACAACCCACATGGTGAAGCATTTCTTTCTATACTTGATCTAAACTTGCCCTCTTTCACTTTAAGGCTATTCCCTCTTATTTCATCTGCCCTTTTCTGAAGTCCCTCTCTGGCTTTTTTCTAGGCCACCTTTAGGTTCTGGAAGGTGCTATTAAGGTCTGCAGGTCTGCCTGGGGAGAGAGATTCAGTCTGTCCCATTTTCCCTGGTATGGACTATCAATTGTTTCAGACTTTTATTTTCTTTAGTTTTGCAAAAATTTATGCTCAGCAAGAATTTTTGACAGTTTCTAGAGTTGATGAGGAGTAATGATGTTATCAAGTGCCACTGCTGTTGGAAAGGCCAAGTCTTATCTGAAAAACTTGATGCTGTAATATTCAAGTCAAGTTATAAAAATTCAGAGACATTAGTGGCACTGTAATATTTTGGAATATTTTATGTGATATGGAAGTACCTGGGGATCTCTGATAACAAGATCTCAAAAGCTATTCAAGACTTGTATGAAATTGCAAAGGAAAGAATACAGGCCTGAATATTATTCCTTCCTTAATGCTAGATGGATTAGTGTTATGATAATGAATATCCAAGGAATTAAAAGTGATTTGTCACTTTTTGTAAAGGGTTGCCCAGAATAGTAATCCATCATTGCTTTTTCACAAAAAAAGCTTGATCTGTGAGTGTGATCTCAGAGATGCAATAAAAATGTGTATTGCCACTGTTAACAGAAATGCAGGGTAAGCCCTGGCAGTTAAGCAGGAGTCGAGACAGAACCGAACCAAAACTTGTCGTGTTTGCAGTAATGGGTTAACTTCCCTCCCAGCTGCCGTCATGCATGACTATCCTGTTCTTCCCTGCAGTGTGCAACAAGCAGATGGAATGGTCAGCAAGTCAAAATATGAAGTGTTGAAGGTCACGGTACTACAGGATGCCGCTGTCTTTCTCATCTGTCTTACAATTAGGGTGTCTTGTTCTTGTAGTGAGAGTCATAATGAGGACTCTAATGAATACAGTGTGTGTCTGTTCCTCTCACCCAGAAGCTGAAAACAAAGGACAGGTTGTACTAATGAGGGACCAGGCAAGGCAGCTTTTATTTATGTGGGCAAATGTTTCTCATTCATATGGTGGTACTTATATTTGGAATTCAAGAGAAAAAGAATTACTAGGTGAACTCTTGAATGAAGGGAGGGTTACTTAAAGACTGTTTTGAGTCTTCAGCTTTTTGAGGTTGAAAAAAATTGATCAATTTGCATTATTAAAAAAAGACATTTACTCAAGATGGCAATGGTTAGGGTAATGGGCTTAGGTTCATGAGACTTGGGTCCTGGCTACAGAACTCTTGTAGAATTTAGAGAAGATGATTCAAAGACTACTGATGGTGTTGGAAGGTTTGAGAAATTTCTGTTCAGCTTCAGAGTTCTAAATATTATGAGCAGTTGCTGAGGGAGTTTCTCTATTACTGAACAGCTATGGGATGGCAGGGTTGGATTATATGTCTCTGTAAGCCTGCGACAGCAGTAGGTTGTTAAAGCTAAAAAAGTTAGCTGTTCAAGGAGAACTTGCTCAGCCACCTGCTCTTAAAGGAATATGAGACAAGAGAAAAACAAACAGAAGGCACATCATCATATCAGGACTGAAACATGGATGGGATTTGGATGTAATGAG
Organism: Euphonia xanthogaster; assembly: GCA_034509185.1. Lineage (NCBI taxonomy): Eukaryota > Metazoa > Chordata > Aves > Passeriformes > Fringillidae > Euphonia > Euphonia xanthogaster. Next base: position 10,991,710 of record JAYDZK010000271.1, on the reverse strand, counting down.
AGATTGTGTTAATTCACAGGAAGCATTTCTGCTGTAGCCACAGCAGTGCTCTTGGGTGATCTGAGAAGGAGATGACCAATCTGCAGGTAGGGCTCTGCTGAGTGGCTGCAGCCACAGACGTGGCTGTTAGAGCTGAGCTTTTCAAGGTGTGCCACCTGCAAAGCTGCGACATTATTTTGTTTTTCCACCTCTTTGCAGTTTATGGAAAGGTAGGGATAAACTTGTACGTTCAGTCTTTAGGTTGGGCCCAAGATAATAAAGCTCTTGAAGTTCACTCAGCAACTCTGGCAGCTCTACTGGAACTCTCTGGTTATGAAATGGAGCAACACTTCTTTCTGGCATTCAATACCGACGGTGGAAGGTGTCTTTTCTTTAGTGTAAATAGAAGTCATGAAGCACTTGTCACAGCTTCTTTTTTATTCACTGTTTTGTTTCAATATATTGGCTGTCTTTTCAACCATAGTTGCAGTAAGTTTGGATAAATTGTACCAGAGATCTATTACTGCACATCCTGATGTCCAGTACAGCTGTCAGTCTGTGCAATGTTCTCATGACTCACCAGGTAGTCTTCCAGCCAGCTAATCAAAAGCATAGGAATATGAAGCTTAATTAATCTGTCAAGGCCCATGTTGTCTTTTGGTAGTATTATAGGATTATGCTTGTACCTGTTACCCTCCAGCAAAATTAATAATTATTGCCTAATGCACCTAAGAAGTGAAGAAAAGGAGAAATGGAAGTAGGCAGTCATCATTATTTTACCATGGTTACAGAGCAGGTGAATGGCAGAACCAAAGATATAGTCTCATGTTTTCTTGTTTTCTGCTTAGGGCTAATGTCACTAAAAGTGTCAGACTACACTGAATTATACTGTTGTAGATTTTGATTGTAGTGTATTTTGAACAGTTTTTCATTATATGCTGTAAATTCTTGCTGTCCTGTCATTTATGGTAAAAGTAGTGCTAAACCATGTAAAATCATGAACAAAACTCTAATGTATGAACAGCAAGAGATCATACACCAGCAGTACTACCTTTAAATAGAATTAAGACAATAAACACAAACCAATATAAATATTAGAGAGTTGATAGTTTTAGTAAGGAAAATGTTAATGTTTGGGTTAAAACTCCTTAGATATCATTTAATGTTTGCTGGTTTTTATACACACCACTTGAGCAAACTCCCCCATCCATCAGGGAGTGAGTGCAGTGTACCTGGGGGAGGGGCTGAGCTGCTGCTTTGAGACCGGAGCACTGGAATGTGAGGGCTTTGCTATAACTGGATAAACATGGGTGATGGAGAAAAGCTATGTGTGTTTAAATCTGATTCATGGCAGAAGATTTATACAGTGATATTGTAAAAAGGTTTCAGGTGTTATTTTTCTGTAGAGCTGGTCAGTATTGGAGTTATGTCAATAGTAGAAACATTGGAGTTTTCAAAATATTTTTGTGAAAAGTTAATTTTTGGTGAAGAGGAAAAATAACAGAAATGTACGTGGGTGTTCTAATCATATGGTGTATGTTTTGACTGTGCAGTTCATGGGAGGAAACATGATGGATGATATACAAGAAAACTCACTGAGTTATGTTCTGCACTTTTTCTGAAAGTGCACACTACTTTTTGTAGTGTGGCAAAATTCATTCTTGGTCTCTATCTCCCCCAGCTCACTGAATTTCTCTGATTATATGTTAAGTCTTTTGTGTTGTCATCAAAATCTTATAGCCAAATCAGGTTGTATTTAATACAGAACATTTAAAGATGAGTGCAGGGAATCTTTCCATTGACTTCCTTGTGTCTCACTCTAAGTCACTCTTTAGAGCATTATAAGTAGAAGGTCTGAAGGCAGGAGTGTATTTGCTTATTTCCTTAACCTCTTGAAAAACTAGAGGTGGTTGAATTCTTATAACTTTAGACTTTCATGAGACTTCTTTCCTTTCCTCCCCTTTACTCTTATCCAATTCCACCCCTAACCCATCCCTCCCCAGTTTGATTTCGGCCCCCATTCTTTTTCACAATGTTTTATATTTTGTTCTCTGTCTCTTTCTCCCTGATGGGAGGAAGAAAATGATCTGATTAGCTTTACAAACTATGTTATGAAAACAAACACAGGATGTATGGAGATAAATAACTTCAGTATTTTTGTATCTGCAAAAAAGTCATTTTTTGCTGGGTGTTTCTAATTTCATGATTTTTCATTAGAGCATCCTTTTAAAAATACTTAGCCAATGTGAGTCCAGTAAAAATTAATCAGAGAACCAAGCTGATATTTCAGAATACTTCATGCTGTTAAATTTAATACTGAAATGTCAAATCTCTCCAGTTTTTCAGGGGTACTAAGTGGGAATGGACTCACTGTAGGATTTGACCCTGAGTTTACATAATCCCTGTATGGCAAGGTTTATATTCTTAAGGTTAAATCACACAAACTAATTTTCTCTTATAATTAAACTAGCAAGAAGCCCTCAGAACTACAAAGAGTCAGTTATTTACTTAGTTGAGTTGATTGACTTTTGTTATTGCCTCAAGTGAAGGGGAAATACCAACATGATTATGTTGGTCTTTGGTCACAGATGAAATGATTTCCATAAAGCTTTTTTAGGTAATAATACCTATTTCTCACTATTGTAGATATGCAAGTATTAGTGGTATCCTGATATGAAAGGGTTGCTTTATTAGGTTACACTGTTGCTGTAAATGTTTCCTAATTATCTCTGTTATGGTGAAAATCTGAAAAAGTGTAAATGGAGTGCTTTGCATAATTTATAAAAGCTGAATGTTTCCTAATTAGTTCTGTTAGGTTAATGATGCTGCAGCCTCATTTTTCCATGGCCCTAAGCACTGACCTTTACCCTTCCTGTTTTTAGCACTTTCTTTTAGTTCAAAAATGTGTGGTGACCTTCCTCATCTCAAATGATCTTTGGCAGACATAATGCTTTGGAAAATGTTACAAATCCTTTTTCTCTTCTCCCTTTGAAAGTAAAGAAATGGCCTGCTCTATGCAGGCAGACTTAAAGCCTGATTTATACAGATCCTCTGAAGAATGCTGGTGAAGTGCATTCCTTCAGTGTTTTCATAGAAACTGATGCGAGCTGCATTAGCAGGAGATGTGAAAATGGTGAGGTGGGGGAGAGAAAAACCTCTCTCAAAAGGATTCTAAAATAACATTTTGCATCCTCGAGTAATTCCCAGCTCTCCCTGGCAACCATTCATTTCTTCCGAACGGCAGAAGTTTGCAATATGAAAGTGGATTGGCTTGCTTTTCCCATGGGGCTCTGTATCTCTTCATCCACCGCCTAGGGTAAAAAGCAATGCATACGTTTACAATATAAATGTGATTTAATCGACCTCCCTGTCAGAGAGAAATGGCAAGCATATCAAACAAGCCCAAGATGTTAGGAAGGAAAATCATAAATTATTCCAGTGATGAGTTTCTGAGCAGTGTTTTGGACTCCTAGATGATTCTATGTAAAGCTGTTCCTTGAAACAATAATTAAGATAATTCTGTGTGACAAGGAGAAAAATGTTCAGCTTTGTATGAAATGTGCTTTTTGTTTAGGAAGCTGCATGTTCGCTGTATTGATCAGAATTTCCCTTAGCTGCTGCAGTGGAAAGCTAAAACTAATTGAATGATTCACCATTTTATTCCTAAGTCTTTATTTATTTTATCCTACGCAAAATCAGTTGGCTTCTAAATCAGGAAGGTGGTAGGTTTCTTTGTGGGTGTGACTCTGTGAATGTCTACCGTGAGGTCTTCAATAATATTATCTTGTTTTAGTTATCAATATAGATTTGTGGGGAAAAAAGGTATCTATTATTATTATTTGGATTTCTGTTACTTGAAAGACACTTGAGTTTTCCTGACGAGATAAGCAAAATTTTAGCAGGATTTTTTAATGAGAAAGTGCTCATAGAATCATTATGCCAGTTAGTTTGTCTATAAGAACGCTTTCCAGATTTTTTTCCTATTTGTAGGCATGAAGGCATGGGGATGTTATGTGCTTTATTTCTAAAAAAGGAAGGAAAACTGGGAAAAGGATTCTTTTGGCAGATGGGACATTAATAAATACGTTATTGAAGTATAATGTGGATCAAGCCACAGGGACCTGAATCCATAATTCCATACAGAGATCCAGATATTTTTCTGCGGAATATCTGGTCACAATTTAGGATTACTGGAGGGATCCAACTGTGTTAAATTTCTGCATACCAGAGAGATGCCATGGCTGGATTTTCAGGCCATTTCACCGTCCTTTGACTGGTCATTATTTAAAATGTCATGACATTGCATGTATCTCTTCACTACTCATATAACACTGCAGTAGCTGGTGGAAACTTTAGTTTTACCATATATTCTTTACACCAGAGATTTGGCATTTTGCTGTCTTATCTTTTTTTTTTTTTTTTTTAGTGAATCCTTTTGATAATGCAAAATGCTTCCTGTTGACCAGTGACCTTCATTGCACTACTGTATTGTTTATTTTTTATTTTTCTCCTTTTTTTTTCCTATTAGAAACTTAAAATTTTATTTACAACTTGGATTTAAATCTCATTCCCCTCATGACTTGCTTTGCATCTTGGTGTTACAGTTGAGGTTTTGGTTAAAACCAGTGACGTTTTCCCAGTAATTTGCCCCATTCTAATGTTTTGACCTGGTGTGCTATGGCTCTTTCAAGTTCTTTTGACAGAATGTGTAGTTTTTGAACTTCACGCTTAGATTCTTGGCACTAGCGCACTTTGAATTACTGCCTTTCTCCCCTTCTGGTGAATAAATTATAGTTCCTACCTCTTAAAGGACTGTCATACTGTCTCCTTCACTGACCTCATGTTCTTAATTCACTTGAAATTTCTCGTTATTTAGCTTAGCCCCTTGTGTGGCTTTGCTTTCTTCCTCTGTGCTGCATTTCTTTTTTATGCTCTCAGAAGTTCAATCTGTAATCTTTCCAGTTTGCTGTTGTACCTGATGTTCTAACTCTTGAAGGTTTTATAGCAGGCAAGACTCCAGTTGAAGTAATTAGTTCTGTCTTTCCAAGTTCTTCCTATCCTTTTGAATTGAATGTCATGATCCCTGTGTTCCTGCCCCTCACTATTGTGTGCATTGCTAAGCAGTCCCTGTGCTTCAGCCTGCTGGCCCAATCTAGCTTCCCTGCTAGACTGTCCTGTCTGCTGTGCTTTGGGGAAAAGGGGAAGTCTAAGATGCTACTTATCATTATTTTAACATGTAGGCCATCCCTCCTTTATGTTTTGCTTTTACTGAATTAGAGGTTGTTCTTATGTAGTGCTTCTCTCTGCCATTCCAATAGGTGTAGTGCCTTATTTGCTCTGCAGGACTCTTCTGCACTACTTTGAGTATTTTGTCCAACATATTTCTCTCCTTTTCTCACATGTCTCCCATCATGGGTATTGATCTTCTCTCCCCCACCCCCAATGTTATCCCCAGTCTTTGTGCTTTAAAATACTCTTTTTCTAGTGAGGTTTTCTGTTGTGGACTTGGTCTGCTCACAAGTAAATGGTGTGCATGTGCATCCTGTTCATGATTCTACATTCATAATACCTTTCCCTGCTGCCTGTGCCTCCACAGGCAGACCAAGCTGTCTTAGGGCTCTGTGCAGACTTCAGTAGGTATAAAGTTAGATCCATCTGTTTTTTTTTTGGTTTATCTCTATAATCTAAGGTGGTATTACTGCAGAGGGATGAAGAGATGGAAATGTCTTGGGTCTCTACAGCATTCACTTTGCACAATAAAGAGGAGGGAATGGTATTTCACTTGCTTACAGTCCTGTTCTTTGCAATGCTGTTCTTGGTGCAGAAACGGGTGCTGTAATGAGCAGTAAGAACCAGCAGTTGCTACTAACTGCCTGCCCCCAAAAGATGCTGGAGACAGGGGATAGAAGTGCATGGATGAAGATCAGAAGCACAGTCCTCTGTTTTGTTAGTGCATTGGCCTCTCAGAAAGGAAGGTGATTGTGCCACACTGCCTAGTGAGCTGTGGCAGGTGAAATAGTGTGGAAACCCCTCTTTCTCTGAGCTTCCATTCTTTTTCTTAAAGAAAGGTTTTCTTCTAAAATGTACTGTGTCACAATGAATAGATGCTGATGGCACCTGGTGTAAAATAATTGTGTTGAATTGACATGCTGAATGAGTCGGATGCTGATGTTGTGCACTGCGATGATCATAGCAAGAAATCTCAAGAGCTTGGCCATTGTGTAAGAGTTAGGCTGATTACTTGATGTAACCTCTGTGAGTCATGCTAGGCAAACAATGAGATAATGGTGCTAGCTAGGTTTGGAGCAGCATAAACCTCTGTGACATTAGCAGGAAATTGTTTTTAACTCTCCAAACAGACACATGTTTTTCGCGCAAGAGCTGCAGTTGGCATAACATGCAAGATGTCTGAGAGAAAACAGCTACTGTTGTGCCAAGTATAGGATTAAGATACAGTGTCATGTGACATGTAGCAAAATCCACAGGAAGTTTGATATGGTGATTAAATGGCTTAAAACCAGAACCATGCTCATCAAAACACTTGTCTCAAAAAATGCTGCATACAGTAGTATAGGTCTCATATTATTGTGTCCTTTAAATCAGTGTCCATAGCAATCTGTGGCTGCATTGACTTTTATTGTACAGTTTCTTTAAGCCTTCAGTTTTTCTCAGCTCAGGGGAAAAAAATAGATTGCTATATTAGTTCTTCATGTCAGCAGGCCTTTTTGTAAAGAGTGTAATTTAGGGGCTGGATCACAGAGTGGTCAATATCAAGGTATATAATTAAAGAAAAGCACTAATATATCTGTCATAACCACAGAAACAATCAAGTTGAACTATAGGCATGAGAATATTTGTGTGACTTTGATGCAGATCCATGTGACAGGATGTACGCTGTGTGACTGATTCTATGATAATAATTGAAGACTTACAGAGATGCAAAGCAGCATGGGGAATAGCATAGCAAGTAGAAATTAAACACACAGCAGAGAGATATGTGTTTCTGACTGGATTATTTACATATTCAAATTTAGATGGAGAACCTTCTCTTATTCAGTAAATTAGCTGTAACCAACAATAATGGGCTTCCCCCTGCCCCCCCCAAACTACAGTACCGGGAAGGAAAGGTTGTTACTCATTTGTGTTTCCTTTCATTTTCAGGGAAACAATGCTAGAAAGAGACACTCTTTACAAATCAGTATTGAGTAGTAGGAAAACAATCTACTTGAACAATAAACAATATAGCTGAAGAATACAGTTAGAAACCTGGCACATTGTTGATATTGCTGTGAGCAGATGGACCATGAGTGCAGTGACTGCCAAACATCCCTAAACCCCACGCACCAGACGTGGCTGCATGGCAGGACAATTTGAGTGACTGGCAGATTGCTAACTGCTTCTTAGCATTTGTTTTTTAAAAATAGGTGGATATAGAAACTTATATTTTTGTATATATTTCTATAAATAAGCTTATATAATCCTTATGAAAAGGTTAATAGTAACATTAACCTCGTACTTATGTCATATAGATAACCTGCCACTTTACTGATATCATTGATTGATGGTGCAAACTGTGGCCCAGAATCTGATTGTTGCAGCAGTAACAGCATCCTCTGCCATGGGCACTGCCTCTGTCAGGGCAGGACAGAGCAGCAGACCTGAGCACCCCAGGGTGGATGCAGGAGAACCTGGCTCTTCCTACCATCTGGTGGCCAGCAAGTGTTTTTAGAAGCAGAGTAGCATTTCTCAACTGGTGGGCTGTGGCATTTGAAAGTGAACTATATATAGTTATAGTGACTGTCAGGAGGAATGAAAAGGACATTATTACAAGTCTTTTTGTGATATAGAGCAAATGGAATTCCTTCACACAGTGCTGCCCTCAGGACCAAGTAGCTGTGAGACTGTAGCAAGCAAGTAGTACTTGAGTTTTTTTTCAGTGGTACTGACTCTTATCAGTAATGTAAGACTGTTGTGGTAAAAAAAAAAAAAATCTCTTGAATATGGGTACTTTGATGTGGAGTCTTTGTTCTGGAGCAGGTGTTTTCACTAGTGGTGTTAAGAACAGCCAGACCTCCAATGACTTGGGACACCCCTGTTGAAACCAGTGCTGGAAATGTGTCAGGCTCTGTCGTTAGCTGCCAGGTCTGGACAAGGAACCACAAGGCTTAAAAAATTCTGTTACACCAGCAGTTCATGACCTTCATTTTGGATGGCATCAGGCCGCCTGAGTCAGTTCTAAACCTTCTTTCAGACAATGCTGTGCAGAGTCTTCTCTTGCGCAACATTTCGATGCCAAAATTTTCTTCTTAAGCCTGAAAAAACCCAGAATACCTCCAGTCCTCAGTAATGCTCTTTACTGATAAGAAGGAAGTACTATGCTGTCTGCTCTCTAGAAATATTTAAAGTTTTTAAACACAGTAATTTTTGATTTAGCTAGCAGATACTAGAAAAGATTTTTGGTATTTTGGCCAGTTCAATTGGCTACATTTTCTGAGAGATGTAAGGGCAGGACAGAATGAGAAAGGATGAAGGACTCTTAAAAGAAAGAAGGTTGTGAGAGAGATTGTAGGCAAGGAAGGATGTAACAGCCTTTATTATGAGCAGGCCAACTGCAACTGCAATCAACTGCAACACTCAGAATCTGGGGTGTGTTTTGGAACACAAAGTTTTTTAGTAAAAAAGTTCCTACAGTTTGAAACAGGACATTCATTTTTGACCTCAGTATTTTTAAATATATATATACATATATATGTATATACATTTGTGGGTTAGCTGATATGTGTACTTTGAACCTTTGGAAGATATTTCATGCTCTTATGATAATTTTAATGTTATTAGATGCTTTAATAGCTTCTCTGTAGTTCTGTGTAGTAAACACAATAGGCATCAATTGCCATTTTCTAACATACCAAAACCAGTAGAAATAAAAATCTTAATAATTGTAAATTATCACTTGTAATTTGCTAATGTATTTGTATTTGCTAGTCAGTACTTAGGTGCACATGGGCATACATACCTATACACTATATGCAAGTGTGTATGTGTGACTCTTGAAATGCCCACTATGCCCTGTTAGAGAAGAGTTGCTCTACAGCTCATGGAAAGAGTTTGCAAAGAGTATTTTTCAGGGGTCAGGCTACTCATCAAGAGACAGGCTTTAGGAAAATAGCTCAAGTGCAAATTGAAATCGAGACTTGTATCAGATATTTACATTCTCTGAATGTTATTCCCTCCTTTCAGACATGATTCTCTTTTGTAATGGAATTAAATTAGTCCACTGTAGTTGACTCTGCCACTCTCTCTCCTTGCTACTTCCCTTCTTTCAGTTTAAGAACATACATCTGGGCAAAATGAAACAGTGGCTCTTGCCCTATTATCTTCAAAGTTGTGGTATCAGTAGAAGGTATGTGCACTTAAAAAATTAGTATGAAATTATGAATATAGAAACTGCTGTCAAAAGAACGGATGCCAAAACAAATTACTCCAAGCAAAGGCTAGTCTGAGCTGCTGGTGCATGCTGAGTTAAACCAAGCACCCCTCCTTTCATTGCATGTTAGCATAGTACACAGAATTCAGTGTTCCGTGGTATATTAATATATGGACTTGTTCTTTAGAGCATGGGGATCAAAGAAGTTAAGCATGTACACCAATGGTGTTCATCAGAGTTGGTGTAACATATGATTCCAAATATCTCTCTTCCTGTCAGTATTAGCAAGTGTTCTTTAGACATGTATAATTTTTAATTATCACAGTGTGTGCATTTTTCAGGGACCGGAATCAATTCTGATTTTGGTTTGAATATTTTCTGGTTAAAGTGTTTTGTAGGTTCACAAATAGAATGAATATTAATTAAAACTATTTAACTTGGATATCACAGCCTCCTTCACATACTAAATATAGGCATCACCCATTACTTTTAATCTTACAACTATTAAGTAATAAAAATCCTGCACATGTTTGCTAATTTTAAGTTATACTGCAACAGGTAGAATTGAACAAAGGAAAATAGGGAAAAAAAATACCATTTGGAAAAATATATCCAACAGCTTCCCCAAAGTATATATCAAAATTCTTCACGTGTGGTGAACTGCTTATGGCAGAATCCATTTCCATTTGGTTTTTGGACTTCTTTGAAGATTTCTTAAGAGTGTACAACTATAAGACACAAATTGGGATAATCCAATTGGGTATTAGTGAGTTTGTCTTCAAACTGTGAGGATGGATTGACATTGACTGTGTGTTTCCCTGAGCTTGTTTTCTAGAGCTCCAGCAAATGGAATTAATGCTTCACTAAATGGAATAGTCTGTTTGTTCCTGGGCTGTTGTCAGTCATAAAAGGGACCCTGTTTACCTGCAGATCTGTTCAAGAATGCAGGCTGCCCTCTGCAGCCCTATAGGGACTAAGGAAGGACCTTTATTTTCTCAGACATGGGGGTTTTTTTGACTGTCTGGAGATCCAGAAAACACAGCAGTGTCTTTAATCAGAATAACATGATTGAGTTTTTCTCTATGGTCTTGATATATTTTGGAACTTCTGCTCCATTTAAATAGAACTCAAGGAGAAGGGATTCTGCATTTAAGCTGTTTGCATCTTAATGGTTATTTCATGCTGTTCCTTAGGTGGCTCTCATTTCCTCTCTTCTCCCTTCTTTATAATATTATCATCAAACTTCTCTTGAAGCTTTTTCTCTTTGGATTGCTTGCTTTCATGAATATGGGCACCATCCTGAAGACAAGTCTTCTGATCCACAGACTCTTTAGCTCACTTCTAGACTTCTCTGATCATTAGAGACTATTCACAAAGGGGAAAAGTACAGCTGAAAGGAAGAATTCCCCTTAGCGACTTATAAAGGGAATGGGCATTGAAAAGGCAAAGCAGAGATACTGCATCCCTCAGTAATCCAGCCAAGAGATTAATAGCAAAGATAAAAATAGAAAAATATAATTATTCTAACTTCATTTCCTCTCTTGGAAAACATAAGAGCAGGCAAGACCTTCACAACCCTGATTCCCAGGTTGCTATCTCCCTATCACACTTGTGTGACTTGAAGCACATGGAAGCCTTAGTAGTAAAACTAAGTGAATAATTCATGGCAAGCAGCTTATTTGATGAATTACTGAAGCCCCTTTTTCTGTTTGTGCAGTTTCCAGCAGATGACAATGTCTTTCAACTTAGGTATTATTCAAATTTTCTCAACTATGTTCTTTTTTATCTTTTTTAGCATGCTCATATAAGGTAAGAGTTTTCCAGGTACTGAGCAGTAACAGACTCTGGATTCTGCAGCTGGTTCCCAAAAACATGTGGAGAGAGTCTGTGTCTCCCAGTTGGCTGAGCATAACCTTTATACTGAAGAACAGTGTTCAGAAAAGAGGCAGTGCTCATGCTTTGTTTTCCGAAACAAAGAGACAGCAATGAATTTGAAATTCCCTTTAATTGCTTAATCTTTTCCCTTTCTGGATCACAGAGGCATTGAGTGAGGTGTCATTTATTCAGATAAAAGGCTAATGTAAAATATATTGGCTGTGGGTAGAGTTCAGGCTTAAATTTCTCCTGTTACATTCATGCAAAGTAAGGGCTGGGTGTTTACAGATGTTGTAGGGCAGGGGACAGTCAGGCCCCTCTCCACTGATTTTAGTATCTTTAATGTTGGAATCATATGAAAAGTGTAGTTTATTTTTATTTCCCTGAAATTTGTTTTGCTTTTCTGTGTCAAGCATTGTCGTGATCCCAAATTGTCACTTTTTGTAGCACAAAGCCTTTATGTGCTTAAGTGATAGTGAGAAAGAAAAAACTTGTTATGATTTGTAGCCCCATTTTTTTTTTTTTTTTTTAGGAAGTGTGTTGAGTCTGTTCTTACTTGAATATAGGCAATAAGGAGCAGATCTACAGTGGCATTGACATTACTGAAGAAAAAAATGGATCTGGAAATGGAGAGTTGATAAAATCAGTTGGCAGATTGAATAAGGGAAGAATATTTGGTAGTCTGTAGACCAGGCTCTGATAACGTTGCAGAAACAGAAGTTAAACATTATAGCTTTTATTCACAGTTAATTATCAGGGAGAGACTTTGTGGACATTTGAGACGTAGTACTTGGAGGAGACAAGTAAGAGTCATGGGGTTATGAGCAGATAGCATCCTTAAACATTTAGGAGAGAGATGAATTTGTAGTGGTGACCCTCAGCAATTAATTGTCTACATCTTTGTTTTCTGTGTTCCTGAGTATTGCACTTATTATAGTGACTGGTCTAACTGTATATAATTATTTTTGTTTATGTAAGAAAAATAAAGAAATTGCTGTATAATTGACATGATATTTTATTTTGTTCCTTTTTTTTTCTTTGGTTAGAATGGAAGGTGGAAAGTTATGCCTCGAGATAGATTCTTGTGTGAACAAGGCTCATCTTTTAGCAACGGTATCCTCAGAGCCTATCTTTGACTGCTGTGCATTTACTGCTGAGGTGAAGAAATCTGTGCTGCATACTCAGGATATATTACTTCAATTAATGTGGGGAAAAATTAGTATTGCTTGTTTCTGTGTGAAACATGTAGCAATAGGAAAGAATTGACAGAAATGGGAATGCAATAAGTTAAGGGTGCAGTTTAACAAGGTGTCTGACCAGTGTCACAAGAAATTATTTGAGATTTTACTTGACTTATTCCTTCTGATTTTCCTTAGAAAAGGAGTTGTTTCCATAGTAACAGCCACATTACATGGTTCTGTACTTATGATACCTCTGAGATAGACCAGCATCACAAAGAAATATACTTCTCAATATGTCATACAAAAATCCTGTACTTGTTAATAAAAAAAAAAAATCTTATTTTCAGCAAAGTGAGACACTTGCTTGAGGTTTCAAGGCTCTAGTTAATTTATTTGTACTATTGTTCTGTCCCTTCCTCATTTATTATAGGTGATGCTTATATTGCTGGCTATTAAGATGCCTGACACTTCCCATTGTAGGCTTTTGTCTTCAGCTGCTTACAGCTTTACCAAATATTAACTGTTTAGACTCATATTTTCTGTTCAAAGTCCCTGCCTTGTGCAGAGTCCTTTTGGAATATCTCATAGCTTTGCAGATATTTCTGAGAATTATTGTGTGTGTATGTGTGTTTTCCTTTTTTCTTAGTTTAATTGCTCGTTGGTTCTTTTTTGAAGGATTGTATATTCCTTCTGGGGGAAAATCTAATGTAGCGTGTGCCTTCTGCTGTGGGTCCTTTTCATAGCCTCACCACCCTCCCCCCCCCCATCCTGAAATGTCACTCATTTTTGAGGATCTGCAATCTCTTATTGTCCAAGTCAATTCCTGACTTTTGAGTGCTTCTGGTAGATCTTGGTAATGTGCTACTAAAACATACATGTATTTATTAAGTGTGTGTACAGACATAATGCATGTATTTGTGCACTTAATCGATTCCACTGGTTGTCTGGAGAATGGCAGGTAGCGCAGTGCTAATCCATTTGTGTCAAGGAGTAACGGATCAGAAAGAGATATTAGAATAATTGGAAAATGAAGACAGGATGGAACTCTAGCTCTTAACAATTCAACCAGTCAATGAAGAATTCAAATAGGTAAGGGGCTCAGTTGTCAGAGAGTGTTAATTTGCAGCCTGTTCAGAAGCTGCCATGGAGACTGTTAGTACCTCAGATGCCTCTTAATGAATTTTAAAAACAATGTGCACTTGGTTTCTGCAGACTGGAATGCTGTATTTTGATTCATTCTTGTCACAAAACATACGGAAGGTCTGTTTCTGAGTTCAGTGCTGTTCAGTGCATGCAAAATTCTTTTTCTGGTCCTTAGTATAACACACTAAGGTATTTTCTTATATCTTAATATTTCAGTATCATAATTTCTTATGTGGTTTTATTTTGTAGTTTTTGTTTGGTTTTGTAGTTTGTTTTTTTTTTTTTTATTACAAGCTCTATGATTGTATTGCTAAGCTACAAAATAAGGTAATGTCAATATACATGAATTAGCTCAGGAGTACTAGTATGGCTTTTTTGGTGCAGTACTCCATCACTGTTAAGTCTAGTTAATTTGGCTGAGCCACAGCATGCACAATCCTGACACCTGAATTCTCTCATTTATCGGCATCTTGGAATATCACATCATATCATATAGATTTAAGTTATGCATCATTTACCAAATTCCTTCTGGCTGCACGTTTATTCTGGCATCCAAAACTGGCAGAAATCTGCTGGCAGAGTCCCTCTGCTGTTTCTCCTTTTTCTGTTTTCTCAAGAGAGCACACATGGGGTTGTAAAGGTCGTGTTATTTAGTACAGAAGTGACAAGTGAGCTGTTCCCTCCTGCAGCCTCCCCATGCTTCTTTCACAACTGCTACTTTGATTTGACACTGGGGTAGTCTCCTCCAGTCACCTCCTTGCATGACTACAGCTAGTGCTTTGACACTTCACTTCCTCCTGCAGATCTAAAGGGCTCCCTTCATAACAGTGTACTGCCATTCCTAACCTGTCAGGCAGCAAACAAATCAAACTCAGTAATGCAAGCAAGATCTCAGTAATTCATGAACCTCTGAAGCATCCAAGATAGCAAAAGGCATATTTGTAGATGGGCACAAGCTGTGTTACACTATCACCATGACACTTTATTTTGACAAGCTAGCAAATTTGTGGTTCTTTTCTTCCTCAGAATTTCCATCTCTCTTGGACTGTAACTCTGGCTTTATTGATTGGGTTGCAATGGGTTGGGAGCAGCAAGTTGGATGTGAGAGGTTTTCAGAGCACAGCAGTGCAGACACAGCTGCGCCCCTAAGTGTACTCCATCTGAGTGGGAGACACTTTTTCCTCAAGGAAAGACTACTCTGGGAAATTAGCAAAAGACAGCAGCACCAGGTACTGATCTGTGTTAGGTCATTCCATTGGCATAATTTAGGTCCTTCTTGCTATTCCTCTTTTAAGAGCTGGGAAGAAGCGTACTAAACATCAGCACAAATACAGCAGGAAAATAAACATAGAAGTTTTGTAAGCAGGCTTGGGGACTGTGGAAAGTAGCTGAGTGTGTAGGGCTCTTTTTAAAGATGAAAATTTGGAGGAAAGCCTGGAACTGTGAGCTGCAAAGTGAGGTAAATAGTGTTCCTCGTTATTTGCTTTTTCCCGTCTGCTCTCCTGTAGTCTATCTGTGTATTCTCCTAAATTGTTATTTAATCCAGTACAAAAAGGCGAGAAGCTGAGGCAAGATAAATAAGCTGAAGAATAGATGTGAACTTTGAAAAGCATAAGCAATTAATCAGTAGAACAGTGTACCTAATGCTGTAGTGGCTGTCTGCCTCCTGCAATCTTCCAGTCGACCCTGGATGTGTTTCTAGTAGATATGCTTAACAGAGAGCTTGATGCAAAGTGGACTAGAGTAGAAACTGTGGCATGGGGACACTGTCATCTCATGAGATGAGCCTTTTGGGAAAAGATTCCCTAACTCCTATTTCCTTGGCTTGTTTCAGCTTCCCTAATTGACAGTTATTTAAATTTTCCCTAATATCAATACTCTCAAGTAAAATTATCTGAAAGCATAGATTGATTATTTTATCTGGATAAAAGTAGATAATTGTAACATATGACCAATATCTAATATTAAAGAACTGTGTTATTGAAGCAGTCATTTTTAATACTAGATCCTGCAGTTAGATCAGCTTAGGCATATTTCTGTGTACATACAGAATTCATTGCCTTTGATTCTATGGATCTTTTAGCTGGATGTTTGTCTTGTTTTTCCTCCATGTTTCTGAGAGGATTATAACCTGCATTCAAAATTATGGAATTCACCCCTCAAATAATATTTCTTATTAGGGTAAAAATGTATATGGGGCCAGATCTGAAAGATCCTAATATTGTGACTGAGTCAAAAAATGAGTGTTGAAGTTAATTCTGCTTATAAACATCTTCAGGTAAAAATATAATCTTCTCTGTGTCTCTGTGTGCATGCATATAAAGCAATTGATACTGAGGGAAGACATGGCAGAGATGTTTTTTCCATATTAATTCTGGGATAGCTCTTCATGTTGTTCCAAAGGCTGTGATTCTTTAGGAATATAAAGGACTTACTGGAGCACATTTCTCTACTTCACCTGCTTACACATGTCTGTTTTGACAGGCAAAGGTGGGAACCTAGATCTTGGTTTTGTGCGTAGCTGGTGAGGATTCTCACCAAGCCCTAAGAAAATCCTTCTTTTGGTCCCACAGCTTAGACAAGCCTCTTATGAACAGTTTTCTGACAACTTCAGTTCATCACTCTGGAGCTGTCAAATGCCCAATAAAATCATTACAAAGTTAATTTTATTGCATGAAATACTAGTGAAAAACCCCACAAACACATTATATCATTAAAAGGTGCCTGCATTTTCTGAATTTTCTTTCAGTTTTAATTTTCCCAAGGAAGAAGGAATAAAGCATCTGAAAAAACAATACACTTCACAGGGAAGGGTTAAAAAGGGTGAGGTAGAAAAACTGTTTTCCTTCAAGGTGAGAGTCAGGCCCTTGAGCTTGAAAAGAAGTGGTAGAATGGAGACTACATGAGAGCTTAGTCCAGCCTTGGGGAAGTGATTAGAGAATGATTATATGACTGAAATAAGTTGGGGTTTTTTCCCTTGCTGTATGTAAGTGTTATGTTGTATAACCCAACTCACATGATGCTGTCAACACCTAAGGAGTTTTACAGAAAGGTTCACAGAGAGCTGTTAAATACAGAAGTCTGGATGGTTTGCTTAGATTACAAAACCCCTGAGTTACTGACCTTTCAGAAGACAGTAAGATCCACAGAAGAGATCAAGTTCTGGTTTGGGACTCATCGCACGAGCATTCACTGCAAAGTCGTGGACTTCAGGGATCTTTGGCTCACAGGATGATTGTGCTTTTCCTTTTAACCAGGGAGTTTATTTTACCTGCATTGCAATAAAAAAAATTTGCTTTATTTATGCCAAAAGGAGATCTATCGAACACCATGTTTGCATCTTTAAGGCAAATTTTATTGTTACTCAGTAAAGTAATCCTTTTCCCTTAATGATTTTACAGTGAAGTTTGTACTTAAATGTGTGTTTTTAATTACTCAGTTGAGTCTGTCTCCAAAGTAAGGTCTGTCATCTACTTCTATCTTCAGTTTCCATATAAGCTTTTAAAAGACTTTCAAGCAAAAGCACAAAATTACCCACATGGTGTATTTGATTTCTTTAGGCTGTTCACACATGATAATAAGGACAGCACTGCAAATGTCAAATTAAAAGATCAGCTTTATGCCTGGTATAAACCAACTATACTGTGTTGCCTTCAAGTAGCATGATGCCTTTTATCAGAAAGGGAGTAATAATGAATCCCTGTGCCAATCAACCCTACAGGCTTGAATGGAGAAAAGGAAAATAGGAGGAACAAATATCATGGGTAAATACCTCGCTGATATTTTTTTTCTAACTGTATAAGAAAGTTCTTCCATTTATAGTCTCCAATCACCTGCATTATCATGCTTACAATCTTTCTAATGTTCAGCAGTGTTGTTGCAGTGGTAGCACATAATCATGCTTGTCTCAAGGGAAGTCAGAAAAGGCCAGGTGATAGAATAAGAAGCCAAGAAAACAGAAAAAATGAAATAAGTAATTTGTGCCCTATCTTGAATCTGCAAAATTTTGGTGCATTTCAAAATGCTTAGAATGATTGCTTCCCTGATTTCTTTTAGATCCATGTAAATCCCTACTGTAGATTTGTTCATGTATGGGGGGAAAATAGTGCCATAATTTGTGTGCTTCCAAATGTAAAACTCTGAAAACTTTGCAGTGCAAATGTTTTGAATGAACTACAAGGCAAATACTAATGTTAATCTTCTTTATGTGAAAACAATATAGCATTTTTTTAATGAAATGGAAATAGGTTCTAAATTCTATTCCTAGAGAAGAATAGCATTCCTTTAGTGACACTTTGTTCTTTTTGCATACAGTAATTCTAAAGGTTTTGTGTTTCTAAAAATCTTTTGGCTTATATTTTTAAGTGTTATCCCAGCTGTGTGTTAAATTCCAAGATAATTTTTCACTTCTTTCAAAGACAATTGGAATCATTAGCAAAACCCATTGATTTCTAGGAGTTTTACACTGGGCCTTTGAAGAGTTTTTTGATTGTTGATTTTGTGTCAGTGACACTGTCCAGCTCTTATACATTTAAAATACAAGGAAACAAACTTTGAGTGTCTTCCTTTGTTGCTGAGGGATGAAAGCATGGCAAGCTGGAGTGGCACACAGCAGTCACTAGGCAGCCAGTAGAAGGAAAAAACGTGGCTCTGAGTGCTGTAAACACTAGACCACAGTGCACCACGCAGAGATGACTAAAATTATAGAAATGATCAGTGTCTCTGCAGTCTATAGCAGCCTGCATTGTCTGCACCTGTCTTGTCAATTTTTATATGTAAAAATGTAGTGCATTAAGAGGAGAGCAGGTGTTATAATGCTCCAGGTCTTTTGTACCTTTACACTTAAAACAGAGTAGGTCTGAGATTTTTCTTAGTCTTAAGAAACCCACTGAAACAGAAGTAATGAAATCCCATAATTTATTGCTGTTTTAAAGAAGCACTTGACACTGGCAGCTGTTTACCAGCTGTGTTTCTTTCACATAGTGATGAACTTTCTTGTGTTCTGCATAGCTATTGGAATTTCTTAAATACACAATTCAAAAAAGGAACCTGTGTGGGAAACCTGGAAAAAGCTGCAGAATTAAGAACTTTAGCCTTCAGTGATGATTCCTGTGGTTAGTTCTTGGATATCTATTTTTCATGAGTGGAAGGTGTCTGTTTCTTCAAAACCTCCACCATCACAGTGTTGGTAGAATCAACTGTAAGAATAACAATATTATATTATAAGCAGAGTTGTTTGCCCATTTTATAGTCAGTAGGACTTTGGAGAACTGAAGGCCACCTGTGACTCCAGCTCACCAACAGGTCTGTGATTTTCTTTACATACTTACATAGTCCTGTTAAAGTCAAAGGGACTGTTGCTGATAATGTCCCAGGTAAACCACTAAATATATTAGACCTACAAAATAGAATTATTTATCTCTGTATTGCACAGCCTAAATTTGACTGATCAGTCATTGCTTTTAGGATGCAGCTAGTGAAAGAGAAAGCACAGCCATGAATGTAAAGTCATGCTGCTGTCAGGAAAACAAGCTGATGTCAATTGTCTCCGTGTGTTTGGAAATTTGTATACAGTAGTGGTTTACTGTGGAGAAGAGTGGGACTTATTCTAAATTAATATTATGCCCATAAAAGTACTTGATCTGTGACAAACAATTTTTATTATTTCTTTTGCAGCACTGATAGCTTTGAAATTCTGTTCTGAATTGTTTTTATTCTTACAAAACTTCTAGCATTGAAAACCAATGCAGGATTTGACCTTCGGTGTGGTTATAAAGAATACAGCTTAGATAACTTAAATGAAATGTCCTCTTAGTTTGTAACTGCAGGTATGCCAAAATTGCTGTTCATGTCTCTTGTCACTTGGGATTTTCTCGAGGATATTGAGGAAAATTGAATGGTAAATGATTGAACTCCTTCAAGAGGTGATAGTGGTGTAGTATTTGTCAATTTAATGTCATAATTGTTTTGGTTATACCTTAGATAATGTCTTTTAATTTACACTAGGTCATTCTGAGTGCTTTTCTCTATTGAAAGCCACTCTAAAATTAAACATTATCCATTTTTATTTCCTTTTTAATTCCTGCATAGCAAATACTAAGGAGACTGAAACTACTTGGTTGTTGCAGAGAGAGTATTAGTGGGGAACTTGCTTACTTGCAGCAGCTTTGGTGGAAGCTTAGTGTGACCTGTCCTTGCATTCTAGGCTGTCACAGGGCAATCTGGGATCACAGAGAAGCTGCTAGGGAGAGATTTGTGTGAATGAAAGTTCTGCTAGGAGTAGGCTTTGCAGGAGAGCTCAGAAAGTTCAGAATTTATGTAAAAGCTCAGTTACCAGTAATGTTTTAAAGTTTATATATATAGAGTATGCTCTCGCAAACACACACACACATATATTTGTTTATATATGTATATAGAGGTTTTCATTCTGTTATCCTAAGAGCAGGCAGTCCAAACTGAGGCCAAGAGACAAGAGATGGCCATGAAAAGAAAACCAAGGACAACAGAAAGTATTTTCTACCCTATTTAGTGTTATCTTGGTCTACATATAGCTTTTTTTTCTTCATGTATCAGCAATTTTTAAAATTTTGCATGTTTAAACAAAGTGAGTTGAAAGCTCTAAAGAGATGTCACAGCCTAGAGTGGGAGGAAGTGCAGTGGGGATTTCTGTAAAATGTTATGAGGAGGTACAGACTGCCGTTATTTCCAGGACAGAGGTTTTGAAGTGACATTTCCTTACTGAATGAAAAGTTTTAAGTAGTGTAGAGATAAAGGACAATGAGACTTGAATTGAATGATGAAAGAACTGATCCTTACCTCTTTGAAAACACCTTTCTGAAAATAATATATTAAATATACAAAATAACGCAAATATTTTACTTTTAAATACACTCCAAAATCTTTATCCAGTTTATCTTGGGTTTGGAGAACAAGGTAATATTATGAAAAGTCATGTTATTCTTACAATAAGATATAACTGTCTTTTGGCTGGGCGGGGCTGCTTAAGTGTTTGTCTCTGAGGTCACTGTGTTGCAGTTTTGCCACAACTTTTTTGCTTATAAAGGCTGAAGAAGGAAAAGGAGCCCTCAAACCTTCCTGCAAGGCAGTTTGGTAAGCTTTTCAACCCTGTGGCCTGAAGTGGGAAGAAGTGCCCAGATGAAAGCCTGGAGCACTGATTCACCTCATTTTTCACTCTCTCCAGTGCAACAAACTGAGAGCCAAAGATGTTTGTCTTTGCTCTTCCTCCTTTCTGTGCAGTCAGACAGGCAAGAAGGAATGTATATATTCTCTATTACTTTTATATCATGTGATAATAATTAAGTTTTACCAGATCCAGTACAGATGTATGAACAACCCCAGCTAATAGATTTTGTTATACACTACTCTGAGTTGATGCAGAATCCAGTCAGCTTTGCACCAGTCTTTTCATAATTTCGTTTTTAGTCCTTGTTTCTGAAAATCTTTTTCAAGAAGCAGTGCTGAAAGTATTGTAAAGATGGGATGCAGTAATTACCATAGTGTTCCTATTTTTTAGGTCCCTGTCCCTATTGTAAAAATAATTAAGATTGGTTAGTTTTAACTCTTTCTAATTTTTGAGTTTTGTGTTCACATAACTTATAAATAGTGTTTCATTATTTGTTTATTTGCACTTTTCTGGGAAAAGAAGACAAGCTGAGTGATCTTAGCCTCACATAGCAGCTATTGGCTCTGACTGCTTTGGCTCATATCCAAATGCAAATAAAATTTGGAACAGATACCCCCAGCTTTTGCTAATATAAATAATATCATATAAATAGTATTCTCACTTAATGAGTATCTCTACTTTTAGCAATCTTTCAGGTTAAACTGCTTGACAAACAAATTTAATGTAGCTCACTTACCAGGAGAACAGGAAAATATCCTCTTGGTTGTCTGGGCAGTTAGTATATCCATAAATAAACATGGTTCATATAATGATTAATATATGGGATCTGTTATTTTTAATTATAGGGTGACAAATTGTCTAAACTGACAGCAGTTTAAAAAATATTTGTGCTTTCCTTAGTTTTCAATATCTTAATTATTTTGAAGGAAATTTATTTTTGTACTTTAGTGAACTGTAAAAATACTAAAACCAGCTATTATTTATTTTCACTTCTCATGCAGTGATAGTCCTGTAGATCTACATCTAAATCCAAAGCCATTTATTAAATTATAAAAAAAGATGTCTTTTAATATCACTGAAATCGAGAGTTGGAACTTGGATTCCCCCAGCCCTAATCATTAAAGATCAATTATATGCTTCATTTTAGATGCAATAATGATGTAGCATCTAATTCTAGTACCCTCTTGTTCAGTAGGCTGTGATTTACCAACATCAGTACCACAGCTCAGCTTTTACAGTCAGAGCAACTGTAGCAAAGGAAGTTAGCACAGACAGCAGGGCTCTTGTCTGGGATGAGTTAGAACTGTGTTTTCCTGTCTTCTTGTCTGTCTTCTAGTGCAAATACCATCTTACTTCTGGGAACTAAATATTGAAAATTACCTCTTATAACCTGTGGCTTAAAAACAGCCTGCAAAATAACTGTCCTTCCATGAAACATTCCATGACAGCAAAAATGGCAGCTCTTGCATCTATAACTTCATTTGCCTGAATATCATTCAAGTGTTCAAATTCTCCTGAGTGCTCTCAGAATACAAATCAAGGACTGCAGCTCTTGTTAATCAGCCCTAAGATTGATGCTCAAAGCAGAGAGAGAAGAAATTCTGTGTTTTAAATATTTTCACTTGTGTGGCATCAACATAAATGCTGTAATAAAGAGGGCTTTGCAGAGACCTGTTCCAGTTAGAAATGACCCAAAGAAAGCAAGGTGTCACAGTCCTTTACAGAAAGAAATCTCCCGGTCCTGAGAGCAGAGATTGTGCTAAAGGAAAAAGACTCAGAAAGACGCTCTCACTATTCCCAGTTTGCAGGTTGCAAACAATTTACTGGAAAAATGCTTTTTCAAAAAGATTTGTTCTCATCCACTTATACCTTCTATCTGCTCTTTCATTTAGCCTTTCACATGCTGTGTTGGCTCCCTAAACACATTGCTGCTGCTTTCTCTGCAGTGCTTTTGTCACTGCTATTTCCTGGTGCTATAGCTCCCAATTGACAGCTCCGCTTCTATTAGCGATTTTGAGACTGCTTCTCCTTATCTTCAGCTAACTATAAAATTGTCCTGGCTTTTCAATGAAGAGATTAGTTTCTTGGGATATCTGCAAAACCAGCTAAGAATAAGGTGGAATCTTTGCTGTGTGAGATGCAGCCTCTCTGCACAACAATAGTTTTCCAGCCACTTGGAAAAAATACTGTTCAACAGTGTAACAGTAGGAGACTGAGACCATCCTGTCTCTCTTTCAGGAGGTTTCCTTGCACCTCTTGATGTAAAACTGCTTCAGCTAGAAATGGTCACAGTCTTGTAGCTCATCACACCTCTTGACAGTTCTAATTCTTGTTAATTGCTGACTTATTTGTTGGCTGATCCTTGGGCTGTTCACTGCTTTCAGATCTTAAAAAAAGATTAATGATCCCATCTGGAAAAAAAAACCCAACCAGTCAAAATGTTTGGCTGAGATTTGACTGTATGATTGTAGTCCTAAACTTCTGAAAAAAGGAAATTGCTTTCTTGCCCTTGACCTTACACATTAGCGTTTATAGCTCTTGTTGCATTATTTTGACTCTTTGACAATTTGAAAGTGTTTGCAAGGGATGTAATTCTTCCTGTGTTAATGGCTCTTGTTTGCTCCTGAATGATTATGTGTAAACATATGAGGGGCAGATGGCCTGAACTTCTTGCAATAACTCAAGCTTTTTTTCATAACTTAAGTGACGTCACCAAAAAGTCTGAACTCTTAGGCTGCTGCCAGGGTGATTCTGAAGAACTTATCTGAACTAGTAGGTAGAACTTTCAGAAAGCCATTTGTTACTGCCAAGTGTTTTCGGTTCCCTGTTGCACCATCTGCTGGCAAATAGCTTTGGCTTGCTGGCCTGGTCCTGTTCCACCCCTCCCTCCTCCTCCAGCTTTTTTTTCTTCTTTCCAGGAAATATTTGGAGAATCTGCTTAGGGAAGCATACTGAAAAGGGGAAAATATTGGAGTTGCTTGTAGTCAGTAGACATTATAAACTGAGCCATGGTGAGATAGAAGCTGCCATATTCCCTGTAAATAGTATGACTACCTTAGTTAAAAGGAAAGAATGTATAGTTAAACAAAGAAGTGGTTTCCCATAAATGCTGGTTATATGTATATAGCTAGTCTCAAACAAATATGGCTTTGATGACTTGGTTTTTGCTGCCATTTGCTGTGGGAAGGAGGGCTGTAACCTTGAAGGAAGAAATCTGATATAGCTGAGATATATTCCACTTTACTCTTACAAGTATCAGTGAAGAAACATTGGTGGCAGATTCCTCTGTAAAGAAACTATAATGCTAGCAGGCTCCAACAGGGATGGAACAGCAAAGACAAGGAGGTGAAAGTGATCAAGGGTATTAGTCATGCAGGCTTCTGCTCTGTCTGAGATTCTGTGAGACTGTTACTCAACTGAATCAGCCAGAAAAAGATGACTGGTGTGGTGACTCTGGACAAGCTAGAGGTGGTTTGACTCAAAGGTAAGTGGTGATAATGGACATTTTTATGTCATGTTGTTCATGCAGAGATTCCTGTTGTGATCTCAGAGACCTCACTTTGGAGAATTCACTACAATTCAATTAAGATGGACTACTGAGAAAGAAAATACTTAACAAGGAAAAGCACAACAAGGAAAATAAATATTTCTGTTAAATACATATAGGGAGGGAGAGGGAGTGAATGTTTAATCAGAGCAATAGAAAAAGTATTCTTGTAAGTCAATTGTAAGAGGAAAGTATGTCTTCTAAGTCAAATGTAAGAGGAAAGTGACAACAACAGTGGGAAATAAAAAAATAAAACAGCAGAAATTATGAGGGAACACAGGATTTTTTTCCTTCCTCTGGGTTAATTTTTTTGGCACCAATTAATATTGTACATATTGAACATAAGAAATGTTATCAAGTCAGCTCAGAGATTGCATTTCATAACTAGTACTCTCCTGTCTACTTGCCTGTCACCCAGACTCCTGTTTTTTTCCATTTGGGAATGAATCCTAATGATCTTTCTGGCTTTTAGAAGTGTATGCTTTTGACAAGCTATTGACAATTGTTTTCTATTTGTGTTTTCTATGTTGTGTTCTCCTTATATAAATGTCAAAACCAACACTGAGAAAATATGATAGCTAAATGATCACAGTTAAAAGGTTCTCACTTATGAAGAGTGCCCTAGAGAAGACAGAGAAATTCTGGTGAGCTGTGCAGGGGTGTTCTGCCCTGAACAGACACTGAGCTGGTAAAAATGTCTTAAATGGCTAAATCAGATGCTTACAGCTCTGAACTGGGAGAAGAAACTCTGAGGTAGAAGCAAATATTTGGAACTTCTCAGGATCTCCTGATTTAATATGCAAATGGCAGAAGTGCTATTGCAGACAGTAACACTGAGTCCTGTATTGTGGTTGGGGTTTCCCCAGTGCAGAGGACACACAGGCCCCCTGAACTGTAGGACTGTGTAAGAGCAGGGAGCAGTGGTGCTGCAGGAAGGTCATGAAATGTTCTTGTGTGACAGGACCTCATGTCCTGTGTCCAGTGTCTGAAGGCCAATAGCCTAAGGGGCCAAGACACCATCAGAAAGTAAAGCTTCCTCAGTCAACTCAGAAATCCAGTCTGTCAGAGGAAGCTATCAGCATGAATGTCAATGTTCAGCAGACTAAACAACTGTTTGAGAATTTTGAAGTCTCAAATCATACTGTGTATTCAGGGCACATGGAAGTGATTTCCTTGGTGTCCCCACCTTCTGCCACCCACACCCCTCCTGAGAAAGGGAAATTGCACGCACCAGCTTTAATGTATTCTGGAGGCTCTTGGTCACCTCTGGCTTTTGTTCCTCTGATGCACTGTATAAATGGAGGCTGGAGACATGGCTTGGGTTTAGAAGCTGAACAAGCTTGGAGGCAGGTATGTCTTCTCACAAAATACCTGCTTTTTCTCCATTTAAGACAAGCAGCAGCTTCTTTTTCAATCCCCAATCCTGTTGCATGGGGCGGCCAGCTGATTCACTTATTAGACCAGAAAAAGCCCTAGAAAAGAACATTTTCTCTGTTCCTTTCAGAGATGGAGAGAATTTTGTTTGAAGTTGGTATCTGTGCAGAGATGGAAAAATTACATGATGTTTTCTTCATTGTTCCTGTAGTGTGGTAATTTGTGATTTGCCTCCTGATGCTTTGGAATTTCTGCTTTATAAATGTACTTAGAAATTTTTCCAGCATCTTCTGAGGGACATATTGCAAGAATTAACCATGTTCTGAAGTGTTTGGAAAAAGTGACTTCTACAGACGCCTTTCTCCTTAGAGTAACTGCTTTGCAGAACTGACCCCATGTGCTGGGTTTTTTCTTCTCTGGACAATCTTTTTAATTTATAAGAGTACAGATATTTTAAGTTTGAATTAACTACGAAAAAACCTCAACCTGTTCAGTTTTTGAGTTCATTAGTACTAATTAGAACTCATTGTGAATTGTTATTGCACTTTTATGTGGCCATACAAATGATTAAACCTCTACAGAATCACTCAGCTGTACCCTAATATAAAAACTCAGCAGCAGTGCATGTAAAATTAATAGATCATCAATCAGCTAGGAGTGGAACTGGAAGGTAAGGGCTTGATTTTTACTTGTGTACCTGTTTCCAGTCAAAAGCTACTAAAAGAAAACTTATGCAGAAAGTAGTTTAGTATGTATAGGCTCGCTCCAAGGTCCTTATGCAGTTCAGCACTCACTATGTTTACAAAGTAGAGCTGCTTCATCAGAGCTTTTGTTCAATATATTTTTGTTCTCAAATTGCCCAGCCTTTACTCTTGTGCACAGGTTCAAGCTCAGTGCATGTAATTTAAAAACGTACTGTATATTCATGAATCATCTTGTAAAGTTTGTCATAGGAGGAGAAACAGGATACTAGGTATAATTTTTAATGGGTATTTACTATCCAAAATAGTCAAGTCAATCTTAAAGTCATTGTCAAATTAATTGCTAGAGTTAATACCCCCTCACCCACTCAGTTATTTCTACTAAATTTAGGATTGTTCTGCAGATATTTATCTCTTCTGTTTTATATATATGTATATATATGTTTTTTCCTAACAAATACTTAGTTTCCACTGCAGGAAAATCATAGTTTTGATTTGTAGAGTTCTTAAGCAGTTATATTGTAGAGTTACTTTGCTAGTGATGCTGTGAAGGATTTATTGTTTTGTGTGTGAATTAGGACAGATAAGAAATCTTGGGTTGGACAATTCACTTCCAGTCAAGAAGCATAGAAAACTTGCTGCTTCCTTACCTGCTTTAGTGGTTTTGTTTATTTTTCACATACAGCTTGGTAAGAATTGCTATAAGTAACGTATCAAGTATAGCAATTCTACATAGGGTTTTATAAACTAGGTCTTATTTTTAATCTGGGACTTCTCTTTGGCAAGGGAAAAGATTTGTATGTCAAGGATTTCAAGACTGGTTGGCCTAAATGCTGGACAGAGTCACAGTCTTGCAGGGCTGACTTCTGTGCATTGTGCTGAAGGAGTCTGAAGTATTCTGGTTCTGCCCCTTTGCTTCTGGGTCATCCATCTGTAGGAATGCCTGTACATATCTATTCATGTGTGTAGCATGTATTTGATGCTTCTAGTAAGGCAGACAGAAAATCTCATAGAGGACAATTCCTCTGCAGTAAGGGCAAATTAACATCTCTCATTTTACACATGGCATGGGATTACTATAAAATCCTAGTCCAAATATCTGATACTACGTGTTTGTACTAAGCCATGACACTTGAAGCTGGCTTGTATTGTTCCAGTTTTTATATTTTGGGCAGTTTTTCTATTTTTTATTTTGAAGGTGTTGTCACAGGTGAATTAACCTGTAATTCACCATCACAAGTGAATTACTATTTGTCTAACATTAAGAGGTTTTTTGGACCTTGAGAAATGGCAACCGTTGCTGGATAATGAAGAAAAAAAATTTAAAATAACTATATAAAGGCCAGACTTGCAAAATTTTCAAAGGTTAAGAACTGATCCATGTCTGTTCCTGCTGTTTTAGGTACTCTTTCCCCCTCTTTTAAAGAAACACTCAAAGGCCTGGAACAGTAGGGCTCCTCTTGTGGGAGAGAGTGTGTTTCTTTCTGCAGTTTTTGCTTTTACATACTAACTTACCAAGGCCAATTGAAAGTCTTAAGATAGTAGAAGAGGCACAATATGGTGGCTTTTTTCCCACTTCTAGCCCCTAACAATTTAACAAATACATTTTTGAAAAACATGATGCTAATGTAAAGCTGAAAATTATGCTGAGTCCTTCTGAATCCTCTCAGTGTCACCATCAGTAAGGGAGCTGGGGGTACAGAAATAGATCATCTTTGTGATTCCAGTAACATCCATAGGAAGTTACATCCTGCCAGAAGCTTCCCCAAGTCCTATGGAGCCAATGCCAGCCGTCTTCATTCTGGGCTCTGCCATTAGCAAATGACTGAAACTTAAAGAACAAGGCATTTGATCAGAGAATTGACCTCATGTTCCTGGGTGTGTTAATTTTGCAGTATGTGAAGCTGGCAAGCATGGTGGAAATGTATTGTCCCTTAAGTAAGCTTTTTTACAGGTAAAGTTACACTTGAAGATGCTGTTGTAATATGATTTCCCTGTTGAGTAGAAACAGGGAAATCATATTTTTGTTCTTTAAATGGAAAAGGAAATTTTGTTCCAACTCTGCTGAAGATGCAGTAAAATATGTTACAGGATTTTGTTATGTATGTGGGAAACCAGCATAGTAAATGTAATAAACTTTCCATTTCTTAAGAGAGCTTTGGAGATGGAAGTTACAGAATCCATTTTTGTGGTGAATTGACCCTGGCTGGATGTCAGGTGGCCATGAAAGCTGCTGCATCACCTTCCTCCTTAACTGGACAGGGGAGAGAAAACATAATGAAAGGCTTGTGGGTTGATATAAGGACAGGGAGAGATCACTCACTGATTACTGGGCAAAACAGAATTTACTTGGGGAAATTAGTTTAATTTATTGCCAATCAGTACAGAGTTCAATAATGAGAAATGAAGCCAAATCTTAAAAACACCTTCCTTCCCATCCTTCCCTTCTTCTGGGGCTCAGTTTTACTCCATATTTCCTCTACTGCCTCCTCTCCAGCAGCGCAGGGGGACAGGGAATGGGGGCTGCAGTCAGTGCATCACATGTTGTCTCTGCTGCTCCTTCCTCCTCTGGAGAACTCCTCCCACTCTTCCCCTGCCCCAGGCTGGGCTCTCCCTCCATGGGCTGCAGGTCCAGCCACAGTCCTGCTCAATGTGGGCTCTCCATTGGGTCACAGCCTCCTTCAGGCTTCCACTTGCTCCAGCATGAGGCTCCTCCGTGACTTCAGGTGGGTCTCTATCCCTGTGGGCTGCACCATGGGCTGCAGGGGAACCACCTCCTCCCCCTCCGTCTCTACTGACCCTGGGGTCCCACATATTCTCTCTGTTCTCTCTGGAGTTTCAGTTATGCCATGACTTTCCTGCCTTCTTAAGTATGTTGTCCCAGAGGCACTACCACCATCACTCATGGGCTTGGCCTTGGTCAGCGGCGGCTCCATCTTGGAGCTGGCTGGCATTGGCTCCATAGGACACGGGGGAAGCTTCTGGCAGCTTTTCACAGCAGCTGCCCCTCTAGCAACCCCAAGACCAAAATCTTCTCATGCAACCTAATTAAATGTTGTGACAGTGAGATGTGGTGGTTGCCTTTTCTGGGACATTGGAGCTTACAGAGTGGCATGACTCCTAATCTGCCTTGTTGCATTATGAAAGTATAATCCATTGTACATCAAATGATTCCACTGAGTGATAGAAAACTAACGAAATGAGGGAACTAGAAATCTCTGTAAAATATGTGTAGCATAGAAATTGATTGTACCGGTCAGTTCTGACCTGAAGGTTCAACTGCATGTTTCCTGGTTACTACAACATGAAGAAAAGTAATTTTCTTCAAATCCAAATAGCAAAAAAAAAAAAAAAAAAAAAAAAAAAAAAAAAAAAAAAAAAAAAAAAATCAAACTGGCATTTTAAGG
The DNA here is from genome assembly GCA_034509185.1 of Euphonia xanthogaster. NCBI lineage: Eukaryota > Metazoa > Chordata > Aves > Passeriformes > Fringillidae > Euphonia > Euphonia xanthogaster. Next base: position 10,961,932 of record JAYDZK010000271.1, on the reverse strand, counting down.
GTGGAATTCCCTTTGTGCTTTTTAGGGTTTTTGGCTAGTACCAAGGTAATGCTATGTTGTTGGAAAGTGTGCTTGCACATGATGCTCAGATGTGTGACTCCCCACATCAATTTCTGTTCCTTCCCCCTCCTGTGCCCCTGACCTAGTGGAAGAGGTTCCTGTTGCACTCAGCAAGAACATCCATTAAATGTGAATCTGTACAGAAATTGTCTCACCAAGCCATTTATTTGATTTCTTATGACACCTAAGGGCGGTTAACATGCTGACTGATTTGGGGGTGATAGGTGTGGGTCTCAAGTAATAGCAGTGAACTTCTTGAATTATGCTTTAATAAGCATCAAATTTCAATGTATATATAATATAATGCCTTGGAGGAGGGTTTGTTGAGTCTTGAGATGGAGCTGTAATTCCATCAATGCAGATCCAGGGAGATGCGCTGCTGGAGTGAAGAGACTTCGTTCTGTTGCTTCAGTCTTGTTGTGGAGTGGTCTTGCCTCTCGCAGGAGATTTAGTACTTTTTTACTGCCTAATATAAATTTAAGTTGCCTATTCCTAAATTAAAGCCCCAACAGTTGATAGACTTTGGATTTAACACCTGTTTTAGTGTTATGCAGTAGGCTACCAGCTACTCTTCAGTTATTTAAGGGATGTGTTTCTGTTTGTTGGTACTCTGTGGAACAAAAAAGGCAAAGAGGCTGCAAATGCTCACCTCTGTGAATACTCTTTTGCTTGGTCCTTGTAGTGGATTCACAGCTGCACATCAAAGCCATTCAAATTTCAATATAAATCAAGGTGTGGTGGAACAAAGCATTTTACAGGTGATACAGCTGGCATGTTGTGCTGATCTTTGGCACACCTTTAAGGGATTTCCTTTGGAATGGTTTTACTAAGGTGGGCTGAAGGGTCAGTGAAGGTTTAAAGCAGATTAGAAGCCAGCAGTGAAATGGCATCAGGAGGTGCTGACCCAAAGAATTCAAGGTGAGAACTAGTATGGAAGCCAGGGATATTTGTTTTCCCTGAATGTTGGAGGGCAGGTTCCTTGTTCCCTGTTGCTGTCAGTGAAGGTCAGAGTCTGTGGCTTTGCTTTGCTATGAACTAATGCTGATGTGCACCCTGCTTGGGCAGCAGTGTTTATACAGGCATTGGAAGCTGTATGAGAATCCAACATCCAGAAACTGAGAACAAAGCTGCTGCTCTTCCTGCCACTCTTGACACTGCGTGCTCAGTGAGGAATCCTGAGATGCAAAAATGTTGTCCTCTTTTACCAATAGTAAAATCATCAAAAGACTTAGAAAATCGTTTTGAAGCAATAGTTTTTAATTTTGAGAGAATTAAATTTTAAAGGCTTTTAAAAATAATCATATCATCATCTTAACATAGTGACATTTTCTAGTGAAGTGCACCTTGGCTGTGAGGAGAGAAAAAGAAGTTGATGTATTGCTGTGTGTTTGCTTAGCACTCCTCCCTTAGGCAGCATATGGATTTGTTGTTGTTGTTTCTAACCCAGGTGCTTTTGATTCCTTGTCTGGCTGATCCCGTGAAGCTGGAATCCCCAGCAGCCCTGGCTCTGTTTTACTTCTGCGATCTGGGGTGCACTGGATGATCTTTTTTTTCCTTTTCTTTCTACCACGCTATGTACAAGAGCGAGTGGAAGTTCTGTCTTCAAGCCACTGTGCTCAGCCCCTAAGTCTGGCTTGCCAGAATCCCTATGCTTTTGGGGTCCTAGCCTAATTTGAGGCAGATCAATGAAGAGGTTGTTAAATAACTGAGCTCTTCCATTTGAGGACCTTTGCCTCTGTAGCAATTTTACTTTCACCTCAGACTTTGGCAACACTAAAACAATCAATATTTAATCAAAAAATATGTGTAGTGAGAAAATACTTTTTTTCTGGGATAATAACTGCAGAATGATCTCAGTACTGTGATGCCTTTTTAGTGAACAGATAAAACATTTCCTGTGCAGGTGCTCTTGCACCTTCAGCTCTTACCTGTCATTTTAAGCCCTTTAATCTCATTGTTCCCTTTTCTTACACCTCTTCTCCCACTAGTAATCTTTCTCCAAGTATCCCACCAGTGCTAACCCACTGCTCTTGCCGGAGGACCCAGCAAGAATTCTCTTCAAAGGATGAGGAACAATTTTCTTCTCAATGCTTTTTGTCCTTAACATCTCCCTTCACATCAAGAGGTCTGCAGCAGATTGTACAAACCAGCATCACTGGTAACAGTTCCTATGGCTTGCTCTGCTCCATTGTACTCTGACTGGTACCCAAAATGACAAGTTGTCCTTCCAGTTAGGCCTTATCTCCATTAATAAGATGGAACTTACTAAGTTTAAAAGACTCAGCACCCTTGATGATTGTAGCTACTTAAATTTGGTCCCGCATTAGTAACGTCTGATAGCTATAATTTTTCTGTGTAGATAAAAAGAATCCAACAAAGGTTTTAACTCTCATTGCCATTATTTCTTAGCTGTATTTAGAAAACAAGATGGATACTCCCCTCATGACTCTGTTTTAGTGCTCAATACATTTTTTAGGAAATGAAGACATCTTACTGTAAACTAATAAGATATTTTGTAAGCTGGTGTTTAATTCTTTGACTGAGCCTTGTTCTATATTAGAACAACAGTGAAATGTAAGTATTGGGTTGAAGCTGCTGAGAACTGGAGTTTGTCAAATCCATTACTATTTTGCAGTGGCATAAGTTCACAGGAGCTGTGTTTGCTTGCCTAAAAAACTCTTCATATCTCTTTTTCTAGCAAGGCTATTTAACGATCTGTATTGTAATAAAATCTCCCTTCTCAATAAGAATAAATATTCAATAAGGAGCCATGCTCTGTGTGTTCACCTTAACCATAAGTGTTCTTTGTAGCACAGCAATAAAATGAACAGCCTGACCAGCCCACTAAAGGGTGCTGAGAGGAAAGGAAGCAAAACCACGCTTCTGAATGAAAGCCACTTAGCTGTAAGAATTTTGCTGATGAGTTCACTATTAGTCCTGATGTGATCTGCAGAATGCACTTTCTGCTCTGAGCCTCCTTGCAGGCCTGGTTAATCTCTAGTTGCTGTGCAGCAGACACTTTAGGAAAGTTACTAGAAAAACAGCTTGCAAAATATCTGTGATTTGGAATTTTCTAGCAGTGTGTGTACAGAAATTCCATATGATTCACACTGCTTGTACTATATATTACAGTATTATTTTAACAACAGAAGTAGTTTGCAGCAGTTTCAGAATTTGGGGTGTCTTCTCTTTCTTGTTGTTAGCTATGAAAGAAACAGGCTGTTTTCTGCCACTCTTGAAATATCTCTTTTAATGTTTTACATTTTGATTGACAATTTTTTTTTCTTTAAGGATGTATTAGCTCTTCCACTTGCTTGAATGTTTTCTAGGGAGTGAAGAAAGATCTGTGCTTTGATGTGTTGTGAATGGGCTGATGTGAGCTTGGGGGATTAGCGTCTGAGCTGCTGGGCTCACCATCTGGGAGAATAATTTAATTTATTTTCTTTTTCAAGAAAGGCCCACAAAAGACCTTGAGGTCAGTCCAGCTTGAGAGAAGTATTCACCAGGAATCCAATTGAAAGAACCGCTGGCATTCTAGTTGCATTTACAGGCTATATTTAAAAATATATATCTTATTGGAGTTGAGATCCTCAGTGTATATATATATATATATCTGCTGATCAAGGGAACAGAATTAAAAATTTGTCACAGCAAACTTTGTCCCTGTGAAGTGCAAGCTCTTGCCTCCCAGAGCTCCATGTAGACAGTAGGAGGCTCCAGAGAGAGGCCATCCTGTCTCTCTCCCTTCTTGTGTAGTTTGTTTAAAGTTGTGAAGCCAGTTGTCCTGTCTAAATGAGTAAATACCCAGGTTGAGCTATTTTCCTTCATTTAGACTCCAGGAAGAGGAAATCTTTGGTAGTCCTCAGGAGATTGTTTTTCCTGAAATTTGTGAAAATGGGCTCATATCTGGAGCTCATCTCACAATTTAGGACAAATTTACACATCCTACTGTGTATTAGTACAGTTCCCTGTGTAACTTAAAGTGGTTTTATACAGGTAGATTGAAAGGATCCGATTCTTGAAGCCCAAAAGCACTTCTGTGAGTATCCCCAAAGGGATTATATAGATTCACATTTTATTATAAAAATATGTATTCTATGAACTTTGACTTAGTAGATGTTAATACACATAAAATACTTCTTCTCTTATAACTTTATAATTCCTAGTAATTATTTTTATTAGATTGCTGTAGTATTTAAATACAAAGTTACCTGACTAGTTCAGAATTCTCTCCACCAAATATTCTGATAGTGAACCCTCCTGCATTTTCTAAAAATCCTGGCTTGAATGTTAAGGTTCTCCCTTCATCTCCTAAAATGAAAACAAGACAAATCAGGTATATAAGGGCAGAGAAGCTGGTGAAGGTTTTAGAAAATGTGTTCTGAGAGCAGCAGCTGAGGGAATTGTGGTGATTTAATTTGGAGGGGGGAGTCCTCATTTCTCCCTAGAAATACCTGATAGGAGGTTGTAGTCACTTGGGAGTTTCTCTTCTACTGTGTCTGAATTTTTCAGTAAAGTGGTTTTTGTCCCTTCTGGTAGAGCTATTTCATTTTTTGGCATCAGCCCTCCATACTGAGAATAGATGATACAGTACTTCCAGGAAAATACCACAGAACATTCTGTTTGCAGACTACTTGTTTATGTGGTAGTGAAAAAAAGCAGCAAGGGACATGTTTGTAACGGAAAGCTGGAGCAGTAGATTAGGGGAATAGGGAACAGCAAACACAAGTGCAGCTGAGAGTTTAGAGGGGAGTGAAAGAAGCACTATAAGCAACTTAGATGGATGGTGAAGCAAACTAACAGATACTGGGGAAAGAACAAACAAAAATTAACAAATTTAGCCTTCAGAAGGAGGGAAAAACCAAGTTATTAACTTGGTGTAAGGGAAGCAGAGGGAATGATGGAAAAGGAATAACAAGAATAAAGGAAGGAGACTGGGCCCTTGCCAGGTGAGAGGTTCCCTGGAGCAGGGCAAATAAGGAAACAGCTCTCTGGGGGCTATTATTGTGTGACCTGCTGTGTAACACTTACAGCCAGATCATGGAAAAATCAAGGTATCTGTAGTCATAACTCATCTAGCTCTTAGGTAGCAAGGTCAGATGACTCTTAGGAAATAGCTGCATCTGTGCTTTGCCTGGTGATTTTGGGTGATGTTGAGTTTAATGCACATCCCCCAAAGGTCCAAAATTCTGAGCAAATATATTGTGAGAAGAAAACTTCTTAACTTCTGTCATTCCTCCATCTCTGTGATGCTTTAACAGGCTGAGTGAGCAGGCTTTGGGTATGAGGCCATACAGGGAAGGACAGCAATACAAAAATCATCTCCACTCCTTCCCTTTTCCAAAAGAGTGTGCAGCTTTAGCTCCAATCCAGTTCACAGGCTGACTGCTCAAAGACTTGCAGCAATGAAGAGGTTGGGATGATGCAATAGCAATGAATGGATAATGGGGTGAGCAGCAGCCTTCTTAATAGTAATGGGAGCTACTTTATGCCAGTATAAAATGTACCTGTGTCTGTAGCCTCAAACAGTGATTAAGAAAGAAGCATTTTCTTGGTGGGATTTTTAGAATATTCTGGTCAGGATTTGGGCTTCTTTTTTTTTTTTTCCCTGAGGAAGTTAGCAGCTGAATCATGGAGAAAAGTTGTGGAAACAGCCAATTTTCATTCCAAATGCCAGTATTGTGCCATCATAAAACTGAAAACTCTGGAAAACATTAGGAGCAGATCTCTGTCATGATTCATCTTCTGCTCATTTCCTGATGTTTTTGCAAAAGACACTAGATTTCTCAGAGTAGCCCAGAAAAGTCAAATTTGGCCCAGAACTTTCTCAAGAGATCCATTTTTTTTTCTGTGCTTGCATGGGTAATGATAAGAAATCAATTTGTCTAGACTACACTTTCAATATGAAATATAGAATAAAGCACAAATCTATAATTATTAAGATGCACTCTTTTATATGATCTTTTAGTGAACATTGGAAATTTTTCTTGTGAAGCATTCTGTGTTTTTACACATGATCCCAACAAATACTATTCTGTAACATGCTTGTGTGGCTACACTCATATTCTATCTCTCCTTTTCATCCTTAAAAGTTTTCAGTGATGATTTTTCATTACAAATTAATTACATGTTAAATAGATGTAACTCTCAACTTAAATAAAAAGCTGCATAGAAAAGGTTGAGTGAGCTGTGCACAGGTTGTTGGATTGGTTTGGGAGAGTCCCCCATCTCAGGCACAATACCTGTACATGTCTTGCTTAGGGCCAGACAACAGTCCTAGGATTCTTTTAAGTTAACTTTATTGCTAAAGTGAAAATTCCAGGTTTTATGAACCATTCAAGAATGACAGCATGGAAAAAATATCTGCATCAAAAAAGGACGTTTGGTTCCAAAGACCCTTCACATCCAATCCCTGCTTTACCTACTATTCTCTGGTTCTGTTGAGATTTTTAAGACTAGCCTCTAATTGGCCTCTTATGGCCTCCTTTATCACCCACTTGCTATATTTTCTGGCAAGTGTTTCCTGCTTTTCTTCCAGTAACTTCTTGTCTCCTTCAAATTCTTCCTTAAGTCAGCTTTCTTTTTTTTTGTTTTTCCTCTGATGCTTATGTATATTTCACTCTACTATGCTGGCAGTAATAATTAAATTTTTTTTTCTGTGACCCAGTATGTAGCACAGTTGGGTGACCATTTATGACATGTAGGTATTCCAAAAATGCAGAGTAGCATATGTATGGTTTCTAATTTTTATTTTCATTTTGGCTTTAGTAGGATCACTTACAGCTGACATTTTCTGGAGAAATGTGTTGGGTCTTACCTCTGGAGTCCTGTCTTTAAGGACTAAACCTGGGACCTCAATCAGCTCAAGGCTTACTGCCCTTAGGGTGCTAAAATGCATGTTGGTGGTATGAGTGAAATGGATGGAAAGAGCAAACAATGACTGGAGTCACTGGATCAGGAATGAGTCCATAGGGATTTGGGATAGAGGTAAGGAGTTGGAAGGAGGGTGTCTGTTGCTGCAGTAGCCTAGAGAAAGGGGATTTTGGGGCAGTTAAGGTAGTTTGCATGATGCTGGTAAGGAGGCACTGTCAGGGTTTCTCTGTATAAGACTGAGGGGAAGGTTATGGGAGTTCCAACAGTTTTATAATGACAAGAATAAAGAGGAGATTCTGAGCACTGCATATGAGACCAAGTGCTCCCTTCCTCACACCTTTCACCTGTCTTTCTCCCAGGCAGCTCTCAGGGGACAGAGAAACTTTTCCAGCCTCTAAGTTTGCATTGTTAAACCTTTCACCCTTTTTGACATTGCTACACAGTGATGCTTGTGTACTGCCCTGCCAGTGTGGAAGGAAAACTTGAGCATTTTCCAGTGTGGAAAAAGAAAGGACATTGTTGTGACAAGAACAGGAGCAAAACCTTGAACATTGATGTTTCTGGCACTAACAGGAAAGAGATTTCTAAGCAAATTATATCTTTTATATGCCTTAAAGAACTGAAGACCTTTATTTTTTTTGCAATTCTAGACCTTATGTTAAAAAGGGTTTTTTCTTTTACTCCTGTGCTCTAAGTAGATTTCATTTTTACCTCTCCCAACCTGTAATTTCACTTTTCAGGCCACTGTCTCTGAAATAGGAGGCTGGTTATGGATTAGGATCACTAATGAGCAAACTTCTTGAATATAAATCTGTGGACAAAGATTGCTTTTGGTAGGGGGAAATTCTGCTGTTGAAATCTGCGTTTAACTTCTGAAGCAAATTCACTTGGATGGTGGGCATGGGAAATGCAACTGCTGTGATGTTTCGTATTTACTTACATTCTAACTGGGAATGCCTGCTGTATGTATTCTTAACATATGTTAACCTCTCTGCTGCAGTTCTTGCCAAAAAACTGTCACAAAGGTTATTTAGCAAACAAAACTGCGTAGGAAACATTCCTGTTGTACTGGTGTGCCTGCTGTAACTAATTGGGCATGTATAACAGGAGGGTGAGGGCAAATAAAGCTGCATATGTACAGTGTTTAGGTAAAGCACATGATATTTTGCATCATAATTCTAATCCTTTTAGATACTGGTGATCTCCAGAAAGGTGAGCAAAGGATGGGAATGAAGTCCAGCACGAACCTTCTCCAAGGCTCAATGTTAACAACATGGCACCAAGTCAAGCAGATCTGTTGTTGCAACTAAGCAAAGGATTTTTTTGTTTCCCAATGTGTGTGCACATACTTGGAATCTACATAGGGTTTGTTTCTTGTCACCTTTTCCTGAGCATCCCGACTCCCACCCTCGTACCCCAAACTGGCAGCAAGTGTTGCTATTTTATTGCAAAACGGGGCTGTGATTGCAGGGTTTGCCTGTTTGAGGTTACTTTCTCCAAATAAAGGAAGGGACTAGCTCCTGCTGCAAGTGTCTTGGTTCTGCCCACCCGGCTCAGTAATGAGGTGTGTTTTCTGAGAGGTGAATGGGTGCAGAAGGGTGGCTTTGAATGTTTTTAAGCAGAAGCAGCATTTCCAAGCAGAGCCAGGATGAGGAGACCCACAGAGTGCACAGCATGGCAGTGGTGGCTTTATGCAGGGAGGAGCAAGGCAGAGGGGGAAAATGGGCTCACTGATAGCACATCAGGCTGTGTTTCAAATAGATTTTGGAGACACAAAGGGGATTAGAACTGAAAGTCTCCCATCTTCTGTTTTCCCTTTGGTAAATATATTGGTTTTAAATTGTAGAAGATTTCCCTTTCCCTTCCTTCTCCCTGGACAATGTATTCTCCCAGGCATGCAAGTATTTTTGTTTTCTTTAATCTGGAAAGTCTTTCTGAGCTCAGGAATGCTACTTGGCTCAGTAAGCACCGTAACAGCCAAGAGAGATTGAACTGTTATCCCTATGAAGACAATTTAAAAAAAATAAATGTGCACACCATTGTATTTAACACACTGTGGTGTCTGCCTCTTGTTTAACTGAGATCACAAGTATCAATTAAGTGCCCAGTATGGTAACATAAACCAGTGATTTCCCAAAAGGCAGAGCAAAGGAGTGTGTGGTCTTGTAACTTTTATTGTTAAGTTTAAATTACAAAATAGATTTACAGTAATGCCAGTTTTCATTCCAGGTTCTAAAATCCAAATGTAAGTGTTGGCCAATATTACTCTTCTAACAAAAGAATCATAAACAAGTAGAAACAAAATAAAAAAATAAATTCTAGCTTAAGAAAAATTCTATGCTTGATGTATATATATACATATGCAGAGTTAGTTGTAACTTGTCTACATCAGCACAGATTAACTTAAATTGGTATAATAACTTGCCTTTACTTACCATTTTCATATCTTTATAACTAACTGTGCCATTTAGAGCTGCTTGAGAGAATACCCAGATAAATGTATTTCCATAAGTTCTAGGCCAAAGAGAAAACCAATCTCATAAAATAAGAAAGCAAATCCAAGCCTACGTAGTAATTTGGACCTGATTTAATTAGTAATATCAGCAGAATAGATTTATAATTGTCTATATGCCTTTAAAATAAGGATTTGGTAAAAAGAATTTACACTGTTGTGATTTGACAGTATGTTTTGGATCATATGTAAATAAATTAGATATTTCTGACCAACTGTGTAGTGAAGTTACAGGGAGTAAGGCGGGTTTGTGTCTTAGGCTGGCACCTTAGGCCCATATGTGTCCATCCTACAATCAGATCCACAGCCAAAGCTTGTGACAACCAGTGCAGATCTGGGTGAATTTTGGAGTGGTCCTGCTCAATATTGCAAGACATTTAATTTTATTGCTTTACAGGGTTCATGCTTTGTACATAGAAAACTGGCTGTGGCCACTGCAGTTTGAATGAATCCCTCGTTAGACCAATTCTCCTGAGCTTTTAAAATTCTTAACGTGTGCTAAGGCAATACTAAAAATAGTGTGTCTGGATGTACAGGTCTATGGTTTCTTAGCATAAGTTTCTACATCAGGAATATGACCATTCAGTCAAAACTTAAAATATTTGAGAAAAGCAGTTTGGGCAATGCAATGTACATTTAATATGTATTGCACCATATAAAAGATTTCAAGGAAGTCTTAGTGCATGTATGTAGCACATCAAAATAGATTTTATTTTGTAACATTTGGATTCTTTTCACATATTTAAAACTGACCTCTTGGTATACAACAGGCTCATATAATTCCCCATGTGTTCTGTGTTGCCAAACTTTTGTATAGATATTTAATTTAGAGTTTTCTTTGTGTGCTTGGAGTTTTGCAGCATACTGGAAATTGCATGGATTCTGAGAAAATCCCTCAATCTCCTGTAGGAAGTACCATTGCCCACTCCTTGACTCTGGTATGATGATCCTTTGAAGTAGCAGTGGTTTCTTCTTTTTTTGCCATGTATGTTTTGTTTGTAGATCCTCAGGTCCTGAGTTTGCAGCTGCGTGTGTGCTGGCCCTCCCCATGAAACCAGTGGCAGTCAGTACCTCACACTCTGCTGCAGGGTGGTTGTTCAGTTTGTTAAGGGAGGCAGAAAATGCTGAATGATACTTGCAAAATGAATGTTAGAGGTTTCATTTCTAGCCAAATCATCTTGGCCTTCTGTCTTCTGCCATCTGGCTGTATCCAACAGTAACTCCCACTAATTTCTCTATGTGAGCTTTGGTTGGCTCTAGCTGTAGCCCAAGGAGGTGCAAGACATAAGGCAGCTTGCCCAAGGTAACTCTGTTTGTGCCTTTGAGCAGTTGCTTATTTGGTTCAGTAACAGTTGGTATTGTTTTTGATTCTTGTGCATAACTGTACCCATGCTTTCTACATGTGATTGAAAAAACAAATTGCTGTTTTCCTGTAGCTGTTTCTGTCCTACATTTATCAGCACTTTTTTCTTCAGAAAAGTGATGATAAAGCTTCTGCAGCCTGTTCTTGAGCAAGCAGAGGTAGTAGCATGAAATGTGATGCTGAAGTTCCTGTCTTTGCAGCTCCACTCTGGGCTTCTGAATAGTGGTTTGTGTGAGTGTGCATGCAGCTGTCATTCCAAAGCTGCTTTCAGTTCTCTAGGCACTATCTTTTCTCACTGGTGAAACTGAGGGTTTAGCCTGTTAGCTGACATGCCAACAGGCCTTCCATGTACCTTCTGCCCTAAGCTGTCCCTGAGGAGTGTGGAGACTTGTTCTTTGCTTTTTAGTTACCCAAGCTTCCACTGTGGTTCCTGGTGGAATAAATGAATTGAAGCAGGAGGTGTTAAAAACTGGGAAAGGTTACAGATGGAAGAAGGAAGAAAAATCACAGAAATTAGCCAGATGATTTTATGGATTAAAACATATTTGTATCGATTTGTGGGGTTTTCCTCAGTGCTTGTTGCAGCAATTCTACCTTTACTAGTGCTAAGGAAAACACCTCAAGTGGGGATCACATTTTCCCAATTTTTTTCCATGTGCTCTAAGTTGCAGGGCAGAAGTGTGTACAGGGAGAAGAAGAATGATCAGAAGTTTCCCATATGAGTTCAAACACTGCTTTGGATTGTTATAAGCTTATTTTTTCAATTAACAGAATTTTTGAAATTCTTCTTAGCAATTTTAAAATTTCCAGTTGTTGTTGTGGCACAAAAAATTCAGAATATGAGCCACATACAATTAGAAGGGCAGAAAATGTGGGATGAGAATAGCAGCAGATTCCCACTCAGATTTGCTGGGCTTTGAGGCTGACCAAGAGACACAGTAGCATTGCATGACTTAGAAGGCTGCCACATCACACTGTTTGCAGCATTTTCATTTTAGGACATGCAAAACTAAACTGGCTGTTGCATTAACAATCCCAGGCCATGGAGCTGCTCAGAAAGCAAAAGAAACTTTGCAAGGCTTTTTACATATCTGCTACTTGATGGGTGAATCTAAACAGCTCTGAGTTTGGTCCCCTCTGATACTTCTATCATGTGATGCTGCATTTTTCTCTGAGGGTTTTTAATTTTGGGGATGTGGGAAAATTAATGGGGAAAGATGAGGGAAGTCTTCACCAATCACTTGGAATAAACCTAAGTGGTGTTATGTGTAGGCAGACAGTTTGTGGTAATTGGGGTGGGGCTGGGCTGAGCCTCATCCCCAATGAGCTACAGCTGTGAGCAGCAGGTGAATCATATTGGAGCTAATGAGCCATGGAGAGCCCAGGGGCACTGACCAATCACCAAAGGGAGCAGAGGGNNNACAGGTGCAAGGCATCAACAGGAGGGGATAAAAGGCTGGGCTGAAGAGCAAGAGGGGCAGACACTGGCAGCCTTCTGATGAGGTAGGGTGTTACTGGGTATGGGCTGAAGCTTTCTGATATTGTGTGGTGACACTCTGTGTGTCCTGGATGTCTGGGCTGCAGCATGGGCTGTGGTATGTGCTGCAACAGTTAGCAACCTTTTTGCAAACCCTTCTTGGGCATAGACTTCTTTTTAATCTAAGGTATTTTTTATTTCAGTTCTGCCAAGCTCCTCCACAGCTGTGAGTTAGAGAAATAACTCCTAATCACTGTGTCTTTTAATTGCTGGAATACATGAGCATCCAGGTTTTTCTCATTCATTTCCTGTCCTTTAGAAAGGAGTTGAAATGTCTTTCCTCCAATTAATTTCTCTTTTCTGTTTGAACTCTATTCCATAAGGGCAGTGCTTATAAAAGGTGTGTATTTGCCTTTTTTATTATTGGTATAAAATGTTTGAGAAGCGATCCAATGACAACTTCAATTTTGTACGTGTTAATTATGATTAAATTCATTCTTTGCAGTCAATATCTTCTTGAAAAAAAATAAACAAACAAACCACCCCAAAAAACCAACCCAACCCTTGCTACCTTGTTTACTTAGCTAAAATCAGATTACAGTCAATGCATTTTTATGTACTGGTGTCTTTTGCTTGCTGCTGGCTTAAACTATTACTTTTAAGGCAAAGTCGTCACAGGCCTGTGGCCTTGTTTTTATGATAATCAAAGACGTGTATCCTTCTTCCTGACTATAATCAAATCTGTCTTGTAGACTTCCTGTTTTCCTTTGGGGTTTTTTTGACAGCAAAAAACATTAAAAAAAAAGCCATGTTTTCCTTTTGAAACATAAATGCACTTACATTGTTACAAAGCAACTTGCAGATCAGATATTACATAGCAGTAATTTCAGTGCAGCAGTCAGGGACTCTGAAGAAGATGTGCAGTGATTCAAGGGTTTTAACCATTAATGAACAATCCTCAGCAGCTTTTTCCTTTCCAGGGCCTTACTCAAATAAAGAATTATGTTTTTGTACCACAAAACAACAAGGTAATTATTAATTAAAGAGATGATGGATTAAATAATGAAGCTATTTATATTTTTCAAAATAATTTTGTCAATATTTCTTCTCAAATTGTTAGTACCATTGAGTGTGTGTTAAAAAAGTGACCTAAATTTTAGCTTGCTGGTTTTACATGGAAACCAGCTATTCTGGTTTCCGTGTAAGTGGTTCCACCTCACACCAAGAAATCTGGGGGAAGCCTCCAGAGTAAGAGAAGTAGCATCTTTGATACTGCCTGAAGATGCTGAGTAGTGTGTCAGCTGTGCACCTGGCAGTGCGTCGTTCCACTGAGGAAATTGGAAACAGCATATCCTAGAAATGCTGTGGAAACCCCATGACTGTAGAAAACCACCTTGTTGCAAACCTAGGGAAACAAGATGAATTGATTCGTTCTGTAACTGTACATGTTTCATATATCCATTGACACCTGTCTTCTGTGTGAATCCTCCCTATGTGTGAAGGCAAACTTTGCAGACATTAATTTTGAGTGTTGGGCTTTATTCCAAGTTATCCATCTATAATAGTTTTGCACGTGATTGCATATATTTAAATTGCAGCCTTGAAATTGAATTACAGGCATCAATGTATTAATTCTAAATAAAGGTGCCTTCAATGTCTTTGTACAGCAAATCTGTGTTGAGTGTAGCTGATCATTCCTGAAGTAGCTACTGTGTGAACATTGGGGAGAGAAATTAGAACAAGGAATTCCCAAAGTACACTGCCATCACTGCTCAGCATTTCAGTAGGCATGGTGGTGGCAGGTGGCATTTATTTTCTGGTATCTCCTATACTTCAGCAATCAACAATTCCTCCTCTGTACCTCTGAATAGGTGCCTGGCTACATCTGTGTTGTAATGGGAAGTTAAAAGAATGCAGGGGCAGCCTGTAGGGGGTTGTGAAATGTATTCAAAGCACCATAGAAATAATGGCTAATATAGAGAGAGGTCTGTGTTAGTGTTGGCTTGTATACATTGGCTATAGAGATCCTCACTTATCTGTCATTCAGATAACGTGATTATCCCTTTGAATAGACTGCCATGAGAATTGATGGGTTCTTATATCAAAATTGGAAGATAAGCTGACAAAGCATGAGTAGCAGGAGATGACTGGGTGAAATATAATGGCATTTCATATAGTGGATCAGTTTAAGACATGATATTTTCTACTGTTCTTGAAAGGCATAAAGCTGTAAGGAAATATATCATTCCATTAATCTTTTCTCATATTCTTCCTCCTTTTCCACCTCCCTTGACTTCAGTGGATCCCTAAAGCCTTAGAAAAATCTGGCAATGAAATTCTTATCCTTGGGGAAGTGAGCTGGCTTACTCATACTACTCCCCAGAACAGCAGCTGAGAACAGTGGGAGATCAAGTGTTTGCATTTTTGTTGGCTTTGCATTAAGCAACAGGAGAATAGGTTATTTGTGATGGAATTCACTCCAGGTAGTTGACATCACTCAGCAGCAGACTGCAGCAGCAGAGCTGAAAGAACAGGGAAGCATTAAATAAGAAAGCAGGCGTGGAGCCGTGCACACGGAATGGCATCTTCTTGGAGCAGCAGCAGCTGTGAGCACTCTGTGTTCTCTGAGCAGTGGTGGGGTTTGGAACCTGTGCACTCCATGTATAATGGACACAGGGGAGTGAGGACTAGCTGTGAAAAAATAGAATGCTTCCACATACTTTTACAGAGCCCCTTTGGAATAACTGCAGTCCATTCTGATTTGTCTGTGAACACAAGCTGAGATAATCTTCCTCCCTCCTTTGC
This sequence comes from Euphonia xanthogaster, assembly GCA_034509185.1. Classification (NCBI taxonomy): domain Eukaryota; kingdom Metazoa; phylum Chordata; class Aves; order Passeriformes; family Fringillidae; genus Euphonia; species Euphonia xanthogaster. Next base: position 10,946,842 of record JAYDZK010000271.1, on the reverse strand, counting down.
ATTCCCTTGGCATAATTCTTGCACTACTTTAAAGTATCTCATAATATAGAGGAATTTTCTTTCTGACCCATAAGAGAGCTGAGGCTTCTGAGCTCTAAATAATCCTGGCCAGCTTGGATTGAATCTCTCCACTGTCTATCAGATGTTGCCACTTGTAAGACTCTGAAATGCTTTTAAGTAAAATTTGTTTCAACTGCTTGACTTGATTACTTTTGAGCCATGGTGAGTTGATTCTCTGTATCATGCAACCCACAAATCATTTCATCAGGTTCTCAGTTGGTTCTCTTTAACTTCATAATATGTTCCATTCTGCTTGCATAAAGGAATAGAACTGAAAGAAGGACAATTCTCTTTCCTTATCTTTGTGATAATGAGGGACAGTGTTTAAAATATACCACTTGGCACTTTACATCTAGTTGTATATGTTTCCTGTTTTTTGGTGTTCAGGATGAAGTGTGAAGGGTTGAAAAAAGTGGAAGTGAGATGAATCAGAATTAAGCTGCAAATAACAACTGCCTTTATTCCTAATGGTTTAATATAAGATGGAATACATTAGCTAAACCCTGAATGACCATGCAGGGACATTGTTAGAATGAATCAGCTAGCTGTTTCCTGGAAGAAAATGCACAACATTCTGTCATATTTTTTTACGTGCACGCAAGTGGAATAGCTCAGTTAAGCAAAGTTTAGGTTAATGCCTTTTGAAAATTAAGCTCAAATGACTCCTTGGGAAAGAGCAGTCCATGAAGCTCCTATTTTTCCCGAGGGAATGACCATGTCACTGCAGGTACTTACTCCTCCATGAGGTGTAACACACTGCATTCACCCTCAGATATTCTTTGTACTGATTGTGGCTTACTTTGGCTGTTTCTGTTTATCGAGTACACATACAAAATGCATCAACCTATAATTCAGAATAGCAAGTTCATCATGTTGTACTCCCTATGTAATTATGCAAGGTCTTATACAGGATGCACACCGTGACAAAAAAAGGCAGAAAAATGCTGTGAATTATGCAATGGCGAATGATTAAATTCTTCCTGCTTTCATGTATATTTTATACTGCAAGTCACAACTTCCAGGCCTAATGCATACACCGATCATTTGTTTTGCCACCTGTCAGCCTTATTGCATCTTAGCCATCTCTAAAACAATTTAGAGTGTCATATTTGAAACAATTATAGGTGATTATGGATTGATGTTTCACTGAAAGCTGATTTTATTTAAGTCTTAGATTCTTATCCATGTTCTGTTAACATTTGTATAAATGAGTGACTGCTGAATTTTAAGCGTTATTAAGTGAAACTCTTCAAGGAATTGTAAGCCTGTTAGGTTTTTTTTGTTAATTCTGTTAGGTATTTTTTGTTAATTTGCTGCCTTCCCTTTTTAAACTTGAGTGACAAATAAGGTTGAGTTTATTCCTACCTCCTTGAAACAGTTATTTCTGATTTAGGTGCTGGTTCTTTGAGTTGCTAAAATATCTTGTTTCTTGAAAGGTAAGAGTGGAAAATACTGGAAAGAGACAAAAAGTTGGGTGTGGTGGCTTTTCCTGATTTTGTTTGGTATCATGTCATATCCCTCTGCTTCCCCAGATTTTTTCCCAACCACCATGCTGGCTAGATTTTGGAGCTGCTTAGGAGATCTTTTGTCGTGAAGTTTAGGCAATAAATGATTGGAAACCATAACAGCATTCTTGGCATCTGCTTAGTAATTTAATATAATCAGATGCCTCCTTTTAGTTAGTGGTTTGTTAAATCACTGGTTTATAGATTTTTAAGTGCTTCACTCTGTGTGCAGCTCTAAAGCTCAGTCTTATTTTCCTGGAATTGAAATTGCTGATCTGGAAGGCACACATCCTCTCTCCTCCCTCCCCATGCCTTTCAATCTTTTGTCTTTTAGCAGTTATGTTGGAAAGGGTAAATTTTTAAATATTTAACTGTAAGAATAGTGAGATGTCAAACAGTGAAGTTGTAACTTCTGAATGCAGACATTATGAAAGTGCTCAGTCCCACTTAACACACTAATTTTTGACACTGCATGTACCTGAGAAAAGTATGTTGTCCTACTAACAAAAGTTTGTCTGACAGGATGTCTGAGATAAAGCTCTGGGATGTAAGGTACCTGCTATGTAACAATGTTCTTGAATCAGGAAAGGTATAGCAAAAAAATAAATAAGCATAATGCTCAAGGTCTTCATGGCAGTTAATACAGACAGCTAAATTATTTGTTGATTATTTATTTGAATTTGGACCACCTGTTTGATTCATGTAGGGCAAAAATCGTTTGTCTGTGAATGTGTTCACTACTTGTGTGATACTTTGTAAGTGAACTGCAGACAAATTATATACAGCATTTGCATATATACCCTTTTTGGGAGGGGTACTTTTTGATAAGTACATCAAAATCTTGAGAGCCACCATCAAGCGAGAGACTCCTGTCATGTTTGTGTACATAAATATAAACCAAGCAAATCGTTCCAACCTTTGTTTCTTTGTAACAAACCTGTGTTAGAGGTCTATCTTTTAAGACAAAAAGTGACTTAACACCAGATAATAATATTTGAGTTCTCATGCTCCCTTTATGACAGACTATCTGGTCAGTTGCATATTTTGGAAAACATGAAAATATAATTAATTTCTCTCTATGGTATCTGCTCTGCAAGCAGTCTTCAACACAGTCTGAGCTCTGAAACACAAAACTGCAGAATGAACATCAGTGACCACTGTAAACTCTGAGGGCACAGTTAGGCTGCAGTTTATGGGGCTGTCTCATCATCTGGAGGTAAGTCTTTTTCAGTGTGTGATAATTTTTTCAGCTGCTTGTTGCTAGGAGAAAATAGGTTTACTACGTTTCTACAACACGTCACAGAAAGATTTCTCCATCTTTTAATGCCACTGATATAATCACATTTGTGGAGAAATGTAATAAGTTACTAAAGAGATTGGACTCTTGGGCTCACCACATCAAAGTGTTGTGAAGTCCTTGGATTTCCGCTGGTGGTTTTAAAGACTGGCAGTAACTCTTGAAGGATTTAGTAGCTCAGTTATTTGTATCTTCTCTCTTGCTGTCTGTGCTGTTTGTCACTGGGCTCTATAGGATGTTTTATCCACATGTGGAGTTATCCTAGGGAGATGAAGAGTTGTGCTTTTGAATTTGTAGTGACTATTTTTGCTGGGCTTCAGAGGAGGGTTGGTTGGTGATGCAGTCCTGCTGCAGTAGGAAATGGCACTGGAAGCACCAGCTTCTGCTCAAGCCAGAGCTGCCTAACCATGGTGCTGTCCAAGCAGTCGGTAGTACCTGTAGCTGAGGATGGGTGTGGAGAGAAATGAGGGTGTGACAGTTTTGGTCAGACTTCGCTGACACGTGCAAGACAGCAGAGTCTGTGGGTGCAGTGATTGCTCCGTCTCTTTCTTGGCGAGTTTCTTCTAAAAGTGCCTTTCTTTGTCTACTAATTCACAACACAGTGTATTCACTGCACATGTCAAATCCTATGTCTATCTATTACACTGAAAGGATACATTCTTTAGCACTTCCTAAACTGTAAAAAATTATTTATTTTTCCTCTTTCAAAATGTTATGCATTTAGAGAAGTGGATGTGCTGAAATCCATTCTATTGAACCATCTGTGAACAAGTACAGTATGACCCACTTCTGCTGAATATCCTCTCAGCTAATTATCTACAAAAATTCGTCTGCATAGCTTGCTGTCCAAATTGCTACCATGCACCAGAAGTAATTCACTGTGGAGAGAAGGAAATGGTTTGGTAAATGTTATTACAGAACCAGATACTTAAAGAAATCTTCAGGTACTTGATTCTTAGATGAAGCAAAGTATTATTTAAAAAAGGAAGTAGGTGCTCATACAAACACTCTGTGAAGAACATTAAAAATGTGGGGAACATATTGGGTTGAAGAAACAGGGAAAAGTGTTGAGGTGGGTTTTTTTTGGTGGTATTTTTTCCCCCTCAATTAGAAAGCTAGAGGCTGCTAATAGCCTGTGTCTGAGTATGGAGTGCCTATTGCTCTCAAATGATGATTAGCATCACATAAGAGCAGATTTGCATAAGCTTGGTTCTGATACACAACGTTTTAGATGCTTAGCAAAGTTTAATACAAACTTAAGTAAGTTGCACAAGGCTAAAAATAATTTGGAATCTTGACTGTGATAAGCTGGGACACATTCAGTGAAGTATTTATCTTTGAATATGGTTTTCGGGTGATATTTCAGTAACTTTGCTACTGTTGGGGCCCAGGAAAAAGTGGTGCATAAAAATGTTTTCTGATTAAAAGATCAGAATTATTATGAGCAACTGTTTTTTTTCCTGGAAATTGTGAAGAGTCTAAACATTGGATTCAGCAGGATATATAAATTTTGTTGCAATCTGTTTTCTAACTTCCAGTCGGGTAGCATTTAGGCAGAAGTAAGATATGAGCAGATCAGGAAAATTCAGTGAATAATTTTACATGCTTAAATGCCTATCAGGTGTTTACATATATCCTTGATGTTTGCATTTCCATACCCGTATCAATGGTCAGAATTTTGTACAGAAGTATATGCAGTGCTGGAATTTCAGTTCATGCTCTCAAATTTGTATACACTAGAAATTCACAGACTAGAACAGCATTGAGTTATGCTCATACAGTGAATAAGCTTGAAGTGCTTCTTAAATTTGTGCAACTTCCTTTTCCACCCATTTCCTCTTGTGTGGGGGAGCACAGCAACGATGCTGGTTTTTTCCCTTCTTCAAATCAAGAACATATTAAGAGGAAGCCAGTACCCTTTTTTACAGGCTGACACCTGTAAATCTGTGAGGAACAAAACTGTCGCTAATAAGTGGCCTGGTGAGCATAATTTGCTGTACCAAGGGAGTGACCTAATTTTTTCTTGTTGATCATATCTAGAAACATACACTAGGATAGTTCATCATTTACTCCCTTGCTGTGCATTTTATTTTGGAAATGTTGCATTTTATATGCAATTTTCCTTACATGTCATCCTACTTTTGCTCATAAAACCTGAGGAGTCAACCCCCTTGGCAGCGCCAAAAATTAAAGAGCAATTGCTCTGGACCCCACTCGAAGGATTTCAGACAGGAATGTACAATGTATTTTTAATATCTGTGTTAATACTACTCGTTTATTTCTGATTGGACAGTCCAAACCAATCTTCATACAGAGTTTCCTACAGTTTTTCCCCTGTTCCTGTTAGTAAAATATTCCCTAGTCCAGATTCTGGGCCACACTTTTGTTTCATTCTTGTATTCCTATTTTGACTTTTGTTTGGTGTCTCAGAGCATGGAAGTAGTATTTGATTGCAGGCAAGAAGGAAGTGAAGGTACACCTGCTGAGGCTGTCTGGAAACTGAAGTGGAATCACCTCAGTTTGGGAGAATGGGTGACATCCAGGTCTTCTGTGGCAACACCAAGTTCTGCTTCAGCTGCATTCTCTGGCCTATCTGGGAAGTAGTATCATGTCATCTTGAGGGCTACAAAATTGTATAAAATGTGGTCTGATATACTCAGCTACAATTTCTTTTAAACTAATTGTGAATTTCATCTCAGTCATAAATCTGATCATACTTGTAATACTGCAGTTCTAACTAAATGCAGTAACTTCTAGAGGTGCTTTAGTGCCACTCTAAAGAAACCTCTACAAATTTTGCTAGTGCCCTTGCTAGTAAGAGAAGGCAGAGCAGAACAAGCAGTCACAGAAACGTTTTGTCCTTTATTCTTAGTGAGATGCATACATCCTCCAAATCACTGTGAATGTGGGACCAGAACATGCCTTCAACCATTTATTTCCCTACAAGTTTGACTAATGTGTCCACAATATGCTGGTTTCAGACAGGTCATTAGCTGGATACGTGTGTTTGACTGGGTCTGCTTCATTTTGACTCAAAAGGAACTTTTTCATGTATTTCTATGAGGCTTTGCACATACATCCCATCTGCCTCTGTTTAACTGACTTCCAGGTTTTTTGGATGCTGAAAGATTGTAACATCAGCTGCTAAAAAGCTTTCTAGTTTGGAAATCTGAGCCCTTCTACATGCCTGGTGAATAGAAGCCAACCCTTTAGTTTCTTGCAGCTTGGGGTTAGAGAGATGTTTATCCACAGTTCAAATCTCTTGTGAGCAGATGGTTCTTAAGACCCTCTAATTCCTTAGATGAAAAAGTAGATTGTCCCTTTTAGTTTTACTCTTAAAAAATTTCTTCTCCAATGCTAATCAAATGCACACTACAGAGCAATGATAAAGAAACAAAGCATATCACCTACCTTTGTGTCCTTGTCTGTGGATGCACAGAGACACACAAATGCTCTATGTTCCTTTATACCTAATTTAAAGACCTAGATCTCACTTTCCTGACAAATCTGTTATATTCTCAGATAAGGAAGTAATAATATCATCACTTCAGCTTGTATTGTGAGTGAAGCAGTTTGTTTAAAACAAAAAATCCTGTTAAGGAAGCAAACATTGCACCAGGAGGAATGCATATTGACAAAACAGCTCTTTGAGGGCTGCTGCTTAGCTGTGCCTTTGCACCCTAAATTTTGTGCCTTTCTCTTTATGCAGAGGAACAAATCTGCATAAGCTTTGCAGTTCTAGGGAGATGATTCACCTACCCGTGAACCCAAGAAAGCTGCAGAAACCTTTCAGGGAAAGGTGCAGCATTATAAATATTTTAAACCTCTCTGCGAGCAGGGAAAAGTGTGACATATGTTTTACATTTCAGTGCCTGCTCCAGTACCATTATTTTAGAACCTGTCGCCTTTCGTAGGCTATGCACTCACAGACAAATGCCACTGCTTCAAAACCAATAGCTAAGCTGCCTCTTTTCATGCTGTTTCTTTCAGTTCCAACTGACAGTTAAAATATGTTTGTTGTTCCCCCCTCCATACACAGCCCCTGTTTGAACTGATCTGACCTAAAAAGATTGTAGCATACAGCTGAGCTTAAAATACAAACATTCCCTTTGAAAGTTGTAATGTTCCCGCTTGTCTGGGGCTGCTCTGAAGAAAAAAACCCAAAAAGACGAATCTCAGTGTTTGAGTGGTGCAATTCATAGATAAAACCTTTATCTGGGAAAAGGGGGAGGTGTTTGGAGTCTGCTTGAGTGGCAGGAAGAAAAATTTCCATATTTAAGGTAAAACAGCTGCTGTTTTTTCTTTTCCTCTCTGCTTGGAAAGCTCTGCTTTATGAAGCATTACTCTCGCCAGTGGGGAAATGAGGTATGGTAATAAGGCCTATTTGATCCTTCCAGGGGCCAACCATGGCACAAGGCCTTCTGAACTCTGCCTTGGCTTTCCCTCCACCAAGTGTTGCCTACTGTCTGCAATTAATATATGTGCAAAATACCATGAAGCGTATAAAACCAAATTTGAATAATTCACAATATAAGCTGACAACTTGGTTTGGAAATAGTTTTTCATGGCAGAGGATGTTTCTAGTATCATAGAATTATTTCAAAAATTTGGTGTGGAATGATAATTCAGATCCTGATGGCTTTGAACTGCCTTATGAGAAATCCCGAACTGTTTGTTTAGACGCATTCTAATTTTTAAAATGAGAGTTACTTTTAAGTTGCAACAATAAATAACTTACCAGAGTCTTGTGCAAAATGAGGGGGGGAAATGCACCATTCTGTCCAGTCTACCTTCAGTCTTTCATAAGAACTGTCATCGATTTAAATATTTTAAGGATAGCTAAATAATTAAAATGGAAAGACTTGGCTCCAAATCCCTTAACATTTTAAGTTAAGGACATGTTCTTTTTATATCCACTCCAAAGGAATGTGTTTGATGCCATTGATATAGGTCATGTTCAGCTGTTTGTTAATAAAAAACCAGCTATCTATGTGTCTCCTAAACTAAGGAGTGGAGATTGTGGAAGTAACATCCCACAGGGAATTGAAGAACCAAGTAGATAAGCATAAACCCCAAGCTGCTCAGGTAAAAGTAAATGCTGCCTCGAGGGTACAGGAATGAACTGCATGTTCTGAGGTCTGTAATAGCTGCTCTCCTTTCATTTTGTACCTCTGGTTGTGGTTTGGGTTTTTTCCTTTACCACATGTTACTGAATTCTTTAAAGCTTGACTGTCTTTTTGAAATAAATGCTATTCAATTTGAAGTTTGATCTTGATATAGAAACTACTGGTGGTGACATGTATTTTGGTTGTTGTGAGAGAAGAATAGCTGATTGAAACAGCTCTTTCTGGCCTCCAAAAGTAGTTTTGTACTAGCTGAAATTCAGTGTTCTGTGCATGCCTAAGCTCTTGCAAAAAAGTTGAAAAAATAAGGCATAAAACATATCTGAGATATTGTTTCTTCATTGTGAAATAATTTTATTTCTTTTAAAATTCTGCTTTTTGTCTTAACACTCGATGAAATAGAAAAGTTAGTCTGAGTCTGCAAGTAATAGGCAGATCAATGTGTACCAAATTGAGGTATACCTCTCACATTTCTGTACAGTGTGTATGGCAGTAAAATAGGGGAAAATACCTTTTTCAAATGTGTTTTGCAAAATTAATATTCTGTTAATAACAGGATGCATAAAAATTGATGTAATTGTAGTTATTTCTTACACTCTTTGTTCTGACATTTACCCCATTTAGGCTGACACAAGTAGAAACAGGGGCCTGACCCAAAGGCACATTGGCCAGAAGTACAAAAGATGTAGTGCTGTTCCAACTATGGCAGAAGAGTAAAGAGAGAGTACAACTACTCCAGTATTCACTGGAGGGATTTGAGAGGGTTAATTTCTTCCATATATGATAATTTTCTTGCAATACAGTTAGGCTAATAGCTGACAGTTGTGTGTTAACAGTTAATAGTAATTCATAATATAATTATGCACAGTGTGGATGACACAGTTTGTATTTGACTGTTGCTCTTGACTTCTATAAAGCTCCTTTTTAGAGCTCAAGTTCTGTGTGCTGTTCAAGAGGCTAATTTGAATCAGATAATGCACAAGTGCAGGGGGCTGTCAGGAATCCATAAGGATTTCCTGATAAAATTTGTAAAAATTCCTAAAGGTGCTGTATTGATATATTATTTTGTACAGTTTTTTTCCCTAGCTGGGAGCTATAGACTTGCACATTTTAGACATTTACATATTGACAAAACAAATAAAGGTTGAAGAGGAGATGTACTCCTGGGTCTGATAAAAATCTTAACACGACCTGTGCTCGTCGTTCTCCACCTCTCCCAAGTCATTAACGATGATATTTATTGACAATTGCTTCCGCTGCCTCGAGGCATTTGGTGAGGTAAAATGCTGTAATTTTAAATAGTATTATTTTCAGAAACCACCACAGGAGGAGAAGACTACTGAAAAATTGTTGAATCTGAACAAAGAATTAGCCTGAAATCTCCAAGGAAGGGTGTACAAAGAACTGATTGTGTTCACACTCAGAGATCAGGGACATCCTCTGGCCCCTGACAGGGAAACCAGTCCATAGTGTCTGCATTCTCCATTCAAATGAATCCATGTTCATATCCAGATTCAGGGTGCCTAAAGATTTTGCCTGAATATATTTAGGGAAAAAAGTAGATCCATGAACTCTCACCTGATTCATGTAACAATGCTAATGCGTTGGTCAAGCAGTTTTTGTAATTTCTCTTAAAATCTGATGTATTAACAGAGACACCAAGCATGTGGTTGATTAGTTTTTTTGCAGAAGTTAGAGGAAAAAGTTGTCTATAATGTACACTTGTATGAGAAGAACAGGTGATATTTTTTTTTAATGCCGAGGTCACTTAGGTGTCTATCTCCTTTTTATTGAACTTAGAGGATCTGAATGTACTCCTTTTGAAGTTATGTTCATAATCACTGAGCCTGCAGATGGTAGGAACAATTGAGTGAAATTCAGCAAAACCCCTGTCCCATCCGTGTTACAACATTTACTGTTGATTTCAGTGGAACAGACTTTCACTTGTCTTAAAGCAGTGGGAAACACCTGAAATGTGGACAAGATTTCTATCTTGTTTAAACATAAGAGGTGCAGAGATCCCTTCTGAAACCATGAGAGATGTTCCTGAGGTCAGAGCCTGAGCTGCCAATATTCCAGTGCAAAAATTTTCCCCAGAAGAACAGACATTGAAAACATATGTGGCTATTTAAATCATCACTGAAAATCAACACGCTTTTTCTTATCCTGTTGAATAGCTTTTGCTGAAGGAACAAACCAGTGTTTTGTTTAAGCACTGAACTTGGCACATGAGTGTAATGCTTTAAGCAGAGACCCAGGAGCAGGGCTGAAGCTTGCACGTATGTGTACAGCTCCCTGCTGGGTGCACTTTGAGGGGAGGAGGAGGGAGCTTCACCACATTCCCTGTCTGGATCTCACAGCTATGGAAAAGGGGAAAGTTTTTTGTTTTACTACACAACTTTTTTTCCCTCCTGTGGCAACATCCAGCAAAGTTTTCAAGAGCTTTTTTTTTACTTTTATAAAAACCAACCACACTTTTCCTGACTGTAATCAGTAATCCCAATTTATATTGTGAAACCTTTCATTATGCAAAACACACCAGTACTTAGTATTGCAACCAAACATATCCCAGAGTTTGTTTTGACCCTGAGAGGTGTAAAGTAAAACTACGGATTTGATCAAACTCTCCAGAACCATCACACAGAAGGTGTCAAACTGCAGACTTGTAAACTCTGATGAAACAATAATTGACAAAGCTATAGGAAGTATATTGGTTGGTCATTGTTATTGATTCTTTGTCAAACAGTGTTCATAAAAGCCATCACATTTGCTTAAATTGGAAGGATTTTGGGAATCAGACTGCAGTTCCTGCCCTTAGTACTATTTGAATCTTATTATACCAATGTTTTTCATTTGTGTTCAGCATAGCTGTGAAATAAAATACATAACTGAGTTGGTGCTTCTTGGGCTTAATCTATCAGCTTTGTCCCCTTGGAGGTAACAGTGACTATGTTCCAAATTTCAATTGTCTTATCAAGGATACACTTATCCTTAGTAAGTAGTTTTAGGGAAAATTGTTGGACAGTGAATAAGATAAAAAAATTTTGTGACTAGAAACTTTGATTTCATGGACCAAATCTATAAGAAAGGGTGCAGGTGGTGGTGTGTGGATATAGAATTGTATTTTGTGTTTTTAAGGTCTAATTCTGTTATCTCAGCTGCAGCTCCAGGACTTGCAGAAGTGTCTCCAGAAATGATAAAGGAGATAAAAGCTAATTCTGTTGTTCTTGTTCATACTTTATTCCCATGCTTCTACAAGGGCTGAAATTTCCCAGAAGTGGTAGAAGCCCGTTGTTACCTGCTGTTCCACATTTCCAGCAGCTGTCTTGGGGTGGGCTGTTGGTTTTAACTTCATGACCAATGGAGTGCTTCAGCTGTCGCCTCCCCTCCTTCCAAAACCTGCTCCCCTAACTCTGGCAAACTTTTTGTAGGCCTTTGAGAGGAGCATGACAGTGTGTTTGTGGTCTCTGTGTCCAGGCAATGTTTTCCTGGGAGTGTAGACAGGGGTGTAGAAGAGGGTTTGGTCTGGTTCACAAATTTTATTCCTCCATGGGGGTGAAGAAAATTGCCTGTTTTGTCGTTGTGTTAAATTTACTCAAAAATTAGGGACACAAAGGACTCAGAAAATAAAGGCAGAAAATACTAAATAGATAATTTAACTAATTGCATGTGACGTTGCAGACTTATTGGTATTCTATAATAGTCATTGTATAAAAATATAACACATAAAATTGTGAATGCCCTGATGTTCAGGATAGGAAAGATGAGGTTTCAGAGATGACGACGCATCTTGGAGAAGATAAACTATTTAGGAGACTTTTATTTGAAGGAAAGAAAGTCTGCAGTTCCTGTGTTCAGATTGTATCTTGTAGATCTTTGGTCTTTGGTATGTGTTCCTGGAGACCTCTGCTACTCTGTACTGCCTCTAAGAGAAAAGAAATTGAAATCTGTATTTTGTGAAGTCACTGTAGTTTAACACACTGGCTGTGATGAAGAATGCTCAGGAGGAGCCTTGAATAATCTGCCATAAGATTTACTGTGTTCCCAAGCAATCAAAGTAAGAATCAACTGGATGGACTACAAATAAAAGTTAAGTATATCATGATACAAGTCATATAAATCTCATGTGTTTATGAGCTATACTGGAAAAAAAAGTCTTCACACCCTTCAAGTAAAACTCAGCTTGAAATTGTCATTTGAGACATGGTGTTAATATAAACGCCAGGGTCTGGAAAATGGAAATGAACTACATTGATGATAAAGCATTTGCTATGTGTTCAAAGAAGAGAAAAATACCTCTTCGAGTCTTTTCTGTGGACAAAGCTTTATATAAGCAACTCCTGTATCTCTACGCTAGCCGTAATTATTTGCCAGTAGATGGAGTAGTTAAATCAAATGTCTATCAGTTTGTGTGACAGGCTCCATAGCTTCTTGACACCATTAAACCCTTCTGCTTTCTACTCTGATGACTGGGGAATCATTTCTGTTCTTGGTGAGGGCTCTCTGCTTTTCTATAGTGACAAATATGATTAGTTACATATCTTTCAACCAAATATTTTACATTTCTTTTTCCATTGGGTATCATGCTCACCTGCCAGAGACATTAATAATATCTTCTGCATCTCTTTTTAGGACTTTTCCTTCCTCTGACTTCCTGTCATAAGAATAAGGACACTTGAAAAGTGTAGAAATAGACTGTTGACAATGCTGTCTGTAGACTGCTAATCCAGATATCTCATTTATCAAGGGAGGGAAATGTTTAGGTTTTGTGGAGATTTCTGCCCTGTCATTAGGAGCCACGTGATGAATCTTTGTTCTTTCATGATATCATGTGAAATAAGGGAGTTGCTTGCAAACCAAACCACAGCACTTTGGTGGATAGAGGGCAGCAAGTTTGCATTTACTGAAGTATTAATGAAAGTGTTGAAAGTGTTAATGTGTGTGAGACTACACAACTGTGAAAGGCATTGTATTTCCTTCATCTTAGACTTCCCTGGATGTCAGCTCTGAGGCTGTAATGTTTGCAGCATCCAGGTTTTCTTATTCTGCAGATGATGTTCCTGATGCTACAGCTGTTGGTTACCATGTCCACAGTTCTCACAGGGACAGAATGCCTCATTTTGCCTCCTGTAGAAGAACAGTCCAAACATCAAGTCTGTTACAAGATTGCTGAAATTAGCCCAGGATTGTCTTTTTACAAAGGTGGTAGCTGCAGTTAAAAAAACCAGGCGTGTTCTGTGAAATCTCACTGTGTGAAAAATTAGAAAATAAATTTTAATATTTGGAAACTGTGAGTTACTGATTACATTAACCATTTGTGTTTTTT
>JAYDZK010000271.1:10874384-10933431 GCA_034509185.1 Euphonia xanthogaster | reverse complement strand
TTGGAAACTGAGTTACTGGTTACATTAACCATTTCAGGATTTTTTTGTCTTTTTTTAGTTTTTTTTTTTCCAACTATTGTTCTATTAAAAAAAAACAAATATCTTTAGCTGTAATTCAGGAAGGGGAAGAGGTGAAAAGGAAATGCCCTGAAATGAAAACTTACCTTACAAGTTTTAGTTTTGAGGCATCATTCACTGGGAATCAAGGAATATTGTATTCTAGATGTAATGGGAATGGTGGCAGACTTTTGTGTTTGCCTACGTAACCAGCAATTCCCTAACAAGCTATGGGTATAGGGCTAGAGAATTGAATTAGAAAACAAATCTAATTAGACACCTAGATCACATAATGAATAAACAGTATCCCAGGTATTTAGGAACACTGGGAATTCAGAGCTAGTTACATACAATTTCACTTATTTATACATTGGTTTCAGTGGTTATTTTTTGGGCGTAATTTGGCTTTGTACATTTTTTAATGATTCTGAAGCATATTTGGTGTACCTGTGTGAAATGAACTGTGACACAATCCAAAATGGAGATGGAAAAGCAGCGTGGTGGATATATGAGGCTTGGGTAGCCTGCAAACCAGTGAGCATACACAAGAGCCACTGCTTTGTGCTAGAAAAGGACAAACTGCAAACTCTCTTCAGCCAATAACAAGAGATGGCTCAGTGCAAGTGCAGGAGTCAGCTACCCAATGAAAGAAACAAGGCAGAGAACTGTACACTAGAAAAATGAGGGCTCTTACAAACACAGTGAGGAACAGGTAAAGATAAAAGTGCAGGATCAAAACTTCAGAGCCTTGCTGAAAACTGAAATATGAACATCAGATGTTTTCAAGTGCCCTTTGAATGGATTTCAATATTAGAACCTCATGTTTATTGCACATACCCTAAAGTTTTGTTTGAAGATAAACCTTTCAAGTTGAAATCCATACCTTATTCACTGCCTCAGGTAGCTTCTAAACAGTTCCTTGTTACCACCTTGACACAGTTTGTCTGACCTAACTTTTTTCTCTTTGTGGCTCACCCAGAAATGTATGTTAGCTACCTCCTTATTTAATTCTCCTTCTGTGGCTCATGCTTCTTGCTTTGTTGCTTTGAAATATTCTAAGTATGAACCATTCTTTCCTCACTGTTCAGATATCTCCTAGGAAAATCTCTACTTTCCTTGCTGAGATGTCCCTAAACAAAGAATGGGAAGTGTTTTTGTGTTTGAGGGCTCCTCTGCTGGTTTCCCAGAGAGAAGATAGTGTGCTCTATTTGGTTTTAAGAAGGCATTAAAGCATTTCATAAAATACTATAGGCTTTGGTAATACCGGCAAAATTCAAGATTGTTAAAAGTCCTGTTGATTTTAGTATAAACCAGAGTAAAACCCACCTTCTGCTTAAGGTTATGATTTCATATTTAGAAATACTGTTTTGTTCATAACACCCCATGTTTTTCTGGCATATTCTTCAGCATGCAGAATATGACTTTTCTGATGCATTAATAAGTTCTCAGTCTACTGCAGTAGAATCTGAAAAATCTGCACTAGCTTGAAAAAATGTCAAGTGAAAGCATATTGTGTGGTAAAAATGTAATTAGGAGAATACACATGTGTGTGTGAACTTCTTTTTCTAAGTCCACTGAGTAGGTCATTGCTGAAATAGCCATCTTTCTGATCTTTTACCACAGCATCCTGGTGAAAGTTCTTCCTTAACATTTAACATTCCATTTAACAGCATTTAGTACAGCCTTTGTGCTGACTCAGTCCTGCAAAAGTGTCAGAGGTAGAGGGAAAATGTTTTTTTATTCCTTCAGTAAGTGTGAAACACAGGTGATTTTTATTTCACACCATAAGCTTATTGCTGCTGCCTTCTGTTAGATTTTTTTATCAAGTTGATTGCTGTCTTTGCTGGAAAAAATGATGTCTTGATACAAAAAGTACAAATTTTCAAGGAGTTTTTCAGCAGCAGAAGGTGTTGTTGTTTTTTGTTTTTTCATTTCAAGTTATTGTCAAGCCGTGTCATGTACTGAACACATCTATAAAAGCTAATATGACTCGGTACAGGTTTCACCAGGATTATGCATTTTTAATGATATTATAGCTCTCTGTGACAGGAGGCTAAGATCAACCATTTCCAGTAGCTACTGGAAGAACTTTGGACAATTAATGTATGATGCTGCAGTATTATGGACCTCAGTTTTGCCTTAATACTCTGTAACTTGCTTCCCTTTTACTGATAGGGCTTGGACCTTTGTTGTCTTATGTCCAACCTCTGCTCCAAGCCTCATTCTGTTGAGTGGCAACAAATTCAGAAGCTGCTTTTCTTCAACAGGCCTGCAAGTTAACATCTGATTTTATGTAGTAGGTGAAAAAAACCTCAGAACAGCCCTACACTGAACCTCGATGAGTGGTGCTCCTCTCAGGAAAATCCTGTAGTAGCACCTACAGATGCTGTCAGCTGAGTATCTTGTACAGCACAGACTTCTCTTTGCTGAGTGCAGGGAATTCAGTTTGCATCCACTTCCTGGATATCTGGCATTAGAATGGCCTGTTTCTGGATTTGTCCAGGTAGAGACTTTTTTTACCCCTTCTTCTTCCCCAAAGGGTTTTTTTCAGGACTCTCTATTCCTGTGTGGGATAGAGAAAAGCCACTCACATTGGATCAGGCCCATCGTTTGCATCTGGGTCAAATAAGGGTAAGAAAAGGATTCCTATTATGATAACCAGAAGGCTAGAATAGTATCATCCTGATACCCTCTTTGTCCAGATTTGCCTAAGGAAATGAGATAAGACAGGATTATGGACAGTGGGCTGTAAAAAAGGAGTGCCTGGTTATGAGAGTTTATGACCATATGTGTCTGCTTCTGGCCACGCTCCTCCATTGCCTGTAGTACCTACTTTTTTTGGCATTGAGTTAGTTAATTGTGGGATTAATGAGTTATGTAAGTTCACTAGGGAATTTCATGTGCATTGGAGCAGGTAGAATTGAAGACGGGAGATTGTGCTCCTGAGTTTTTCTCCCACTTTGGTACCAGTGCATTGTTCATGTGCTCCACAAAAGCACACACTTATGATTCTCAAAAGGAAATGGAAAAACATCCTTCAGAAACAAAAAATAGGGTTGGTCAGTGTACCACATGTCCTCCTGTACCCTGTGTACTCTCTCTGGCTTTTTATTCTTTTGTTTTCCTTGTACTTTTGTTCTGCTAGAAGCATTTGTTTAAATTTGTGTTAAATATTTCTCAAAATATTCTGTTGAAGTAGATGCTGCCTTAACCAGTATGAAATCAGAATCCTGAAGTCTGATAAACAGGCCTGCAGAATATCTGGGGCCTGAATTTGGTGAAGGCTTAAGCTTAAGAAATGAAAACTTTAGTTTAAGAAACATTAAGGAAGAGAGGAGAATCCCCAAATGAAAAAAAATGAAAACCTCAGCACTACTTTTCTTAATGCTCGTTTCTTAGAATGTGGCCTACTTCCTTCCAAGGCACAGTCCATTTTCCAAATGAAACCATATTTGGAACTTGGAAGAGTAAAAATAAAAATATTACTTTCATCCTTTTTTTCTTCCAGCACAGAGAATCTGGGAAGCATGTGTTTCTTGGAGCTGCTCCCGCGTTTTACGTCAGTGGGCAGTTGCCATAGCTCTGGCACCTGAAGGGCTGTTTGGTCAGCCTGTGTGTGGAGAACATTCTGGAGTTCTAATTCCCTGGTGAGACAAAAGGTGACTGGCTACAGAATAGCCCAATCCTCCCAAGCTCTCAGGCTCATTACTATGGGAACTTTATCAAGGCTGCGAGCTAGCATGGAATATTGACAGCATGAAACGTTGATGAGCATGCCTGCATTTTGGCAAATTAGATTTACTATCTCATCCTATCTAATAGACCATTTAGAGGTCTGCCCCTGAGACACATCTCTTTAGCTGAGCATCTACCATCTTCTTGTAATGTTTTTATCTTCAGTCTGAATGGCCACAGCTTTATGAATATGCTTCTCTGTACTTTAATTTTCTTGTTGCTGGAAAAAAGCTTCTGGGAGGATATGCAGTTGCTAAGAAAAGGCAAACAAGGAGCTGCATTGAAATGTTCTCTTGAACAAATCCATCAATTTATCTTTATATATATACCAATACACTTACTTTATATACGTGCGCACATTTATATACACAGACACACACGCATAAAAACACATTCTCCCAACTGGGTTGATGTGTACAGCATTGCAAAATAGATCTGCCATCATCCCTGACAGGCTGCTGGAAATGGAGTTGATTGAATATGACTCAGACCCTCAGTCTCATTGTCCAATTCATCAGTGAATGCACTGCAGGCTCATTGATTATATGTAAGACCAGCAGGAATGCTTGGCTTGCTTCGTGGGGCTGCCTGTATTGAGCCATTATAAACACTCTCTTCTCTGCTGTGTGCATGTAAATAAGTTCAGGTCACTTAAAATTGACAACTTAGACACAATTTTTATGAATTAAAAGGAAAAAAAGAGAAAGAAATGCAGGGAGCTATTTTTGTGAAGAAGTTAGTTTCAGAGAGAACTGAGTCCATAGACTAATAATTTAAATATTATGTTAGTATTTTGAAATAAATTTCTGAACTGGTAAGTATTCCAGAGGCAGTAGTTAATTTTTTTTGGCTTTTTTTCAGTTTGAGTGACAGTGAGTGTGCCTGCATGTGGGGTAGAACTTAGCCTATAATTCAAATTTAGGAAAAGATTGTAAATGAAAATGCTTTCCCATGGGTAGCATGATCGTATACCACAAGAAAAAAATCTGAAAATAATTTTCTTCTAATAATTATGCACATGGTTGTGAGCAAACCTCAGTTTCCCCATAGTAAGCTGAAATGTTGCTGGTCTATGCCTGTAGATGCGCCTGTTCTTGGGAAAAGAAAACCACTTTTAACTAGAAACAGTAGGTGTCATTGCACCTTTTATTTCTGTGTGCTTGTGTCTCTGCAGAAGTGGAGATGATGAGTGGAACGGGCTTAGTCATGTCCCTCACTTAGGGAAGAATGACAGAAGCTCTTTACTGGCTGCTGTTGGTCCCACAGGCTCTATTTATTCATTGTGTCATATGATCCACTGGCAAAATATACAGGAAAAAAAATTAGTTTTACAGTGTGATCTTGCTGCTTTCAGACAGGGCCCCTTGGAAGATGGCACAACTGTAGGAACAGCTACAGCACCCAAGTGTTAGGGGCCTGGTAGGTTTTGTGGGGTCTGGTTGATTTATTTTGTCTTTTTCGTTTTGTCTTTTGTCTTTTTTTTTTCCTTTAAGACATTTTCTGCAGTGATATCCCATTCCTTCTGCAGTCAGAAATTTTCTCGAGTCCCCTAGTCTTCATAAAATACTGTGTGAAGTCTTTGTCAGTGGAGACAAGAGAGTATGTAATGCAACAGTGTTAACAAACCCCCTTATCACTGGCATCCTCGTTTTGGGAAAAGGAGATGGAATGTCAAGGAACATCTTTTTCACATCCACAAATATAAAAATATGTCAAAATTTTTGTTTGCTAAGCGCTGAAAACATTGCAGGGTGCTCTTGCAATTATATTGTGTGACAGAAAACTTTTAATGCTGACATGTTTTTAACTTATGACATTTATCGAGGAGTGGTTTTGTAGCCAGAATATTTCAGCCACTTGTGCTGCTTAGGACCCAGAATCCCCAGTGGGAAGGAGGAGACCAGGGATGCTGTAAGGGCAGCCTGAAATTAGCAAATAAGTTACACACATCTTGAAACAGTGTGCTATTGCTGTTTGCACTGATCTCATTAGTTTGTTTACATATCCTGATTTTGCTCTCTCCCTGACCAACTCCCTGTACCTTGTGTTTCCTGAGTGCTCGTTTCAGTGCTGCTGACACAGGGAGAACAAACAATGCAGGCAGCCAGCAGAGTGTGCAGAGCACCCCGTGCACGCCTCAGTCTCTTGCTGCCCAGAGTCAGGCTCTGAAAAAGTGAGCTGCCTCTCCGCTTCTGTTTGGATTTCAATGCCAAGTCATTAGTGCTGGGATACTCAGCTTTCTGCCAATCTCTGCTGCTGAAGGAGTGTTTGTTTTTTCGTGATTTTTGTAAGGAATGTTCATGCTGACTGATAGGGCTCTGTATGTTGTCTTGTTAGCTCAGTAGCTCAAATATCATATTTAGGTGCAGAATCTTTGAGTTGGTGACCCCATGAATCTAGATGCAAGTTTCTATTCTGAGTTTAATTGATCTAAACCCATGAAAGTTCTCACCAAATATCTCTTGTCCACTTGGTGTTTTATTCTAGCCAGTGAGGAGAAAATGGGAAGTCAAACACCTACTATCCTGAATATTCAATGGGTTAGACAAAGACTGCTTTTACTAGAAAAAAATTGGGTCTCTGTTCATGATGATGTGTGTATTTTGCCATATTATTAATTTTTTAGCCTATGTATTCCTTGGGATTTACATGGATGTGATCCTTTCAGAAAGGCCAAGTGTCTTAGTGAAACCATATGTTGGTAGCTTCTACAGTTTAAATCACATGTTGTATATCCAAGAATTTCCTGTCATCATGTGCAGTATTCTGGACTTTTGTCATACTTCCACTGGAATTAGAACCTGAGGTGACAGGCTTCCTTGTTATGTTTTTTTTTCAGTTTTGATATTGATCATCATTATTTTTAAGCTGCTGTTTGTCTGAATTTTGCAGATTGCTTTTGTTCTGTTCAAATATGATTAAATTTGTACAATTGGAACCATTTGGAAAGTGACAAAACAGAAGACTTTAAATGCTGCAAATACACAATTCTGCACAATCCTCATTCTCCTGAATTTACAATGTCAGAAATACCAATTTCTCTTAGCTAAATCAGAAAGATGGATGGAACTTTTACAAGCATTGGGAAACTCCAAAAGAAACAGCTGAACATCCATGCATTTAACAGAGGAGAGCCCAAATTTCAGACACTTTGAGATTCCCTCGTTAAATGAAGGGCATTAAATCCAGTGCTCCATAGAGAGGAGAAGCTGTGTAATTCAGTGCATTGAACCGTTTGGCCTGGGCAGTGGGGATGCCTCCAGAGTGGCCCAGAGCAGAGTCTTCAGGAAGCAAGCTGTTGTCATGGCTTCAGATTCCTCCCTAATGTTCAGTTGACAATAGCAGAAGGATTAAGCATTTCAAGGAAGGGCTTGAAACTGAGTTTGTGGTGAGATGGAGAAAGGGGGCTCAGAAAAATGTGTGCTGGCTGCTTTCCAGCAGGGGATATACATAATGGCAAATGATTTCACGTAGTTGAGAATGCAGAAAAATTCTTTAAACAGCAAAAAAACAGGGCACTTGCTGAAAACCAGAAAGAGATAGGTGGTGTGAAAATGTGTGTGTATGTACATGCGTGCATGTTTATTATATTTCTGGCTTGCCGGTTTCCAGCAAAGTAGTAAGAGACAAAAAACACTTTTACACAGTCAGTGACTGTGGCAGCAGTGTGAAATGGGCAGAAATGGATGAATTGTGTTTAGCTTCTGCTTACTTCGAGCTTTTCATTACTGTATGGTAGGTTACTGCAGCAAAAATGTGGTTCAGTTAAAAAACTGACATTAAACAAAGCCAGATGTACTTAAGTAGCAAAATATCCAGAAGAAATGACTTAACTTACTAGCTATGTGTGGATTAATGTAACTCCCTGATCCTCCCCCTACCCAATATCTCCATCCTAAAAGAAAATCAAAATCAAAACAAAACAGAGGAGGGGAAAAAAAAATCCCAAACCCATAAAACCTAAGACTCACAGCCAAGCCAATCACCGTAAGGCAATTTGCTAATGGTTTTGGCAGAAATGATCTGTTCAACTTGTCTTCCTGCCACGCTAGAAAGTTTGCATTTATCCATATGTGAAATGTTTTATTTCATCTAACAATATTTGAATATGTTTCCTTCTTTTCCCTGAAATATGGGGGGTGATCTTAATTTGACTGTTATAGCAGAGAAAAAAAACAGTTGAAAAGCAACACACTGTTTTTAGTTTAGAGAAACCCATTGTTATCTCAAGACTCAAGAGTACTACTTAAAAGCAGCTGGATTGTTTCCAAGCTCTCAAAATATATTTCACATCTTGTATCTTATGTGTTTATTATGAAAACATATGAAACCTTCTCAGAAAAATTTACTTGGAGCAGTAAATGTGAAAAAGTCACAGATAGTAGCTGTGATAAGGGAAACTACGTTGCTATTCTGGATCTTTCTGCTGTAGAAAAGAAGAGAAATCGCAAAATTTACTGTCATTTTTACTGTCAGAAGTGTTTATACACAGGTGTGTCACAATTCTTGTTGTGAAGAATTGTTCAAATTACATTTGGGCAGTGGAGAATGTGACCTCTGTTGTAACTCATTAGGCCTGCAGAGAACTGCATGTACATTTAATATCCGGAGCTTGACATGATGGCTCCCAGATGCTCTGAGGAGAAAGCCCCTCAGATGATGATACAAAGAAAGAATGGAACCCTAAAAAATGGTTTTACTTTGGGATTTATTTTATTTTATGAAGAGTTTAAAGCTGTGATTTATTTCAGTTAATTTAATTACACATCAGGAAAGCTTGCTCCATGCACCTATATGTCTCAAAGGGCTGCAACAAGCATACTGGACTTATTCAAGGGGGAAAGGGCTGGAATTCAAACCTGGTTTTGCAAATCTAATTGGTTGTAGTCTTCTGCTGACAGAAGTAAGTATTTCTTTAGTACGTAGGTATTCCAGTAAGTTCAATAACTATTCTTCTGATGCTCAATTGGCTCTCCTTAGGTTAATCAGAAGGGGAAAAAAATTGCTAATTGGATTCTTCTGGGAATGTTTTTCTGTACATTTTTTCCCACTCCTGTTCTATCAGAGTCTATTGCTTGCTTTCATATTCTGTGTACTCCTGTGGTGGGCATATATGTTCCACTGGAAGACGATACCTCTCTAATAGAAATAAAATTGGTACAGTAACTCAGAGATGTTATTTTATAAAACTTGTTATAGGAGGTACCAGCTATGTGCAAAGAAGAAAGTAATGTGGGGGAACTATTGTAATTCTGCATCAGAGGGGAGGAGAGGACTACAATGATGCAGAAAATCACTGAAATAGGTACAGTTGTACCATTTGATTAGTCTCTAGTCACTTCTTGCATGTCCTCCACTCAGACTGCATTTCTCTCCAGTCTCATTGCTTTTCATGTACTTGTTCACTTGAGAAAAGGAAAGCTTGAATAGGAAGAACTGCTGGTGCTAGAATTCTTTTGGCAAAAATAAACAAATTAGCAAGTCCAAACTGTTCCTTCTAAATGTTTTTGAAGACTGGTGTTAGCAGCTGGGCAGTTGCTGGTATAATGTCCCTCTGTAAATTCATTTGAAGGCACTAATTAAGACAAAAAATTATGATTTGTCTGTGTGTGCACCAAGGCAAAGGGAGGGAGATTGAAAATATCAGAATGCATTATTTAAATGAAAAAAAAAAACCAAGAAAAGAAGTAGTGACTGATTAAAATATTGTGATCCCTGCTGTGTCTCATTTCCTAAAGCCAGGATATTTTGTCTGCTCTAACATCTGTTTTTATTATTTCTTTCTGCTCAATACAGAGATACTGTAGCTGCTTTTGATTTCTGACAAGTATTGGCAGGTATTTTTAAAATTTTCACTTTAGTTATTGTTTAGAATCAGCAATGTTGTTTTTTTGGTATCCAGTTGAATGAGGAAATACAAACCTCTCATTTTTCTTTTATAATATCTCCATAGCATTTGGTTTTCAAGTTTAATGTGTTGAAGGAGGTCAGCTTCAAAGGATTTCATGGATTTTATTACTTTCTAGTTAGCATGAAAAAAAGAATAGTAAAGGTGGTCAGAACCTGAAGTTTGGGTATTTATTTTTATTCCGTGACAAAGGAGAGGCAAAAGCTCCTGTTCATTTTTTAAATCAAGATCTAAAATGTGGTGCACTTTCATTCCTATAACTTCCTGTTTTTATATTGAAGATGTTTCAGAGCTGCAGTGCAAGTATGATGTTTGTGTAAGATGGGGAGTTTATCTTGGACTGCAAAAGCCATAAACGTCTCAGTAAGAAAAGGGAATTTGGAAACAAGTTTATTTCCACAGAACTCTGTGCATCTCTCCTTTGCCTCTGTTTTGCCATCTGCTCATTTCTGTTCTCTGGTCTTGTCCCTGTTTTGCAGCAGAATCCCTCCTTCAGTTTACATCCAGATTTGAGGGATAGTTTAAAAGACTAGTAAGTGTGAAAAATGGTAGCAGTAGTGAAGGGGGAAAGGAAGGTGCTATCAGGCCATCATCTTGCATGCCAACCTGCCTCTAGTCTTCATGTTTTCAGTCCCACCTAATTTCTGAATGTGGATTATCTAAGCAGTTCCTTGAATGGGAGCCTTGCTTTATAGCAGTGAGCTCTTGGAGGTTTGGGTCTTATCACTGAAAATGGAGAACCTGCAATAAATTTTAAGACAGATGGGGAAATGATAGACATGAACCATAGTTTTTGTTTCCTCTTCACCTTGAGGTTTTACCACTTGCTGAAGCGTTTTCTGTTTCGAGGGTGTAATAACAAGGTCACTATGGTTTTTGCAAAAGTAATATTTAATGTATTTGGTGGAACAGAGAAAGTGGTTCTGAGAACAATGAACGTAACAAACAATTTGTTTTCTTACTCTGCTTTAAAGAAGTACTCTGTGCCCTAATTTTTATGGTTTTTTTTTTTTCTCTGTGAAGCACTGTGGTACAAATTAAAGCATTCCATATTTTCAGTTGCACTCAATGGTCCTTGTGTGGGTCCCTTCCAACCTGAAGTATTCTATAATGGCAATTCAAAGCTTAGTTCATGTTGAGGTGTCTGAGAACTCAGCAATGTTTTGTGATTATCAATTTCCATCCTATTTAATCCAGACTTATACTTGCTAAAGGGACTTGAAACACAGCTGATCCCAAACAGAACAGAAGAGATGGCTACCTTTTCTCTCTTCTCTTGCTTTTCTGTGTCTTCTGTGTCAGAACTGCTAGCAGTTAACTTCTGTTTACTAGCCAGGGAGCTGTTTATAAATGTGCACAAATAAAAGCCCTGATATTCTGGTTTCAGGTAGATGGGATGAAGTAAGAAGTAGCATAAAAATAAATGAAGCACTGTCAGTGACACTGCATGCCTCAAGTGCTACCGTATGCAGAGCAAGTCACAGGATTTGTAAAATAAAATCATCTTTGTAGAGATGTATAGTTTACCTCTTGATGCATGTGTGTGCTGTGAATGATACAGAAGACTGGCTGAGTAAGAACTATTTCTTTGATGTTACACAAATGTTTCTTATTAGGAGAGGCCTCAAAGACTTAAATTTCCTTGAACTGTGGTTTATTTGTCCTTCTATTTGTTCTTCAGTATGTGGGAAGAGGTGTTTTTATTGTGAGAGTCATCTGTAAGAGGTGGATTTTGCGCTGAGTGACATCTGTAACTTGATCTAACTATCTGGCAGTTTAAAGCATGAAAATACAGCACAGTTTAAAACAAGCAAAAAATATCCTATCGATTTGGACCATTAGAAAATGATATGGATGGATGGACCTCATGAGCTGACATATTAGAAACTTGTTAGAGGTCAGACTTCCAAGTCAATATGTTAAAATTCTGAGCATCAAACGAAATAATCTGGTGTGGGTTAGAACAAGTTCATTAGTAGGAAGAGAAGTTAATTGGCTTTTCAAGCTAGAATTTCCTTCTTCCATATAAGTGTTGGATGTTCTGGTTGCTAAGTAAAACTTTTTGTACAGATGCTCTCTTTACAGCCTGAAAGGGGCCTCTCTCTTTCTTTTCTGCTCTTTTGAGGCAAAAGAATGGTCTGTTGCTATGCTCTCCTCATCGTATTTTCTATGCTGCATGGTTTTAGTGTTTTTAAAGCACTGAAATCCGTGCCAAAGACCTGTTGCTGTGTTTTCTTTGTGGCAGAGGTAACAGGTAACATGCCTTTCTTTTCCATCCTCAGTCATTCTGGACTTCAGTGTTTCTGTTTTCTTGTAAAGGGATCTATGTAACTGGTAGATGTGTGGTTTGAGAGGTTTCTTAACAAGTTTGGCAACTGTTGTCTCTCCCCCCTTTTCTCTGGGGCAGAGAAAAGGGAGCACTTGGTCCTGGCCTTTGAAGCTGTGCTGGCCCAGAGACTGCAGCAGCGCACGGCACCCTCTACCCCTGCGTGGTAATTTAGACCACATTGCAGGTATGAGAGCCTACTTTAGAAATGATGGCAAGGCCAGCTCCGTGCTCTTCAGCAGAAGAACAAAAAAAATAATGAGGAATGTAAGACGTTGAGCATCATTAGTAAAAAAGGAGGAAAAGTTTTCCTGAAATGTAAAAGAAAGCGATGCTGCCATGCTGTAGCCCCATGTGTTCCTCCAGAAAATAATGGTGCAGTCTGCAAATAATTACCTCAGCATACAGCAGTTGTGTGCAGTCCTGCATTGTGAATATCCTGTGTGAAATCGCTCCTCCCCGAGGCCCCAGATGGCTCCGTGAGGAGCCCCTGGCGCTGCTGCGGGAGGGGCTGGCGTGAGGGGCTGCGGCGGCCGCCCTTACCTGGGGTGCTGGGCTCGGGCTCAGGGACAGGGACACCTCCCCAAGATCTTCCCAAAAGAGCTGTGGCCTCAGCTTGCTCCCCAGTCCTGAGCCACCCTGACACCTGCCATCATGCTGTCTTTTGCCACGTGGCAATAAGAAATGAGGTATCCTGAAAATTACTCTGAGGGGAACCGTGGTGGGAATTGTTCTGCTGTGTGGTGATGGAATTGCACGTCTTAGGCCTCTGACAGCTTTACAAACTTATATGCAGGCTTACAAGAGGGTTTTTAATTTCTCTGCTTTGCAGTGGCCTTGCAGGGTGACAGCAAAGCCACTAGTGTTTAGATTAGATATGTTGAGAGATGTAGATGGGCCTGGGAAGCCCAAAATGAGTGCAATCAAATGTATTTCGTGACACAAGGAGAAGCGTGAGTTTTATTTGTGACACAGATGACTCTGTTCAGAAGCTTGATAAAAAGTGTCATTTGTGTTACTATGTTGTGGCAAGTTAGGTCAGAGGACCATGAAGGAATATAAACACAGAGTTTTGTGAGAAGTGTTTAGGGATGGAGGAATTTTTTTTTTATATGGTCCTGTATTTTTGTTTGTTTTTTTTTTTATTTGTACAACAGCAAGCAACATGGTTTGTTTCAGATTACAGATAAGTAAATAAAGATAAAAGACTTATTTTAAAGTAGTTATAGAGTAGTATATGCAGTACTAAAGTACACCATGCACTTCAGATGTTTAAAATTGCTGATATTTTGCAGTTGATAGCAGCAGTACAACCAGGCCTACAGGCTTTCTCTCTGCCTTGTCACTGACAACTGCGATAAGGTACCCTCAGCTTTGCTTCCTGAGATTTAATTCAGAGGATGGGAGTCCTGTTTACCCCTTTTGATATCACAGTTTCTTGCTTTATAAGGGCAAAAATAATTAAATTAGATCTGTCTCTTTCAGGCTGGGTTTGAGTTCTCAGGAGGTATTAATATCCCTTCAGTGTAATAGACTTCCTTCAGTATCGCTAAACTTTCTACACAATGTGACTGATAAAGAATTCTAGAATTAAATCTTACCTAGTGTAGGAATGCAAACATATACTTGCAATGACATTCAGATATGTTAAGGTCTTCATTTCACTTTTTTTGTGCTCCTTACTATGTTGTTGCTTTATTCTCCTATTGTATTGGAAATCAACTAATCCTGGGTCAAAGTATCATAAAAATGTTTATCTCATGTTGTCTTTTAATAAAAACAATAAACATAAACTGGTTTACATTTGCAAAGTCATTCTTGCAAAAGAGATGCTGGATTTAAACTTGGAGTGAATTGGCAAGGCCAGCACTCCAGGCAGCAGGAGAGGATGAGTAGCCAAGTGGGCAGGAATAACATGGTATGCCTGGGAAACACCCACATCCAACTTCTATTCCTGCTTGCTTCGTTACACTCTGAAAGTCTGACTTTAATTTTGTTTTGTTTTTCTACAAACATCAGTACTTAGTTCAGGGAAAATAAATTATTATCTTTAGATTTTCTCTATGTGAAATGGAAGAAATGTGTTGGGAAAAATGAGAAGGAGGAGTAGCACAAGGACAATGGAGCATAGCATGAGACAGCTTTCATTTAACCCAGCAGCTGGACATGAGTGCAGTGCCAGATAATGTATTCTTGAGGAATCCCTAAAAGCAGGTTGAGATCTTATACTTTTCTTAAGGAGAAAAGAAAAAGAGAAAAAGCATTCTTGTCTTGAGATGTATCTCAGTAATTTTATATAGCATCTGCACCATGTTTTGTGTTATAATCTGTTCACTTTAAATGAGACTGTAATTTAGCATGAAAATACTCTCATATGCTTAAAAAGAATTCTATGAGACTTGTAGTAATGTAAAGCATGTGTAATCTAGTGACAAAATCTGATCATGTTTTGGTAAAGGCTGTAGGGTTACTATTCACTAAGTAACAAAATCTGAGTTAGATGTAAAGTTTCATACAAAGTTAAACACATTTCTGTGGAATAACGGGGAGAATATTCATTCACCTGTAGAATGCCTTTTGCAGTTTTACATCTTGTGCACAGAAACCAGGTAATTTGTTCAGTTCCAAGTTTGGTTTGTTCTTTAATTTCCAGTAAATGGAATTTGTGAAAAATATGAGCATAGGGGTTTTTGAAGCTTGTGATTGGGGGGAAGATACAGCACATTGGTTTTACAGGTATATAGCCTGTGACTATTTCTGCTTTCAAGTAAATATTCCTACCCTTATAAAACTAGCTGGGGGGAGGTAACTACAGATGCTACATTTTTTTTTATTAAACCTTAATGATCTGGATCAGTAATGAATCAGTTGGAAGGGATCAAAATATGTCCATTTTACAGAAATATCCATCATTTCCAAGTGAATCAACAGAGAGAAACACCTATCTGCAGTGCCCCAGCATATAATCTCTTTTGCTTTTTGCAACTCAGAAGATAAGTCACTAAGTTAGAATTCTACTGCTGTGGCTGATTATTTCTAAAGCACTAAGCAAGCTTAATTATTTGCATAAATTCAAATCTAACTATTCTTCTAATCTAGGGATTCCAGAGATTATTTTTTTTTTTTAATTTTTTTTTTTGCATTGGTAGCATTTCAACTGGGTGTGGCTATACTCTAAAGTCCTTTATATCTCTATGGCACTTCAAAGTCTCTTTATTGTACCAGGATCAAACTCAAGGCTTGTCTGAGTTTCCAGGATATTTGTAAGTGTTCTTGTTTTTATGCTTCAGCTGAGTTTGGGCTTCAGAACCTTCATAACCATAACCTTGACTTGCTGACAGTGGCACAAATGCAATCAGTAGTACCAGGACTTCATAATCTTTATATAACTTAATATGATTATTATCTGTGTATGATTGTCTGTAGTTTTTGCTTTACATATCTTCCCTCAGCCTACTGTAACAGAATGATTTTAGTTTAATGTGTGTAGCACAGTTATTTCTGTCTGGTATAAAAATTGTAATAAGAAATATATTATTTGCTATTAATTTCATATTTAAGTATATGAGTCCTTTAGAACACTAAAGGACTATGTGAACCAAATAGCCCAGAAATGAGGTGGATAAAGTCACCTGGGGTTGTGTTTGATCTGCATGTGAACCCAGGCACCGATTTCCTGACACTTGCTGCTCAGTTCAGCTCAGGTACCATGAAGCTTGGTTAAACAAACAGGTGAGGTACCTGACAAGCAGGTTTTGAACAGAACTGGCTCATTCATGAGGATGCTGAGGACTGTGCATCTCTCCTGACCTTACAGCTCCTTGGAGTGTCTTTACTCTGATGTTGAAAACTTTGCCATGGTTCTACTTAACATCATCTAGTATGTGTGTCTGTGTATATATGATAGTCTCCCGATTCTCCAGGTTTGTTTGGTTTTTTAAGCCCTTTTCCCAAAGTTTTAGGACTGTAAATTCTGACATTCAAGCCTGGAAAACAACAAACCAAAAAGCCCCAAGTGTATGTGTGCAGTTTCTTGAAAGGAGATGCTGTGGTTACCAGGTAACTGTAGCAGAGCAGCACTGAGATGGAGCTAACACTCTCTGCCTCCTGGCAGCTGGGCTGTTTCCAGATCCCAGTTTTTTTATGGCCAGCTATCTTAATGTGGAAACTGAAAGTGTGATTATACTTGTTTGACCAGAAGTCATCCCTTGGCTTAAGGACTATGTGACTGCCCTGTATGTGGAAGTGGGCAATAGAGCAGAGAAAAAGGTAGTGCTTCAAGCAGTTCCGTTCCTCTCTGCCAAAACAGGTGAATACAGAACATCTGGATTAGCTGGGAAAACAGTAAAATATTGCTTTGTAACAGCAAAGTGGTGTTTAGTTTGTAGTTAGCTCTCTGTGCATCAAGCCAGTCAGCTCAATGGCTTCAGTTCAAAAGCCTGGCAGGAATTAAGTCCTGGTTTATGTGATTGGTCTTCTCTAATATCTTTCAGATAAGGCTGCTGATAAGGATAACTCTTTTAATTGCTCATTCTCTGACATCAATATAAATCTGGCATTCACCTAAGCTAAGGACATGAACATAGTATGCTTGTCTCCAGCAAGATAAAAGTGTGTGGTAGGCCTGTGCCAAACTATATACTTCTCTTTCAACCACCTGGAACATCTATTAAACATGAATTGCCTAGGAAAGAAAAGGTATAAAAGCATAAAAAATTTAAAAGCATAAAATTTTGATCTTGTCTTTTAGGAGTGGGGCATACCTGTAAGGTGTCAGGAAGCTTAAGATGGGAAACTGTGAAACAGGAGGCACATTTTTTTTCCAGAGGGCAATAAGAGAAGTCCTCCCCTCAAACAAGAAAAAAAAAAAAAAAAATCCAAGCACAGCAAACCCCAAGAATAAACTAAATTAGCAAAATTAGCATCTGGGAACTTGCTCATGACCTCTTGACTACCTAAGTAAAATTAATACTTCTAGAAACTAATACCAGTGAAGAATACTTAAAGATTTACTTCAAGATTTTAAATATTAGTGTATTTTAAAAATTTCTATAATCAATATAGTTGTAGAAACCTGATTATGCATAAAATTTTATCCTTCTAACTGATTTAAAATAATCAGTCTGGGTTTCTTTCTATTAGTTTACCTTCAAAGAGTTATACAATAAATGCATAAATAGTGAAATAATGCTGTTAATTAGACCTAGGCTGCTATTGTGACTATGAAAAGGGTACTTTGGGCAAGAAAAATCTTTTATTTAAATGTCATAGGAAATGTTTGTTTCTAGCCAAGTTTCTGGCAACATATGTTTTTGGTATTCTAGTTAAAAGAAGCCCTCTTGAACTGCTCTGTCAGACATCACTTGAGCCTTAGGTTTGATGAAAACTCAAACTTGCTCCAGACATTAAAATTATATGTATTTAGAGTGCAATTGATGCTGAAGTTTTTCAAACTGGGCTGATACTACAGAGTTGAGGCAGTTTGATGGAAGCTCCTGCACTTGCCATACTTAAGCTGAAGTTGTTGAAATGATTTTGTGCCGAAAATTCATGGAAGAGCTTTGCAGAAATGCAGAATTTTGCAGAAATGATTTTCAAATGTGACAGTCACAATCATTACAGCTCTTTTTAAATCTGCAGGGGTAATGCTGAAGAAGAACAGAACTGTGGAAATGTCACCATGGCTGTTGGGTGCCTTGAGCTGAGGCCTGCTGACTCCTGGTTGCTTTGGCTAACAAGGCAGAAGTTCCACAGCAACCTTTCTTACTCACAATAAAATGCTCCAGGAGATGGAATGCTGCATTGTGAAAACCAGCAAATATGAAAACTATCTGTGAAAGAACTCTGCAGAAGGTATGATTTTTCTCTTCTATGGCTGGTTTTGCTTTCCTGAACACAGTATGATACACTGTTACTGCTCTTGCTAATTGCCAGTTGAGCAGGAGCTCTTAGAAAATGGGAGGAAAGGAAAAAAAGTCAAGACCAAGTATGTTTTTTTTTACAAATCATGTGATCTGTTGTGAGACAGAGGACTCATCTGAGTCCCTTTAGAAGGCTGATATAAAGTGGTAGCATTTCTGGAAATGCTAGAGTTCTTTTTATATTTACCTTCCCCTCTTTTTCTTTTTAACCACAATTCTTTCAAATACCTTTTCTGTTAAGAGTTGATATTTCTCCTCTGCATGATTTCAGTTCCTGGTAGTTTACTGTGTGATCTCATAGCTGCAGCTGAATAAGCTTTAAAAATGTTCCTTTGCCTTTAACTTAGGATTCTATCTTTCAAAAGTTCCATTAAGTTCTAATTTAGAAGAAGAAAAACATATGGGGGAGGAGGAATAAGCAAAAGTCTGTATAAAAACACTGTTGGAAGTTCCAGAAGGCAGCTGAGCAAGCTCGTAGTTTTTATTGCTAGGACATAGCACACATTTTTGAAGAAAACAAATAATCAGATATTGTGCGTGGGACTCTGTGAGCCTTAGAAAAGATGGTATTGTACCATGCGTTGCAGGCTGTGAAGCATTCAGAGTTCTCCAAGGGTGGGGGACTAGGCAAATATGGTTGGTGGCTGTGAACCTGCTGAGGAGGAGGCAGTGTAACCTGCTAAAGACATTTAATTACTTCTTGTGGACAGCAGCTGTCTCCTAATTCCTAAACTTTAAGGTCAGGAGGTATTTATGATATTTAATATGACAAATAATGCTTTTCTTTTCTTACTAAACCATTGATAAAAGGCAATCCTTTGAAACACTGTGATGAAGCATTTTGTCATTGCTTGCATTGCTAGTAGGTATTAAGCAGAACATTGATGATTGAATTTTAGCAGACTGAATCAAAACCAGTGTTTTGGAGAGTTATTTTTAGACTGTGTAATTACATTAATTGAATTTTCAAAGTGTCTCTGGAGCATTTGTACATGTAGGAATAGATATCAGTGGCCAAAGTAACTTGGAAGCAGGAGACCTTCTTAAACTAGATAAATATGCTGTGTAATTTTTCAGCTTCATTGTTCATAAAAGTAGTCCCTGTTCATCTGCTTGGGCATATCGATGTTGGTACTGAAATGTTTCCAGGACTGGACCTTCAGCTGAGTAATTCTGTGTTTTCTAATGTCAAGTGTTACTATTTTAACAGACCCTCATCAAGAAAAGTTCTGCCAGTCTGTTCTAATAATAACATTTCTGGTTTGACTTTACACTTGTGATGCCAAGAAGATTAAGTTGGACATATCCTGTGAGTGAAGGGAGACTTTCCTGCTTCCCACCAATCCTTCTCTTTGAAGCATTGTGGGAGGCTACCTATTTTCATTTACATCTCTTGATCACAGAGGCAATCACCAGCTGCAGACACAGTTCACAGAAAACATGAATGGCATCTATCTAAGACAAGAATTTATTACTTTTTTTCTTGCTGTCAATATTATTCTGGGCTTCAAACATAGCAACTTATGGTGCTGTTAATGCTCAGTGCCTCACAGAAGGCTTTGCCTTCCATCTTCACAGTTTTTGCAGATGAGCAGAACAAATCAAAGCCTTGGTTGTAGCTCTTGTCAAAACAACTCTGTATCTCTGCTTTCAGTATATTTTAAAGTTATGTAACATAACAAAGCAGTAGAGAAGACAAAAGCATCAATCTGTATTGTCAAGGATAAGATGTGGAAGTGGGAGATAGGGATGGAAATTATTTCTGACTGTGCCATGGCTCTTGTGTAATCCTGAGCAAATCACCTGGCTGTCTCCTAGAATAGAGACTTAAATTTCTAGGTAAATACTTTTCTAAGCCTAGTAAATAATCCCATTATGCCTCTGTTTGCCTTTTTGTGAAATGAAAATAAGAGTATTCCTTTTTCCCATCAGATGGTTGGAATACTCTTGTGATAGGCCATATGGAAATGTCTATGTGCAGTCCTTAAAATGAAAAGTACTCCTTTTGGAAATAAAGAACTGCAAAATTAGTCTCTATCTACCTTAAGCTTTATGTCCGCTTCTTTCTTTTATTTTTCTTTCTTTCTTTTTTTCCTTTTTTTTTCTCCTCCTGCCTGGTTTCAGGGGCTCAGTGCTGCAATGAATGGAGCTTTCTAGGGAATGCAGCTGTTCAGTCCTAGAATTAATATGCAAATGCTCTTCTCTTACTGAAGCAGGGGAGGAAGATGGAACATTGCTGTATTTTCTCTAATCAACATACTCCCTTTTTCGTTGGGAACTACAACAAAGCTGACTGTCAACTACACAAATAATGGAATATTTCTTTTTGCAGAAATAAACATTTTCATAAGCATACATTTCTTGAAAGCTTTTACTGACCAACCCAAACAATATTTTAGTTCAATGAAAAAATATATATTTAGAACTATTCACACACAAATCTCTCATGCTTCTTCAGTAGAATAAATAGAACAAACGAAATGCACTGACAGAATGCTAATTTCAGCTGCAGAAGCGCAATACAGAACTGCAAAAGTGACTACCACTGGATTTTTTGCAAAATGAAAATTGATATATTGGAACTATGTGTCTTGTAGAGGACCCATTCTGCCCTCAGATTCACAGGTAGGGGTCTCACAGAAACACCTCAAGTCTGATTTGTATGCCTGATTCCCCACAGGACAAAGCAAGTAGAAGTTCTACCCCAGAGGAATATTGAGATTTTCCATTTTCTCAGCACAAATGTAATTCAACAAAATGTGAGATGGTAAAAAATTGGACTGCTGCCTTTAATTAATCCACAAAATAGAAAACATTTTAAGAATTCAGATATCCAAGGCCACCAAGTGAGCTATGCAGAGGGGATCAGTGATTCCCGAAAGTTTTAGTAGAGTGGAAGAAATGGTACAATGGTTGTTATGCAGATGCCTTTTGATATTGCATAATATGCACTTAGATTGAAAAATATGTGTTCTGAAACTATTGTGTGCCAGGCCCTGTGTGCCTTTTTACTGCTGCCTAATTTAGTTAGTTGCCTTTTAGCCCAGCAGACACATCTTTACATTTGACTGCAATTTCTTTGGACAGTTTGAGGTAACACTAAAGTAAAACTTGAGCAAGGAACAGAGGACAGAGTTAAAGCTAAAAGCAAGATTCTAAAGTCAAAACCAAGAGCATTAAATCAATAAAGCAAGCTATTGGAAAACAATGCAAGGATTGAGGCTGGAACTGCAGGGTGGACTGACCTAAGCCAACTTAATCAATAGCTTGGCTGCTGAGTTGGGAATAAACAGAACCACTGTAGGTGAAAAAGGAAAATGTGACAATGGAACCTTAACTTCTAAGACATATCTAAGCCAAGTAACTTCTGCATTGAAGCAGTGCAATTTGGCAAAGTCTTAAATGTCTGAATGCCTTAGTGAATGTGATCTATGATCTGTGTCTGGAACCTGTAAAATTGAAGGACAAAAAAAGTCCAATAACAGAGAAGACACCCCTCAGCTGAAGGGATAGAAACACTGATATTTCAATCAGGCATGCTGTGTATGGCATGAATCAAATTGTATTGAATGTAGCAAGAAAGTGTTATTAGTCTTAAAATTCCTATCTTCAATTACATCCTTTTAGAAGCCTTTTACAAAAAAAAAGTCAGATGGTGACATATTAGGTGATTTATTCTTTCTCCTTGTGGATGTGCTGTAAAAAGAAATAGGTGAGACATAGTGAAGAAAGAAACAAAATAAATGAAATTGAAGATGCCTTACTGGTAGGACAATAAGATAAAAACTGAAGTAACTTTCTGAGCTGCCTTGCTGTTGTCATCATAATCATAATATCCCCGCTTTCATTCATCCCCAAATTCTAACAAAGTCAATTTTTGATTCACTTATGTGGTCTGTAAGCTGCTCTAACAAGATGTGGCACTTGTGACTGTTGCTATCAGGTTTATGTGATATCTGGTTGCCTCTAGATCCCTGTTATGTGTGTGCTGGGCAGTTAACTTCAGGTTTGTTGGCAGATTCATTACACTCATTTGTAAATCCATGCTATTGTGGCCTATTTACACTCTGTGTAATTTTGGTACTGCTCACTGAAATAGAGTAAGCCCACAAAAAATTGATGGTCCTATTATCTCTCATAGAACAGAGACCTCTTAAAAAAAAAAAAAGCAGAACCCACACCAACTCTTAAATTTGTGACTCTAAATAGCATTTTCTTAAGAAGCAGGCCCAACTGTGAATAGGAAATTTGTCCACACACATGGTAGGTAGAGTTCATTTTCCTTTTTTAGGCACTAACAATGCCTTAAACATCTAATGTTTAAGATGAAGGTCAGTGAATTCCTTGGAAGAAATCTTTCTCAGGGTCTTCTCTGTCTTCTCTCACTGCCTTACCTGTTCCCAGACAACCAGTTCTCTGTGCACCCAGAGCAGCAGTTGGCACCCAAATTACCTGTTAGACACCCAACAAATCCAAAACCAATATGTTTTTTTCCTCCCTTTTTTTTTTTTTTTTTTTTTTTTGTCTTTTTTGAGGGAAGAAAGGGAGTGTGTATGAAGTACTGGGGGAGAAAGAGGAGCACTAGCACTCAGAAGGACAAGAATGTGTTCAGCCCTTTGCCCTTCTTCACCCTTGTGGGAGTGAAGCTCTTGTGCCTCATATGTAGCACAAGGCTGGGCTGGGACTGATCAGTTTTTGTGATACCAAGCCAGACTAGTGTTGAGAATGTGGTGCTGCTCTCTAATCTTTTGAAGAAGTTGTCACTGGGATAAATTCTGCATTTTCTCAATTTCTGTGAACCTCAGTGAGAATAACAGTTTTAAACATGATTGCAAAACAGGCTCAGAATGTGGATTTTTTATTTTTTGTATGGCATGCTAAGCATGCTTCCTCTGTACTTGTTTCCTGATCCCTTTATTTTCAAATATTTTACTGTTTTATGTCAAATGCAATCAAATAGTACTAGAATTGTAGCTGAAGTTTGAAATTATACAGTTTTAGTTGGTATGATTTTTAACCAATTTATCCTATATTTAATTCATGGTTGAGGCCTAGAATGTGGTATGTTTGAGAGGGATTGTCTTTCCTGAAGGCAGGAATCATCTTCCATACTGTTTACTTCTACAGCTTCAAATCCTTCACATGTCAGTGATAGGTTGTTTGTTCACACTTGGAATATCTGAAACAGATGGTAGTAAATAAGTGCCAAATTAATTTTTCCACCAAAACCTTGTATTGAATTTAGAATCTTCATCAATCTCAACAGGGAATGCAATTTGTCTTTGCTAAGTTCTGCTTCCTTAACAAGCTGTCAGCCTTTGTTTCCTGGGTTTTCTGTGAAATAAATTGCAGAATATCAAAATACCATCAGATTCTCCTCTTCACCCCAGCTCCCTTACCTCCATCCTTTTGTGTTATCTATCATGTGATGATGGAAATCCTGTATTTCTTCACAAGTGAAGAGGTCCAGACAAGCATCCAAACTTATGGATACCTGAACCTCCAAATAAATCTTCATCAATGAAAAGAACTGTCAGACTCTTCCCCTCAGGCATCTGCAGTTCCTGACACTATGGTTTGGTTTTTTTCTGTCTTTCATTGTAATACCTTGGTGCCTCGTACTTTGAGGTGAATTGGTCCTGTCAATGCCTGTGTCATAAGGTGAGGGTTTCTCATCTGTGTTTGCCAGATATAAACTGGAGGGACAGTTTGTCTTGATGTTTTGCAGTCTAAAGTTTTCAAGAGAAAACCCCATGAATTTCTAACTCCAAGCCAACCTTTCATTGCACTGAACATCCATTCCCAGGACTTGTTTGTAAATTCAGGATGTCTTCTGTTTGTCCTGCCTACTGCTTACAGTGGTTTGTATGGAGTTTTACACTGAAATGTTCTGGGAGAGCTTTTCACGTGTGCACTATCTGTGTATGTGTACATAAATATCTATAAAAATGCACATGTACATGCTTGTATACATTAATTAATAATGGCTGAATGATGGCTGATTGGGGTTTGTCCCTCTACTCGTTCTGTTAGTGAAGTGGGGTCCCTGTGAAAAGAGGCAGTGAAAGAGAGCAGTTTTATAAATCTTAGAGAAACTTGTTTTCTATCCAAATACTTTGGCTCAAGCAAATTAAACTCTTTCAGGGGAAACCTCGATGATATAATTTTTCAGACAGCTTTTCCTGTGCCCGTTAAAGACAGGATTCAATTAAAGATGGATCTTGAGACCACGCTATACACCTGTGGGCAAATGGAATCAGAGGCTTTTGAGCAGAGCGAAATAAGTTGGTTTACTATAGATTTGTTGTGGACAACATTTCCTGCCCTTTTCTTCTCTAGCCATGCAAATTACAGCATGAGAAATAGCTTGTAAGCCTTTTTTTATTATGTGACTTTGTTGCACCTAAAATTACATTGCAGAAATGCTATTCTGAACTCCGGTTTCCCAATGGAAAGCTTAGGTCAGGCTAAGGGATGCATTTGCCTGATTAAATTTGCTATATTCTATGTATCTTTCCTTGCTTCTTCCCCTCTCCTGGTACATCTATTCTACAAGCTTTAAGTCAGTAATCAACTTCAGCACCCACACATTAGAGTGATTATTATTTTACAATATATAATGTCTTACATTTGGACCTCACTGTTCCCTTTATGTAAACATAAGATGGGAAAAGATGAAATTTGTACCTTGAGTTAAACTGCACCATATACATGTAGGAAGACAGCTTTAGACTTCTGTTCCTTTGATAAATTAATGCCTGTTAAAATAGAAAAAAATCCTGTCATTGAAGCCACAAAATGTGCAATTATGAATCATCAGAGGCAGCCAATTCTTTCATTTCCTTTTCTCTAGTGAAAAGAACTGTATACTGGGAAAAAATCCTCTTTTAAAAGAGGCAAAATAACAGCTTTGGAAAAAAAAAACCTCAGATATTTTTTAGGGTATTTTAAAAATGCTTGAGGGTATTTTTGATTTGAAATGAGAATTAAAAAATCAGAATTATCACAGACTAAAAAACATATATCTGAAACCAAAAATACTCTCTCAAGAAAATCAGATGAAAATTTTCAGGGCACTTTTAAGAGCTTCTCTTTGACATCTCATCTGTTTTAAATCCGATATTGTAGAAGTTTGTAGTGTGACATACTCTGATTGATCCCTTTTCCATAGAACATCATGTTAAAACTAAACAAGCCAAAATATTTTGTTATTTTCTAGCGAGAAATATGAGCATGAATAATTTAATGGTTAAGTCATATACATCTCAATCTGGTACAATTTCAGTGGTGAAATATTTCATAACTTAAAGTTTTTCATTCAGTGAAAAACTATAAACCAAGGAACTGAAGAGACAAATATTTTACAATACAATGAGGTCTTTTTTTATGTGTTTCTCAAATTTAATTACAATTTTTACTCAAATTTGACGAATTTGACATTTAGCTCTGGAGAAATTGTTTTGGGATTGATTTTCTTATTGTTTTAAGATAAAATAATCTGATCAAGTTATATACTGAGTGTTTTGCCAGCTTTTAAACCCTCATTCTATTTTGTGCTAAACAAAATTAAATGTTATTAAAAAGCTCATTGAGTGAATGAGTAGGTTTTGGAATAAAACAGTCCTTTGCATCATCCACTATTCCACAATGTCTCCTTACCAGTTTAAAGTAAAATAAAAATATCAAATTACAGAGGAAAAAGCACCTTGTCATCTCTTTCACTTATTTGTCTTCTTAACATGGTCTGCAAGAAAAATCTGCAGTTTGCTTAACGAGGTATGCTGTTTCAGTCAGGTGAGAGAAAGTAATGTACTGGGAGCCAGCCTAAATAAATCAAAGCCTATCGTACAGATGTTCAAAAATGATTAGAAGCCGGAAAATGCAAATAAGCATTGGCTAAATTTTTCTAAGTGCCTGAGTCAGGAGCCTAACTCTCTCTAATTTCAGAGGGATTTAGCTGCCTAACCTGCCTAAGTGATTTTGAAAAATAACAAGCTGCCTATTTGCATCACTAGGTGCCTAAACAGTTTTGGAAAATTTGTCACTGAATGTTCATAATAAAGAAAAATGACACATCAAAATATCCAAGTTAGTTTCAAAGTAGTATCAGAATAGAGTTTCAGAGAAGTCCAAGCTGGTCTTGCAAAAGCTTATGAGGGAAGACTATGGATTCCTAAACCTTTGTGGGCCCCAGTACATGGAATAAACCTGCCATCTCAGGCTAGATGCCCCAAATGAATTTTCTTTTTGTCTGATTATGCTTAACAGGCCAAGCTAGGTAAAGATAGTAACCAACTGGTACAGCCTGAGTGCAATCCCAGGTATTCAACCATTAACATGGGATATTCCCTCGGTACTGATGATGAAACCCTTCACTGATCCTGGCAGGATCCTTTAGTGAAGTGCCTTATTTAAGAAAGTGTGTTGCATGTGAACTAGCCATGTTTAGCAAAGTAGTGCCTATTGAAGTTTAATTAGTGTAAGTGGCATATCCAGTGGTTCATGTAATTAATTGCAGATTACACATTACAATATCGATGTTTTCGATAGTGGTATGCACAAACCTGCAGTGAATAGTTAAGCATTCTGTCATCAGCTGGCTAGATTCAGGAGCATTACCAAAGTTGAGTGTCAGCCAATATGACAAGCATCAATTCTTTTTCTAAGTTCTGTTCAGGAAACCATATATAGACATGTACAGGACAAGTGGGAATGTAAGTGAAATAAAATTCACTTGTTGAAGGAAATGCAGTTTTGGGGAAAAATTATATTTATGCCATATTTCTTTCATACCCTGCTCCCCAAAACTCGTGTCCATCATAGAGAGGAGCACAGATATTTGTAAAAATTATTTATTTGGACATTGTCCTCTCCTTCACCATAGCCATCAGATTCTTTTTTATTTTGCATGCTTTTGCATTGCCATTTGAAATAATTTAGTCATTCATGTAGTCTTTCTTGTTCATCATATCATATTTGAGAAAATGCTATTTATTATTCTTTGGTAGGAGCTTATCTCAGAAATGTGGAAAAGAAGCTAGTCTAGAATTTCATTTGTTCAAATTTGTGCTTTGTCACAGAACGGCTATTGTACAAGTTTAGGCAAGTTATTCTGTCTTGCACTTCAATTTTCATCTGTAATGCAGGGATAACCCTGCTTTATCTCACAGGAATGTGGTTGTGAATAAACACATGAGGGTTTATGTTGTGGTTAAATTCTTCACTCTGGAGATGTTGTTAAGATAAGCTTGTTATGTGGATTTAGGTGTAAAACACACTGCTTATAAATGCATGTCGGTGCTTTATATATCCATATGTCTAGGAAAACTGTTTGGTAGAGTAGAAAGTGGAGAAGCTAAAAATGAACATGCACTTGGGTGTGCAACAGAGTTTCTGGCAATTTCTTGCTATTGAATTGGCATAATGCAATAATGAACTTCAGTGAGACATTCATAATGCAGATGGTGCTGCTGTGTTCTGTGCAGATGGCACTGATTTACTGCTATGTTCAACAAAGTAAAGGATGTTTTTCATTGTTAGAGTGGATTGACAGCTCTGGGCAGGAATTACAAGATTCTAGGCTGTTGTTCCTTCTAGCTGACTGAATATCTTCAAAGCTGGAAACCAGGGAGAGCCTGAGGTAAATAGTCCAAGACAGCATTTCTGTTGCACAATTCCTGACAGGTGGTGATTCCTTGTCAGGTCGTTCTTAATGTCAAGGGTTCAGTATATTAGTCTAAAAAACGATGGTTCTTTAATCATGGTCACAAGAATATTTCAAGTATGACTTTACCCATCCACTTTGCTGTGTGAGTAGGCAGTGAGAAACTGCAGATGTTATGTATGGTCTGGAGGTAACCAAGGCACATAAGAAGGCCCTTCCCTTTCAAAAGTCAGAAATACAGCTCTGCCTCAATGTGCTTGCTGGCCATTTGAAAAAAAAGACCAGGACAGTAGAAAGAAACTGGCTTTTCATATTGCCAAAACCAGTGAGAACCCTGAGTTCTTTCCTCTTTTTTCTCGTCCCCTTTCAGGTTCCCTTTTTTTCTCCATGCCGACACACATCACAGACAGTATCCTCTTCCTTTGAAGCCATGGGCAGCCTGCCTTGGAGCCAGGACTGCCAGTCACACCCGATTGTGCCTGAATGAGTAGCACTTGTGTCAGGAGCACAAATGTAAGGCAGGACAAGAGCACCAAACTAATTTTAACTTGTGACCTGAACAAGGATTTGAACCAAGTCTCCTGAGATAGAAGGCTGTTGCCCTTATTTTTCATCTGAAAAGCCATTTGGACTGCATATAGACAGTTCCCCTTGAGAGATGGTGTTAGATTGATGTACTGCAGGGTGAAATG
This sequence comes from Euphonia xanthogaster, assembly GCA_034509185.1. Lineage (NCBI taxonomy): Eukaryota > Metazoa > Chordata > Aves > Passeriformes > Fringillidae > Euphonia > Euphonia xanthogaster. The sequence continues at coordinate 10,905,128 of JAYDZK010000271.1, read as the reverse complement.
GGAGTGTAAATGTATGTGATGTTCATGGGCTAGTGCATAGAGCTAGTTTACTATGGAATGAATTGCCAGCAAAATAAACGGGCTACCTCTAACCCCATCTACTGCTTTTCTTAGTTGAGGATTTGGCTCAGCACCAAATGGATGTTGGTTGTGACACATTCTTTGTGACACTGACATATCTGGAAAAGTTTAAATGTGAAAACTTGTTCTCATTTCTATTATGGATATATAAGAAGAGAGAAAGTAGCTCAGAGGAATGAAAAGAATAGAAGATATTTATTGCTTCATTGTCACAGTGCTAAGAACTTAGTTAAACTAAGTCAGGAGCCCTTTGTTTAATATGGATATGTTTGAAATTATCCCGCCTTTGTATTTAATAGCCTCGGAGACTTAATTCTGTTCCAGCTTTCAGTGAGAATGCAAACAGCCTTTTACATGGCACTAAATATTTGTAAGGAAAAAGGGCATTTTTTTACTTCCTGTTACTTGAAAAATGTGAGACTTTCAAAGGAAACTGAAATGTTGGGTACCTACTATTTTCCTTTATCTAGGCCACTCAGGAGGGCATTTTTCTATACAAAGACTACATTTGATGCTTTATAGTGAAAGACTTGGCAATACGGTTAAAAGTGATCTTGTTTTTCACCTGGCTTATGGTCTGAAATGAGTGTACTACAGGCAATTTGGAGGTTAGTGGGGGACTAAAATATTTAATAATTCTTATTCTCCCTAGATATAAGAAACAGTGAGAAATAAGAAGATCCTGCAGCTTCTTTTAAGTTCTTTGCATTATCTAGGAGCTAATAGTCATTTTGCAGGGAAAAAAAAAAAAGGTGCCTTGTCAATTCATAGTATTTCAAAACCTCTTGCTGTTATGGAGTTATGGTAGTTCTTACTCTACCCAATTTATAATGATATTGCCTAAGAATGAAAATGGTTAAGCGTGAAAAATTTAAAAGCAATGGCTTTAAAACTAAACTGCTGAGGTCAAGCTAGCAGTATGTCTACAACTACAGCTTTTTTAATACTTTATATTTTCTTTAGCTGTTACAAGGCACAATGGGAAACATATTAAAAAACTAGATAGCAGTTACATACTGGTAGTAAGTTTGGGATTATTATGGTTCTTTTATTGAAAGTTAGATTGGCTTGTCCACTATAAATCTCAAATAAGCAGATAATTGTGGGATGTGAAAGAAAGAAAAGAATAGGTTAAGGTGTTCAAACCAAATGCCAATAAAGATTAGTGGCTTTATATACATGTATATATTTCATGTGGAAAACTAAACAGAATAATTTCAATTGCCTGAAGTGGTGAGAAAGGGAGAAAAGTACAGAGATGATGAGGAGCTGGTTTCTTGGCAGGTTGAGTTTTTAAATAATATTGAAAAGGTGTGACTAAAGAAGTAGCTTACAATAATTGTCCTGTTCTAAGTAAAAATGGATTGAGGTGTGTAAAGGAGATGATCCTTGCTCATAAGTTCTCTACAGAACTCTGTCAGGATCAAAAATAGGAACTGGCTTTCATGAAAGATGTTTTGCTCACAGTGATAATATGTGATTACATTTTTAGGAGGAAAAAGTTTATAGAGATTTCAAAAGATCTTTGATGTGAATCCTTTGAATTCAAAAATTCAAGTTTTTATTGATTTCTTAATAGTAAATCTTCATTTTTGTGTGTGTGTGTGTATGTGTGATTATTTGAAAGAGATTCAATATTTCATAGAACCCCACATGAACCAGGAAAGTTGTGTGTTGAGCAGTCATCATGTCTGGTAGGATTGGCAAGTGGAAATATCTGCAATTGTGCCACTCTGGATTTCTACTCAGGAGTTATACTAGAGCAAGGTACTTAACAGAGATGGCAAAGATGAAAATATTCGTGTTCTGGAAGGCTTATTAGAGCATTCTCTATATTAGAGCATTCTCTAGAATTCTCCCAGATGCTTTTATTTCTTGTTTCACATATTTTTTTTTACTTTTAAAAAACTTTTCTTAAAATCACTTCTGTTTCTTCATCCAGAACACTGATTTTTACCAGTACCTGCTGAATAGTAATGATTATTTTCCATTATATTAATTTCATTTGGATTCTTGTTATCAGCATTTCTCAAGTACAACCTGTTGAAGAAAACAGTTTGTGTTGTGAGCTGGTCATGTTGCCTTGTGTTGCAGTGAATATAACTCATCAATGTAACCCAAACCCATGTGTCTTGGAATTAATTTTTAATTCTTATGATGTGGAGGCCAGTTTTTTCCCATATGGATTTCTTATTTAATGTACTAGGAGAAAAGGCATTTTATTTCTGGAGACATGAGATGGTGGCTTTCGAGGTCTGAGGAATAGCTGGACCAGTACTTTGTGATCAAAATGATTGATGCTGACTTTGATTTTTTTGATGTGAAAAAAGCACTTTCTCTTGGCATGTTTTCCATTTTGACCCAATTTGGAGGGGAGGGAAGAGAGGGAGACTGTAAAACCTGCTCTATTATTTTTCATCCTATTTATTGATATTTTTTTCTTAATTTGTTTTTTGTTTTGATAATTAAGAAATCACTGTTTTTACAGGCTAAATTCAAATGTATTTCCAGCAACTGAGGGAAACATGTAGAGTCGAGTGTGAAATTACTGCTTTTTTGGGGGAGAGCGTGGTTTTAGGGACACTTTTTAAGTAGTCTTTCTCCTATGTTTATTAAGAGCACTTTCAGAAATTAAAACTGATCTAATAGAGATGTTTAATCTTTGTCTTGTATATTTTTCATGAACTTTTTTTGCTTGTTCAACATTTAGTTTTGTGTGAGATTTGACCTAACAATGATTCTGTAAGAAATGTGATAGAAAATTCCACATTCAGTAGCTGCCTCTTCAAGTCAGAATATGTTGTACAGGTCTGGTTTGGGAGAAGAAGCCAACCAGAAAGCTCAGTGAAAACATTAGTTTCTCTTCTCCTGCCAGCAACAGCAGATCAATTTGACAAAAAAAAGAAAACTGGGCTAACCTATTGAGTAATAGATGAGATGAAACCTTTTTCTCATGTGGTGATGTGCGCGTTCCTGTTTGGCATCATCTGACCCTCTGATAGAAAGCTGCCTGTGGCTCTGAAGAGTGTGGCTTAAAGCAACAAGCAGATTTTGGTGTCTATTCCACTTTATCTGTTCATCAGCAGGATTTTGTAGCACATCTATTGTGTGCCAGAGCAAGTGTTGCTTGGGCTCTGCAGTGACTCCCAGAGAGGACTAATCTGTGACCACCAACCTACTTTCAGTTAATAAATTAAAATCAAACTGACTTTTTATTGTTTTAGTGTTCAAAAGAATAAATGGTTACCACTGTTAGTAACTCAGCTCTGCAATTTTATGAGGTGTGTGAATGAATGTGAATTACAGCCGTGGCCTTTCAAAGAACAAGCCCCAGAGCAACCTTGACCAATGTGGTGCAGACATTATATTACACATGACCAGGGTACTGCTGGGGATTTCTTACTGCTCTGCTCTCAGTTATTTTTCGCAGTGCAACATGTGCAAGAAACATTGACTTAACCTCGAGCTGAGTTTCTTTCTGAGGGCTCAGGGATCTAGGAAAATTGTGGTTAGCATTTTAAAAAGTTTTTTTCTGATATTCTTAATTTGTTCTTAAATGTTGATGTCACAGAACAGATTTATTTATTTATTTATTTATTATCAGTGTGTTGATTCATCAGGGTTATTGGCAGAAGCCAGGTTTGGAGATAGATAGACTAAGCTGTCCTGGAGTGTTGTTTTTTTGCCAGCCCCTTTGCCAGTGAGCTGCTCACCAGCTGCTGGGTGACCTGACAGGCGTCCTGGCTTTCCAGCGACTGTCCTGCAGGCTGCCGGGCAGCGAGGCTCCCCAGCTGCCCGCTTGATTGCGTGCCAGGCTTCCTAAGCTGAGGCTCTGCAGGTGCAAATCCTGCTGTTCCATCAAGAAAATAATTTGTTTCTATAAGCCAAGCACTGCAGCCCCAGGCTATTAGTAAGGCTGTAAGTTTGGCAACAGGGAGTGAAAATCTGACAATACGTGGAGATTCCTACGGGCTTGTGGTCTTAGTTCCTAATAGAAAACCAATTTGGGTGACTTGAAACTCGTGTACTGAGAAAGGAAGGAAAAGTCTTAGAAATAGAAAAGGCTTTCCATTTGATGAAATGGTTATATGGAAAAAACCCTTTTCGGCTTTGTTCTTAGGCAGAAAGGTTCAGTTTTCAACTTTGCTTCTATGATTTTTAAAGATATTTTAGGAAGTTTTTGACATCTTTATGTTCATATTTTAGGGAGTTTTCAGCTGTGCAGATGTAAGTTTGCATTGGAGGTCAGTTCCAAACCCAGTCATATTTCATGGAGTTTGCAGGCTTTTCTGTACTAGAAAGTCAAAACTACTTGGTGCAAAGGAACCATTAGAAACAAATGTTATATGTTTTCATTCTTCCCCACCTGCCAGGATGTTTCCTTGACGGCTGCAGCCAAGAAAACCATTCCAGATGAAGATCAGATTAAAATAAATTGATTTAGAGTCTGCAGCATAGTGCCTTTGGGGAGATTTCTCTCTAAAAAAAGATTTATGTGTGTTCTTATGTATCTGTATGTTTTATACATACACATGACATGGAGTGCAACAGGATGCAGAAAGAGATAAATCAGGTCTGGAACTGTGGAGGGAGATCAGGATTTAGAAGAGAGGCTCTAAGAAGGCCTGCAGACCTGCAATGTGTGTAGCTATTTTATTGATGGGTCTGATTTTTGTTTTCAAAATGCTGCAGTCTTATCTTCTTTACGTATTAGTCATTTGGAAAATGCAGAGCACTGAGCTTGCATCTTATGGAAGTTAGAATCTGAGCATATGTGTGCCAGGGTGCAGGACATTCTGGCAGCCCAGCCTATGGAATTCAATTTCTGCACTGTCAGGGAGCAGAACTGTGGATGTACACGTGAAAGGCAATTCTGGTCAAGTCTTTTTCATCTAATTACTGTTATCAAAATGTGAAGCAAATTATCTCATACATGACACTGTTTGATAGTGACACACATTTTACTCAGTGAACTTCTTGAAATTCTGTCTTTCTGTCATGGATCTCTAATACAGAAAGCCAACACAGGTTTTTAAGATTGTCTCCAGCCCCTTACCTTTTCATCTGGAGCTTGAGACTCTCGTTCTGTGTTCTTTGATTCTAGACCTACAGTCTGCTGAATTTGTCACAGAAATTTGAGTTCAGCCTGGCAAGTCAAAAGGATTGAATTTCTTTTGCATTAACCAAAATGTTGCCTAGGTGCTGTCTAGCTTGAGGGATGAGCTGACAATAAAAAGCTTCAAAACCTTGAAAACATGTTAAACCAGTAGAACAAGTTTGTATAAGTGATTAATTCATGTGTTGGATCAACACTTAAGTCTGCTTTACAGAATTGGCTTTAATTAGTAATCCTTTATGGCATTTTCTACTGAAGCTACAATATAGAGCCAATCATAGTGATGGACTGCTGAAGTAAGACCTTTCCATCTAGAAGGGTTATATACTAGAGACAGAAGTTAATTAACTCTATTCATTTTGTGCCATAAGCCTCTTTGAATTTTGCCAGACCATTCAAACAGACAAAATCACATCCACTGCAATAAAAATATCATCTACAAATACATATCATCAAATGGAGAGTCTGAAATAAAGAATGAGAAAGAAAGGTGATAAATACAGAGGCAATGTGAATTCAAGGGAAATCTCTTGGTACCAATAAAAGGTAAAAATCAGTGTGAAGCTATGAACTGTTGTTAAAATCTTGAACAGAGACTCTTGCCCTTGCTGTCACTTTCAGAATTACAGCTTCTGCCCTAATTTCTTTTGTGTCTGTCTTCTAAAAATGTGGTGACAGAGGAGGAGAAAAGAGCAGTTCATAATTTTTTCTGCCTCTGATTTTTTTGCCATGTAGTACATGTAGTATCCATCATTATAAATCCATCCTGTTGAACTGATTGTCCCAGTTCCATCTGTATTTTCATCCGGTAGTTGGATTTTTGACATTATAGTAATGTGAGGCAACATGCTCCTGGCTGATAGTGCAAACATCCTTCCCATGGACCCCCAAAAAGAAAACAGGTAGCACAAGTTTTTGCACAGCTCAAAAGAAAGATCTGGTGCCTTTAGGTTGAAAGGTTTTATGACTTCATGTCCATGTCTGGATCATGCATCTCTTCGCTAATGTAATTTTTAATTCATTGATCCAGGTTGAGAAAATGCCCAGTAGTAGTGGCCTCTTTCTTGACTTCACAACTTTTTAATCTAAACAATATAGTGGTACCTCAGCACTCATCCTGCACTGCTAGGTAGGGCTGGGTAAAATATATAAATTATATGCATGTTTGTACAGTTTAGATTACTGCTGATCTAAGAGTTCTTCCTGCATAAAGCAGGTTAAATAAAGCAGGAAGACACCAGTAAATAGCTGACCTCGAATTATCCTCTACATAAAGGACATTTGGAGGTTTGAACTGCTTCTAATAAAAGTTGTTTTCAGCCTTTCAGTGTAGGGCTAGTATAGGAAAGTTATTTCCATGATCGCAGTGCTGAGAAGCAGCTTGTAGCCGACAACCAGACATAATTCATATTCTGTGGACCTTTAAATACTATTTAGAGAAAAAAGAGAGGCCTTTTTTGTGTGTTTAGAGACACAGCTTTGAGCTTTCCTGCTTAAATATTTCTACTATTTCCTTTTTTTTTTTTTTTTTAGTTCACCTACATACTGTTGAAATAGCACAGCATAAACAACCAGATGAAGACAATCTAATGACCCTTCTAATGTAGAATGAGTCAGGTTTAGCCTAAAAACCCCAAGTTTTTTATTTTGCCTCCTGTTAATCTGCATATTGCTGCTGCCTTTCTCTCTGCACTTTTTATGAACATGAAAATCACAGAGTCACAGATTGGGTCAGATAGGAAGGGACAGCAGAGGGTCATCTGCTCAACCTCCCTGTTTAGAGTGGAGTCACTCCAGAGCCTCTTCCTATAGATTTAGGTTGTTGCACACATTGAAAGTCTTCAGTTCTGCTGTTGTGTATTAAGTAACAAAACTATGCTTTTAAGACATGGGATTCTATGTACTACTGTTATATGCAAAGAGCTTGACATCTAGCTAAATTCCAGTGAATAACTGCTAGGTATGATAGAGCTTTGAAAAGGAAGGGCATTATGCATATGACAGAATTATTTAAAGATGTTGCACAGGATTGCTTTACCCAGTCTACAATAAGACAGAAATTTCCTGACGTTCTCATTGGCCAACAAACAGGGTGGTGGTAAAGAATAGCTGCTGAAATAGCTGTGTTTTGAGGCCCTGATTTGATATTGCAAAACCTTTTATTGCCAGCAGTGATGTGAGCAGCACATACATGAAATTAAGTACCTGCTTAACTTGGAGATTTCTGTTTGTGTTGGTGACAGTTACTGGGTGATGGAAGAGTTTGTACACTGGATGTATTGGTCTAGAGTAGACCAAGTGAGTCCTACAAAGTCATTTTCAAAGAAGCAGAATTGGACTGTGAAGGCAATTAAAAATTGGGTCTTATGGAGCAAACCTCATCCTTTACAGACCTGCCATTATTTTACCATGACATGCCAGATAGTGATGCCTGTTTTTATGCCAGTATTGCTGGCCATCCTGGTAGGTTTGGATTGCTCTAAGTCAAGGTGGCACTTGGCCTGTAGACTACATGGAGAGAGGACACAGTTTCTGTGTCTATCCTTAACACAGAAATGAAAATTACTTTGACATACTTTACCAAAGTGCACAAGGGTCAGATATGTCCACTACCAAGAGGATTGTCCTACAGACTTTGTGTAGTATTATATGTTCCTGTGTTCATTTATCAGTTTTGGAATTATTTCCACTGTAGTGATATCTTTCCTGGCTTGCTAGACCTGACCATAAGGGCTTACTTGAGTTTTGGCTGAGGTATGTTAACATCTGTTCCTTTTATTTTGATGTATTAAAGAAAGAGAAATAGAAGAAGCATTTGAAAAAGAAAAACCAACCTAACAACTATTGAGAGATCTGCTTCTGAGAACAATTTCAGTTTGTCCAAAAGTTATATTCATGAGTTAGGAATACTTTCTTGGCTACATAAGATTTTTGTTGTGTTTCTGTACAAAATAGCAAAGTCAAAAAGCTTATTCTGGAGGAGGATACAAGACAAGAGCAAGTGAATTTCTTCTATGTTTGCTGTGATTCAGTCAAAAAGGTTAAGTTTTACTTGCATAGTTTTGGCAAGAATATAGGATCTGCAGCAAGGATATTTCTCCTTTGCTCATTTGCTAACACCAATAATGAGCAAATCCCATATGAAAATATAAAAAGTGTGGGGGACTCCTGGTTTTTTCACTATGAGCATTTTTGAAATAGTGAGAAAGTATTGTCATTCACTAAAACTTTGAAAGCTTGGTATCAAACACCTGACAAGCTGATTTTTTCTTTCAGACTCCTGAGTTTAAAGAGCTCATTTTAAAAATTTGCTGATGTTACTTTAGAACATATTTATTCCAGCTTCACTGGACTACAGGCTGTCTCCAGGAGCTCAGGAATGTGAGTCAGAAATACTGCTGTGCAGTTCTGAAGTCTTTCGTATAAGGTATAAACCACATGGAAGAACTAGGAAGACCACTGCTTTTCACATGTCAGATATCATATGCAGTTTTAATACTTCTTTTTTTCTTATTTGCAACATTAGCAGCAGAAAAGTGAATACTCTAATAAACTGTGTTGGTCTATATTTCTAGGAATTTCTGTCAGCTGATACCCTTTAACTCATTGTTCTTTGCAGATAGGAATGAATGGTTGCATTTGCTGAGGGGTAGGTAGGCAGTACCACACAGGGAGGAGAAGCAACAGAGAAGTCTCAGCCTGCCCATTCCTCTTCTCCTGAAGAGCTTGTGGCAATTGTTCTGCATTCCAGTCACCATACCTAAACCAAACTTGCAGCTGCATTTTGTTTTCAGTGGCTGAAAGAGGCCACCTCTGAGCGTCCTGATCTCCGTTCTAAAGAATTATTTTGCTTTGGAGGCCAGGTAGGCCTCCAGGAATTGTGGATTACTTCAACAGGTGAATGAGAACTGACCAGAGAGTGTTACTGCAAAGCCTATTAGAGTTTGTCTATGCCCAAACCTTTGGAGGTCTGGAGGCCCTACAGAGTTCCAGTACTCCCAGGATACAGTTAGGATGCCCTACATTTGGGTTTTTTCATGCTGTCCCCAGGATTGTCTTTCTTCCCAAAGTGAACTTCATGTTAGTGGGTCATCTTAGAGCTTTGGGATTATTTGGAAGTCATGTTTCTGCAATTCAGTGCTAATGCTGCCTTTGGAAGAATAGTGTTGCATCTCTAAAGTGAGTTTTAAAGCATCTTAAAATGTGGTCCATGAGTATCTTTTCTTGACTGTCCAGAAGAGGAGTATCTCTGATGAAGTCCTTTAACAAATGCATGCATTTAAAGTATACACTTGTGTGTTTATTAATGTGCCTGATAATGATGGACAGTAGCATGTCATACATAAATAAAATGACATAAAAAAGCAAACGCAGAATTAGCTGCAGAAGCTTTGACAGAACAACTGGTATTGCCAGGAAGGCAATTGGAATGTGAATTTTGTCAGCCTGCAAACGAAAATTAGCTTAATTCTTGCTACATAGACTGTACTTAGACCCTGAGAAAATAAAGAAAAATATTTTATGTATTTAAGCAAAGACTTCAGACTCACTCTTTTGATTAAAGCAGTGAGAAGCCCAAGTGTGCAGCAAAGCATAGAGACTGATGATATGTCTGAAATGTCTGGTTGCAGATTCTCCTGCAAGTAATCAGTAAGGTTTATTAAGGAAATTAGAGACTTTTGACTTATTCTTGAATATCTTTTAATAATGTTTTCATTATCAAAATTATAGCACCATAGGTTACACATTCCTAGCTGAAAATCAGTGTCATTTTTATACATTGAATTGCTTGTGCTGGATTACTAAAGCATGTGCTTCCAAAGCAACTTCAATATTATGGACAAAACCCATTACACATCTTTGTTTCCTTTCATTATTCTGTAACTAGAGAAGTGGCCCAGACCAGAATTTAGCCCCTACAAACAACTCAGATACATGACTATTCCTAGGCAAGTTCTGCTTCAAACCTAAGTACAGCCAAATAAAAGGATAGGGATTTTCCCCCAAGTCAAAAGGCACCCGGGGCTCACCCTGAGGCTGGACCACAAGCCCTGCAGGCTTCCTGTGTGGCTGCACAAGAAGCAGTTCCTTAATGATGGTATTTCCCTTGGTGTCTTGTATCCCTTCATTCCAAATCCTTCAGTAATTCAAATATCATAGGTTCAGGGTGGTAGCATTCCCCCCTTCTCAGTCTCCAGAAACAATTGGCTTGTTGGTGTCCTTGGAGGCTTGGAGAAATAAAACTATGCTTTTGGCACGAAGGACTTGAAGTGTCCCTCAAGCAGTCAGAAGAGAGGACTCGGCAAGTTTGCTGTGTTGTTTTGTTAGTTAAATGCATTTATTTAGGTTATAAACTTATCTGGTGATAATGCTTCAAAATAGGGTTGCAAAGACACATGTTGCTTAATGATATGCCCAATTTAACACTACCTAGTGGTGCAAAACACGCTTCCCTAGGTTGTGCAAGGAGAAAAACCACAAGTAGTTGTGCCTAACTTAGTTTTCCAGTGGAAGTTCGGGTTGTGCTTCTTACAAAAGGGGCATTGATTTTCAAAAGGGACAGCTAGCACCTGCTCAAGGTGCTTAAAAAATCTGACTAGGAAAATTTGTGGAAACCAAATGTCTTCAACCAGATGTTGCTAGTATTCAATTCACATTGCTGTCTGTACTAGATGTTTTAAATTGCTGTGGCTTGCTTATGGTTAAGTATTACAGCTGCAATTTTTTCTTAAAAAAAATGTTGGATTCTAGAATAGTCTATGTGCAACTGTCTCCAGCAAAATTTTCATTTAACCAAATGTTTCTACTTCCTGCTATAAATATCAAAGCAAGTATTTTGCTCAGCTTTGGAATTTTTTCAGATGTCAAGTATGTGTTCTGGTTATTGTGACTTATGCTTTGAATTAAAATTGGTGTCATATTCCATTACTTGGAAGCATTGTCATGCAGAAAGGTTGCACTGGTTTGCTGTGTTCCCTACATCTTCCTCACTTCTCTTCAGGAAATATGTTTTTGTTGATGATGATGGAGACAAGGAAGTGAAAAAACCCCAATAAACAACCACCTTTAGGAGCTACAAGTGCCTCTACTCTCTCATCTCCCTTCACCTGTTATGTACAATAGTTCTTACTTACCCCATTTTCCACTCCCTGTGCTCGCTTCATCTACAAATCTAAAGTTAGAGAAATAAACACCATGATATGCAGAGAAATAAATTACACAGAGTGATTTCCCTTCTGGGGATAATCAGATGTGCTGGTGGGAGCTAGCAGAGAGTTGACCCTGATAGCACTTTGCCATCCATCATATCCTTGATCAAGTTCTTAGGCTTCTCTGAGCACGTAAGCCCTGGGAAACAATGCCACAGGACTTAATGCTTTCAGTGTCTTAGTTCAGAATTCATTCTGCTTGTTGTCCCTAATGAGCTGTTGCTGACTTGACCGAAGTTGGTGATATTTGTTCAGTTACATGTGCATTCTTACCAGTTGCACAGATGTCATTCACTCAAGCAGTAGCCTAATTTGCATTCTCAGGGCAGAGTCCAAGAGCTAAATCAATGTGTGAGACTGAGATACTCCCTTTCTGCTTGTAATTGTTACTCCAAGCCAACATCATACCTACAGACAAGGCACAAAAGACAGATCTCTGCTATTAATGCATTGAGAAGATGTCTTTTTATAGGCCTGTTGGTGCAGCTCATATTTTCTTTCTTAAAATAATTCAAATCAACTGTACTTTTTTGAGGCCAATAATTATCTGAAATTCGTTCTGCAGTGGCATGTACATAACTTGTTTGGTAAGTCATAGAAAGAAGCTGGCAGGCAAGATTCAGTGGATTCTGCCAAAATATGGCTTTGGTGATGTTAATATGTAAAATTTTCTAGCATGAAAAATGAAGTGAAGAATGATTGTGGTGAGCAATGATCTCCTCATTACCTCACAAATGGTTATTTTATCTGTTTGTCATCACAGTAGGTTGGGAATGAATCTTACAAATCTCTGTCCACTGACCTGAGAACCTGCGAGTGTTGATTGAACCTCAGAAGGTGGATTTGCCAAAGCCTCAGCTGGTATACATTGATAGTGCTCCCTCTGGACCAATGAAGTTGCATTTGTTTACACCAGTCAACCATCTGGGCTTGTATTTTAGGAACTGAATTTGATTTTTAAGGATCTGGAATTTATTCAGTTTCTCTATTACTTTTAACTTTATACTGAAGGAATTTAAGTAGTCCTTTGTTCTCCATTCAGGCTCTCCTCTCAGTTTTCTCATTCTTGCCTTTTTTTTCTCATTCCCACAGCTAGGTTTTTTGTGTGCAAATTTGGTTTCTCCTCCCTCTAGTTTTGATAGAACTTTTGCTTGCTTTTCACAGCTAAGTGATCCCAGATACATTCTGTTATTTGGAGGTGCAGGAGTTAGTCACTTGCTGCTTCTTTCCTTTTAAATCAAATTCTGACTGCTAATGATTTTATTTATAATCAGCAGTGGGGACACCTGCTCTTGACATGTGAGAACATTCTGGTGACATAACCAGCTACAAAAATAGAAACAGCACTTTGGGCCTTCATTATAAACAGTGTGATGCTTTCACTGCATTGCCAAGTCAAACATCATAATTCCACCCACTGAGAAAACATTATTCCCTATAGCAAACACATAAGTGAGAGGGGGAGAAATAATTCTGTTGGTTTTGGGAACTGCATGACTTCTGAATATCCCTAAGTAGTGCACTTGGCTTTGGTGTCAGGTGTTTGTTCTGTATTGATGCTCAGATCCAAGACTAATAAGAAGAATTTTTGTGTGATCTTCCTTAGTTAAAACAGAGTAGTTTATATCCTGAAAGTTTTAGAGTTGTAAAAATAATGGAAATGGCAACAGAACTATGTTCCAGTCTGTTAGTTATTGGAATACTTTGGGCATTACTTCATTTTTATTCAGTGACAGCCGTGAGATTGTTGACTTACATAGAAACCACCATTGCAATTAATATTCCTATAAAGGCCTCTGTGCCAAATTGACCCTTGCAGGCCCCGCAGTCATTCAGCAATCTGTGCTGGGAGATATCAGGTGTGTGCAGGGTATTACATTCCTAACACAAACAGTGCTTTGCTCTTCTGAAATCTGTACCGAGGCATCCAGATCTACTGGTTTGTTATCTCATGCTAACCTGATGCTACCAATGCCTGTGTCACCTCTGTACATCTGCACTCTGACTGGAGATAGCTCCTGATAAAGCTATGAAGCAATCTTTGAAATTCTTTTCCTTTTTTTTTTGCTCTACTGCTATTTTTGTATCCATTAAGACCTGTCTGATTTCCGATGATCTTCATTAAGATCAAATGTTGGGTTTTCTCTCCTTGAATAACAACAACAAAAGCAATCTTCCAAGCTGCCATCATGGCTTGTCAGAAAGTGGTTGTCTGAGCTACATTTGGGTTATAAAATGCATAAATCTCACGAGAATTTGCCCTGCCCTCTAGCATATCAGCTCTTGGGCAGATCTGTTTTCTACATAAAAATATCAGTTACTATGTTGCTTTCTGCAGGCATGATTTTCTCACCTAGATGTTATAGTTTCACAACTAAATGCATTTCCAGTTTCTTGGAAAGTATACAACATCCTGAACACTTTTGATTTACATACCAGGTGGCAGATACAGAAAGTTTCTGCATTCCACAGCAGGGGAGAGTGAGAAAAATGGGGTTACAAGTGCATAAAGATGGAAAAAGTCTGAGAAGAGTATTCTTTGAAAAGATCCCCGAGTTCTTTTTCTCTCTTCCGCTATTACAAATTTGCTGATTTTAATTTGTTATTCAGAATCTCTCAATGTTTCAAGTGAGTAAAAGCCTCTGGACTGTACATAAACGATGTTCTCTCCATGTCTTTGCTGTTTGTTGTTGCCATCACTATAAGTTGCCATGGCAATATTTTTGTGCTTTGACTGGTTAAGTGTGGCTAACAAAGAGGGGGGAGAATAAGATCGATTTATTATGCTTTTGACACAGTGAGCTGAGCTTATGAATATGTTGGGTGTTTTTTCCCTTTGAAAAGAAGAAATGTGACAGAATTATGTAAGTTTTAGGAGTTGGAAGTAGGCAGGCGCTGGCACCAAAACCAAGTTTAATTCCTCATGGAATGAATGCTGGTGTGAGCCTCAAATGCATGTCTTTGTCATCATTGAAATCAGATATTGTCCCTACAGAGATAAATAAATGCAGGGCAAGTAAATGGTGAATCCAAAATATTTTTCTGACTCACACAGTTGTGCATCTATGGTCTTGCCACCTTTTATCTAGCTGTAAACATTGCCTTTCTCTAAGGCAGGCCTTCACTGAGATGAATCACATAATTGTGAGAAACATGGGAAACCAGTAAAAAAGATTTTGAGAGGTTCTCACACTTTTTTTTGCAGCAAACAAAACTGCTGATCAAAAGGTTTAGTCCTTCTAGTTTTTATCTGTCAGTGGATTTCAGCTGGTGCCTATTCTATTTTCTCTCTCTCATCTTCTGCTGAATGCACAGGTTTATTCCAAATACAACAATTCAAGCTGGTATCTTTCTAAACACAGTACCAGTAGGAAATGAAACTAACATTTTCTCAAAAGATACCATTCAACCTGCATATACCATATCTGCATTTGATCAAAAAACATTAAAGGATGGATGATAAATTTCCTTTTCTACATAGAAAATTAAAAAAAGGTAACATGCAACAGTCTGCATTGTAGCCTATTCACACTAAGATTCAGGTCTGAAGTGTCTTCACAGTTAATGGTGTAGCTACAGCAGGAAGAAAAAAAATTAGATAAAATCCCTTGAACTGTTCTAATGAAATTACAATAGCAGATTTCTGTTAGAAACCATTTAACCACTGAAGTACAGCACTCTTTTTGTACCCTAATCCAGAACTCACTCTCATTCTTTTATGGCAGATTCTTTTCCCTGGGAATGCACTACGAACGGAACTAGAATGTTACTGGGTTTCAGGCCAGATGTCATTTGCATATTAAATCAGAACTACTTACTACTACTACTAACTGCTAAATCATTATACTAGCTTCAAAGGGGAGCTTAAATATCAGAGCTAGCATGTGCACTGGTGTTGAGAAAAAGTAAATCTGCATTTTGGTTAGGGATTCTGCCTGCCTACCCATGTTTTTACTTCTGTATCATTTGTGTGAAAAATAGCAGGTGTCTTAAACATCTGCATAAAGTTGTATGAAACTTCTTGGCTGAAATGAGGGAGTGTAAATAGGACCTATATTTAAATACAGCCAATGCAAATACAGCCTCACAGAGAACGCTCTGATTTCTCTTAATGGAGAGGAAAAATCTTCTCATGCAAAGCCAACTCTTGCAATATTTTCTAGAAAGATCCAACATAAGATATTTTGGCATGTCTTTGTTACAAGTGGTGAGGATGGCAGCACTATTGGTAAAATATTCAACGAGTATGCAAAAACATGCCATGGTCAGAACAGAAGTCATTAGAAAGCAGCAGCATGGCAAGGGGAGAAAGAGACATTGTTGACAGACAGGTCAAGCTACTCTGAGGAGAAATAAGGTTTGTAAATGGAAACTTTGGCATGATACAGGAGCCTGATTGGTTTTTGTCACAGCTCTGATGAAATTCTTTCAAAAACTTGAATCATTACTTTGTAAGGGCCTAATGTTATTAAGTATCTCAGTGGAATTTTTAAAAGAAATAAAAGAAATATTAGTAATTTAGGGTTTTTTTCTGCCAATGGCATATTTTTGCAGACTGTAGGGAAGAAGTACCTGACAAGCTAGAGCATCACATGCACTGAGAAGTGCATTAGGACTGCAAATGTGCAATTAGTGAGACGACTGTTAGGCAGATTTCAGCTGCTGCAGGGGTCAGAAAGAAAGTTTTGCTTCCTGTGTAATTATCTGAGGTATTTGGTGTATGATGAGGTGTTTGGCCACTGCAGGAGATGAGCTTCTAGACTTGATGGACAGAGGAAAGGACAGAGTGACAACTGCTGTGTGGGCACAGTGTCCTGCGCAAGAACAATTATTATAACCCATTTGTCCACTGGTAAATTATAAAATCCATGAATCTCTGACTCTGCTTTCTTAAAGAAACAGATCCAGAGTAAGCAGATGAATGATAAGGATCCCCACCAGTCAGAACTTTTCCATCTACATGTACAGTGGAGTCATCACACACAAATAAAGATAGAGAAGTGTCTTTCCACTGAACAATTTTGTAAATCATTGTGTAATAGGAGCAATATGAAGCTGACAGTGCCATAAGGCACAGAATCAATGCATCAGCTGCCATTGCAGAGAGTGGAGATGAAAAGGCTGTATGTTTTTAATTTGAGGACTAAAGGCTATGTGGTTTACAAGGGGAAGGGGAGATCAAAGAAGAGTATGTCAGGTGGCCCCAGAGAAATTTTAAGTTGCAGCAGGGGCTGGAGTATTTTGTGAGATGCTTTTAATTTCCTGTGCTACTAGTGGAAGAGAGTTTTTGAATTTGCTTTTCAGAATTGTTAAAGAAGTAGCTGATAGTTATGTGGTGAAAAGGAGATGCTGGATAAGTGGCTAATTTTTACAGGATCTCTTTAAGCTCTTGCATGAATCTCAAGGTTTGTGAAGATATATTTCAGGTGTATTTGCAAAGTGCCTCAGGATTCTTTGAGATGAAAGGCTACCTATGTAAATACAAGATATTAATTATTGCCCTTCATGGATTTAATTTTTGACCAGTGGGTTTGTCACAGTTCATAATGTAGCCACTTTTGGATTTGCCTCCAAGATTTAAGAGTACAGCAGTCAGATGTTATATTTTTCATTTGAGGGTAGAGAAAAAAGACATCTGTTTTTATTTTAATTGAATTTCTAAACACGTATTTAGTAGTTTTAAAAAAAGTGTTATATACACATAGAATTTAGAGTAATCTATGTATATAAGTATAAAGTACATCTATGTATTTGCTGCAAACTATTGAAGCAATTTTCCTTTGAAAATAGTAAGAGCAGCCTAGATTTTCTGCCAGTTATTTTCTGGAATTAGTTTGTTGAAATATTAAGCCAGCTGTTGATAGAAACACTGCCTTCTTCATGCGTGTGAATATTTTAGTGTTCTGGATTTTTTTCAGGTAGTTTATAATTAATGAATTGGAAAATTAAAATCCAGTTGGGAGAATAGAAAAAGCAACAACTATTCCCCTGCATTTTATAATCTGTGTCCTAAAGTCCTGGAAGAATGAAGTAATATGTTTAAGTCACTAAATAGAGAAAAATACTCATGTTACTTAAATTGAATTTACACTGAAAATTAGTTTATTAATATTTAAGTATCTAAGGAACCAGATATATTTAAAACAACTTTATTTAACAAATAAAATTTCCAATTGCTTCTTTTATCTTAAGCAGATTCCACTTTCTATTCCAATATTATTGATACATATGAACTTTAAAAACCCCATCCTCATACAAACTTGAAAAGTTATTGTCTTATGTATTTTCTAAGCTAATTTCTCTAATATAGCTAAACATTAGAAATAAAGTAAACATAAAGTCATCAGGTAAAACCATGGAGTTAAATACAGGCAGCAGAGGAAAATGTCAAATTATATCCAAAAAGAGTCAGCTTTTCTTTTGGAAAAGTTATTAAAATGTACAAATAAAAAAAAAATTAAAATTATTTCTATAAAATGAATGTTTTGCTGTTAATATAATTACAGTTAAAACCAGTGATTTTTGTTGCTTACATTTCAGTCATTGCTGTAGATCTAAGTCAGGAGCCAGTTTGGTTTCACATAAGAAAATTGTCAGCATTTTATGTCTGATATTGGAGAAAATATGTAGGGGAAATCACTTCAAATTGTCATATTTCAATATAAAATATTCTGATAAACAGCTGATGTGGAATGTGGAATTAATGGAAGCATTTCTACCTGTAAAAACTGTGTTTTGAAGGCAAGTTCATTAAGAAATAATTTGTGGTCTTGGAAATTTACAGCCCATTCTGTTTATGTAAACACCATATAGGAAAAAATTGTCTCTCTAGGCCTCCTGAGGATGCACAACCCATTGCTCTGAAGAGAATAGCTGCTAGGAGAATCGATGCAAATGGAGTTTCTTTTCTCAGTAGAAAACTCCTGAACAGAGTTCAGCCTAAATTCAGAGATTTTGTTGTATGGAAATAGAATATGGTTACACTGTGCTACACTTCAGGGTTATGGATTCATCACCTTAGGTGGAAAATGCATAAATACTTGGCTGACAGGCATAAAAACATGTTGGCTTGACTCCCTTTATCTGGTTTTCAGGATTTCTCTATTTCCTCACTCACGGCAGAGCCTGAGCACTCCTGGTCATGGCATCTCCACCTTTTTATTTCTCTTCTATGATTTTGCCAGAAATAGATAATGAATGGAATCCATTTAAAGAGAATTCCTTATTTAGCTATATATCATAATAAGCTAGCTTAGAATATAAGACCTTTATTTTATTCTGATCTGGACAAGCTCTCTTTGACACAGTAAGACCTTTTTTTCCTCAGCAGAGTCCACAGCTATTTTCAATGAAGGTAATGGGAGCTAGACCAGCATGACACTGATGCCAAATTTTCCTGAGCAGTATCAGATGCACAGATAGATGTGTAATAAGAGATCCTGACTGAAACCATCAATAAGCCCACATTATATAGATTTTAATTTCTTTTTCTATGGGAATGTTTATGTATCCATACTGCCTGTGTTTGTCAGTGATCTACTGCTAATTTTACATGCCATTTTTTGCTTTCAAATCTCATCTGAAAGAGGAATAAGAATTTCTCTAAGACAAATCATTTGCTAGAAGTCCTGAAATTTGGGGGGCAGAAAAGGCAGAGACTCTTAAATTTATCCAAACAAAGTAAAGGCTTCTAGGTGGGCTCAGGAAACCTAGAGAGGCAGGTGATGCCAGGAAATGCCCCAGGAGTAGATGGGACAGCTGAAGTTCATACCCTTGCAAGTGTGCCCATCCAGCAGCACATGGCTCTCTGCACTGCAATGTTTCATGAGCTTAAATGCTCAACCAGCCATTCCTCTAGCAATTAAAATACATTTTCAGAAAGGCTCAACTTGGTGATCTTGGAGGTCTTTTCCAATGATTCTGTGATTGATGTGGTTCCATGAGCAGGGTTTGGAAGTTCCTGTTTAGAGGGGGTCTTTGCATCAGCTTTCTAAGATAATACTTTGTAAGGACATGTTTCTGGCTAGTATATTTGATCATATAATTACTGATGATCTGATTCCCATTACAATCAAGAAATGTAGAACAAACATGACACAGTCAGGTTCCAAGGGAAGAAATTTCCAACCTAATGTTGGACTTGTTACCCGCTAGATAATGAAAAAGAAAACACCCCTAGAGATAAAAATATAATAAAACAGGTTTTTGAAAATAATTAATTGATAAGAGTTTATTTTATGTATTAAATCTAAATACTTGAGCACAGAAGTAAGTGGATTAAACACAAAATAAGGGAGTTAGATCGTGTGAAAAATGATCCTTAGAGGTAAATGGTGCCGTGTTATTATTTGTTTCAGTGGAGCTGGGTTTCGTATGAACTGCATGAGGAATTTTTTAACAAAAGCAATTGGTGTTGAAACTTTCCAATAGTTTAGGTATTAGAGGTACAAAAAATCATTAAAAGAAGCTAAAATTATTTTTTATTTAATAACTTTTCATTTACGTGTTATTTTTGTTAGAAATTGGTAGCAGGCACAAGCGGAGGACAAGCAGGCCTGTTTAAAAAACAAAGTCTGTTCTGAATTCTGTGGATCCTGTCAGATTCAAGTAAGTGAAGTAAAAAAAAATATATAAATGGAAGTGGCATAGTGCATTGTCACTACATAACAGCCAAATGAAAGGAATTTTTGTACAACAAAAACAGCAACAATTATTAATAATTGCCTTGCATTTTAGAGGAAGCTTAATGGGTGGGAGCACTTTAGCTTCAATGAGTTGAAAGTGTCGTCAGATTGAGGTTTCATTCAAGTCAAGTGATTACAAAATACCTGTAGACTGTATGGAGAAGGCAGGGTAGCCCCTGAATTTATGTATTTTGACAACATTGCACTGCAGGTAGCTGTGTAAAGATGTTACTGAATCATTGAGGACTCCACTCAGAGCTGCAGCCTTTGTGGTATTTGATGTTTTGTTCTACACTAGTACCAGAAATATTTAGTGGGAAAATGTAATTGTGTGTATGTTTACAAAAACAAAATTGCAAATCATTATTAATGATTTGATTATCTGATAAAAATGATGGCATCTTTATTCAGATTTCTGTAGTTTGTGCACTGTTTTGACTAGTTTGATGAGAAATGCTAAATGAGTCTCAGAGTGTTTGTTTGCCTGGTTATTGTTTTCAGGTTTTTAAGTAGGAAGAATAAGTTGTAACTTCTCTCAATAAGATTATCCAAATCTGGTTGCGTATCTGGAGGCTATGCAACCAGATTTGGATAATCTTATCTGGAGGCTACACTGTGTATACTATCTGGAGGCTACACTGTGTATACTTTTTAACAATAATAATAATTCTTACTATTCATCTGTGGCTGTATTTTTGAAGTATGTAGATCATGCATGTGGGATAGCTGAAAAAATTTAGTTTTCTTGAAACAAAATTAAGGTTTATTTCAAAACAACTTCTAAACCCATGTTTTTTACTTGTCAAAATGTTTAAAAATTCATTCTTAAATATTTATCTGAAAATTAAAACTACTATAGATCTAGATTTCTGGAAAATGCTCCAGTTTTCCAAGATCCATGAAGAATTGGGATTTGTAACCTTTCTGATAAACTTGAGTTATTACTGCTGAGATCCTTGCAGTTTGTTTCAAATCAAGCTGATGACTGCTAAGAGCAGTATCTTATGGGGAAAAAAGTTTAACTTTTCTATCTTTTTAAGTCTGCTGTTAATTATTACACACTTCAGTAGACACTTAGCCTGACTAGAAATTACTCTTCTACCCAAAATAAATACGAATATTTACCTTGAGGCTCAGCATTTTGCTTCGCTGAAAACAACATATTTGTGTCATGTCAATTCTGGGAAGGAAGCCAGATTAGACATTCCCACCTCTCTCTGCCCCCAGACATTCATTTTAGTGCAGGAGTTCATTGCCTTTTCAATTGCACTGCTACAACAGCTTTTGAGACTAAATTGCAAACCAGTCAACTAAAAGGTTTCTGGTTTTAGAAAAACAGCTAAGCAAAACCCTCAACCCTCTACAAAAATAAAGAGTGTCTCTAACCTTCAATAAATAAATCATTTCTACTTTGCAATGTAACTGTACAAACACCAGTATGGGCAGAACGGAGCAGCAGAGATCAGTAATGGAGGAACGGTTCATTAGTTGCAGCTGGTAAGACCTAAAAGGGCATTTTTCTGAACTCTGGGGGTTTCTCCTCCAAGTTTGTTGCATTATCAAAATCTGAGACCGTCCATGTTGATGAGAAAGGGAATTTAAACTTCATGGCAAAATAATTAGGAATTTCATGTAGAGACTAGGTAAAGCTAAATGTACATATATATAGCAGTAGGGACAGTGGAAGCAGCTGAAAGCAGTTTCTGGTACATAAATGATGGAAATGGATGGAATTTGTTGACTCCTACATTAGGTGAAATCTCTTGTGAAGACTGCTTGTGTAACCCTTGGACATTAAAAGACACTTTCCTAAGTTTTATTTCCAAACTGGGATTGATTTTTATTCACCTAAAGTTGAAAGCTTCAAAACTGTAGTGTTTGTTAGAGCAAATCTGAAGAGTTTAAAATTGCTGAATTGTTAGGACAAAACCCTAGACTTTTAAATCCACAGAACTAAAATGTTAGGGGGGAAAAAAGGCGTTCTAAAATAGTTACATCACAAATCTAGAGTCATGTGATAGTAAGTGAAATAGAAACCCTTCAGAAATGCAAGGATTTGTTATTGTAGCACTGCTGGCATTTAAAATGCATTCATTTTATGTGACTCTTCATTACATGGTCATCACAATTCTAAAATGAAAATGAAGCCAGCTGACACAGAAGGGTTCCTTGAATTGAGTTTCTGCCTTTGGTAGAATGCAGAGCTCAGCTCAGTGAAGGTTAACAAACAGGCTATTTATTTATAAACTCTGAAAGCAAGTAATGCCTCGATGACTTTTGTGGGTGAGTTGCTTTGTTTTGCTCAGGCCCTGATACAAGGTCAGCAGAGGCCAATGTGAGAGCACTGTGATGGGAAGCATAGAACAGATAGCTTGTTTTGTGGTGGTATGGGATTCCATGGCTTCCACTTCTGGCTTAGCTGCACCAGTCCTTTGTCATCTGATGTATGTCACTTGCCTGCTCTGAGTATCAGTAGCAGTTACAATACTCCCTATTTCATGGAAAAAATCCAGTAAATAAGCAGGCAATGAGAATATGATTGCATACATAGAATTATCTCTTATAATAATTTAGTAGTGTGATTTGTTGTTGCTGACCATACTGTATGTAATTGTTAATCTGCTGTATTTCACTTTCATTTATTTAAGGGTTATTGCCTGTACCATTTTCCTCAAGTACCTCTTTGTCTCAGTGATATATTAAGAATGGAAAAATTGTCACTTGCCTAGAACATGAGTTTGTCAACCTTGTCTTTGCTTTGAAAATAGGCCTGAAGTACTACCCAGCTCAGGCAGCTGCTCTGCTCTCATTCATTCTAGGTGGCCAAGATCTGTGGTAGCAGTAGTCACTGGGCAGGGGAAGATCCCTGTGCCATCGCTTGTGTCTCCCTTGTCCCTGACACCTTTGGGTTTGTCCTGCCCACTCCTCCCCTGCATGAGAGCCAGCTTTGTTCTAGGTATTCCCTCTCCCTGCTTGCCCAGGAGCCCAGAGCATGTGGAGACAAAAGGTTGCTGAGGTGGGGAAGGTAGAGAAGGGAATTCTTGAACAGTAGTAGGAGTCGTCATTCCAAGAGGAAAAGCTGAGGACTGGCTCCTGGAGGTGCTGAGAGTACTCTGGAACCCCAGGTTTTGTCCGAACTTCACTGTACATTATTTGTAGAACCCAAAGACTTCACTGACTTTGGGAACTACTGGATAACCAGAGCTGTTTTTCCTGAGCATAGATTGCAACCTCATCAGCACAGTTTCTTTGTCTAACTTGTGATTTGATGCTCACTTTAAAATTCAGTCCAAACAATTTCTTCAGTAACATCTAAATAAAAGAAAAGTAGTGTGCAATTAGTTCTTTTGAAGAAAAAGTTAATTGTTATGACTTTTTAAATTCTGGTGGCAGATTTCTACTTAGAAGAGAACTTTTTGATGGTGTTTATTACTGTTGTTTTATTAATCTCTATCCTATCTAAAAGTGCAGTTTAAAAGCGTCCTAACTATTGTAGTTCATGTCCAGAGCTGTTATCGTTTCACAGCTGCTTTTGTTGTTTTTATAGCCACATGCCACTTAAAGCTTATTTGATCTCCTTAAATGACCTTATTGTGACTCTCATGCAATCCTATTTTAAAGAGATTTAGGTGCCTACAGCTGGAAACAGGCTTGAACTGGGATTTTCAGAACCATCTAGTAGTCTGACCTGCACCAAAATCACTGATTGTCAGGCTGCTGATAAATCCCTCTAGATTCCTGTCTATCATTTTAGACACCTCAGTGACCTTGAGGACAGC
Source organism: Euphonia xanthogaster (assembly GCA_034509185.1). Classification (NCBI taxonomy): domain Eukaryota; kingdom Metazoa; phylum Chordata; class Aves; order Passeriformes; family Fringillidae; genus Euphonia; species Euphonia xanthogaster. The sequence goes on along the minus strand of JAYDZK010000271.1, from coordinate 10,881,259 downwards.
ACAAGCCCTCATGTAATCCCAGTGAAAGTGAGAACTCCCATGGAGTGAAAGGAGAACTCCCTGTCTGTGGTGTGATACTGGTGAAGTAGGAATGGCTGCAAAGCTGAACTTCACACCTTGATTCAAAGATCAGATGGAATGGAATTCTTCGAATAGCAAGTGTTCAAAACGTGACTGAAAATTATTAGCTATGTTTTGTTTTATTTTATTTACTTTTTATATTTAATTTTATTTTTTATTTATATTTATTTTATTTTATTTTTCCTACTGGGGCTGCCTCACTTCAGGTTCAGGCCTTAACAATAGCGGCATCCTCCAAGTATTTCTCCAGAGGGGACAAAATCTGTTGTGTCCTGGTATGGTCTGTGCCATGACAGGCAGGGAGACTCACATAATTCTGTGCTGAAAGTTAAAAACTTTACAGGAATGTTACTTAGGGCACACTTGAGATCTTTCTTTCTCATCTTGCAATGATGAATTGAGGCATTTTCAAACAGAGCATTGGTGCGCTCCAAGGTGCTTTGAGTTGAGTACAGCAGCAATTAAGGAGTTCATTTAAAGCAAGGAAGCAAGGATGAGAGCTGAGGCTCTAGCTCATGGCTGGAAGTCTGATCACAAGTCGAACCAGCAAGCTCTACAAAAGTACATCTCTGGTAGTTAAAATGAGCCTCAGAATGAGTGCAACAGAATGAAACACCTTGTAACTGAAAAGCAAGGCTGTTATGTAGCTCGAGTTAAAAATGTCTCTGTGGAGCAACAACTTGTGTTCCTTTTGGTGACAGCCCTAGAGCTTTAAACTTGATGATCAGAGTTGTAGGGAAATGCTCTCTCACTGACAGACTTTTGCTTCTTTCAGGCTGCTTTAAGCTACTTTGGCTAACTGTAATTCACTCATGTTTTGCTTTGCAGCAGCTTCTTGCAGAATGTTATTACTTTCCCAGACTTATGCTTCTCACTTGTTTTTTCTTCTTTTTTTTTTTATTTGATTCACTTTCAAGCTCACTGCAGTATTTCTCTACTGCAAAATAGTTTTCTGCTTTTTATGGCACTACGTTGTCACTTTGCTGTGCACTGCAGGTAGATCTGAAAAGCATAAGATATAGAGCTCTGGATTCAAAAGAGGGATTCACATACTTCAGTTGCACCTGAGCTGCAGTTTAAGAGTCTCAGATCAAAACCAATTTGCATATAAATTGTTCCTCATTGTTTAAGTGCCTGTTAATCCATAGGTACCTGGTTGACTTGCCTGTAAAATTGCTTTAGTGTGTGTTCATTGTGCAATGCAATGCAGTGCAGAACCCTAGGTCTGTATGAAATCACAGCACAAACCTTGCAGAAGCACAAGTATGAGCCCAGAAGCAATCTGCCTGCATTGGCATGGCCCTGAAACAGGGTTTTTGTAAGGTTTCATCAGAGTAAAATTTCTGGCATTCTGGGTGCTATTCAGCCCATAGGTATTTTATTATAACTGGTATTAGTTTTCAGGAGGGTAATTTCTAGGTTTTGTGTAGGATTTTTATGAACTCATAACACATCTGTAGGTGTGGCCTTTATATCTATTAGCTCAATTCTGTTTGCAAGTTTCTTTGGGGATGAACGATCCACAAATGCAGTAATATAAAAAGTTGTGTTGCAATTAATGTTTTCTATATTGGAAGGATTCCCATTTCCTATTCCCCAAGCTCTGATTTCTCTGCAAGTGAAATATATGGCAGCTATAAGGAACAGTTCATTGACAAACTTAAGAATATGATTAATTTTAAACATTTTGAAATACAGATTCCCTAAAATATCTGCATTTATATTCTAGCTGCATCCAATGCCATGAATTATAAATGCTCTAAAAGTAAGTAATTTACAAACTGTAAATGTTACATCAGAAGCAGAACTAAAATTTTTGTGTTTATATCGAACTCTAAAATACAACAATGTAAGGAAGTTGACAAAATCAAATGTGTGCACAAAAAGATCTAGTAACAAGAGATTCCCAAGCTTTAGATTCTTGGAATAAAAGAAGCTCTAAAACACCTAGGAAAGGTTTTTTAATTACTGTTGTTATCATTATGACAAAAATAATGTATCCACCATTTGTCCTAATCTTGTTGAAATAAATAGTTCCTTCTTTAGATTTTTTTACTTCTGCCACTGTAAGAAATTTTTAGATGACTGATCAGGTGTTTGTGGTAGAAAATTTGGTGTCAGTAGAGCTCTGCTGACTTGGTTCTGAAGTTCTGTTTCCATTCTGTTTGTATGCTCAGCTCCTGGTTACTGGCAGTGTCTATTCTTTTATAGCTCGCAGCTCAGTCATGAAAAGAAAATATTCATCTGCTAGCAGTCCTACAGAGAACTTTATTCAAAAGTAAAAGTTATAAGTACACAGACCTGAAAAGTTCTTGTCCTGTGTTCTTATCTACCATTATGAGCAGGGAGTTAATACCACACATTTTGAAAATTGTTTCTAGTTCATGTCACAAATGGTTTTTTATCATACCTGAATATAACCAAGAAATACATTCCACAGAATCCTACATATCTTTGAATATTTATAGACCTTTGAACTTTACACCAAATAGGATATGATCATAAAAAATTCATAGCATAATTTTCACTCCTGCATTTTGCAGCTGAGACTTTCAAAGATGATGGCACTTTGTTCTGGAAGAGGAAAGCTAATATATGTCTAAAAAGCTATGAGATCATGAATGGAGGAAGTAATAAAAAAAAAATATATATATTTTTACATGGGAAAGCTAGTAATATATAAATATTCCTGTTGAGAACTACTCTGAACATGAGAAGTTTTCATGAATTCCTTTAGGGTTGGTCAAGCTCGTCCATTTATTTGTAGCCAAACACTGGAATAGATCATGCTACTCAGACATCTGCTGAATAAACTGAGCCATCTGCTTGAAATCTTATGGCACAATATAGAACACAATGTTTATAATCTCTACAATTTCAGCACAACTAGTTTCTTGTTTCTAGAAAAATGGAATTAGAGCAAGTGTGTTCTCATTGCAAGCCTGCTTTCCACCCTTCAGCAAGCTTAGCACTCCTGGTGGAGAAAGAAACAAAGCAGACTTACCCCTACCAATTGGGCCTGCAGGTCCAAGATCTGAGTGGGTGATGGAGAAGAAATTTGGCTGGGGAGAATGGTCCTCCTCTCTCTCTGGCACAGTTCTGCAACTAGCCCAAGGTGTACTGGGTGGAATTTTGAGGAGAAGAAAAATTATTAAAGAGTATATGCAATATTATACATGACTAGGTATTTGTTTTTTCTCTTTCTTGCAAATAGTCATGAAAGAGGAGTGAATAAATACTCAGCTACTAAGTCCACTATCAGAAAAATCAATCTATACTAAACTGACTTTCTTCTGATTAAAATAATTTCACATTCAAAGGGAATTTATATGATATTTGGCAAAGATGCATTTCGAGTTTCCGATAATGACCATTGTGGTCTGGTCCAGGTCATGTTCATCAGTAAAATGAAGTATGGGTTGTTAATGTATTTCACCTTTTAAAAACTTTTTTTTCTCTTTTTGAACCTGCACTCTACCCATGATGTAGATTTTAAGCATTGTGTGTGGACTGTTAAGTACACCTGCCTTTATTGCCTTAGACAGGCACCGTCCTTGCTCACCTCTACCATGAAAAGCCCTTTTCCTCTCCAACCTGTTACCACAGTACCTTTGTGGAAATACAGAGGGGCTTGCATTAGTCTCTGTTTCTCAAGTCTTTTTCCAAGGTGGATTGTGTGTCTGCATGGGTGGTATGCTATAAATTTTCATCCTGCCTCTCTGTTTTTCAGAGTGTATGACAGATGGATCCCAGGCCAGCTTTGTAGTAAAACATACCAATGTCTCCCTTGAGAATGATGTTTAGGATAAGTCTTTCCAAAGTGTAGATTACTCTTGCAGAGCCTTTCCAGCATATCCTGGCCTTACCTTCAGGGAGAGTACTCTTGGAAATGGTATATCTCTAGACTGCTGGGGGATGATTCCTCCTGGGTATGGAATTTCTCTCTGCAACTCTGAGGCAAATGACCCAACAGGTTCTTGATATTTTCACATGTTTGATCATTGGTCTCAATGAATTCAGTGGACAAAATTACCTAAGCAGAGAGAGACCTGGCTGTCAGCCTTTATCCAGACTTTTTCTTAGGGCAATGTGAACCACAGGGAAACTTTAGCCCATCAGTGTGTTAACGCTTTTTAAACACATGGAACATAATTTCAAAACTCCCCTTATTACAGTTTCACTCCTACCTAGAATGTCTTAATTAAATTTGATCATGAGGCTCCATGAGAGGTGATTCCAAATAATCTAGGATAACTTAGAAGAGAGATTTTTGATGGGACCAAAATTTAGACTGTGTGATAAGATCATGCCTTCTTTGGCTATCAGTGTAGTTGTTCATAGGAGTTTTTTTGTTAATTAAAATTTCTTTCCTTTAAAACAAATTATGTAATATCCTATTGTGATTACTGGCATAATTGAGAAGTAAGAATAAAGCTAAGCTGTAATTAAATACCTGAGGGCCAAGCTGTTCAGAATTAGGCATCTTTACTGCTACTGCAGTTAGAGTTCTAGCCATTACTAGACTTCAATAATGGAGACTCTGCACAAGGTTTTTGAGAGAGGGAATGAAAGAGTAATGTTGAGTTATAATTCATTGAAACAGCAGACAAAAATCTAGTTTTCATGATCTTATATTCTTTATGAGTAATAAGCAAGAAACAATACAGAAAAGATCTTGAGTTGACAGGAACAAATTTTAAGCTTCACAGTATGCATTTCCTTAAAGTATATTCTAATAGTCACTGAAACCATAGATGGCTATCAATGATGTATGAGTGATCTGAAAATGAAAAATTATGTCCAGCAACAATTAATCCATAGAGTTGTGTGCTGTCCTTAGCAATTTATAGAGTTTTTTCAACCTGAAACCTTTTTAAACCTTCTCAAGATATGAGAAATCTGTGGTCCATAAAAAGGATGAACTGACAAAAACAAGTCCGTAGCAATAGGCTTGTATTTTGTATGGAGCATCCAAAATAGTCTCAAGAGTTCCTGGCATTGAGGGCTGAAGGAGCATAAGAGCAATTGGGACCATTTGGTTGATACATTTTAAATGCTGTACTAAAGTATGCAATTGCTGTTTCCAAAGAAAGAGCAGTGAGTTAGGGAAGAAGACGAAAAAAAAATGTAGAAACAGAAAATATTTACAACTTGGATAAAATGGAAATAGTGACCTGAAGTTGTGTTTAAAAATTATTATTCCAGAGGGATGCAGAAGAAGATTGGACAGTATCTTTTGAACAGGTGTAACTTAGCTTATAATCAATTTAGTGAAGAAATTAGCTTGACATATTGAAAAATGTCTGTCTTCCTAGTTGATCAAGAATAAGCGTGGATAGGAGGAGAGTATAAAGTGTTAATGAAGGTGGGTTTATCCTGTTTGTCACAGAAATCTCTACATGCCAATTGTGCGCTGGGTTTTTGTGCCCATTTATATTTCAGTAGAAATGATGTTTTAAAATTGGGGTGCAAGAAATTAAAACTGTGGTTGTGAACACCACATTTTCCTCACTTTAAAATATCAGTGTCTTCTCAAATTCTTTTGCTGTTCATATTTTTCATATTGTTGTTTTTCCTTCAAACAGTGATCATTATCTCTCTAAGATACTGAACGAACATATCTATCTGGAGAGTTTTGTTTTCTTTCTCTCCACTTGCAAACTGTTCTGCATGCCTAGGACAATCTTTTTTAACATTCCATTGTCCAGATGTCACAGACTTCACAATTCCAAAATTCCATGAGGGATCCCTGGCTTTTAAATAAGTGGCAAGTGTGGGTGAGGTTAAAATATGTCTAATGTGGAGCTCAGTCCTCAAGTGCTAGCCAACCAGCTGGCATTTAGGCTGACATTGATCAAAAGGCACTACTACTGATTCTGTGAAGTCTGCCAAGATGAAAATATTTCTTTCAATCTGGCTCTGGCATTAAGGTGGTTCTCCACATTATTTAGTGCTAGGGTTAAGCCAGATCTCTTTCATGTTACATTCAAGCCAGAGAAAACAGGCTTGCTAAAGCCATCAGAATAATGGGATGATTTTAAAATTTCCCCTGTGTTTAATAAAATGTGGTAGTTTGGGTGAAATTTTCCTGATAGGCCTTTCTGTTAATGCTTATCTAGATAATGCATCTTCCAAATGTTCTGACCAGAGTGTTTCTGATATTAAGAAGACTTTGTCCTGCAGCTCCACAGACATTTTTCTGCACCTTTTTTTATTATGAGTAGGGTTTAGAATTTCACAGTAAGTTGAAGGGTATTTTGTGTACTGTATGCACCTAGCTATGGTTATATTGAATTCCCCAGGGGAATAGAGGAGAATAGATTTGTAAAATACGAACTTGTTGAAATGAATGCAATTGTTACTGCTGAATGCCAACTGAGTTATTATGGTACAACTGCTTCTTATTCTCTTGAATGTGGTGCCTCATGAACAACATCTGTGTTGAATGCCTGATGGTCGATGCAATTGTAGAACAAGTTACTCTCAAAGGAAGTGGTGTATCAAAGTAGCACAGATGCAGATGAAGTGTGTATTTTCAGTAGATTCTGCATCTTTGAGAAGCAGAGAAAAAATATTTTCTGAAGATGTAGCTAAGCATAATTTCATAGGTTTTTAGGTGGCAGCTTAAATATTGCAAACATCTCAGGGCCTGGCACTCCAGTAAAAGGCTAACTATTAAAGCAGACTTTAGATTCTCTCCAAGTTGGAATTTGGCTTGTTTTTTCCAATTTTGAGTTCATCTGGGAACAGACATGAACAGCTTTTTTTTTTTTTTTTTTTTTTTTTTAATGTAA